>OZ038483.1:75817293-75834793 GCA_964036315.1 Acanthosepion esculentum
AGTAACCACCGAATAGTGATGATATTCACTAACCGTCCCACGTGTTCGGATGGGGTACAAGGCCGAATTAATTGTTGGGTATTCGAGCTCGTAGGCTCGGCCAAAAATTCCCCGTAGACCCCGTAAAAAATGGGGTCGGGTAGCTGTGCCCAGAGACGAGACTGCCCTTCGACATTGTCTCTAGGCAAAGAGGATCCCCAGACGAGGACGAGAGTTCGACCAGCACACCTCCGAAGTAATCCGTATAGTGATCACTTAGACGCCACGCTAATTCCCATATATACATTTCATTTACCATCACGTGATCTACTTATTCAAAATGGGATCACCTGTGTTTGCTCTCTGGTAATCTGTGTTCAAACTCCAGTGTCGGCAGCGACACTTTATTCCTATATAGCACAAACGCACTACTCAGTCGTAATTGATCTAGCGAGACGAACTTGCTAACCATTACACCATATCGAAGTGCACCATATAGCTTGATCAGGAGGTCTTGTGACTTTGTGCTGGTATAACTATTTCCACAACACCAAAGTACATTTGATGTAGAGATAATGCAAAGAGAAATCGTCGAGACGATTTTTAATTCTGGTCAACTGAGTTACATATATTTTCATACAAAAACCTTTGAGAAATGTATAAAAACAATCTGTTCTCCCTCTAGCTATGGGATGAATAGCAAGAGATTTTGGCCTATGTAGTCGTGACTGGGAATTGGTCTCGGAGAAGGAACAACTCAATTAAAAATTCAGTCATTTAATGCTGTAGAAAGATGGTTACAGATGAAATACGGTTATTATGTCTGTAAAACGAAACACGATATATTTCAATAACTACGGACAATCCCAATGGAGAGTAGTTATCCGGAATGCTGTTGACGCCAACGGACATTGGAACCAAGGAAATTAATGAATAATGAATTTTACTCACAAGGACTGGGTCAACTCAAAATGAATGTCTGATGAATTTCCTAACGTTGCCACACACTCGGATCGTCTCTTCAGTTTGACATTCCCGAAAATGTTACCTTGTTGACAAACTGAACATGGTTAAATTCGAACTCTGAAGTTCTAAACATTAGCCACCCGCCCACCAGTGACAAATATACACAATGTAAATACCCCTCTCCTCTCTCTCTCTCTAAGCGTGCTGAAAAAATAGGCATCAAGTAAGTATAGGTACGTAAACAGCAGCAGGACTACAACTTTCAGCAAGATAACAGTGCTCTCGGGCAGGGCGCATATTTTTCTTTGATAAGATTTATGGAATATTCAGGCCAGTAGACGAAAATAAATATATTGTTTAAAATAAACAGAGCGTCTAGCCAAATATGGCTATCCAGAAAAAATAACATTTAAAGTGATAAAAATATATCGGATTACATATATCCATTACATCTTTATATAGCAGTACTATATGTTTCATTTCTTTCTCTCTCACACAAATAGACTTGTAAACAGTTATTTGAATATCCGTCGCCTAATCTCTAAATCCCCAGGAACAATATTATACCCCTCAAATAATCACACACACACACACACACACACACACACACACACTATATATACACACACTATATATACATGTGTGTGCTCGCGCGTATTGAGAGTGTTTGAGTGGTTAGAACTTTCGCTTTCTGACCATGAGACCCGAGGTTCGAATGTCACCACAGTTGATTTGTCAGGAAGGAGATTTTCTGATGTTATCAGTCTGTAGAGGGACGATCCCAGTGTCCGTCACCTTTGGAAAGTGCCTGAAAACCGTACCACGGTTGACTCAAGACTTGTGAGTGAAATTGGGTAGACGGAACCCTTAGGGGCCGTCGACAGCTTTGCTAGCACGAAATCACAAATCATCGTGACCGAGGGTTTGAGCGTGCTGACCTTGTTCAAATTGTTGATCACACTAGATAACACGCTCTTTCCCAGAAACTGTAACTAAGGTCTGCTCAGCATAGTTGCAGTATAAACCACAGGTGGTCTCTGTGGGTGTTGAGCAAACACAAATGTGTTTGAGCGAACGTCTGCAATAGGGATTGGCTACCCACGCTAATTGACAGATATCCTAGAATACGAATAGCCAGCTATTATATATATATATATATGTATATATATATATATATATATATATATATATATATGGAGAGAGAGGGGGGATATTAGATTGATATAAACTGAGATATTTAAAACTATATATAAACGGAGGTTTACATCTACTGAGATAGATATAAACTGTTCCCCCATACATGCTTGGTAACAAACAAATATACAATAAACAAACATATGACTTCTACTTTTAAGTGTCTGTATGCGATTGGTTGATACTTTACTTTTGTGTAACGTGTCTTGAATGACATGCTCATAAAATCTTCATTCAAGCAAATAACATTTGAAATTAAAAATGTTCATATTTAATCAACTAGAAAATGTACGGAAGACAAAAAAAAAGACAAAAGGGAAGCGGCAACGAAAAACGGAATCGAAAGAAACGGAATAAGACAGAGAGTAATGAAACGAAACGAAATTGTGTTTGGTAGTAAACACCGGGATCGTACTAAGTGACGGCCTTTGGCGGCTGGCAACAATCGCTAAAAGAGTTTTATAGGAGAATTGTGCATCGATAGAAAGAGTGAATCGTTTCGCCCCATTCGGGCGATTACTCTTGGCTCCAATTCCTAGTTTTGATGCAAGGTTTTATTTCTCACGCTGAACAATTTCCGAAAACCGTTCGATAGGATGGGTCGATAAAGCAGAAGAGTCTAGCGCAGAGAAGAAGACATCAATTTTTCGCTCGATCATATAGACAAATTGAAACTGTTTGTGTCGGAATTTTTAGCTGAATAAAAATAATAATTATTATTATTATTATTAATAATAATAACATTTTCTTCCGGGTCCCAACCAGAAACTTAAGGTCAGAAAAGGCTTCATGACATTTTCCATTGATCATTTTTGTAAAAAAAGAAAAAAGCAAAAGCAAAAAAAGAAAAAAAGAAAACTACGATAACACACAATTTACATAAATATGTGAGCCGTACTTGTGGGAATATTTTTTGTATTTCTTCAAGGCATGGGCTACCAGGTATCCCTTCAGTCAGTCTATCAGACCCTTTTTCCAATCAATGCAATGGCTCCAACTCCAACTGGAATCATTGATATCCTCATGTGCCACATTTTTGAGATTTCCACTTCCAGATGCCTGTATTTTTTTCCATTTCTTTTGTGATCTTCAAAGATACATTACAATCTGCAGGAACAGCCAACGTCAATAGGAAAGCGCATTTTGTTCTTGTGGTCTTTGATCACAATGTCTGAGCGATTAGCTTTGATTATTCTGCCTATGTGTAAAGTTCCATAAAATTGTTACAGGTCCTATCTCTGTCACTAGTTGTTGTAATATTTTAAATATTTTTATTATTATCTTCATTATTATCCTTTTCAAGAATAAATTTATATTACAACATTAAAAAAACTTAATAGAATTAATGTTATGTAATATTTATCGTTTACCAATTTATAAAGAAATAAACGTGAAAAAAATTTTTATAGATAAATTTATAAATATTTACGAAATTATTAAAATATGTGAACCATCTATAAGGAAATCCTTATTTACTTTTTTATAAAGTTCGAACTAATTGGTAATTAGCCGATGTTTTGCCAACCACACCAATAAATAATAGTGTAAATAAATGATATTGAAAAAACGTTTTTATTTTTTATTTTTGTTGTCAATTCTCAAGTACAAATATAATGTAGAAATTTGCTTTCGTATGTCATCGCTTTTTAAAACAATAAACATCGCCGAAGAGTGAAGATGATAAAAAATGTACTATAGACAGTCAGTCAGTTACATGCCATGCGTGATACACGCTTAGGCGACCATGTATCTTTCGATACATAACTGACGAGGCAGATTTTTTTCAAAGCAGTAGGTTGCCATCCAAGGCGAGAGAACCTGCTACTTGCCCACAGCTGGGGAGGGAGAGAAGAAGTAATGGATTCGACTGGAATTCGAACTCGGCTCTCCGATTCCTCAATCCGATCTACTATCCATTACTCCAACGAGAACGTTTGTTTACGTTACCATTTAATTTTAATTAAAACTGCATTCTTTAATGAAAATATAGATTTGAGAAACAATGTACACACGCATTTTCCCGCCAAAAATGTTTGATTTACTTATGATGGAAAATGAAAGTCCATCTTCATTTTTACGGCAAGAATTCTGTAACATCTGTTTGCCTTTTTCTTTTTTCTCTTTTTTTTTTTTTTTTTTTTTTTGCAAAAGGCCCACATTTCTTATGCGTATTCAGGGAAATCTTCACACGAAGAAATTCCACCGTGTGAGACCAGCTGTAATATCTGGTGCATCCCAGCTGACAATCATGAACAAAACGTTTCACTTTAAAAGGGTATTTCACACTTTTTAACTTTGTGCTATCTTTTCATCACCAGTTTTGAGGATCCATCTGAGACCGGCGGACATTTCATGAACTGAAAACTCTTGAGAAATGTCAAAAACCTATCCAATTACAGAAATGCCTTAAACTTAAGGGTTTACGTAACATTACGACACTCACAGGATCTTTAATCGTAGAGTAGCCAAGTCAACGTTGAGCTAAAACTTAGCTGTCGAAGTTTCTTATTTTTATACCCGAAAAGATCATCAAAAACCATCATGATTACTGCTGTTGTTGTTATCAATATTTCAGTCGATACATTTTTAACCTTCCTCCCTTTCTTTGGCTAGCTCTGAAATAATGGTGATACAATCTCTTAACATTGGCTGTTGTTCGCCGTAGGTGGTTATGGCCGATAGAGGCACTGAGTGTGCCAACCAATCGTAGCATTTTGGGTTAGCCAGAAGGTAATAAATGCCATAAAATTAGAAGGTCATTGGCGGTGACACCGATGACTACACATGCAATGCGAATAAAAATGTAGTACACACAATATATATATATATATATATATATATAAGGTTTGATCACAATGTATCGGGACTGTTGCTATGGTAACAGAACTAAGGTGCGCAGAGCGAAGCCGATTAACCTTGAAGTTTGTTGCGCATGCACACTAAATTATAACATTCTCGCTCATTTCTGTTATTTATAGTCGTGCTTGGAAGGAAAGTGTGTAGAGTGTGGGCGTCTCATGACACCACAGAGTTTCCATCAGTGACTATTTCTTGTGGAGTAGATTTGGACCAAGCATACTATTCCCCAGATCCCGCCCCTTGCGACTTTTTCCTCTTGCAATAATACTTCCATCAATGGAGACGTCGCTAGATAAAATGTGTTGCTTCAGAAGACCAATTCCAAGGAGATTAAAGGCTGAACTGATAATTGCAGTAGTTTTCGTTTGATAGCACCAGCCCCGATACTTTTTCATCAGGCCTCGTATATATGATACGTTTCCCTACAAGGAAACATTTGCCATACATTGATCGAACCGCCACTACTGCTTTCGGTCGAAATTTATAAACTCTTTCACTTAAAACAATTTTTTCAGAAAAAAAGATTTCTCAAGTTCAGGTATCGCTCTTTTCAATATGGATAGAGGTTTCGTTCGTAAGAATTTATTTGGTGTTGTGTGGAATGTCTTCATCTTGATAATGTCATCATTTTCTCTGTAGCTTAAGTATGCTATTCATTTTTGTTGTTGCTACTGTTGGGAGTCCTCAAGTGAATGTTTTTTTTGCTATTTCATACTCTTCTTTGTTTGATTCTGTAGCGCCAGTCCACAACTTTCGAAAAAGCATAGTCTTATTTACAATCTCCCAGGCTTCATTCACTCAAAGCCATTTTTAACTAATGATCTTAGAAATACTAATAATTATATATATATATATATATATATATATATATATATATATATACATATATGTCATGTTAGACAAGTTTTCTCGCTAGAATTTTATTTTGTACATGTCTACCATTCGTCCATGCATTGAATATTGCTGTCGAATCTGGTCTTTTTGCTTCTGCTACGTATTTCGAGATTCTTGATAATACCAAAAGGAGAATCTGCAATGTTATCGGTCCTTTGCCTGAAATCCCGATTCAGGCTCTTTTACACCGGCATAACATAGCTTCCCTGTGCCTTGTGCATAGATATTTTCATGACAATTGTTCTGATGAGCTGTCCTCTTTGGCTCCTTAACTTTACGAATTTAACCACAGTACTAGGTTGGCAGGTAGGTTTCAGTTGAAATGGCTAGATAAAACCGTAAGTTCTATTCTGACAGTTTCTTCGCTTGTAGAACACTCTTGCTTTTTAATCAAATTTGATCCTCAAAAATGTAAATGCAATGTAAATCGTTATCTTTTTTATTCTTATTTCCAGCACTTTTACGGTTCTCTTTCCTTAATAATGTTCTTCTTTTTCACTTTTTTCGCACACACCAATCATCTTGAGTCTTAGTACCTTTCTTGCATTGCTTAGGGTGAAATGACTAATAAAATAAATGAAATGTGAATGGATTTTATTTATAATTCAACAATATTTCTTGGCCTCTGGGTGTTGACTTCAATGTCCAGACACACACTCGTGCTTGAGTAGGCTTTCGGTTTATTTATTAAACATTATATATGTTTCTACTGCCTTGAGGGAGGCAGGCTAAAATTCTGTCGAAGAGTATAAATTTTTCTTTAATAAGATTTCTAGAACATTCAGGCCCGTAGACAAAATAACTAAATATATTGTTTAATAAATAAACGGAGCGCCTTCTCAAATACGAGTGTCCATTTGAAAAAAACGTTTAACGTGATAAAAATGTCAGATTAATAAAAGGAATTAATTCTATTATATATATATATATATATATATATATATATATATATATATATATATATATATATTTCAAACTTGTTTGGTTAAATAATATCGAAAATTCTGTCTATCATTTTTTTTTTAATTAAATTTTTCAAATTTTCGAATTAGTTATTTTGTATTATCGGTAGATTTGCCAAAGTTAATATTTATGTTTCTTAATTATTTTTTAATTTTTATTTCAGAGTATTTTTGAATGTTGCTATATTCATTTTCAAGGATGTTTCTGTGTATATTTAGATAACTGGTTTTCCTTAATTCTGACGTCCCCACGTTTGCTGGAACAAATCTCAAGCCACTAACGGTGACGTCATTTAAACGGGTTAACTGGAATTTTTATGCGTATTTTCTTTTCTTATTTTTTTTTTTTTTTTTTTAAATGCACTTCAGTAAAGGATCCCCTATGGAGAAATATCTTATTTAATGTTGGCTGCTTCACTTTTATTACAATAACATCTAGAACTGAGTCTTTCTTTGTACTATATATATATATATATTGAAGGACCACAAGGTCCCCAAACGACCCTCCGAATTCAGAGTTGTCCTTTTCTTAGACCAGTTGCCATCCAAGGCTATAGAACCCAGTCTGTCCTGCTATTTACCCATAGCTGGAGGGAGAGGAAGAAGATTCCTACCTTTCCCAAGGGTATTAGCACGTAAGTGAATGTAATGGATTCGACTGGAATTCGAACTCGGATCTCCGATTCCCCACTCTCTCTCTATGTATGTATGTATGTATGTATGTATGTGTGTATGTATGTATGTGTGTATGTATGTACGTGTGTATGTATGTACGTGTGCATGTATGTATGTGTGCATGTATGTACGTGTGCATGTATGTACGTGTGTATGTATGTACGTGTGTATGTATGTGTGTATGTATGTGTATGTATGTATGTATGTGTTCCAAAACAAATGTCAGTTCAGTTTTAAACTCAGAAGCGCCTCGTGCTATTTACAAACCAATGCAGACGGTTAGTAGTGTACACTAGGACTTGTTTGGTGAAATATTTTTTTTTATTGCATTGGTGGTGTCGCTTAGCTTTGTCTGTATTGCAAACTATCCTATCGAACAAAAATGGCCTCGCCCATAAAAAAAAATCTCTGTCGAGGTTTGTACAGTTATTTATTTCCAGTAAATGATAATTTCTTATTTTTCGTAAAACGGTCCAGAACAGCCAGGCAACAATACTTTAACAATTCAGCATTGAAAGTGTTAAGTGGCTTTCTGGCTGCAGGAGATATCTTTAAATGCCATACAAATAATTTTAATTACTTGCTATCGGCAGCTTAGATGACCACTGATGATTATCGATTCGCAACCGTATGGTTTAAACATATTATTTTGCTTCCCGATACCTACCTTTTCGAATAATATCTAATGGTCAGTGGCACATACAACATGCACTGAATAAATTGATTAGTGACTTCATATAACAAGAGAATCATTTCCAAAAGCAAAACTAGTTGGCAGAATCTCCTCATAAAGGTCACATCTTCGCGAGGCAACTAAAACTGTTGGATAGTTAGTTATAAGCCGGGAACTACTAGGCTCCGAGCTATCTTTGTTACATTATCGATTCAAACGATGACGTCATATGTTTCCTGTTAGGTGACTGGCTACACTGCGTAGATTGTAATGGGGTGATTAACAGTTTTCATACAAGTAACATTGACCGTTCAATGACCGTAACTGTCGTTGAATTTCCAAAATCATTTTACCGCCAAATAGACTTCTGAAGTTCACTAACTGTCGTATCTCTTTCTAGTGCCGATGGGAATTTCCTGTTTAAGATTTAACGTACTATGAGGGGTCAACATATTGATTATTCCATCATCACAGATCGAACCCTGACTCGGGTGCTTTCTCGGGTAGGCACTGTGACTCGAGCGGCGATTGGGACTTTAACTCAACCCTGATCGCGTGGAACTCGTACATACGATCCATCGCTAAAGATAATGGGGAAATTGTCGAATCCCTGTACCGCTCTAGTAAGTACCTGATCCCTGTAATCCTCTCGTCACGGATATGGTGATAAACTACATCCATCAGCATGGTCTCTGATCGGGAGATTGGAGGAACCATCTTAAATTATTGTTGTTCCCAGGTTCACCCTGACCTGGGTCCTAGTTATGGCAAATAGTGAAAACCCAAACAAAGATTCAGTACGTTTTTATAATAAAATGACCAAGAGTACATTTTTATAGCAAAATGACAATCAAGGAAACACACAAAAAAAATACATTTTTATAGTAAAATTACCAACACTCTTGTCATCTACAAACTATATATATCTAAAAACAAATCTTTACTCAAAGTACGAAACCATGCACAAAATATATTCAGTTGAAGCCATAAAATTGTGTTCAAAATATGTAGATTCCAGAAAGAAATAACCCATAGACGTTGATATGCCTCTAAATAAAATCAAAAAATTAATGCAACTATCTTTACAAAAATACGTTAATGAAACCTGATCTATAAACTGATTTATTAAAAAGAATACATATTCTATTCACAGGAATTTATCCTAAAAATCTTGTCGGCATTAAATAACCCATTGAGGTTGATATGCCGTAAAAGAAAATGAACCAAACGAAATCTGTTGTCCTCTACCTTTACAAGAGCCAGATCAAGAGGAAAATGGATTAGTGCTGCCACATATCGACAGGGGTTTCCCAGTCTTCACTTCCTGGTCTCGATAGAGACCAAAAGCGTCTCCGCATCTCCAAGGTCGTGTAAACACTGTTGAACTATGTCAACACCAGGAAGTCAGGATTCGGTTACTATTTTTCATATACGGCAGAAAAACTCTATTTTTGGTCTGATCAGATTCTTGTAAAGATCTGGCATAGTAGGAAGAATCAGGTACTTTCCAAAGCGTTACAAGGAACCGAATTTCCTTTTTCCAGCTTCTTTAGTGATGGATCGTATCTACGAGTTTTCAATTGAGGTGCGGTGTTCAAGGCAAGGAGATCCATTGAAAGTATAACCGTTAGTGTGTTTGATTACTCCAAGATTAAATATCTAGTCAAATGTGAACGCTCAAAGCAAATTTAGTGACTTACTACTTATTCAGTTATTGCTAAATGTTCCATTCAGTCAACGAAAGAGAGAAAAAATAGTCTGCCATGTTCTAGTCGTGAAGCTGAGATACATGATTAAAAGCGTGAATCATTGAGGTATTTCTGCCCGTCAATTTCTGATTGGCTGTTGCAAAAGACCTGTTGCGAAGTTGGCAGCTAACATACAAATGTCGAATTCTCTACATTCGTTCCAGCGACATCCATCTTGGCTACACTATGTCACAATGACCTACATCTCCATCTCTGACTGGCATTATTTGTATGTTTCTTTTCTTTAGATCTTACAAAATATTTTTTTCTTTTGTGGTCACGTTTCATTCATTTTTTTTACATTAGTAAATTCACATGTAACATTGTATATATAAAAAATAAGAGAATAAATCAAGTATTCTTCTTCTATATGCCGTGTCCATTCAGGACGTAGGCGATCGTGGCTCTCCACAAATCCCTTTTATCTGTAACTCTTAATTTCATGTAACAGTGGCCTACATTGACTAATATTTTTTTTAGTTGCTTTCTTTTTAGATTTTACAAAATATTTTTCTTTTTTGGTCTAGTTTCATTCATCAGGTCTTATATTAATAAATACATATGTAAGATTGTCTATATAAAAAATAAAAGTATTTATTCTGGACGTAAGCGATCATGGCCCGCCACAATTTCCTGTACTTTGTAACTCTTAATAATTTTTTTTTTCTATTTGTTATCTCTCCTAAGCCTTCCTTCATCATCCATTTCCTCAAGCTCTCCAGGTAGTTTATACGTTGCTTTTCTCTGTCCCTATTGCTTCCGGTCTCTCCTGTGAGTATCAAATTTTCCAAGTCTCTTTCTGATATTGTATCTTTTTTGTTTCCATTTTCTTTAGCCCTTCGTTGTTGCTCACATGCTATTCTCAGAGTGCTTTTGTGGAAAAGCATTCCTGTTGCTTCAAATGTCTTCTTCATCTGTGAGAAGATTGCCCAACATTCAGTGCCATATTATATAAGAGTTTAATAATCTTTTCTGTTTCTTATTACCTTGCTTAGTTTTTGGAAGGCATCTTTTCGCTAGTTCAGTGTGCCTTCAGATTTTCGTCCTCTGTTAAAGCACTTCCCAGATATTTAAGTTTTGTGTGCGCCTGACATTGTTACCGCTAGTTTGTAAATTGACCTGTTATCTTTGCTAACGTTCTGTCCACTTACGCTGGAAACAAAAGTATGTAACTAAAAACCAGCCACACGAGTTGTTGAAATTATTCTGTATTTCTGAAATGATATATTTGATAAGAAGAAATGTCTTGATTTCAAAAAGCACTTTGGATCGCATTTCAACCCTGGCCACGCTAAACTAAAAAAAAACAGACACAGACACACAGAAATAGGAAATATACCAATATACATCTAGTTATTATATATTCCCTCTCCAAACATAAATAATAACGATGTTATATATATATATATATATATATATATATATATATATATATATATATATATATATATGAGAGTAATAAAACCTTTTATGTCAGTGCGCTTCATTCCTTGAGGAACTTTATTTGCAAATTGTATTTATATGCACACAGAAAAAGTAACCTTATGCAAAAAGAAAGAAAAATAAAATAAATAATAATACAAGTGATGCATTCAAATTCGAATTGGGGAACCCCATAAACTATTCAAAAATCTCTCAGCCTTAAGGAAAGGAAAGGTAAGTAAACTATAGATGTGAGTAATTTTTTGGCATGTTATCAAAACAGAAGACGGAAGCGAATTAATACTATATGTATATATTCCGAAATGCTCTTTTCATTCTATATGTACCTAACTGAACGAAGGTTGACACGAGATAAGACAATATAAGTTGAAATTAGGTTGGGAAAGATTGGTAGGCTACTATACCAGAGAAGAGGAGTACGTACCGGCCTTTTGTGAAAATCAGTAGTCGAAAACCGGGTTTTATCCAGGCTCGACCCAAGTTCTTTTGCAGCGGTGGTTAAAAAAAATGTAACTATTTCAGCCACAAGGAAGATGGCACCAATTCTTTATCTTTATTCTCTTTCTTGAATCTGCATTTTTCGTCTCTCCTATTCCCTTCTTCATACGTTTCCCTATTCGTTTTTTGGATTTCATTACACACACACACACACACATATATATTTTTTGTTCCAATAATATAACCACAATGCTAAGCCGAACCCTCGGCAGCCTTGTTAGGTTTTCATTGTGCAACATAGCCGACAAGTCGGTTACGCACGATGACCTTTGGCGTGTACGCGCTATCTCTGTTGGCTACTAATTATGTAGATTCAAGGCGCTTTGAAGTAACTCATTTACAGACAACGAACCACGTGGATTTACACATTTGTAAGTCCAGTGATTCAGGCAGTGGGTGAAAATTTCTAAGGTTTTAAGTATAATATCAAGTAACGCTTTTGAAACTATCGCCTTTTTTAGCACCGAAAATAGCACCTGTGATCTTCTTAGCGTGGTTTAAGTGTGGCACGAGGCCGAAAATATGCAGTTCTCAGTGTGGATGGAACTCGCTATTTAAGCGTAATTGACAAGCTTGCTAACCATTACACTACGACAAAAGCCCTAAATGATTTTCTAAGTGTATCTTAAATGTGACACAAGTATGGAGTACCCAGTGAGGATCGAATTCACTGCTCAGTCATAATTGATCTAACGAGATAAGCTTGTTAACCATTACACCACGTCGAAGTGCCCAAATGATAGCTTAGATGTGGCACAAGGCCGAATGTTCCGTTGCTTACCTTCAGTGATCGTGTTTCGACGTGATATGGCCGTAAGCCATTAAAATAAATCACATGGTTGATCGTAGCCTCGCACAGGTTATATTTCTCTATTATCTGAAAACAGCCGTGACTTCCTGGCAAAGAGAGGGAAGTGTTTTTTTCCCCCGTTGGCTCCTCCATGTTTTTGGAATTTAAATTAAACCCTCTTTAGAATGGCTAGTGTCAAAGGTCGAATTCACGTCTTTGGTGATAATGATTCGCCTTAGTTTTTTTTTTCTTTATTATTTTATCATCCCGCGAGAAATACGACATTAAGAACAGTGTCAGTAAGACCTAGGTCATGACCGTCAGCAAGAGACCAGAAAAGCTGGACCTTATCAATGGGACCCAGCTAAAGCAAACCAGTGAATTCAAATATCTGGGCAGCATATTTACTGAAAACGGCAAACTAGATAGAGAAATCGAAACCTGGTGTCAGAAAGCCAACGCAGTCACCAAGCTACCAACTTGCTCATCTTCGAAAACATCCTAGCATTTCCATGAGCACCAAGGCAAATCTCATCAACGCCATTTTCCTACCAACGCTGACATACCAGTGCCAGAAATGGGCCCTAAAAAACCCTTGAGAGGAAACTGATCACTTGTGAGATTAAATGTTTGAGCAAAGCAGAGGACAAGACCAGGCGAGACAAGATCAGGAATGAGGCAATAAAAGATATGGCAGGAGCAATACCAATCATACAACACATCGAATGACAGAGGATCAAGTGGTTCGGACATCTCACTCGTATGCCTATCAACCAACCAGCCCTACGAGCATACACCCTCAGGTACTCTGGCTGGGGAGCGAGAGGTAGACCAAGAAGACGCCGAAGCGACTCAGTGGCAGACACTCTTAGAGCCCACGAGATATCTCTCCTCCAGGACACTCGCCTTACCGCTGACAGACGACTGGTGTCTTCCCGTGTCATACAAGCGGAAGTAAAAACTAAACAAAATTACCATCCATCTATTCTTGGGAAAGATGATGCAGTGATTTTCCGTTGTCCTCTTCACAATTTGCAGTTCAATGTTTTTATTCTCCTAAGACCGGTTACCTTCTACAGTATAACCCGGATATAAGAGAGTTGTCGGGACCGGAGAAGTATATTATATCCGGGTTTCTCTTATATCCGGGTTTGGTCTATTTTGTTTAGGTAAGTATGGCTCTAATTTGGGACCAGAGAAAATCTCTTATATCCGGGTTTCTCTTATATCCGGGTTTGGTCTATTTTGTTTAGGTAAGTATGGCTCTAATTTGGGACCAGAGGAAATCTCTTATATCCGGGTTTCTCTTATATCCGGGTTTGGTCTATTTTGTTTAGGTAAGTATGGCTCTAATTTGGGACCAGAGAAAATCTCATATCCGGGATATACCGTAATACCAGAGAGCTATGCCTTGTGAAAATTGATGCGGAAAGTAGGTCCCATAATAAAAAGCTGCTATGACAATTTTTTTTTTTTTTTTTTTTTTTTTTTTTACAGTTGACCATTTTTTTCATGAATGCTGTGCGAAAAATTATTTGCTTCCTTTTTAGGAGTTTGATGCGTGAGGGATTGAAGAAACTGTCCTCGTGAGGGGGCGTACATATTGAAAATCTTCATCTTTTCTGAAAAAAAGTGGACTGAGAAACCGGCCAGGCACCTGACCTCACCTGACCTGACCTGACCTGACCTGACCCTAGTCCGGCTAAATATCTCGGAGCTCTCATAAAGGCAACTGTTGAAATTGTCGCCTCGGGCATTCCCGAGAGCATTTGCAGCGAGCGGCATGTCAAGATTCGAAAGAATAGAAATATGATGAAACGACCAGAAACCGCCTTCGTTTCTTTCGGACTCCTTGTGAGGAAAAGATTTTAAAATGTTAATTTTTTCTTACAAAAATAAATAGACAGAACAACAACAAAAGGATGTTTTAGCAAATACTTCAAGGTGACTGTATTTTATTCTAGAATGGATCTAAACTTAAAAGTTGAGAAGTAGTAAGACCCACACAAGTTAAGAAATGAGCAAAGAAATTGATCCTTGCAGAAGAAAAACACAAAGAAATATACAAATGAAAAACTCACACAATGCTTAATATTTCTTAGTAACCGTGCTTCTCGTTATGGAGATTAAATCATTTTCTTTAGTCAGGACATTTGTTCGCTTGCCTTGGTTGCGTCAATGACCGCCAATTTCAATGTACGACTATAAAATATCAACATATATATATATATATATATATATATATATATAAAGATGAGGACAATAGTCCGAATAATATCAGTAGTGTACATAATACCTCATCTCAGAAATATAGGCAGATACTAAGAGAAATGAATTTAATCGACAAACGTATGAGCAGTCTAGATATAAAATTCCTCTACATCATCGTCCCATCTCCTAAAAAAGCATCTAACACAATAAAAGATAAAGCTTTCTCTACTAATAACAACAAAATAAAAATCTGCCGTCTCATCACCATTCAATTTGGATTACTAATGGGATCACCTCTCAGTGAAGTGATGGCATGTATCTTCTTAGAATTTTTCGAATCCCGTCCTTTCCAAAATATTTTACCAAACAATCAACATACTTTCGTTACATTGATGATGCTCTAATTAGATATCCTCGTGATACTGATTTATCTGATCTAGAAGATCAACTAAACAAAGTCGAAAACTCAACGGAATTTATTTTCCGAAATGTAAGAACACCATTCCTTACCCTTCCCAGATATCAAGGTACACCGCGTTAACAGTTTAAAACTAGGTGTCTACCAGAAATCAACCAACAATAAATTTCTATCCCCATCAGAACAACAAAATAAAATCCGGCATAATCATCGGATTTTACCAAAGATCTCTAAGAATATGCAGCTCGGATTATTTACACGATGAGGAGAAATACTTTGAAAACACTTTCAAAACTACTCCGGTCCCTAATTATTTTATGTTCAATACAAAAGGCCCATAAAATATTCCCAAGCAAAAACCGGCCCCACCTGAGAAACCCAATGAATAAAAAAATATATATTACCCAGCCTACTAATTCTATCACACTATCGAAAAGAATCTATCTAAACTCAACATAAAAGTTGTTGCTACTACATCCAAAACAATTAAGGACTTAGTTAATACTAATCGCCACAATAATCTAGAACCTGTAGGAGGTGCTTACTCCATTGCCTGTAATACTTCTCGCAAAAATACATAGGAGAAACCCCAAGGAACCTAAATAAAAGATTATTTGAACATAAAAGAGACAGTGTACAAAATAATACATCAAATGCTTTGGTTGTCCACTGTAACGAGACTGACGACAACTTTGACATAAAAATTGCTACTCTCACCAAAGGAGAAAATAATAAACTACGACGTAAATGTCTAGAGAGTGCAAGATCATTTACAGTAAATTTGTACCCTGGCTCTTACAATATTTTACCATTCCAGGACAATTTTCTAATATCACAGTGTGGAATATATATTTTCAAAAGTGATGGAAAGAAAAAGATAAAGACTCTGAATGAATTCGACTAGATAAAAAAAATTATAATTTCCAGCACTCCTCTGTAGTGCGCATGTGTAGTCCTCTCAACATAACAAAATTAAGTCCTATGCACGCACAATTTTGATTATATATATATATATATATATATATATGCACAATTTCTGAATCATATATATATATATATATATATGCACAATTTCTGAATCATATATATATATATATATATATATATATATGCACAATTTCTGAATCATATATATATATATATATATATGCACAATTTCTGAATCATATATATATATATATATATATATGCACAATTTCTGAATCATATATATATATATATATATATATGCACAATTTCTGAATCATATATATATATATATATATATGCACAATTTCTGAATTATATATATATATATATGCACAATTTCTGAATCATATATATATATATATATATATATATATATGCACAATTTCTGAATCATATATATATATATATATATATGTACAATTTCTGAATCATATATATATATATATATATATGCACAATTTCTGAATCATATATATATATATATATATATGCACAATTTCTGAATCATATATATATATATATATATATATGCACAATTTCTGAATCATATATATATATATATATATATATATATATGCACAATTTCTGAATCATATATATATATATATATGCACAATTTCTGAATCATATATATATATATATATATGCACAATTTCTGAATCATATATATATATATATATATGCACAATTTCTGAATCATATATATATATATATATATATATGCACAATTTCTGAATCATATATATATATATATATATATATGCACAATTTCTGAATCATATATATATATATATATATATATATATATATGCACAATTTCTGAATCATATATATATATATATATATATATGCACAATTTCTGAATCATATATATATATATATATATATATATGCACAATTTCTGAATCATATATATATATATATATATATATATGCACAATTTCTGAATCATATATATATATATATATATATATATATATATATATATATATGCACAATTTCTGAATCATATATATATATATATATATGCACAATTTCTGAATCATATATATATATATATATATATGCACAATTTCTGAATCATATATATATATATATATATGCACAATTTCTGAATCATATATATATATATATATATATATATGCACAATTTCTGAATCATATATATATATATATATATACATGCACAATTTCTGAATCATATATATATATATATATATA
>OZ038483.1:75844793-75904793 GCA_964036315.1 Acanthosepion esculentum
ATGTGTGTGTATATATATATATATATGTGTGTGTATATGTATATATATATATATGTGTGTGTGTATATCTATGTATATATATATATGTGTGTGTGTGTATATGTATATATATATATATATATATATATATATGTGTGTGTGTATATGTATATATATATATATATATGTGTGTGTGTGTATATCTATGTATATATATATATATATATATATATATGTGTGTGTATATATATATATATATATATATGTGTGTATATATATATATGTGTGTGTGTGTAAATGTGCTGTCGTGCTATACAATCTTTCTCGCCAGAATCTATCTTAGAGCTTTCTAATTCTACCATTTGTGCATGCATTGAATATTGCTGCCACATCTGGTCTGCTGGCTTCGCTATGTAATTAATAACTCTTGACAATAACCCCAAAAAGATCTTTTAATAATTTCAACCCAAGTAAGGCAATAAAGCCATAAGGGGGTTACTTAAAAATAAGAAAAAGAAAAACATTATTAAAGAGCGAGAATATCAAACGAAGAAGACGGTGGTTAGCGATTGAAATTGCCTGCAAATTGTTGTAGATCAAAGTTGGCTGGCCAGAAAGAAGCCGGAAGATATTTCCACTGGCAAGAAGTGCGATAGAAGAAACTGTTAGCATAAAATGACTGTTACATCTTGCCAATTCAAATGTAAAATGATGAGAACTTGTTGCCAATCTCGTACTGCGCTTAAATGCATAATGTCTGAGTACCATAGAGGAACGTTCACCAAACAGTTACCATAAAAATATTTACAGAGAATGTACAGGTAAGTTACATTACGGATTCCTATAGATTTAATCACGAATCTGTAAATATATAGCAGAAGCACCAGACCATATGTTGCAGCAAAATTCAAAGCATGAACGAATGGCGACTTAGAAATATATAATACAGATTCTGGTGAGAAAATCTGTCTAGCCTGATACATTCTTAGCATCAGACACAGCAACTGATTCAATATGAATTTTTCAATTCATGTCATCATAGAACGTTAGCCCGGGAAGGCGTAACGGGTTTCTCCTTGAGATTAGCATGAGCCATGATGATAGAAGGCAAGAATGGATCTCTCACATGATGCATCTTATCGATACTGACCTGACATCTCGGCTTCTGTCGCCTTTCACACCGCCGCGACGCAGCTACCCTGTGTCTTTTGTATAAATATTTTCATGGTAACTCTTTTAATGTTCTTTGCTCGTTGGTACATCGACTTTACGAAATTAAGCACAGTACTAGATTGAACAACTGGAGAGTCCATTATAATTTCTAAATTGTTATTTTTATTTTATTTTATTTTATTTTTTTTTTTGTTAACTGTAAATGCCCCCACCACCTACTTGATGCCGCGTTCCTTGTGTATGTATATATAACTTGTTAATGTATTTCCAAAAGTTTTATTGTAAATTATTTATTTAATGTCTTGTTTTTTTATTCATTTGTATTTCTGTAATTTGCTTTTTGTTAACCGTCCTCCCCCCCCCGTCTTATTTTAGAAGTAACTATGTGAGAATTTGCTTCTTCTCTCGTCTGTAATGTCCAATCGCGCGTTTCG
The DNA here is from genome assembly GCA_964036315.1 of Acanthosepion esculentum. NCBI lineage: Eukaryota > Metazoa > Mollusca > Cephalopoda > Sepiida > Sepiidae > Acanthosepion > Acanthosepion esculentum. The sequence continues at coordinate 75,846,380 of OZ038483.1, forward strand.
CCGGTCCCTGCCAGCTTGTTGAATGACCGTTTCTTCACCGTGTCGATTGAAAAATTCTCCATTTTGGCATTGCTGCTAGCCCCACTGTTTAGGGGTGAGGTAGACCAGCCGACTCCCCCCACCCCTGATCACTGCGTTCACTTTAAGTGATCTACTAGCGTGACTGGAGCCTTTAATTTCGGACGTGACTTTTGGATAGATTATGGTCGTGTTCTTTCTTTTCTTGCTAAAAACTAACGCCTGCTAACCTCTTTTTCCCCTTCTCCAATTTTGTTTTTAATATAGACCACTGGGACTTATACTAAGTTAAAACTTAGTACCATATGTCTTTCCTATCCCCCAGTACCCTCAACTTGTATATGCCCTGCTACTATCCCAACTTCATCCCCCCACTGTTTTGTTCTGTCATCGTTGTATATGTTTTATGTAATTGGAGAAGGTAGGCTTTCCTACCGCCCGGTCAACACTCCTCCCTCTTCTATTGAACGCGAGTAGAGGCCCAAACCTTGTTTCGTGTTTAGGAAGGGGTTCCCGGATCTCTTTCTCCCGCTCACTGGCCTCTGTACTGGTGTCGCTGTGTTCCTCCCATGATGCGCGCAGTCTGTGGCATTGCCTGTTCATTCTGAGGGTACACGTTTGACAGTTACCTGGTTGCTGTTTCCGACTGGTAGTTAGGAGCCCTAACTCTTGCGTAGCGTCTTGAGCGGCCGCTCTGATCAACAGTTGCATAATATCGGGGTGTCTGTAGTGCCATGTCGCGCATGGATAGGTGTCCCTGCAGTCATTTCCGGTGGGCAACCCTGAGGCCACATTATGAATCTTGCTGTGCCAATCCCCCTCTCTGTTCGCGTCATGGGTATCAACCGTCGACTTCCTTTAACTCAGGCCTTCTCCCTCTTTCCAAAACCAATTACCAACATGAATAACAAAAAACTGAAATACAAAGCTAAACCAGCCTTCCAAAAATCACCCAAACCTCTAAATATCTCCTTCTCTAACATCCGCGGCATTAAAACCAACTTCTGCAGCGTTGAGTCTTTCCTCATAGCTAAGTGCCCGGATATACTCGCCCTGTGTGAGACCAATCTTAACTCCTCTATCCCTTCCTCCGATCTCTCGATCCCTGGATACCTCCCACTCCTCAGAAAAGACTCTCTAACCCACATGCATGGTCTGGGTGTCTACGTCAAGGACCATCTCCCTCTGGCTAGAGAGACCTCTCTCGAATCGCCGGATCATTCCTACTTATGTCTCCGCCTATCTCTTCTCAATGCTGTAAGCTATCTTTTCTTCCTCTACCGCTCTCCATCCTCTCAGGACTGCGGGATACTAAATGTCATTTCTGACAGCGTTGATAAGGCCCTCTCTGTCCATCCGTCCGCTCACATATTTGTGTTTGGTGATTTCAACGCCCATCACAACCAGTGGCTACAGAACGCTACCACTGACCTCGCTGGCGTTCATACTCTTAACTTTTCAATCTCTCAATCCCTCACCCAGATAATCGATTTCCCCATGCGTTTTTCCTACAATCGTGACTGTAAGCCCTCACTCCTCGACCTGTGTTTTACCTCCATCCCTGAATCGTGTAGTGCCACGCAGCTCTGTCCTATCGGTAACTCCGATCATGCTGTCGTGTCTGTTAGTATCTCCTTCAGCCCCACCCCCTACAAAGAACCTCCTACCACCAGAACCACTTTCTGCTACCAACGGGCTGACTGGGACCCGTTTCGGGACTTCCTCCGCGATGTCCCCTGGGATGCTGTATTTAAGCTCCCCACTCATGACTGTGCTTCTGAGTTCTCCTCCTGGATCAAAGCCGGTATCGAAGCTTTCATCCCCTCCAGGAAATTCAAGGTCAAACCGCGCTCCTCCCCTTGGTTCACAGCTGCTTGCTCAGCCGCCATTGCCCATAGGAACCACTTCTTCCGCCGTTTTCGTAGTGACATGTCCGACTTCAACAGACGTCTATTTACGCAATGAGTGTAAGCGTACCCTCGACAATGCCAAGGCACTATTTGCAGCTCGGATGAAGGAACGTATTGCATCCCGCAAATTTGGCTCCAAGGACTATTGGCGCCTCTGCAAGAGCGTTCTGAATAGTAACAAACTCTCCATTCCTCCACTGTTCAATCAGTTTGAGGTCCTGACCACCTCTGCCGACAAGGCCGAATGCTTCGCTCGAAAGTTTTCTTCCAATTCTATGCTTGACTCCTCTGGGGTACCCTTGCCCGACTTCCCTCCCAGAACTGAGGCCCTACTGGACGGCTTGCACATAACCCCGTCGTCGGTACTGGGCATTATTTCTAACTTAGATCCCCACAAGGCTACCGGCGGCGACGGAATACCAGCCATTGTCCTGAAGAAATGCGCACCTGAACTGGCACCTGCCCTCTCTAAATTGTACAACCGCTGCCTCAAGGACTCCTGTTTTCCTGACTGCTGGAAGTCCTCTACCATTGTTCCTGTCTTTAAGAACTCTGGCGACCCCTCCAACCCTTCTAATTACCGTCCTATCAGTCTCCTTCCCATCTTCGGCAAAGTCTTCGAGGCCATTATCAACGCCGAAGTGACTACTCACCTGATATCCCACGATCTGCTCTCAGACAAGCAGTATGGTTTCCGCTTTGCCCGGTCTACTGCCGATGTGCTTACGGCCATCACTGAATTTGTCTACCAAGCTATCCATAGTAACGGCGAAGCCCGTGCCGTGGCCCTTGACATCCCCAAGGCATTCGATAGGGTTTGGCATGCCGGCCTCCTTCGCAAGCTCCGGGGTTATGGTATCACAGGTCGATTGTTTGACCTAATTCAATCGTTCCTATCAAACCGGGATTTGAAGGTTGTTCTCAGTGGATCCTTCTCCAACTCCTATCCCACTACTGCTGGTGTTCCTCAAGGCTCCATCCTTGGCCCTACTCTGTTCCTCATATTTATAAATGACCTTCCAGACGCCATAGACTCCCAAGTCGGTATCTACGCTGACGACACTACTATTTACTCCTGCCTCAAGCACATATCTGTGGACTGGGGAGAGAAATGGATGGTCAACTTTAATGCCTCTAAAACAAAATTGCTCTCCATTAACCACCACAAGGACCCATCCCTGCATCCCATCAGAATGTCTGAGGACCAACTTCTCGAGAGTTCCTCTCTGCGGCTGCTCGGTCTCACGCTGTCCGCTGATCTGAGATGGAACAAATACATCGAGTCAATTGCATCATCCACCGCTAGAAAAGTTGGTTCCCTGTGCCGAGCCAGGAAATTCTTCTCCCCTGAATCGATCCTCCAGGTCTATAAGTCTACCATTCGACCTTGCATGGAGTATTGCTGCCATTTATGGTCTGGGGCCCCTGCGTGTTGCCTCGGGGTTCTTGATAAGATCCAGAGACGGATATGCAATGTGATTGGCCCTGATCTGTCATCTCGTCTGCAGTCGCTCTCTCACAGACGCAATGTTGCATCACTGCCTTTTCTACAAGTACTTCCACGGTAATTGCTCTGAGGAGTTGCTTTCACTTGTCCCTAAGCCTCGTGAATTCAAGCGTCCTACGAGGCTGGCATCCCGTTCCCACACCTTCACCGTTGAAACTGTTAGGTGTAGACGTCTTTTCTACTCCAATAGCTTCATGTCACGCACATCTCGCCTATGGAACTCCCTTCCCTATTACTGTTTCCCTGACAAATACAATCTCCAACGATTTAAGTGTAGCGTCAATCGTCATCTCCAGTTGCCTTGATCTATCCACTTCCTGACATCTTCCATTCCTATCTGCTCTCGCTCTATATCTCCCGTAACCTCCCCACCTCGATCGGCCCTCCGTCCTTCTCTTTCTCCACATCCCTTCCTTTACCACTCCTATCTGCTCTTCCTCCAATCCTTCTGTAACCCCTTGCGTGATAGTGGCCACCGGCCTTGCTCGGGGTGATACGCTTAAAAAAAAAAAAAAAAAAAAAAAAATATATATATATATATATATATATCTCCCTCACCGGTAGCACGACTTGGAGTTTCATGACCAACGCAATCTTTATGTGCTGGGTAGAGTCCGGTTAACGGAATGCTGACGCAGTCCATATATTATACGGGTACTAAGATTTTTTATATATATATATATATATATATATATATGTGTGTGTGTGTGTGTGTGTGTGTGTGTGTATGTGTGTATGTATGTATGTATATATATATATTGCATTTAAAATAGATGGGACTTATATTTTATTTTATATTTAAGATATATTAAAATAGATGGACATAAAAATACATAAAAGTTAATTTTTATTTAAAGTTGGTGTTTATATTTTATATTAAACATAAATGTGGGTTACTGATATGTGTGTGTGTTTGCATTTGTTAAACTGTTTTATTATTTGTTCTGTTAGGTTACCCCCAACACATGTTCCTTTCTCTTAAATACGCATAGACATAAAGCAGCAAATATGTAACCAATGTTCGTGCTATCAAATTGCCAATAGGAATAGAAATGAAGCAAAATTATGAAAAAAAAAAGTCAATAAAAGCCAAAGGAGAATTACTATTCGATCTTATTCTTATTTCGAATGTTCTGTGTCCTGACATGTAAAAAGTTGCTTATTGTATGCCAAAAAACAAAACAAAACAAAAAAACCACTCGCACGATGACGTCGTTTTCAATCGCCATTATTTCATGCCACGTGACCCTACTAGCCTTAGCTAGTTGTCATAGCAACGGTTATTGTGTTAATTAGCCAGGTGTCGTTGTAAAATAACAATTCAGTTTCTGTTTTGCCCTATGAAATCGATTATCGGCATCATGGTACGATAATAGATGCAATAGTTTCGTGACAATATCATCTTGGCGTTGTACTAGTTTGATTTCAGCATGCCTTAAAACAAATTATAGGTTATCTGCCTAAGGAGAAACACAATTGTGGTGAAGGAATTAGGATGTTCTAACTTGTTAAATTTAGAAACATCGGAACCAAACAATAAAGACAAGTATTAACGACTGACTGGCTATCTACGAACCGGGTGGATATATGGAAAATATAAAGAAAAAAGAATCTACGAGAGCCTTAACTGAAAAAGTATCTACCTATCTAGGTAGGTAGGTAGGTAGCTAGATAGATAGATAGATAGATATCTTGACAGGTAGGTAACTAGCTAGACATTGATAGTTTGGTAGACAGATTGATCGATAGCTGGGATCTAGCTTGGTAACTAGGTAGTTTGATAGATAGCTTGGCGCTAATATATATATATATATATATATATATATATATATATATATATATATATTCAATAAATTACAAGTTAAAGTGACTTATATAGTTAAACAATTTAAGACTTTCGTTTTCGAAACGCTCATCAGAACCAGAAGTTTCATAAATAGATTGATATATATATATATATGTAGAGAGTTAGAATACTAATAAAACGAAACAGTAGATACTTCTACAGTAGGTTCCTCCACTCAGGAGAAATTTTAAAAATGAAAAATCATTCTGGAAGCTTTCTGTTTAGCTTTAATTGAAAGTTAAATGATTACATTTACTATTTCCAGTAAGCAAAATACTCTCGTGTATTTCAAATAGAAATTATACTGATTAGAATTTCAAGTTTTTGCTCGCTTTCAGAAATCGTTGAAATCCAGCCATTTTTGACACATTTCTAAACAAAATTTAATTCTCGGTTTTAAAAATCTTCCAAAAAATAAAATATATTTTTTCCGAAACTTTATTTGAAAAATATTAGCCGATTTACAGTTAATCTGATTTGCAAAAAAAAAAAAAAACAAACATTATTTACTTTAAGTTTAAAATAACAGAGAAATGAAATGAAATATAAAAACAGTAGCGCGAATAAGTGCTTGTCAACACCTCGTAAATCACTTGACGTGGTTCTTACGTATTATTATTGTTCTAAGGAAGCCTTATCTGTTAAAATATAATTTAAGAAAATGACGGGTGAACGTTTTTTTAAAGTAATTTTGAAATATTCTTAAAAATGTTGGAAAATGTTCTCTGTAATCTAATTTTAGGGACGTTGAATTTAAATTTACATCGCTCTTATTTTCTGATTATGTCTTGTATGGTCACCATATATTAAAAAAAAAAATAATGCCAAGATTTTGTAAAAAAAAATTTAAAAAAAATTCAAAAATAATTTCATTCATTTGTGAATATGTTCTCAAAGTTTCATTAAAATCCGACAATTATTTGATGTTTGCAAGAATTTCCAAATCAATATTTTTCATCGGAAGAATATGCAAAATCACTAATTGTAATTATTACCGTAAAGAAAATAAGATTTTTAACCAATATTTCGAACGTGCTAGAAAGGATTTAAAATTTCAAAAAAATAAAGTAAAATATAAAATAAGATTAAAAAAATAATCAAAAATGCTTTGGTCGTTCCTCAAAGTAATAACAAATATTTAATAATAAACATTTTGACGATAAAATATTCAGTGCCTTCTTTCATCAAGCCGTACTGTTTTTTTTTTTTTTTGGACGTACCTATTCTATAGCGTTCAATTTATATTTTAATATGCTGATAAAAAGTGATACACTATTTACATGATTCGGACTATTGTCCTCATCTTTGTTGCCATATTTATCAGAACGTTTCGCCTTCTTGGTGGTTGGAATGTCGAACTGGACCCTTTATTTTGCTCGCAGGGTTAGACTGTTCTAGTTCCACGTGCCACGTTTAATGGATATCAGTTATCTCCTGTTAATTCACCTCTCCAAGTTCTCCACTGCCTTAACCAAGTATTGAACTCACAGCTCTTTGGGATCTAACCAACGCCTTTATCCACTGTGCCATGTGTCCTTCCGGACATCTGTGTATGAATTTCTGGGACTTATAAAACTAATGTCCTCAGCAACCATTTTTACCAGTGCTCTCATATTGGAATTTTTGCTGTTATCATTGCATGTTTTTTTACCAGAGCTTATATTACAATTTTCGTCGTTGTTATTGCTTTTCTCTGGCACTCCTTATTAGTGGTTCCATATTACCTTCATTTCTATGCTTGATCGGCTCATAGGAAGACCGGAGCGTACAACGGCCGAAACGTTGTGATAAATATGGCAACAAAGATGAGGATGATAGTCCGAATAATGTAAATAGTGTACATAATACCTCATCTCAGAAATATAGACAGATACAAAAGGGATATTATTATGAAAAATCGAAATAAGACATCGAATATCGTCAGTCCTTTAGTGATCCAAATATCAGAGTTTTTTTTTGTTTTTTGTTTTTTAGTTATATCTATTATTTTACTGATTCACCCTTGCATGGAATCCTACTGTCATAAATGGTTTGGAGCCCCCGCTGTTCGTCTTAAGGTCCTCGACAAAATCCAGAGACGGATATGCAATGTGGTTGGTCTTGATCTGGCATTTCGCTTACTGTCGCTCTCTCACAGACGTGCTGCCCCCCCCCCCACTCTGTTTTTCTATAAATACTTTTACGGTAACTGCTCCGACGAGTTATTTTCGCTTCATATGAAATTGGCGATTCGACCGTTGACCCAATCTAAAAGCGGTCAAGACCGTATTTTTAAGAAATAGAATATAGAATAAAACATAAATTATTAAATTTTAGGATGGGGATTTATATTAAATATCAATACTTCAAATTGATTTAATTCAAGTTAATTATTTTTAATATAAATAACAAGGATCATATCACAATGTATTATTTGACAATAGAGGGAAAACATTAATATTTTGTACTGATTTGATCTTTCAATTCTAGTAAAGCTGATCGTTTGTAACTGACAGAAAATAAAGGTTTTGTCACCATCTTTGTTATTGAAATCACAACGTTTCGACCGGCCTTTCTCAAGCTACCTACATACCTATCTACCTACGAAGCTATATATCTACAAAACAATTAAAAATTATTTTATACAGTGGGAGCGCGTTGGGTTCATAACCTATGGAGTGAGTAGCCGTGGTCAAATGCAAAATAAATAACAGAATTGTTGAACAAACTGAATTAAAGTTTGCAATAAAAAGAAAAAGGAACAATGCAAAAATGAAATAATATCAAGGAAACAAGATATGCAAGGTAAATAAACAATAAAAAGTCAAAAAGTTCACAAACTAAGAATTAGCACTGACACACAAAAGTTCGGACAAACGAACGTAGCATTCTGTCTTCTGGACAAGGCAGATCAGGACTGAGGTCATTTACCTTAGCCTCCCCACAAGGCAGAATGTACCACAAGGCTGTTTTATGCAGTGTGATTCTGAGCCCCTAGGCTCGGGTAAAAAATCCCCGCAGACCACGGGATCGGGTTTGTCTCTCTGCCCTTCATTATAGCCTCGTCTGGGTTCCTCTATGCCCGAAGACAGAGAGTTTGACAAGCCAGCAGCGAACTGCTTGACTCGGCAGTTCGGGATTGAGTCATGTCGGCCTATTTTATTGGCTAATAAAAAATCCCAGTATGCATTTGCGTGCATCTGTCTAGAAAAGAGGAGGTGCAAGTGTTTTGTAGTTTCTCCCTGGTGAGATTGAAATCAACAAAGTAATACTGGTTAATATATATATTTAATGTTTTAATGTAACAATTTGAGAGGGAAAACATTCATATTTTGTACTGTTTTGATCTTTCAGTTTTTAAATGCTGATCGTCTGCAAGTGAGAGAAAATGGAGTCTTTTCTCCGCGGCCTCTCATTGATCAAAAAAAAAAAAAAATAGATGAGTCCATTCAAATTTCAAAGTTATGGTTACTTAAATATATTTTAACCGATGATAAGCTATTCTTTTTAATGAGCAACATGCCAGCAACATGACGCTGGGGTGCAGATAAACAAAACCCAATATACCCATTATGATATCCAACTACATTCATCAACTTGGTATTCGAAACAGCATACTCATCTTGATTGTTATACGTTCCGACTATTGTACCCTCCGGTCTTCATCAGGAATGTGTTTTCATACACGGCAACTAGCTTGGAATTTCGGACGGAACACTTTATTCAATCAACTTGGGCCGATTATTCTCATTCCATTTTCATTGCTTAGAAGTTATTTGCTCCCAGTTAAAATTTATTCGCATTTGCGTGACATTCATCCGTTTCTTCTCAGCAAAGAGTTTGAATCCTCACCGCTACTAGAGCCAGAGATTGAACTAACAACATCCAGGGAGTGCCTGAATTAATACTTTAATACACTAGACCACGCATATCTTGGATTGAATAAAGAGTTTAATTTGAAATTCCGAGATAGTTAATGAATAGAAAAACAGACCCCGAAGAAAGTAGGCTGGAAGGAACAAGAGACGAAATATTGTGGTTATGACAACCAAGATGAGCGAATTTCATGTATGAACTTCTGAGATGTGGAGTTAGCCGTATTTACACAATTTATATTCAGACAATTATTCTCATCATTGTTGTTCTTATCACAATGTTTCCAACGTTGTGCACCCCCCGCGGTAGTAGGGATATATATATAAGTAGGGATATGTAAAGATATATATATATAAGTAGGGATATGTAAAGATATATATATATATATATATATACAAATAGGGATATGTAAAGATATATATATATATATATATATATATATAAGTAGGGATATGTAAAGATATATATATATATATATATAAGTAGGGATATGTAAAGATATATATATAAGTAGGGATATGTAAAGATATATATATATATCTCCCTACTTAGATATATAAGTAAGGAGATAGATGTATAAGTTGGGAGGTTGCTATATATATATATATATATATATATATATATATATATATATATATATATAGCAATCTTATCTTATATATCTACCTCCAAGCAATCTATCTATCTATCTATAGATTTCCCTATCTGCCTACCAAGCTACCTACATACCTACCTAACAAGCTATATGCTTACCTGCCTAGCTATCTATGTCCGGCCTTTCTCAAGGGTACCTTGATCTAGATAAACAACAGAGAATTCTGAACTGGACCCTTTATTTAATATCCAGGGTTAAACTGTTCTTGTTCCACTGCCCATCTGTAAAGATATCTCGTCTAGTTCTTATTCATAGTACTGCTCGCTTATTGCTCGCCCGTTTCCAATGAGTCTAAGTATATACTTCCCAGCCCAGTGGTGATATAGTGGTTGTAAGTTCAACAACAAGATGAAGACAATAGTCCGTATATAAATAGTGAAAACAAGATGAGTATGCTGGTTTGAATAGCAAAGCATATAAGTTAGAATAAATACTTGGTGTTTATTATATAACTTCAAATTTCATTTTATTCGTTACAGCCACAAAATTCTGGCTGTTGTGTCAAGAAACACCAGAAGAAGACCGAAGGTTACAAAAGCAGAAACACTATAAGCGTGAAAATTAAGATGACGCTGTTGATCTGAATAGCATTGCATATAGCACTGTAGAGTAATGCATTTCGGCTCAGATTGAGGAATCGGAGAGCCAAGTTTGAACTCCAGTCGAATCCTTTTCATTCACTTACGTGCTAATACCCTTGGGAAAGGTATGGATCCTCTTTTTCTCCCCACAAGCTATGGGTAAATAGCAGGACAGACCGAGTTCTATAGCCTTGTATGGCAACTGGTCTACCTACTGCGGGAAAAAATCTGCCTCGTCAGGATCGCCTGAGAGTGTATCACGCGTGGCACATAACTGAAAGATAGCTTGGAGGCATGCTTAAGTTGATTATAGATCACAGTGACGTTCACCGCTGAGACGTCACAGAGAAAAAGGAACCGTGAAACTGAGGTCTTTCTCCAGCTGCGACTCATTTTAGCGCAAACGCAATCAAACAATACAAAAAAAAAAATCCCTTAGAATATCGGGGGAAAGTGAAATCGGCGCGCCAGATGGGTTTAAAAATTAACCAAGTCTATTTGCATTTCCTTCCATACAAAAGCCCCTTAGTACTTGGTATGACAATAGACTAAATCCGGCAGCAAGGCTTATGATAGAGAGGTCTTGAGAAACTTTGAACCACCTTGTAATTGCTGTTGTTTCCAGGTTCACCCGGAGGTTGTAGCACCTTTTAGGGTCCCAGCTCTAGACTAATAGTTAACCCCCTAAACTGGGACCAAAACACTATGAAAGTATAAAAATACATTTTCACAGTAAAAAAAAAAAAAAAAAAAAAAAAAAAAAAACTCCAGCAAAACAGTTTTGTAAAAAAAAAAGAAAAAAATGCCAAAATTGTAAAAGAAATTACTAATGCTCCCCCCAAAATTAAATGTCCACATCAAATGACCTTAAGGAGTTGATATGTCTCCTAACAAACAACAAAAGCCCCTACAAAAAGCCTAAATCTATCTTTTGTCCCCCCCATCTACGGATGAAATAGCAACGCAGACTAGGATCTCGAACCTTGAATGATAGCCAGTCTATGAAAAACATGAGTGCGAATTTAAAATCGTGGAGAACGCAACGATAAACCACTCCACGTTCTTTCCAAAAAAATCATAGAAATTCATAGATAAGAGGCTTACGGCCACTTCAAGTAGAAACACCGAATCCGTACGATCACCGAAGTTAAGCAACGTCGAGAGCCTGGTTAGTACCGAGATGGGTGACCACTTGGGAATACCAAGTTCTGTAAGCTTGGATATGCGGATGTTGTAATAGAGAGCAGAGTAATAATAAGTTTCAATTCCAGTCGAGTTCCTTATAGTGACTTACGAGCAAATACCCTTGGAAAAGGTATGAATCCACGTCTTCCACAAGTTATAGTTTAGTTAGTTTGATTAGTTTTCCCTGATGACAAACTTTTCATTGTTGAACAGACCTTTAATCATTAAAATGTTTGTGCTCATTCAACAAGACATCCATCAGTTCCTACCGCTTCAGGAAAATGACTCAGAACCCAGAAACTGTCTATGGTTTGCGCAGTCATTTCAGAAAGACGAAACTCTCCTCTTGTTTTCGTGCCTCAAGGGGTAAATATCAACAAGGAATTGTACAACAGAGGATATCTTGGAAGGTGCACACAGTCCATGATGCAATGCAAGAAGTTGATGAATACTGGACACTTCACGAAGACGGAGTGATGAGCAAGACTGGTCGTATAACAGAGTAGAAACAATTGTCCCGGCTTCATCACCAAAGACAAATGCCTCCACCTCATCACCAGATATGAAAGCTCTTCATTATTGTTTGCGGGAAGTTCTTGAGAGGGGGGCCTGTTCTGCTCCACATCACAATATTGAAACTCTGAAGGAAAAATTGAGAATAGAATAAAATACCCATGGAAATTGTGCCCTCCACCATTAATGACTTTCCCGAAAGAGATCAACGTGGGGTGAAGGCTAGAGGGAACCATACTGATTGAGATGTTCTGGTGTTATTTGGCAGATAAATAATTTGTGCTAAAATTGTATGCTAATTTAATAATTTCTTATGAGTTATGAGATTCTTTTCTAGCACTATTCATGCCACGCTCTTTATGCATCTATACATCGTTAATAAAATAAGTAATTAATAGTTAGTGTGTGTGTGTGTCTGTTTGCGCATGCGTGCTTATAAATTATTCAGATGATCAATTTAAATTTTAAATTTGCCACATGTGATCATGCAATGTTTTAGAGGTCCTTAAAAAAAAAAAATTCGCCCCAAAATCTGCAATGTTATCAGTCCTGACCTGCCATCTTGATTGCAGTTACTTTCACACCACCGTAACGTAGCTTTCCGTGCATTTTCTATAAATATTTTCATGATAATTGTTTCGATAAACCTTCCTCTTTGATACATGGACTTGACGAATTTAAGCGCTGTACTGGAAGATGTCACCATTATGCAGTTGAAATGGGGAGATGTAACAGTAAGTTCCATGACTGCTTGACGAAATCTCTTTTGGCTTCCTACTTTTCAGTCGAGTTTGATTTTGAAAAATTCATATGCAAAACCGATCGTTATCTTCTGTGTTCTTAATCCCTGTTCTCATGTTATCTTCTACTATCCTTAATGTTTTTCTTTTTCTCATATTAGTTCACACTTAGTAACACCACATGTGAAATTATATATATATATATATAGCGTATATTTTGGCAGCATGTCTTCATTAAGACATGTCTCAGTAAATAATTTAGACAAGTTTTGTCTACTTATTTGTACAAGTTTCCTAGTATTCTTTTTAAAGGAAGAAAGAAAATTGCCATATTGATGCATATTCATTTTATTCCCAGTACTTTCGACATTGGCGCAATGTCGTCATCAGGTACTTGTTTTTCATAAAACAAAAACAATGTTGTGTTCATCTGAAAATTAAATTTTTACGTGTTGAATGAAAAACGCTAAGTTTATGTATTGTACAATATTTTATAGCTCTTAGTTAAGACTAAGACTGATGAGACTGTAAGGTGGAAACCCGGGTAGTTGTGAGTGTGATTTTTTTTAATCTTTTACATTATTAGCCGCTCTGCACGTACAGTTTTATGAATTGTGTATCGATCGAGCACTCTCTTAAAATATCCGTCCTTTGGTCTGACCTAACACACACACTATATATATATATATATATATATATATATATATATATATATATATATTGTGAAATGAACTAATTCCGACAATTATTTTAATATATCTTTTGTTTACACGTTATTTTTATAGATACAAATATTTAAGTAAATTGTATGTTTATAATAAACAGTATTAAAAAATTTACCGGCCTGAATGTCCGAGAAATTTCATAGAAAATATCTGCCCTCCGACAGGAATCGAAATTTTATCCTAGTCATAGGGCTAACCAGACGACTTCTCTGTAGCTAAATGGAGTAGCACATCAGGCTGTATGACGGTTCCGTGTAACATTTGCTTAAATATTTGTATCTATAAAAATAATGTATAAACAGAATATATATATATATATATATATATATATATATATATATATATATATATATATATACACTTGAGGGTGGACTAAAATGTTCATAGGCTGGCTATGAAGGGATGATGATAGATCTATGGATTTGAGCATGCATTAATTTCAACTCTTAATAATTGCATTGTTTCTTTCCAGCTAAACTGATATCTGACTTTTCAAAGAAGACTGTTCATTCTGTTGGTCAAATACGTCAAAAGCAGCAGATATAACATCATTATTACAGCAATGCTGGTTATTTAAATCAGAAGAATAGGGAGGGTGATCACCCAAAGCCCAAAGCCACAGTCAGTAATAGCAGCCATTGAAACCAAGGACTTGTATGCTGGAACATTTTCCTGGTGAAACAAGACACTCTTAGTCAGTTTTCTGGGCGTTTGGTCTCTATAGCCTTTCGTAACTGCCCCAGCAAGTTGGCATAGTACCCTTCATTGATGGTACTTTTGAAGATAGTCAATAAACAACTTGCCTTTTGCATCCCCCAAAACTGAAGCGATAACATTTCCTACAGATGAAACAACATTGGCTTTCCTTGGAGGAGTGTTTACTCTTCATGGATTGTCTCTTTCTGAAGGATCAACGTGATTAACCCAACGCTTATCCTAGGTTCGGAAATCTTCAAGGAAACCAACTGGATAAGCATTAAACAATGTCAGATTTTCTCATGGTGGGATTAGTCCGATGTGCTTTTTGGTCAGGTGTCTGAAAACGTGACACCAAGCAGAATCCTTCGTCGTGCGAAATTCACTGTGCCGAATATTCGCAACTTTCTCACGGGAGGTGCTATTAGTATCTGGATATTTGATTTATAGTCAATCACTAGTCATTCATGATCCTGTGGCGAACACCAATTATTTCATTAGTGGTGGCAGTTGCAGAACGTCCAGACGTTGGGTAATTTTCAGTATTCTCCCTTCCCTCCTAAATTCAGCTACCCACTTTTGCACTGTTGAGAAAGCTGGGGCATTATCCACTAATGTAGCAACAATGTCAGCATGAATGCCTGTGGGGCTAAACCATTTTTCTGTGGGTACTTGATAACACCACGGTCCCAATATCTATCCATTTTCAAGAGAAGTTAATTTCATGAAACAGTTGAAATTAATGCATGCAAGATTTCACAGTTCCATCATTATTCCTTCGTAGTCAGCCTATGAACTTTTCAGACGACACTCGTATATAAGTTTGCGTTATAGAATAGACACATTAAACATATGCTTTTTAAACTAGAGTTATTGGTGGCCGCCATCTTAACACAGGAGATGCAGATGACACTGTTGATAAGAGATACCGTAAGAAAGCTAAAAATAAAATAAAAACTCCCATAGAAGGTAGTGAAGTAAAGCGAGAAGAATGGATAAAACATCAAATTCAAGAAGACAGAATGCATGGCTATTACCAAAAGGAACAAACTAAAATGTCCAAAGACGTATTGGGATGGCTAAAGGTGCCTTCCAAAGGTTAAGCAGAGTACTAAGAAATAAAATAAAAAGACATCGGTGGAAACAAGGAAAAGAGTACTAAACAGTTATGTGATATCTGTTCTCATGTATATGGCAGTAAGCGTCGAATATTCTCAAAGATGAATAAACTTGAAGCAATAGAAGTATGGTTCTACAGAAGGCTACTGAGGATAACATTTTTCTGCAGGTACTTCATAACACAACGATACCAAAATGAATTTCATGAAACAAAGTAGTTGAAATTAATGCATGCAAGATTTCACAGATCTCTCATTATTCTTTCGTAATCAGCCTATGAACTTTTCAGACGACACTGTTATATAAGTTTATGTTATAGAATAGACGCATTAAAAATATGCCTTTTATATTGGCGTTATTGGTGGTCACCATCTTAACAACATAAGATATGCAGATGACATAGTGTTGATAGCAGACACGGAAAGAAAAACTAGAAAAATCCTATAGAAGGTAGTGTAGGAAAGCGAGATGAAAAGATTAAACATCAACTGCAAGAAGACAATGCATGGCTGTTAGCAAAACGATGAGCCAGAGGTGTGAATTGTAAATCGGAGATACCTAGATCAAACATTGAGTGCTATTGTTGATAAAATAGTGCTCGATGCAATATAACAGAGCTATAAACTATATATTAATAAATATACATATTTTTCCTCACTGGAAACAAACAACTCGAGTTTCAGGTAAAACGCAATCTTTAGGTACTGAATTGAGACTGACCGTTATATAATTTAAATTTTGTTAGATATGTCGCGTAATCGCAATGATGAAGCAGTCCATATATTGTTTTAGTTACATTTATTTTAAATACAAGATAAAAAAAAAAACAAGAATCCCCGTATAAAATATGGACCGCCTCATCATTGTAGTGAAGGAAAGCGAAAAGAAAGGATTAAACATCAACTGCAAGAGGACAGACTCCATGGCTGTTAGTAAAACGATGAGCCCAAAGTGTGAATTGTAAATCGGAGATACCTAGATCAAACGAGCGTGGAAATTTAAATATCTGAGAAGTGTTTTAACGGAGGACACAAAATTTGACACTGATGTCCGAAGGCGTATTGGGATGGCCAAAGATGCCTTCCAAAAAGCTAAGCAAAGTATTAAGAAATAAAAAGTCTTCGGCGGAAACAAGGAAAAGAGTACTAAACAGTTACGTGATATCTGTCCTCATGTATGGCAGTGAGCGTCGGATATTCTCAAAGATGAAAAGACTTGAAGCAACAGAAATAGGGTTCTACAGAAGGCTACTGAGGATAACATTTTTCTGCGGGTACTTGATAACACCACGATGCCAAAGTGAATTTCCCGAAACAACGTAGTTGAAATTAATGCATGCAAGATTTCACAGCTCTCTCATAAGATATGCAGATGACACAGTGTTGATAGCAAACACGGAAAGAAAAGTAGAAAAAATCCTATAGAAGGTAGCGAAGGAAAGCGTGATGAAAAGATTAAACATCAATTGCAAGAAGACAATGCATGGCTGTTATCAAAACGATGAGCCCAAAGTGTGAATTGTAAATCGGAGATACCTAAATCAAACAAGCTGTGAGCGCCGGATAATCTCCTCAAAGAAAAAGAAATTTGAAGCAACAGAAATATGGTTCTACAGAAAGCTGCTGAGGATAGGCCAATTATGTGAGCAGCGACGAAGTTTCAGGGAAAATGGAAGCAAAAAAGGAAACATATTTAACATCAGAAAGAGAGAGTTGAGGTTTCTGGGGCACATAATGAAGAAGAAGAGTTTTAAAAATCCGATACTCACAAGACAGATTAAATTCATGCAACAGCAAATCTCTTAATTACAGCTGTTTCCAGGTCTATTCTGACCTGGGGTAATAGCAACTGTCAGGGTCCCAGCTATGGGCAAATAGTGAAACTCCAAGCAAAGGAAACCATTATGAAAGTATAAAAATAAATTTGTATATAAAAAATACCAACTATACATATCTGTAGTATGTATTTAGTTGAAGCTATGTTCAAAATATTTAGATTTCAGCCTTAAATAACCCATAAAGGTTTTCATCTGCCGCTAAACAAAATCACCCAATTAACAATACCAATTTAAAGTAAAAGTTCCAACATTACATATTTATAGTAAAATTAACAACAATGCATATTTTAAGCAGAATGACCACCAACACATTTTATAGCAACATGACCAACAATACCTTTTATCTGTAGTTGAAGCCATAAGACTATGTTCAAAATATTTAGATTTCGGTATTAAATAACCCATAGAGTTTGATATGCCGCTAAACAAAATCAACCGAGCAGACTGAAAGCTAGAGGGAGAGAAGAAAACAATGCCTAAAATGGATGGTGGAACAGGGTTTAGGAGAAGTTGTGGAGAGCTATGATCGCCTATGCCCTGAGGGGACACGGCAGATAAAAAAGAAGATTCAACCTCTTTCAAACCAAATGCTTAGGCACTCCAAACATTGCATATGCGTGTAGATAATTGCCCATACAATTTTAACCACTTTTTATTAATTTTTAATATTTCTCTGAATTTTGCACTGAATTGATTTGAAATTTCTTCATTGTCGTTTCCATCGCAACCAAAAAATTTAATGACGTCATTACCCAGCGTCCATATCTATTATTTTGCTTACGCTCGTTCCGAAGAAATTTGATTAAATCTTACGACACAAAATTCGATCAATCCACTGAATCGGACTGATTTCAAAGATTACTTGTGATGATAAGCATCATCGGTTCGATAAAAGAAAACTTCCAAAACATGAAATTTAATTATGAACTGGTTGGGGGAAAAGCATCTTTTGTTAATAAATTTCGCCCAGGAAATATACGTGAACATCAAAAACAAATGAAATAATACCTGAGCGTCTAATTTCGTTCCACGATAATGAAAACATAGCGAACTACACGAAAGAACAAAGTGTTAAGATTTCAAAAGCCAGCAGGATGTCTGAAACAAAAATAAGAAATCCAAATTTATCATTTAAGCTCGAGTAAAAATAAATTATTATAATTGACAGCTTTTGATAACATAGAGAACATCCCCCAAGCAATAAAGCCACACAAGACGCAAATGGGGGTAACGTAATGGAGAAGAAAGTAAAATAAAATAAAAACAGCAGATAACCATTGATGAGGCATTCACATTTTTAGAGATCATATTGCACAATAAAACAAGTAGCGAGAAGCGAGAAGTGTGAGGGAAGGAACTATTATAATAGAACTTACGGTTCCCTAAACGCAAACCATCAGCGGTTGTCTGGTGGCAGCCACTGGCAGGCCAACGGTGGTAACAGTGCCGAGAGGGACACACCGGCTGTTCGACAGCAGGCCACTAACGGTAAACGCTAGTGGCATGCCAACCAGTGGCAGATTGGTGATTTGCATTTAGGTTTACACTTAGCGATTTCACAAGTAAAGTGAAGAGACCTAACTTCCAAACTAGTCCAACGCTTAAATTTTCATTTATGCAAGTTCATTTAAAACCCGTTACCCTAGCATCTGAATTTTTCCTACTGTCTTGGAACCAACGCACTGATGATGTTTAACTTTACAACTGAGTTCTGAGTGAACATGAATGTCACTTTTAAGACCAAGTTAGAGAAAAAGCTAGATTTTTTTAATCACAGACTTGTACACAATTACATAAAATTAATAAGGCATATCACAAATGAAAACAGAAACTAGCATATGTCGATGTTTAAACTTTCCTAAGACCAGCGAGTTGTCTCCCGTTATATTTTAATTAATCCCAAATGAAATCGTGTTAGAATATATGATGCCAGCTTTTGTTCTGAGGATAAATTTCAAATACATTTTTTTATTTGGCATGGTTGCATTTTAATGAGATATTGTCCTAAGTATTGATCTTTTCATATATTTCAAACGGATTTTCACAGAAATATGACATCAGAATACTTGCCGCTTTAGCTTATAAAGGTTGTTAATACACTAGCTTTTAAGAATATGCAGTAAGTTTGTTCACACTGACTGCTCCACATGTACATGGCAAAATTAAATTGTATGGCCCAGGGTATTCCACACTTGATTGCTTAGGTCACCTAGGTAATCAAGTGAACTATAACTGATTTTGTCTAAACTTGCAGTTAAAATCGAAATGTACGAGTTTCAAAGCATTCATCCGCTCTACACAATCTAGGAAGAAGGAAATAAAATTTATAAATAAATGAAATCTTTCGGGATCAAGTGTCACTTAGCCGGAAATTTTCGGACATGGATTTCTATAGCTAGGTTGCTATTAGAGCAAAAGTAAAAAAAAAAAAAAAGAAAAAAAAAAGAAAAGACGGAGGACACAAAAGAAGACATTCTTGCAGACCGAAGGGAAAGTCTGGTATGCTAGTGTTACGAGAGAAGAGAGAACTAACAACGAGGATCTCCCAGACAGGTTCAGGTGAACAGATCCGTGAATAAGGAACTCTTTTTATCAGAACCAGCCGACATTTTGTCTTTCTCACCAAGGCGATAAATCTGGTCGGGCGTTATTAGATATCCCCCCGCCAGAGCGATATCTTGACTTCAGTTTCTTTGTTGAACATATACCGAGGATTTCTGTTTTGTTCAGCGTGCTATAAACGGGAATCGAACGAAAACATGGATTAGTGTTCACTAATCGGGGAAAAAACTGAGCGACTAGGTCTTATGTTCACGATGTTAATATAAACGGATTACTTTGAGTCTTGATTTATTCTTACTAATATCCTTATCAGCAAGGAGACATGTCCAGATGTCGCGAAATAACATATATACGTCAAGATCTTTTACACAAGTCAATTTAGAACTCAGTAATCTCAGCAAAATAATGGATCTGGATTGAAAGTTCAACAGAAGGATGCTGCTGCAACGACAAAGTTTTAGAGAAAATTGAAGCAAAAAGGGCACTTGTATATAGCATGAGAAAGAGAAAGTTGAAATTTCCGGGTCACATAATGCGAAAAGGCGGGCTTGGAAAAATTCACACTCACAGGATACGCTGGAGGTAAGAGGGAAAGAGGAACGCAAAGCGTAACCGACATAATGAGTTTGTATAAATGGTTGACAAAACAGGGAGTAGTAGATATAGCAGAAAAAACAAAATTTATTCAGGGCTACAAAAGGCGGGAAGTTGTGGAGAGCCATGGTTGCCCACATCCTTAAGGGATATGGCACATACACGAAGAAGAATTATGTTTAAGCCTAATACATCGTAAATCTGCATCGAAGTGGACATTGTAGTGCGCCAGTCATATGTTTTCATATAAAGAAACGCTGCTTTGAAAATGTGCGCTCGTGACGTTACTTGTACTGGAGCTCGAACACTGACCAATGGCGCTGGAAAAACTAGACCGCTGTCTGACCCAACGAGTTAGGGTTAGTCTGGCACAATAACATAGCAGTGGGACAGCTATCTCACGACATTAACAATGGTTGAGCGAAACCGGTTAGTTTGCAATTCGTTCTATAGATTATACAAAAGCATTTCATAAAGTCCCTCACAAAGAACTGGTACAACTGTAAGCTAGCCTTGACCTATGTAGCTTGGCTTTCGTCCTTAACCCCGGAAGGAGTCGTTGGGGAGCAGGCGGGCTGGGACTTGATTTTTCGAAAATGCTTTCTTCATATATTCATCGATATTGTCATTCCCCTTTTCATTCTGTCTTCCCTTCCTCCTACGTCCCACTAGGTTTCCTTGAAAAACTGTCGTTGCAAGGCCATCTTTTCTTCACTGAAGTGAGAAAGTCTTTGTCGGGGTGGGGGGCAATATGCTGTTGGATTTTACTGTGTATGTGGTCGTTGGTAATGTGATCAAGGTATGAGACGCCCAGGCTGTCGTGACAGCATCTCATTTACGGCGTCTGCATCTTTCTTTGTAGCTCTGCTGTCTGTGTTCATGTCCCGCATGCATACAGGAATATAGAGAATACCTGTGCACGCACGATACTGATCTTGTACTGCATGGAGATGGTGTTACCTTTCCATATAGTCTTCAGGTTACAGAGTGCAGTCATAATCTAGTCTTGATACTTGGTCACTGATGATCACCCAGAGGTATTTGAACTGCTGTACTATCTCAAGTTTCTGGCCATGGACCGAGATTTACATATTATCAGGTGATAAATGAGTAGATACAGCATTCCGTTAGATGATTTACTATGGCTCCATATTTGCTACAATTCAGTTTTTAATTATTATTCTTGAAAAAAAAACAGTCACTTTTAGATTAAACTTCCTTCTTCTGCAAGTGATGTCATATTAAGGAAGAATTCAAACAGAAGAAAGGCAGGCAATTGTCAGGAATTTTTTCAAAGATCTGCTTCATAATGGTTAGTGGATTGCATGAGGCAAAATAACACATTGGATGAAAAAAAGATCTCTTCTAGTCATTCCTTGATATTGTCATTCCACTTTTTCTTCTGTGTTCCCTACCCCTCCTATATCCCTCCATGGTTCCTTGAAGATCTGTATTTGTAAGGCTATTCGATCATGTTATGTGGCCATACCATCTCAGCCTCTTTTTCTTCACTTCGTGACGACCAATGTGCTGCTGGACTTTACTGCGTACCTGGTCGTTGGTGATGTCGTCAAGGTATGAGATGCCGACGATAGCATGATAGCATCTCATTTCAAGTGCCTGTATCTTTCTTTGTAGCTCAGCTATGAGTATCCATGTCTCACATGCATACAGGAATATAGAGAATATCCGTGCACTCAGGAGGCTGATCTCGTACCGCAAGGGAATGGTGTTATCCCCTCGATATGGTCTTCAGGTTAGAGACTACAGTCATAGTCTGTGCAGTTCTTGCGAAGGATCTCTGGTCTTGATCCTTGGTCACTGATAATCGCCCCGAAGGATTAAATCTGTTGCACCGTCTCGATTTTCAGGCTATGGACTGATATGTCTGCCGTGATAGAACCATCGTCATACTTAGTGGAGGCTCTTGTCAAGGTGACGGCCCAAGCTGGCCAGTTCGCTCCTTCCAGCTAGTCCATCTATGTCATCAGCGAATCTGAGATTTGTGGTGGTTCTCCCCACGATGTTAACTGTATCTACATATATAGGAAATATATTAAAATGATCCAAAACCTATAGTGGCAGAAAAACCTGCTTAGAGATAGAAAGCGAATTCAGTAAATATCCAAAAACAAAAAGAGGCGTAAGGCAAGGATGCGTCTTCTCACCGGACCTTTTCAACCTATACAACGAAGCGATTCTGAAAGAAGTAGAAGTCATATAAGGAATCTTTCATGGTGACCATAATCCTAACAACATAAGATATGCAAATGATACGGCGTTTATAGCAGACACAGAATGAAAATTACAAGAACTCCTACAGAAGGTAGTAAAGTGTTGTAATGGAATGTTCCGCTCTATTGTGGACGAAGTATATCAGTTAAATATATATAGTGTGTACAGAATACACCTGGGACTTGCTTTGGCAATTAGTTGGAGATTCGTCTCCAGTTAAGCTAGTCGTGCCTACCCCACGTTAAATTCGGCCTTGTGCCACATCTGACCGCGTGGGCCGGTTGGTAGATATTGGTTCGGGAATTACTAACCTGCCACCCGATTTCCTGTCTTTCAGTAGTGTATTCTCTTTTACAATAAACCTCACTTTCTTTTATCTACGTCTGTGTTGCTGTTCCTTTCACTCGAGTACAATTTTTGTCTGTAACCTCGTTAAAGATGCAACATAATGGAAAGCGAAACGAAAGGATTAAACATCAATTGCAAGAAGACAGAATGCATGCATGGCTGTTAGCAAAAATGGACAGTCCAACATGAAAATTACAGATTGGAGATGGCGAAGAGGTGCAACATTTAAGATATCATGGACGGGTTTTATAACAGAGGACGGAAAGTGCGAAACGGATATCCGAAAGGATAGCAAAAGATCCCTTAAAAATCAGAAATATAATTTGGGAAACAGAGGAATGAATTGTTATGTATTCTGAGTTCTCCTATAGTGCAGTTCATGTTGAATAATCTCATCACAGACGAAGAAGAGGCATGAAGCAATAGAAATATTATTCTACAATAGAATGTGGAGAATATCATAGGTTGAACAGGGGGAGCTACGAAGAACTTCTAGAGGCAATGACTAAAAAGAATACTTATACTTAACATCAAGAAGAGACAATTGAAATCTCTGGGGGTACATAATGAGAAAGGAGGGCATAATACTCAGAGGACAAGTTGAGGGCAAGAACCCAAAGTGCAAATTGGAGATACAAAAATCTAACTACAACAATCTGGGAAATATTTTAACATGGAACGGAAATATTTCTGAGATTAGGTATTATGTACACTATTTACATTATTCGGACTGTTGTCCTCATCTTTGTCGCCATATTTATCACAACGTTTATCCATCCTCAAGGACACATGGCAAAGTGGATAAAGCTGTTAGTTAGATCCAGTGACAGGACCCAAAGAGTGTGAGTTCAATACCTGGTTAAGGCGGTGGAGAACTTGGAGAGGGGAATTAACAGGAGATAACTGATATCCATTAGACATGGCATGTGGAACGAGAATAGTCTACCCCAGTGAGCGAAATAAAGGATTCAGTTCGACATTCCAACCACCTGAAGAAAGCCGGAGCATACAACGGCCGAAACGTTGTGATAAATATGGAGATGAGGACAATAGTCCGAATAATGTAAATAGTATAGAACGGAAAGTGCGACACCGAAATCCGAAGGCGCATTGGCGTATCGAAAGATGCCTTCCAAAAGCTAAGCAAGATATTAAGAAACAGGAATATTTTGTTAGAAACAAAGAAAAAGTACTGAACTGTTATGCAATATTAGTCCTTCTATATAGCAGTGAATGCTGGACAATCTCCTACCAGGTGAAGAATAGATTTGAAGCAACAGTAATGTGGTTCTACAGAAGGATAATGAGAATAACTTTGATCGACCATGTGGGCAACAACGGACTTTCAGAGAAAATGGAAAGAAAGGACACTTATATTTAATATCAGCAAAAGACAGTTGAATTTTCTGGGTCGCATAATGAGGAAAAAGTGTCTGGAAAATTTGTTACTCACAGGACAGATAAGAAGGTTTCAGGAAGGCAACGTACAGCATACCTGGCGAGCTTGAACGAAAAGATGGAACAGAGTTTGGGACAGTTGGTAAAAAGACAAAAGTTAAGATCTACAAAGAACAGGAAATTGTGGCGAGCCATGATCGCCAACGTCCTGAAAGAACATAGCAGATAGAGAAGAATTCGCGATTCGCAAATGACTAAGAAACCTCTGACTACAATAAGGATCGAAAAAAGCTTTAAAAAAAAAAAAAAAACATCCCGTAAATATAAGTATTAATGTTAGTATCTAATTAATTACGCTTTAATTACTGACAGAAGTGTGAGACTTTATCGAAAGAAAATTAATTTTTTACCATAATAAAAGAATATATATGTATATATATTATAGAAAAAAATAGACAATACGTGATAAATGCGTTGTCACCATTAACCAATCAAATTGTTCGATATTGATTTCCCAATTATCCCTTTGTGCTTCCGCTATTTTTGCACTATTATTAAGTTTTCTTCTTTTGTTCTCTGGATCGATTGTTAATACCCATAAGGGAGAAGAAAAAAAGAAGATTCGATCTGATCGGTTCCTTGTTCTTTCGTTAACTAGGTTTTATGCCAGAGAAAAGAAACTACTTTCTTTCGTATCTGCCTTCAAAACATAACATCTCGTTAAGCTCACGCGAGAGTTCCAGGCTTTTGTCTTGTGAATCTTGAGAGACGAGATGTGTTGTGGAACACGATTAGTGGCCCCTTGAGCCTTAGGTAATTTTCTTTTTCTTTTTTTCTTATCATGGGATAGCTGTAAATGGAGTCTTTTAGACATTCATTTTTTTTTTTGTTTTGTTTTTCAGCAGTTACTAGTTTTTTTTTTGTTTATTTACACAATCATCTACCCTTCCCTAGGCAAATGGATCAAACAAAACGAAAGAAAAAGTCTAGTGTTGATATGTTAACACCGTCGACACCCAATGGAGTATAGAGTCAAAACCTCACTACGTCAGGTATTTCTGTTGTTTCCATAGGGAGAATTTTTTTTTTAAGAGAATAGGGTTCCTAGAGCCACATCCAAACGGTTTAGAATTCAGAGTTTAGACTGACTTTCATCCAAGTCTAGAAAACACGGGTTGGTCTACTATTAAGCCCTAGCTTGAAGTGGGAAGAAGAATTGGATTAATTACTCACTGCTCTATCTCTATTTTCACGGAGAGAGTTTAGATTAACTACACTCCTTAATGCCATCAGTTGCTAACCTTCACGGCTAAGACTCGCCATGCCACGCACATTTCAGCGAACCAGGCTCGTTCCGTTCATATTCCCCTGCTGAGATGTAAGTTCCACTCAAGCAGATTTTTCACACGAACCGCTGCCTTGTGGAACCCGCTCCTGAAAGGCCGCTTTTCTTATTTACTACAATCTTAACCTGTTCAAGTATAGGGTTAACCGTTAACATCAACACATATCAGCATAAGCTGTATAGCTTACTCTGTAACTCCCTACCTCAAGTGACTACCGGACCTTATAGAAAGTGAACATAAAAAAAAAACAACAACAAAAAACAAACTCAGCTGGAATGTGATCTCGAGACGTTAATACTGCGTTCCACACCGATAAATTTATGCTCCACTATATATATATATATATATATATATATATATATATATGTGTGTGTGTATGATTAAATAAATTACAAAAATTATGCCTGCTTATTTTTATCATAATCCTTTCATATTCACGAATATTTTTCCGTATGCTACAAGAAATGCACTGTAACAGTGAAAATCACTTTTATTTCCCAAGTACTTTCCATCTCTTTCTGAGATCATCATCAGGGGTGCAACTGGTAAAACAAAAAGCATGTTTAGCTATTCATTACTGATCAGAATTTCGGCTTGTGTTGCTTCGTGCTACAACACTGTCAAGTTGCGTACTGTGTTCCAGACGAGATCCTCGTTACCATCCTTCACCAATGATCGGTTGTCCTATAAATTCAAATGCCGTTGTGACGCGGTGTATATAGAACGGACCAATCAGAGGCTGGAAACGAGGATTACGCCACATGTACCAGCCTATTTGCGTTCGAGTAGTCAGAGTCGTGTTAAAAGAACCACTCAAGAAGCAGTGCATGACCCCTCCATTGGGCAGCATTTACTGGGCAATACCGATTGTGCCGCTGATTATAATGACGCATGTTCGGTTCACCATCTTCGAGTCCTTGAGGCTCCTTACATTCAGTTTCACCAGCCGAGCTTATGTAAACAAAAGGACATTTTATTCGTTCCTTACGTTCGATCGAGAGATTATGAGTGACTTTTTTTCCATTTTATACTCTTTTTGGAACTACGCATTTTTATAGTAGTTAATTCATTTATAATTTGAAACTATTTTAATTGTGTTCCAATTTTCCCTCCTCATTCGTTATTTATTACTATGTCTTCGATTGTTTCCTGCTTCACTAACGATTAGCTTTTGAGAAAGTATTGGCCGAATGGGTCCTAAAGGTAAAAATAATGACATAAATAATATAAGTAAATTCTCAGTTTTTATTAAAACAGTATTAATTAAATTTACCAGCCAGAATGTCCTAGAAATTTCGCGTTCTCCAGCAAGAATTGAATGTGTGTCCTATACGGAACCATCATTTGATCTCACCCGGAACAGATCTTCGACGATGTTTTCCGAACGATCATATCAGCTCAAGAGACGTACCTTAACGTAAACAATGATAACATATTATGAAATGGATAAAGTCAGAAAAAAATCAATTTGGACTTTGTTAAACAGACGCTACTCTGTAGCTGAGTAGTATAGCACGTCAGATCAAATGACGGTTCCGTATATGACGCAGGTTCGATTCTTGTTCGAGAACGTATATTTTCTACGAAATTTCTCGAACATTCAGGCCGGTTAACGTAATTAATACTGTTTAATTAAAAACAGCATTTGCTAAAATAAATTATATCTATTAAAATACCATATAAATAAAAATATATTAAAATAATTATCGGACTTAATCCATTTCATTATATATATATATATATATATATATATATATATATATATATATATATGCATGCTTGTGTGCGTTTGTGTTAAGTGGCTTTGTGCAGCAGTCATCCGAAGAGAGTCCGTTATGTACCATGCGTGATACACGCTTAAGCGATCATGTATCTTTCGATATATGACTGACGAGGCAGATTTTTTCCCGCAGTAGTTTGCCATTTCTTTCTGTGATAGACCAGTTGGCATCCAACTCTCCTGCTATTTACCCGTAGATGAGGAGAGAAGAGGATGCATACCTTTCCAAGAGTATTAGCACGTAAATAAATGTAATGGATTCGTCTGAAATTCGAACTCATCTCTCTGATTCCTCAATCCGAGCCGCTATCCATTACTTCCTAGGAGAAGTACAACACTTAATTCAAAACCGTGTAGAAGCCAACTGAAGACGATTCAACTATCTCGCTAAGTTCTGCTGATTCACGAATAGCAAAAGGAGTCTATAGAGAACCGTTATCGCTTACGTCTTGAATTGAAAAAGTGACAATGTTTAAAAAAAAAAATTGTGATGATGCATTAAAACTGATAGCGCGTCATTGGCAGTGTTAAGATGCTCTTCGAATCTGTACATGAATAAAATCTCAGCCACAAGTCACACGTTGGCAAGAGGTAGATAAATTCTGATGTATGCCATTGCATGCAGAAGGGAAACTGTGCATGCAGATGAGATTACAGACCTGGATGTAACGCAAACTTATGCAAGTTGTCAAATCGACGTTTCCAAATACAGGCTTTGCACACGCTGGGCAATTGTCTTCTCTAGTAGCCGAGTGGTCACAGCTATTTAGTCAGCCTGTCATTGACATTTAAATTGGCACGTATTTTTTATATAAAAAAAAAGAATACAAGTAAAACTGAAGTAAAATACACAATATTCCTTATCCGCTATACTCAACTGAACATGCATAAAAAGGATACAGCCTCAAATCTCTCGTCTGCCTTTCCTTTGTTTTCCTCTTCCTTTTTATTGATTTCTTCTTTGTTTTTAACTTTAATCTGCTTTTTTCTTTCTTTTCCTTTTATGGAATGAATAAATTTTGTATATATTTGTTTCTTTGCCTTCTATGAAAAATTTCCCAAAAATGTGAAAAGAAGTGATGTTTCATAACCATTGTTAACCGCCTGACGAGACGTCTTTAGACGTCGAAAGAAATATGCATTTTTGTCATGGTAACTTGCATATTCCAATATAACAGTTTATAAAAAATATTTTCATATATTTATGTATGTCTGAATTTCTGGGATGAGGAGTTATTATTTACACTATTTATATTCAGACTATTGTTCTCGTTGTTGTTATCATAACGTTTCGGTCGTTGTGTCCTCTGGCCTTCATCAGATGTGTAGTGATCTGGCTAACCTACAACGAATTCTAAACTGAACACTTTATTTAATCTAAAGAGACAAACTCTTCTCGTTCCACTGCTCACGTCTAGGGATATCGTATAGTTTTTTTATTTAATTTTTAAAAAATTATTTAGTATTGTACAGCTATTGCTCGCCCGTTTCCACAGTGCAAATATACAGTGCCCTACCAGGAGACAGAACTCACAACGACTATGACTTCAAATTCATAAACCAACGCTTTTACACACGTAGAACAATTTGCTGTAGTAAACTTAGCAGCTAGTTTAAGTTGAAGGCTCTGATTAAGATGCAACTGCTGCTGGCTGCTATATTTTGAATGTTGCGGTTGAAAACTTGCAGTTACTCGTCATTCTTTCTTTATTAGCGGCTCCCATATTGGATTTATTTCTATGCTAGGCTTACTAAGGGGCTCCTCATAGCCTAATATATGCGCTGATTCTTTCAGACGTGTAACTCTAGGTTCTGAGGACCTCCTTAGTAGGCACAGCAAAGAAATAAATACAATATGGGATAGCAACAACAAAGATGGGTACAGCAGTCCGAATATAAATAATGTAAATATCTTTTATAGTATATATTAAACTTGCATCAATAAGGCAAAGGTCGTAAATCTTTACGCATTAATGGTCTGCGAGACTAGCTTGCTAAAAATTCTTTCACAGCAAGACATCCTGCATGTATTCATACAATTGACGAGTAAAATCCTTTTTTTCTTTTTTACTTATTTTAGCTACATATATAGTTTAATATGTGCAAACACACACACACACACATATATATATATATATAACGTTTGTAAGTTTGCGCATCGTAAATAAAATTGTTAGGAAGAAGAACTGCAGTGTTCATATTTTGTGCGCATGCGTATTTGCATTATAATATGCCACCATTTTTTTTCCTTTCATAATCCTGTCGTCTTGTATATCCAGGATAAAATATTACCCAACATCACACGCTATAATTGTCTTTTTCGCTTATTCGTATTATTCACTTTATTTTTTCTAGTTCCTGTTCAAAACGCAGCCTTTTTCGCTTCCTTTTAAAGTGCAAACACAACACGTGACTATCTGACGCACAAAAAGCTCACTCCATAATTGTTTTACCGATTTTAGTTTGTGATAAAAAAAAAAAAGGATGAAAAAAAAATGAATAAAACGATTTTTTTTTTAAATATAAGAAAAATAATATTTGAAAAGACAGAGAATATGTAACAACACGGAAAGGAGACTATTTTATAATATAAGTGAAATTCTCTTGATTTTCTTTACGGTGCGGGCGTTGGTTTATATTTATCTAAGGGCGACACAATGTAGCGATGTCTTTTCCGGTTAAGAAATATAATACTACGGTTTCCAAAAAGTCGTTCATATACACAGAAAAAATATTAAACGGAACGTAATAAAAAGTCAGTCAACATTACAGCCAACATTTTCCATTACTTCGAAGTTATATATAGTAGTTTACCATCGCTCGAGGAGACACATTTGTAGTGTTGAAACATAATTGCCATTATGTAGCGATTTTTAACATTGTTTTAATAACCTAAAGTAAATAATATTTAGCTCTACTCTATATTGATCCCTCTTTTAAATTAAATGTTATGTGCGTGTCTGTTTCATTGAATAATATAGACATATTGTGTCTACTTATTTTCATCGTCATCTTTTCCAGTCGTCTAATCAGTTTCTTGATGTTAAGATGAAATTCGTGAAGGAAGACGCCGTAGTTTTTTTATTACCCCAAGTACTTTCGAATTTCCCTCAGGTTATCTTTATGGGTAGATTAAAAAACAAACTTATTGTAGCTGTGATAAAATATGCATTCCATTGTGATAGTGATTTTTAAAGACAAGCGCTATTTTATTTCATTTTTTCTCATGTCTAAAATAAATTGCCAACCGAGAAAGGCCCAACTTGCGAGATGCTCAAAAAATAAAAATTTTCATAAATTTTTTTATAAGAATATGGATGATGGCCTGAATTGGCATATGAAGTATTTTTTTTAAAGGCAATTCACTCCAAGCAAGGCGGGAGTGTCACTAGCACGCAAGGGGTTACAGAGGATTGAGAACAAGAGTAAAGAGGCGCGTTTGAGGAAGGGATACGGAGGAGGACGGGGAACAAGCTCACGGTATCAGATGTCGATTGACATTACACTTGAATATTTGAAAATTATAATCATCGGAGAAGCAAGTAAGGAGAAGGAAGTTCCAAAGACGGGGAGTGCGGGAGAAGAAGCTGTTTTAGAAGAAGAGACGGTTCCATCTAACCGTTTTGACAGTGAAAGGGTGAGACCGAGAAGCCAGCCTAATTGCACGTTTAAATTCATGAAGTCCACGAACCTGCGACAATAGCTCGTCAGAACAGTTGCCGTGAAAATATTTGTAGAAGAGACAGAGGGAGGCCACAGTACGTCTGTGGGATAGCGATTGTAGACTAGATGCCAGATCAGGACCTAGCATCTTGCATATTCGTCTCTGGATTTTTTCAAGGACCTTGAGATGTATAGCGGGAGCACCAGGCCATATATGGAAAGAATTAATTTGCCGATAAATTTGTAATCAGTAATCGATTAATTTTACTTACTCTGTCATTAAAGAGAACAGACATACCCTGTAGATAATTAAAAAGGAAAATTATACTATTTTTATATTAGAAATGTATTTATTATTATGCAACAAAAAGAACAAACATGAAGGTTGATGCAGCTTCTTTAGATTTAATATTACAGTATTATGCCGCGCGTGGCCGAAAGGTTACACCGCTTGCTTTCTGACTATGAGACCCGTGTTCGAATTTCACCAGGGTTGATTTGTCAAGCGATTTCTTCATGACATGCAATATACCTTTAGAAAGTACCCCCCAAAAAAACAAAAAAAAACAAAAAACCCCAAAAAACAAAAAACAAAACAAAAAAACACAAAACAAAACAAAAAAATAACAATACATATGAGTGAAATTAGACAGGCGAAACTATTTGGAAGCCGACGATGGTTGTGCTAGCACGAAGCCACAAGTCATCGTGACCGAGGGTTTGAGCGTACTGGCTGTTGATATCGCCGAATAATGCACTCTTTCCCAGAAAATGTCCGCTCAGGATAATTGCAGTATAAATCATATGTAGGTTCTGTGGCTGTTGAATAAACGCAAATGTGACTGAACAGGCATCTGCAACAGGGATTAGTTAGCCATCCTAGGAGACAGGCATATTCGGATACGGGTAGCCACCCATAAATTATGCTGCAAAGTAAATTCATTTTTTCGCCATTATAGTACCAATACATATATATATATATATATATATATATATATATATATATATATATATATTAATCTGTAATGCCGGATTAAAGATAATCTTGTACCTATTCATGTTATACGTTTGGCGAAAAGTAAAGCAAAATAATCTGGAGCAGCAGATTATTATCCAGTTTTGTGTTGAAGATGGGTAAATTGCTTGTGAAACGTCGCCCCTATTATAATGGTTTACGGTGAAGATGCTATGAAAAAATCAATTGCTTTTGGGTTCAAGAAAATGCGAGATATAAGTGACAAGTGGGCCGCCCAAAATACAAAGGACAGATACGAATGTCGACCTTCGTGCGCGACTGTGAGTAGATGTGAATATGAACAGGGTAACAACGCGACCGATTCTAACAGAGGTTTGGGAAAATGAAAATATTCTTCAAAGACGGTGCCTCGAATCTTGGCAACTGAATTCCCGGAATGACCCTGTGAATGCAAAGTTTGCTTTCCTGGTCACGATTGACTGCTGGCTGTCATATTCAACGTTCTTCTCTTGCCAACTGAGACAGTAATTAGTGAATAAGTAGCAATCTTTGATTTCGCAGGGCCTTTCCGGGAATGAAACTATCACCCTTCGTGTATATTGTATTTGTATATGTAATTTCAAGTGTACAACAATAGGAAGGTAAGTCGATTTGCTTGAAAATACAAAGATCAACAGTCATGTCATGAGAAAAAATGTGAGATTTATTAATAAAAATAGGTGATCGACCTAACACAATGTTGTATGATAAGATAAAGCACAAATGCATGTTAGATTGATAAACATTTTGTATTTGTTCTTTATCCTGTCAGAGACATTTGATATTTAACTCCCATTGTTTTATCCAAATGAAAGCCAACATGTTGATAATCTTTAAAAAAAAGTCAGCAAACTTAATTTCAATATAAATATTTTATTTTCCTAAGATCATATATATATTTGTAATATATAATATGATATAAACATTATTTTTAGTGGATTCAAGTGTTTTAGTTGATATCTTTGTGGTTTTTTGGGGGAAGTGGGGGACAAATTTACTTAAACTGTAGAATTATTAATAAAAATAACGTTTATATTAATATAAAATAACGTTAAATTAAAAATTCCATATAAAAATTAATTTTTTACGTATCAGGTACAAAAATGAATCAGCAGATATAGATTTAAAAACTCCCAACGAGAGATGTGCTCTCCATAAGTAGGTAATTAAACTTTACATTATCATGATGGTTTTCCGTAGCCAAATTGGTAACGACACGTTCTGGGTCTAGGAGGGCGGAAATTCCTGCACGGAGACACATTTGTCTTTATGATCTTTTGATTTAGGACGGCTGATATTAATTTCATTGAGAAAGAAAAAAAAAACGTGAACCCAATAAAAATAACGAAAAATAAAGTCGGATTTTGTACTGATAGAATTTGATCAGCGGAGAGTAGAAAGGGATAGAAGCAAAGAGAGGGCCTTTGGGGTAGGGGCGCCTGTATTTATCTCACTGGTTTCAGACGACTAACCATTCGTGGATCTATTTGATAAAAACGTCTTTATAATTGCGTAGACTCTTCCAGAGATGCCACAGCTGGGCAGTTTGTACAGCAACTTCACTGGCGACACCTTGTCAAAGACCTTTGATTTATCTCGGTCAATAGTTCTTTTAATAAATCCACCATCGAGCGCTTCAGTTATTCTGCGTGTCATATCAGTTAAAATATCAGCGACGGACCTGGAGGAGCGAAATCCTTACTGTTCGTCGTCCAGGCGTCTATTTTTGTACGTTTAAGCTAGCTGCTGCCGAGGGCTTTTCATTGGGCCTTCATCACAATAGGCAGGGTGGAATAGATGCGATAGGAAACAATAAAATACAGAAGATTCAAATTTAATCGCTGCATTTAAGGATTGCATTAATATTTGATCTTACCTTTTAAAAGTTCAAAGATAATTCTTCTGCCGCCACTTAATGTATAGACAATTTGATTTTACTTTCCGTACAAACAATTATTTTTATTTCATGAGTGAATTTTGCTGGATTTCGAAATTAATTTCGATTATTCCCAAATTATTTGCAAGTTATAAAAATTGTTATCATACAAAAAATTAATCGCAAAAAAAAAAAAAAAAAATCACGTAAAAAAAATTCGCCGAAAACAATCTCATTAATGAAAGCTTGGTAATCCCTAATTTCTAGAATGCGGATCAAGAACCGGCCCGGTTTGTTTTTAGTTAGCTCACCGAGTCGGCCTGCTTCAAAAATGGTATGATATTTTGCGCTACGACCTCTAGAAGAGAAGTTGAAAAGTGTGACATACTAACATTCGAATTTATATATCTCGTCATTTCACGTGACGTGCCTTAACCGTTCGGCCACAGAGAATCGTCCGGTTAGTAAGGTCGATTTTACTATCTTTAAACTTAAATCTTCCATGAATCTCTTCTATTCATATCTGCTCTAGCGTATCAAATGTAAACAAATGACGTCATATATTTTTGAATTGGACAAAGTCCGACAATTTATTTAAAGACATTTATGATATGTTTAACGTTCTTTTTATAGATACAAGTATTTAAGCAAATGCTCTGTTTTATAATAAACAGTATTAAATAACATTTACCGGCCTGAATGTCCGAGAAATTTTCATAGAATATTTTCGCTCTCCGACAGGAATCGAACCTGTATCCTATACGGAACCGTCATTTCGCGTGACGTACCTTAACCGTTTAAGTTTAAAGATAGTAAAATCGACCTTGCTAACCGGACGATTCTCTGTGGCCGAACGGTTAAGGCACGTCACGCGAAATGACGGTTCCGTATAGGATACAGGTTCGATTCCTGTCGGAGAACGAATATATATATATATATATATATATATATATATATATATATATATATATATATATAGTTTATTTGTTCGTTATTTTTAGTAGATACCCATATTTGAGTAGACGCGCCATTTATTTTACACAGTATTCTATTTCGTTTACCATGTAAATCCAGCTGGATAACTGTTGGGTCTATTATGCCAACAAAGCGAGAGATTTCAAAAACGGCTTATATTTGTTGTTCTATCTGTGGGTCTCTTTATTGGTGCAGAGATCTCGTTCATCTACTCGTCTGGTCAGCTGTCTATGCGTCTGCTATTATTACTATTTCTTTACCCTTGTTTGACACAAAGTCACGTGTGTGTGGGCGCCCAATTAGAATTTAACATCCTACTCTTAGAAACAAAGAAAAGAGTACTGAACTGTGACGTAATATGAGTCTTCCTATATGGTAGTGAATGCTGGATAATCTGCTCACAGACGAAGAAGAAACTTGAGGCTACAGAAATCTGGATTTTACAGAATGATTTTGAAAATACCATAGACTGGACATATGACTAACACGGAAATTTTAGTTAAATGAAACAAACAGGCCGCTTATATTAAGAACTAGCAGCATGGCCCGGCGTTGCCCGTGCTTGATTCAAAAATCGTACGACTCGTACAGCAATCGCTATCACTTGACTTAAAATATTTTTGCCCTTCCTTGCCTTTAAAGGAGTGCCCTTTGCCGTGCTGATGTCGCTACATGCCTTACTTCTTGCCTATCTCACACTGCAAATTTTTTTCTAAGCTCTATACTAAACATTAAATCTGTTACGAAAAAAGAACTAAACAAAATGAACACAAAACGATCAGCTTTAAAAAAAAATGGACTCGTAACTGGAAAAACCGAATGAAAAAAGAATGTTAACAACAAATACTTTTTCACACCCAAGCCAGTTCTGCGGAATCAGAATCAACGTTGAGTTTAAGCAAGCGAATGTGCCAATTGGAGTAAAGTGCCATACAGATTTAAATTTTTCCCACTTGTGACGAATGCAGCTATCGATTTGTTTGCATGCTAGTTAACATTCATGTCAGTCAGCTGTTGGCTCTCACGCTGGCTAATAGAATCTTCCTGCCTATTCGTGGCAGCCAGCTATAGGCTCTCACTCTGTCCAGTAGAAAATGGCCGCAAACTACATGAAAACTGCCGTAGAAGCATGAAAAAATCGATTATTTCCACTACCGATGGGAGTTGGGAAATGCAAAGTCGGTCTTGGCCTTCCTGCTAACTTGGAGCATGTGCATGTAAATTTTGGTGCATATCCGTCGAAAATTGAGGCCGTGCATTCGTTACACTCACACACACATCCCGCCTTTTAGAGATATAATCTGTGCTGTATAGCCGTATTAAACAAAATACCGTGTAGTAAATTTTAGTTACATGGAAACAAAAAGCCGCTTATATTAACAATGAAAAAACAGTTAAAAATTCTGGGTGCATAACAATGAACGGTAGCTTGGGGAAATGAATAGTGACAAAACATACGAAGGCAAGAGTTACCGATGGAAACAGTGATTAACAAGGAGGGATGACAGAACATTGCTAAGAACTACGAAAAGATAGCAATTTATGAAGAGCCACCACTACCAACGTCTTGAAGGGCTACAATATAGAGAAGAACTAAGTAGTAATGGTCAACCAAAGCAGCTCCATAACCATTACACTCGTTTCCTCCCCTTCTTTTATCCATCTCTCCAGTTAACTGTTCACATCCACCTCGATTCATCTACGGCAATGATTCTCAAAGTGGTCCAGATGGACCACCGGTGGTCTACATAGCATTTCTAGTAGTCCACAGGGAATTCCTAGCCATAAAAAATTGTAGACATTTCACAAAAAATGTATCTAAATTATTCATACTTTGAAGAATTAAAAAAATATAATATTTTGTTTAATTACACACGTCGATTATATTTGAAAATTTCGAAATTACGTAGGTATTATGCAGTGCTATATTTATTTTTTATCACATATATATATTTATTTATTATGAAATGGACAAAATCCGACAATTATTTTTAAGACTTTTAAAAAATGTTTATACGTTCTTTTTATAGATACAAATATTTAAGTATTCAGGCCGGTAAATGTCGTTAATACTTTTTATTATAAACAGAGCATTTACTTAAATATTTGTATCTATAAAAAGAACGTATAAACATAAAAAATGTCTTAAATATTTATATTATATATATATATATATATATAGATATAAGAAATAAATTAGATCTTTACAGCAGAGGAACTCCACCGCAAGGAAAGTTGGCTCCCTGTGCCGAGCCAGGAAATTTTTCCCTCCGGAATCGATCCTCCAAATCTATAAATCAACCATTCGCCCTTGCATGGAGTATTGCTGCCATATATGGTCTGGAGCCCTTGCTGTTTGCCTCAGGGTTCTTGATAATATCAAGAGACGGATATGCAATGTAATTGGCCCTGATCTGTCATCTCGTCTGCAGTCGCTCTCTCACAGACACGCCGTTGCCTCGCTCTGTCTTTTTTACAAATACTTTCACGGTACTTGCTTCGATGAGCTGCTTTCGCTGGTCCCCAGGCCTCATGAATTTAAGCGTCCTACGCGGCTGGCATCCCGTTCCCACCCCTTCACCGTTGAAACTGTTAGATGTAGACGTCTCTTCTACTCCAATAGCTTCATGTTCGCACATCTCGCCTGTGGAACTCCCTTCCTTATTCCTGTTTCCCTGACAAATACAATCTCCAACTATTTAAGTGTAACGTCAATCGACATCTCCAGTTGCCTTGATCTATCCACTTCCCTTCTCCTCCACATCCTTTCCCCCTTTCATTCCTATCTGCTCTCGCTCCAAACCTTCTGTAACCCCTTGCGTGCTAGTGGCTTCCAGCCTTGCTTGGGATGAAAAGCTTAAAAAAAAAAGAAGAAAAAAAAGACAATGACACCAACAAAATTGTTTATGATATGTGTCAGAAACACCAAGATGAAGATAGTCACTAGCTGAATGGACTAAGACTGAATGACATCATCAAAATTGATTTTGATATCCTGTGTTTATCCTTGTTTACTAAAATAAATTTTAAAGTGTAAATAGACCACTTTGTCTTATCATAGAGTCGTTTAGTGTGAAATCTCAACAGCCTGTTGAATTTTTAGAAGAATAAGTGGTCCATGGACTGGAAAAGATTGAGAAGCACTAATCTACCGAGACACTCGTCGGTCCATCTATCTATCTATCTATCTATTTTTGTACATCAGCTTCTTTCTTAACCGTTTCAGTCTTTTCAAAACGTTCCTATGGATTTTGGTCATTTCGCATAATATTTTAGTCTATTTATATCCATTCACTTATCAAAATCCGTTCTGTTCGCTGTTTATTATCTTCCTATTTTAATGGATGGTACTTGAGGGCTTTGTGGGAGAGTGCTACAGGCTTTTGTTACCGTGTCCACCCAACATTGCATATCTATCGATGTGCAGGCTTGGCGCTGATAAGCTTGTAGTTAAAAATAAATAAGCCGTTACTTCCATAAAGATCATCTCCCTCTGGACTACGAATGGAAATGTAAAATTCTATCGTTTTACACGCTCACAAATAGAAGCGGCATACATACACACACATACATACATACATATTACTTACGCATACTACACACAAATTTATTGAAAATACACGCACACACATTACGCGTATACATCTATGGCACGCACACACATTACGCGTATACATCTATGGCACGCACACACATTACGCGTATACATCTATGGCACGCACACACATTACGCGTATACATCTATGGCACGCACACACATTACGCGTATACATCTATGGCACGCACACACATTACGCGTATACATCTATGGCACGCACACACATTACGCGTATACATCTATGGCACGCACACACATTACGCGTATACATCTATGGCACGCACACACATTACGCGTATACATCTATGGCACGCACACACATTACGCGTATACATCTATGGCACGCACACACATTACGCGTATACATCTATGGCACGCACACACATTACGCGTATACATCTATGGCACGCACACACATTACGCGTATACATCTATGGCACGCACACACATTACGCGTATACATCTATGGCACGCACACACATTACGCGTATACATCTATGGCACGCACACACATTACGCGTATACATCTATGGCACGCACACACATTACGCGGATACATCTATGGCACGCACACACATTACGCGGATACATCTATGGCACGCACACACATTACGCGGATACATCTATGGCACGCACACTCACACACATTACGTGGATACATCTATGGCACGCACACTCACACACATTACGTGGATACATCTACTGAGCACACGCTCACACATTACACGTATACACACACACACACCTATTACGCATATACACTCATTGCACGCATACACGCCTGTTACGGATATACATCTGTTGTACACACACATCTATTGCATATACACCCTCAGGCATCTATTGCAAATACACCTATTACACATATATAGAGGCATACACGTATTACTCGCGCGCACACACCCTCCCACATTACACTTACTTTGTTTATATATGATTTATTACGCCGGCAACGAATCCCATCTACGTTTTCTAGGCCAACGCAGCTGATAATTGTGTGTGTGTGTGTGTGCATATATATATATATATATATATATGTGTGTGTATACACATTTATATATATGTATATACACAGTTATGCAGACTTTTCCTGATGTCTATATAAAAGATATGATGAAAAAAATTCATGAAAAAGAATCACAATAAAACGAGGTTCATAAACTTAACGACCATAAATAAAAAGAATTTTAGTTTTAATACCAAATTTTCACAACTAAAAAAGATAAAATGGTTTCGTCAACACTAAAAAAATATTAAACAGGTACTTACAAAAATGAATGAAAAATTGACGAAAGTATTGGCAAAATCTCTCACCAAAATACAT
This sequence comes from Acanthosepion esculentum, assembly GCA_964036315.1. Taxonomy (NCBI): domain Eukaryota; kingdom Metazoa; phylum Mollusca; class Cephalopoda; order Sepiida; family Sepiidae; genus Acanthosepion; species Acanthosepion esculentum. Next base: position 75,886,281 of record OZ038483.1, read on the forward strand.
AGATGAAACACTTAGGAATTTAAACAACAGATTATATGAACTCAAAGGAAACGGTTTACGGCCATAGTACGTTAAATCATCGGTTCCCGTACGATCACCGAAGTTATATTTTTTTAAATTATATTACGAATTAAGCGGTGTTTAATCAGTTTATACAGTTTCTCCAAGTTTCCTGTTAATCCTAAGCCGGCTTACGGCCAAATCACGTTGAAATACTGGTTGGATGTGCGGGTGGTGTAATAGATAATACCGATTTCATGCGACTTTGGAAAAGAACAGAACAGAAGAAAACTTCGAAGGAAACGAGATGTTTTTTATTGTGTGCCTGCGCATTATATATATTATATATATATATATATATATATATATATATATATATATATATAATAAAGTAACAATTTATACAAAGAATTAAATAGTAATATTAATGTGATTAATGGCGAAATCACTTCGCTAACAGGACTATTCCTTGGCATGTGTCCTCCATCGGACAACAACTCGAATATAAGGATCTTATTATTCACGGAATTGATAGTAAGTTAATGTCTCATTATGTCCTATTAGCGAAGTGATTTTGCCATTAATCACATTAACATTGCTATTTAATTCTTTGTATAAATTGTTTCTTTATGATATAAAATATAAGCTGCACACTAACACACACACAAAATTATATATATATATATATACAGGCAGACAGAGACGTTATATAAGTGAAATTGTGTCTATGTAATATTACGTGTTATGTAAATAAAGACAACGTTATTGAATAAAGCTATGAATTGCTAAGTGATTTTAGCAAAGAGAAAAATCCCTCAAAATGGAAAACAATTATTTAAGTGTTGCCGACAGTTTTTCAACATGGCGCCGGCATCGCGTGTCCCTGCGTTGTGTGTAGTGTTGGCGATTATCGATTACGTCACTCGTCGCTTTGCGCAATATTGACGAGCAGGAAGTACCGATGACATGGCGTGGCTTCGATGGGGTAGTGGCGGGAAGATTGGAGGCGAATAAAATAAGAGTGGGGGGGAAAAAGGAAAGGGGGATGGTGAGAGAAAGAATTATATGAAGATTATCGGCGATCCCGATATTAAGAATTGCTGAGGAAGTTGGGGCAGACGTACGAATAAGACACTGGGTTGAGAAGAGCAATTGCGACCCCTCCACATGCATATATAAGAGTGAAATGATAAAATGTGTGTGTGTTTATAGAGAAAGACTTAGGGTGATGTGTGTTTATTTGGAGAAAATATGGTGATAATGGATACATATAAATGGACATATATGATAGAGAGATATTATGACTTAGTATATATGGGGAAAGAGAGATACGTGCCTTTGTGTGAGAGGAGATATATATATAGATATATATATATATATATATATATATATATATATTATATATATATATTATATATGGATGGATAGAAATATTATGTTATATAATAAGAATGAGAGTAAGAGAATTACAGTGATATTATGTTCTCGTGTAGAGAGAATTAAATGCATTGATAAGAAATCCGACAATCTCTAAAAATAATTGTGCAAGATATGATAAAAGAAGTTATTTATATTACGAACTTATTGATGAACATCTATCTTCCTCTCTCACTCTCTCTCATCCATCCTGGCTAAGACGTTAAACTACATCCGCGTCCTGGGTAAAACGATAAACTACGTCCAGCAGCAAGGCCTCTCTGATCAGGAGGTTTTGAGGAGCGTGGAACCACCACTTAATTGCTGGTGTTCCCAGGTTCACCCTGACCCGGGGTGGTAGCATCTGTTAGGGTCCCAGCTGTGGGAAAATAGTTAAATATTACCAGCAATACTTTTTTGAAAAAATCATTACCAGCAATACAATTTTGAAGAAAAATATTACCAGAAACAGATTTTTGACAAAACAAAATATTACCAGCAATAAAAAAATTTTGTCGGCATTAAATAACCCATTGAGGTTGATATGCCGTAAAACAAAATGAAATAAACCAAACCAATCTAAACCAAAGAATACATATTCTATTCATACGAATCTATCCTAAAAATGTTGCCGGCATTAAATTGAGGTTGATATAGCGTAAAATAAAATTAAACCAAACTCTCTCTGTCATCTCTCTCTCTCTCTCTCTATATATATATATATATATAAGTGAGTTTCCTGTCAATTTAAATGTTTGAGGGACCAACCGTTTATTTTAATGTAACTGATTTAAGTTTCGAAATAGGGAAATGCTGGTTTCGGCAAGGAGTGGTCTTTCAAGGCAGAGAAAGTGTCCGTTGGTTTTTCTAGCATAAAATTACCTCATCGTCAAGTGAGCAAAACCTGTTAATAGTGTTGCCCACGTAGAGAAGATTTGAAAAAGTCGACGTGGTCTAACACGCCACCTGATCGCGCAACGGCTCCGACGAAGGTCACAAAGAAACGACAAAACTGGGAGATCTTGTCTGGTGCGTCTGCGGAGAATGAATGAAAGTTGCTGGTTTCAAATGTCATCGACAGATTCATGACAGCCAGTAACAAATTACGTTAAGAGGTCAGCAATCGTCGAACTCGATTAACGATCTATATATATATATATATGGCAGACTCTCTCGGCATATTCGCCGTGCACGAAGGTTCAACATTTCTGCTTCTAGAGTCAGAGTAGCTGCACATTTGATTTGATTATGATGCTGAAAGATTCTGCGTGTCCATCTAAACTTTTCGAAAGAACTGGGCGCAGAAAACTTAAGCTCTGTGTGTCACGAGGATATCAAACAACCTTCCTCAGGTATAAAATTGAGAGTTATCCTAATCATGGACTCGTCGCCAACACATGATAAAGAGCTCAGTTTGTCTTACTATTTAGCCCATATGGGGCAAAAGAGATGGATTCAAAATTGCATAAATTGTAAATGAATGTAACGAACTCGCTATATTATCCATTATACCACACGCAAAATATATATATATGTCTATTATACCACACGCACTATGTGTGTATATATATATATATATATATATATATATTATATAACATGCACTATGTGTATATATATATATATATATATTATACCACACGCACTATGTGTATATATATATATATATATATTATACCACACGCACTATATATATATATATATATATATATATATATTATACCACACGCACTATATATATATATATATATATATATATATATATTATACCACACGCACTATATATATATATATATATATATATATATTATACCACACGCACTATATATATATATATATATATATATATATATATATATATTATACCACACGCACTATGTATATATATATATATATATTATACCACACGCACTATGTATATATATATATATATATATATATGTATATTATAGCACACGCACTATGTGTATATATATATATATATATATGTGTATATTATAGCACACGCACTATATATATATATATATATATATGTATATTACACCACACGCACTATATATATATATTACACCACACGCACTATATATATATATATATATATATATATATTACACCACACGCACTATATATATATATATATTACACCACACGCACTATATATATATATATATATATATATATATATATATTACACCACACGCACTATATATATATATATATTACACCACACGCACTATATATATATATATATATATATATTACACCACACGCACTATATATATATATATATATATTACACCACACGCACTATATATATATATATATATTACACCACACGCACTATATATATATATATATTACACCACACGCACTATATATATATATATATTACACCACACGCACTATATATATATATATATATATTACACCACACGCACTATATATATATATATATATATTACACCACACGCACTATATATATATATATATATATTACACCACACGCACTATATATATATATATATATATATATATATATATTACACCACACGCACTATATATATATATATATATATATATTACACCACACGCACTATATATATATATATATATATATATATATAACACCACACGCACTATATATATATATATTTATGCATACATGAGAAACTATATATTACTAAGTTTATAAAAAATAAAAATTTACTGAATCAGAGAAATGAAATAGCTATTTTTTGTCGTCATTGCCAAAAGTTTTCTTTAAATAATCTTTAAATAATCTATAAAAAAAAAAAAAAAAAAAAAAAATTACCTGATTATTATACATACTCATATTTGATGGGTATAAATAATTTTAAATAATGTAGATAATTATATTACATTTACTTGGTTTATAAAGAAATATAGCCGATTAAAATTAAAAAGTTAAATTTGAAAGAAGAATTTTTAAAAATGTTTTAAAATTGAAATTAAATAAAACAGATTCTAACCTAAATATCTTTTAAAATTGTAATTAAATAAAACGTACTCTAACCATAACACCTCTCTCAAAGCAATTCAAACACTGGAAAGAATCCAAGTGAACACCGAAAGTCATGTGAAATTAATAAGTTAGAATATAATATTGAACATTAAATGTCCTTTATACATACATATATACATTTATAATACTAAGTTTATCGAATTAGTGAAATAATTTAACCACCTTTGCCGTCATTGTCGTAAAGTTTACATAAAATAAAATAAAATAAAATAATATTTACTTATACTCGATAAGAATAAATAATTTTAAATACTGTAAGTAATCCTAATACATTTACTTGTTTTTTTTAACTAGGAGTATAGTATATTAAATATTAAAAATAACTTTTTAGAAAGGTGGATAAAACATATTCTAACCTAAACAGTCCCTCAAAATCTTTAAATATACAAACAGAAATAATACCATAAGAATTTTTGCCGTTAGAAATAAACCCAGATGACATGAATTTAGCGGATGTCAGAATTTGTTAAAAGATACATCCCTACCCATCCCTAAACATAACCCCGCTTTCAAATGTAACTATTAACTGAGACAACGAAAATTAAAAATTGAACCCTCTACCACCCCTTGTCTAGATGAATGGATTTATCGGTAACCTTGGAAACCCTCAAACTATGAATCTTTCCTGTGCCGTTAACAACCGTAAATTTTAAAAAGTAAGTTACTCCAAAATTCGCTTGATGAGGAAATGGAACTAATGTCTTTGGTTTAATAACAAAATTAAATTCAGGGGCTTTAGCTTCCATTTCTGAAACATGGTCATCACTGTGTAGCGGTAAAACCATATTTTAAATCTATTAATTTATAATATTAATGCTCTGTAAATTTAAATTTACATAGAGCACTATTGTGTAAAAATAAAAATATCTATAAGAACACCGGATTTTATATCTTACTGTTCTTTCCTTTTTATTTATATATACATATATATATATATATTACACCACACGCACTATATATATATATAACACCACACGCACTATATATATATATATATATATAACACCACACGCACTATATATATATATATATATATATTACACCACACGCACTATATATATATATATATATATATATATATATATATATATATTACACCACACGTACTATATATATATATATATATATATATATTACACCACACGTACTATATATATATATATATATATATTACACCACACGCACTATATATATATATATATATATATATATATATAGTGCGTGTGGTGTAATATATATATATATATATAGTGCGTGTGGTGTAATATATATATATATATATATAGTGCGTGTGGTGTAATATATATATATATATATATATATATATAGTGCGTGTGGTGTAATATATATATATAGTGCGTGTGGTGTAATATATATATATAGTGCGTGTGGTGTAATATATATATATATATATAGTGCGTGTGGTGTAATATATATATATATATATATATAGTGCGTGTGGTGTAATATATATATATATATAGTGCGTGTGGTGTAATATATATATATATATATATATTACACCACACGCACTATATATATATATATATATATTACACCACACGCACTATATATATATATATATATATTACACCACACGCACTATATATATATATATATTACACCACACGCACTATATATATATATATATATATATATATTACACCACACGCACTATATATATATATTACACCACACGCACTATATATATATATATATATATATATATATATATATTACACCACACGCACTATATATTACACCACACGCACTATATATATATATATATATATTACACCACACGCTATATATATATATATATATTACACCACACGCTATATATATATATATATATTACACCACACGCACTATATATATATATATATATATATTACACCACACGCTATATATATATATATTACACCACACGCACTATATCTATATATATATATATATATATTACACCACACGCACTATATCTATATATATATATATATATTACACCACACGCACTATATATATATATATATATATTACACCACACGCACTATATATATATATATATATATATTACACCACACGCACTATATATATATATATATATATATTACACCACACGCACTATATATATATATATATATATTACACCACACGCACTATATATATATATATTACACCACACGCACTATATATATATATATATATTACACCACACGCACTATATATATATATATATATATTACACCACACGCACTATATATATATATATATATTACACCACACGCACTATATATATATATATATATATATTACACCACACGCACTATATAATATATATATATATATTACACCACACGCACTATATATATATATATATATATTACACCACACGCACTATATATATATATATATATATTACACCACACGCACTATATATATATATATATATATATATATATATATATATTACACCACACGCACTATATATATATATATATATATATATATATTACACCACACGCACTATATATATATATATATATATATATATATATATTACACCACACGCACTATATATATATATATATATATATATATATATTACACCACACGCACTATATATATATATATATATATATATATATTACACCACACGCACTATATATATATATATATATATATATATATTACACCACACGCACTATATATATATATATATATATATATATATATATATATTACACCACACGCACTATATATATATATATATATATATATATATATATATTACACCACACGCACTATATATATATATATATATATATATATATATATATTACACCACACGCACTATATATATATATATATATATATATTACACCACACGCACTATATATATATATATATATATATATATATATATTACACCACACGCACTATATATATATATATATATATATATATATATTACACCACACGCACTATATATATATATATATATATATATTACACCACACGCAGTGTATATATATATATATTATACCACACGCAGTATATATATATTATACCACACGCACTATATATATATATATATATTATACCACACGCACTATATATATATATATATATATATATTATACCACACGCACTATATATATATATATATATATATTATACCACACGCACTATATATATATATATATATATATTATACCACACGCACTATATATATATATATATATATATTATACCACACGCACTATATATATATATATATATATTACACCACACGCACTATATATATATATATATATATTACACCACACGCACTATATATATATATATATTACACCACACGCACTATATATATATATATATATATATATATTACACCACACGCACTATATATATATATTACACCACACGCACTATATATATATATATATATATATATATATATATATTACACCACACGCACTATATATTACACCACACGCACTATATATATATATATATATATTACACCACACGCTATATATATATATATATATTACACCACACGCTATATATATATATATATATTACACCACACGCACTATATATATATATATATATATATTACACCACACGCTATATATATATATATTACACCACACGCACTATATCTATATATATATATATATATATTACACCACACGCACTATATCTATATATATATATATATATTACACCACACGCACTATATATATATATATATATATTACACCACACGCACTATATATATATATATATATATATATTACACCACACGCACTATATATATATATATATATATATTACACCACACGCACTATATATATATATATATATATTACACCACACGCACTATATATATATATATTACACCACACGCACTATATATATATATATATATTACACCACACGCACTATATATATATATATATATATTACACCACACGCACTATATATATATATATATATTACACCACACGCACTATATATATATATATATATATATTACACCACACGCACTATATATATATATATATATATATTACACCACACGCACTATATATATATATATATATATTACACCACACGCACTATATATATATATATATATATTACACCACACGCACTATATATATATATATATATATATATATATATATATATTACACCACACGCACTATATATATATATATATATATATATATTACACCACACGCACTATATATATATATATATATATATATATATATATTACACCACACGCACTATATATATATATATATATATATATATATATTACACCACACGCACTATATATATATATATATATATATATATATATTACACCACACGCACTATATATATATATATATATATATATATTACACCACACGCACTATATATATATATATATATATATATATATATATATATTACACCACACGCACTATATATATATATATATATATATATATATATATTACACCACACGCACTATATATATATATATATATATATATATATATTACACCACACGCACTATATATATATATATATATATATATTACACCACACGCAGTGTATATATATATATATTATACCACACGCAGTATATATATATTATACCACACGCACTATATATATATATATATATATATATTATACCACACGCACTATATATATATATATATATATATATTATACCACACGCACTATATATATATATATATATATATTATACCACACGCACTATATATATATATATATATATATTATACCACACGCACTATATATATATATATATATATATTATACCACACGCACTATATATATATATATATATATATTATACCACACGCACTATATATATATATATATATATATTATACCACACGCACTATATATATATATATATATATATATATTATACCACACGCACTATATATATATATATATATATATATTATACCACACGCACTATATATATATATATATATATATATTATACCACACGCACTATATATATATATATATATATATATTATACCACACGCACTATATATATATATTATACCACACGCACTATATATATATATATTATACCACACGCACTATATATATATAATACCACACGCACTATATATATATATATATATAATTATACCACACGCACGATATATATATATATATATAAATATTATACCACACGCACTATATATTTTAAATATGATTCCTTCGCTACATAAGAGTTCTCATGTTTCAAAATCGAGAGCCGGAACCCTCAATATTATTATTAAAATTAAGTTGAATTAAGGTATCGAGTCCCGTTTTATCCTCATGCGAAAATTTAGGAATAAGCTATCTTGTGGTTTGCGCGTGTTTATAAGGATGGTCTCTTGCAACATTAATTACTATGTAAACGGCTGGGGGCGGACATATTGTTTAGGTGGTCGAAGAGTTAATTTCTTATCTACAGAATATATATATATATATATATATATCTATATATAGATATACATATATATATATAGATATATATATATATATATCTATATATATATATATATCTATATATATATATATATCTATATCTATCTATCTATATATCTATATGTATATCTATATCTATCTATCTATATATCTATCTATATATCTATATATATATCTATATATATATCTATATATATATCTATATATCTATATATCTATATATCTATATATCTATATCTCTCTCTCTATATCTATATCTATCTATCTATATATCTATATATATATATATATATCTATATATATATATATCTCTATGTATATATATCTCTCTCTGTCTAGATCTCTCTATCTAGAGAGATATCTAGATATCTATCTATATATATATATACAGTGTGTGTGTATGTGTATATATATATATATATCCCCTCCCCCCAAAAAGAGATGGGACAGATTGACCGCAGCTCGGAAAGCGGCAAAAAAAGGGGGGACAGAATTACCGCAGCTCGGAAAGCGGCAAAAAAGGGGGGGACAGAATGACCGCAGCTCGGAAAGCGGCAAAAAAAGGGGGGACAGAATTACCGCAGCTCGGAAAGCGGCAAAAAACGGGGGACAGAATGAACGCAGCTCGGAAAGCGGCAAAAAAAGCGGGACAGAATGACAGCAGCTCGGAAAGCGGCAAAAAAGGAGCAGAATGGCAGCAGAGAAACGGGTAAGGCGGTAAAAGGGCAAAAATGCAGAGACGGGAAAATTGAAAATTGATCACGGCTAGAAACTAGAAAGTTGGTAAAAATAATTGCGGTGGCAGAGACGTGGAAGGCTATAAAAATTAGAATAGTGGATGCAGAGACTGGGTGAGGGAGATGACTCTAAAAAGTAGAAAAGCATGAAGACAAGAAAGTCGGTAAAAAGGGAATGACATGTTAGAACCGAAAACAAAAATACATTAATTAAATCAAGCAAGGAAATAAAAGTTTGAAATAAAACGTAGAATGAAAGAGATCTTAGAAAAACAACGAGTCGAAAATTCATCAATGATAGGGAAAAAATTAATGAACGAACAAACAATAAAATAGCAGGTAAAAAGCAAATTACCGTTTTTGCAGTCACAATAAAGCAATTTTAGCTATTTTTTTGTTCCTTCCGATGTCCTTGAAACTTTTTTGCTCCTTCCGATGTCCTTGAAACATCATACTTTTGTGGAAGCTAACGATCTCCATTTACCAAGAAGCAGCACAATGTTAAACAAATTTAGTTATCTCATTAAACATTCAAATTTGCCTCCTGACTTTCCAAATTTGGAACCATCTTTTCTACTCAGGCTTTCAGTTCCACAAAGTAATTTCCCAAGATGTGATTGCAGATATCCCCAGTTACACAGTGACGTGTGGATCGTAACGGAATTCATTTTGTTTTGTTTTTTGTTTTGTTTTTATTACTCAGATTTTCCAAAAACATTAAAACTAGTCATTTAGATCGCTAATACGTCTAAAATTAATATGAAAGGATCCTACCGAATTATTTTCTTTTATAAGTCGTAACCCTTTAAAAAAGTGGGAGATCACGGCTCTCCACAACTTCCAATCCATTTTAACCGTAAGCAATATTTGACCTCCTACTATCCCTCCAAGTCCCCGATCTGTCGTCCATTCATAAAAGTTCGTTAGGTAGTTCACTTGCCGTCATCCTTCTATATGGCTTTTGAGTGTCAATTTTTCAAGTTCTCTTTCCTCATTATGTATCTCAGAATTTTTAAAAACCCTAATGAAATGTGTTCTTTTCGCCCCCGTTTTCCTTTAAAGCTTCTTCGTTGCACGTATGGTCCATTAGCGCAAGTCGATTTTGGAATCACAGTATTACACTCAATTTGAAAGTTGGGGTTTGACATAATAAAGACACGAAAGATTTTTTTCCAAATAATTACCGTTTTTTGAGGAAACAAATTTAAAAGATTTCATTCCGGTCATCGGTGAAAGCCTTAATACACGGTATTATAGAATTTATAATTTCCTGAAGCTTTACAAATTGTATTAGATTGGTGCAAAAATAATGTCGTTTTTTGACGTTTAACTTCATGTGAGAAAACGACATTATTTTTGCACCAACCTAATATATGGACAAATTATTACTAAATCATTGTGCCATCAAATAAGACTTCCATTTATTCAAAAGGAAATTATAGTGAACAACTTAGGTATATTGTGATATAATATCTTATACAGCGCAGTAGATTTAGTGCGATTTTCAATAAACAATAAAAATTTAAAACATTTTGTTTCATAATTTCTACCCAGCAGTATTATAATATTATATACACTTTTATCTATTTTTTGTTTCTATTAATTATGATCAAACGTAGCACATGTCAAAGATGACAGCAATATTGACATTTATAAATATTATACAAACATTATACAAACATTTACGCGAAGTAATTATATATACGAGGTTTCTACAAAGGATAGAAAATTGTGGAGACTCGTGAACACCCACGTCCTGAAGGGACATCGCATATAAAATAAAGATTATATGTTGTCTATCCACTGCGTCATATAACAAGCCTTGTTCTATGTGTTGTGACAGAAAGCGGAAGACACAGAGACAGACATGGGATGGACTGTACGAGAATACAGACTTAAAACCCTTTTACTTTTGTAGTTTTTTTCTGACAGAAATTACGATTTCCAGTGTAAGATAAATGTCACAAATCGCCAGACATCTTTCTTTACCGGTGGTATATTAAAAAAAAAAAGAAAAGAGAAAAGCCTCTTTTTGATATAGGTTTTTTTTTTTTGTCTTTGTTAAGAGATATTTTTGTAGTTTTATTTTTGCTTTATTTGAAATAACTTTGTTTGATAGCAGCCTATATTATTTTATATCAAATAGAACAAATTCTTTCTGATTTTCTTTTCTGGAATACGCAGCGCATCTCAACTTTGACATTCAATGTTGGAAAAACAATTGCGGCAGATTCTATAAAGCTTGACCAGGTGCAACAGCAAAATGCATACCAAAGGTTGTTCTAGGCTAGGATGTTTTATAACCGGAGCATAAGTTGGGTCAACTTTATTTTATATATATATATATATATATATATATATATATATATATATATATATATATATATAGATAGATAGATAGATAGATAGATAGATAGATATATATAGATATATATATATATATATAGATATATAGATATATATATGAAGAAATATTGTCTTAAAGTGTGCTATATTTATGGGATAAAGTGCTCAATATCAGAGATAGAGCGTGTGTAAATATAAAAAAGTGAACATAGAAGTCAACACTTGGAGGCAACAGTCTGTTTCATGCTAGATGCAATCATCGGGCCCGATGATTGCACCTAGCATAAAACAGACTGTCGCCTCTAAGTGTTGACTTCCATGTTCACTTTTATATATATATCTCATACATTGATAGCACGACTAGGAGTTTCATGCAAATCTGCAATCTTCCTGAAGATTTCCATGAAACTCCGAATTGTGCTGTTGACGTTGGATATTATGCCTATTCACTAATATATACTTAATAGTTCTGTTTATAACACGGAGAACTATTTATAACATCTGGTGTATATATATATATATATATATATATAGGTGTGTGCGTGTGTGTATATCGGCGTGTCTATGTACGTACATAGAAGTGTGTGTGTGTGTGTGTATATATATATATCTCATCCGAAAAGAAAAACATTATTAGATCGCATGAGAAACTGTATAAAAAAACTAAATAAAAGCACCTTGTCAGTCATTTTTAAATGAAATGTGCATGAAAGAAGGATTGCTACGTAAATACACAGACACACACACGTGTGTGTGTGTGTGTGTGTGTGTGAGTATGTATATATGTATGTCTATATTTCTGAGATGAGGTATTATGTACATTATTTACATTATTCGGACTATTGTCCTCATCTTTGTCGACATATTTGTTACAACGTTTCGGCCGTTGTACACTCCGGCCTTCTTGAGGTGGTTGAATGTCGAACTGAACCTTTTATTTCGCTCACTGGGGTAGACTGTTCTAGTTCCATGTGCCATGTTTAATGGATGCCAGTTATCAGTTATCTCCTGTTAATTTTTCCCTCTGAAATTTCTCCACTGCCTTAACTGGGTTTTGAACTCACACTCTTTGGGTCCTCTCACTGGATCTAACCAACGCCTTTATCCACTGTGCCATCTGTCCTTGATGACACATTTATTATATTGTTTAGAGAGAACCAGTTCAGGAGCACACTTCTTTACGGCTATTACAGGGATACCATCGGGTTCACATGCTTTGTGGTGATATAGGTTAGAGATAATAGCAGAAACTATGGAAGGGGGTTATATCCATATCTCAATGGAGACTCAGTTCTAGAAGAGAAGTTAGGCACGGATATTCCGCATGAGTCAAGAGTAGCGTTTGAAATGTAAACAAAGCAATTTTAAAGAATTAATGGATTTATTTTTAATCCGACATTTTTATTTCTTCAAACGTAATTATATTTAAAATAGAGGTCCCATTTTAGATTCCTTAAATGTGCAGCTAAATAGGTGCAATACATAGGGTTTATTAAATAAAAATGGGGGATCTATTTCAAATAAGAATTGTCTACAATAATAATGTTTGAAACAAAAACGTCAGATTAAAAATAAATTGTATATATATATATATATATATATATATATATATATATATATATATATATATATATAAGGAACATTGAAGTCAACACTCAGAGGCGACAGGCTGTTTCATGTTAGATGAAATCGGTCTGACTTTAATGTTTACTTTTATATTTATATACGCTCTCTGATATTGAACACTTCATCCCATAAATATAACACACCTTAAAACTATATTTCTTCTTCTTCTTATATATATATATATATATATATATATATATTATATATATATATATATATATAAATGAATGATAATTTTGTATTCGGGTAGCAATCCCTTTTTTATACACGTTTCTTTGAAGACGACTGACAAGATATTGCGATTAAGATTTTTTATTTAATTTTTCTTGTGTTCGTACAAATCTTTTCTTTCTGGACACACATTATGTAAAAACTGTCCAAAAGTTCTGCATATCCGAACGCTTTCGGATATTCTTTTAGCCATTATCAAGGGCGATTTTTATTTTTTACTGAATGTGTGAGTTTACATAAAAAAACTTTACATCCAGTTCAAAATAAAACTCGCCCTTGGTAATGGGTAATAGCCGAAAGCGCTTGGATATGCAAAAGTTTTCGACAGTTTTTGCACACATTGTGTGCCGAAAAGAACTCACTTGTACGGACACGAGCAAAATTAAAGAAAAGGCTTAATCGCAGTAGCTTGTTAGTCGTCTTTAACGAAACGTATACATATAAATAAATAAAAGGTTATAGTTGAGAAAAGTGTTTATTTTAAAAAGAAGAGAGAAACCGCAAACATTTTTGGTTGTAATGTGGATAAAGCATAATATATATATTTTTTAAAATCCACATCACAACCAAAAACGTTTGCGGTTCCTCTCTTCTGTTTAATATATATATATATATATATATATATATATATGACATGAATCATTCATACAAAAAACAGATATTGAAGTTAATGATATAAATGGCGAGAATACATCTTCGCAAACAAATTTAATAATTGACATTAACATTTATAAACAGGGATCGTAACATTCATTTACAAGTTCGGGGTTAATGTTAATTATTAAATTTGTTTGCGAAGATGTATTCTCGCCATTTATTTCATTAACTTCAATATCTGTTTTTTGTATGAATGATTCATGACATGTAAATTGAACTGCACCACATACTTGATATTAAATATATATATATATATATATATATATATATATATATATATAATTCGAGTTCAAATTCCATGCTCGTTACATTCACGCAAATAGCCCTGACAAAAGTATACATCCATCACTTCTCCACCCAGCTAGAGCTTAAATAATATGACAGACTGGGCTCTTCAGACTTGGTTGACAATTATTCTAGGAGAAGGAAAATTGTCGAGTGAGGTTTGGAGAATTCGGGGTATATTGCACCCCATTTTTCTGCACTCATTTCTTCCGAAATGTGTGGAGGCTTGTGCAGAACCTCAAAAACAATCATTAAATTACAAGTGAGGATAGTTTGACTCTTTACTCCTATGAGCTGCATGGATCTTAATACGTCAATCATATGCTTATAGCGAGAGTTATGTATTTGGGCAGCAATTCCTCTTTAAAACATGCTTCGTTAGCAAGACTGACCAACTCCTTTTTTTTTTTACTATTATATTTTTTCTTGTATGCGTACAAGTGTCTTTTCTGCACAATGTAAAAACTGTAGAAATGTTTGTTGATAACGAGCGCTTTCAACAAAGCTCTTAGTCATTTTGCAAGGAAGACATTTTATACTATTAGTATGTGCTAATATAAACGTTATAAAAGTTGCTGAAAGTAGACAAATTCTTAATTGCCACACTTAATTACGGCCAGTACATTGTAGACGTGTTCATAATGCTATTAATTACTAAAATGACAGATTCCATCACTTTTAAACGCGTTGTACAGTAGGAGGTGCGTATCACTTTCGTGTTTTTAATGAGCACGTTGCGTATTGAGGTTGGTATGATTCCTTGCTAAATTAAATGTGTCTGTATTGTGCTCTGGCCAGTAAGATACAACGTCGGTCGTCTTGAGAGTGGTACCAAAAGAAATACGAAGGGAATGGGGAGAGGATTTTCAACCGTGCATGTAGCTTGGCAGGTCCTCCCTGTGAAGGTCTAAGCAGATAGAACAGTTGCTCGTTTGAACATCCGCCATAGTTCAATTTAAGAAATAATAGCACGAGGGGGAAAAAAAATAGAAAAAAAATGGCACAAGGTACAAAAAAAGGCACAAGGCACAAGAAAAAACGAAAAATAAGTTTATTGAAATATACACTATTGACAAAAAAAAAATTTGTTTTGAATGAAATCTACTTTTTTGAAAATAAATCATATAAAACCTTTCCTTTATTTAATTTTAAATATTAGAAAAAAATTTAATTTTTTTTACCTCCATTTGTTAATATAAATGTATACGTTTAAAATTTAGGAAAAACAATCATAATAAAATCAAATATGTTTAGACATGAGCACACCGTTTTATATCAAACTTTAAAAACAGAATTTAATAACTAGAATATTATGTTGTGACCAAGTCTACGTAACACTTGATCGAGAGTTTTCTTCTTCTTCTTGAAGTAGCACCTACAATTAAACAACTACTGGTATTTAATTTTAAGCTGTTTAAAGAGTGTTTTCACTTGCTCCATTTTTACCGGTGCCACCATTACTGTTCACCACCATAGCCATGGGAATGAATAGTGTGGACCTAGCAACAATTCGTCTGTGGGATGAGGCTTCCAGTGTAGAGGGAAAACCATTTATTTTCCACTGAAAAAATGTCCTTACTCAACGGTGGGGTGACCAAAGACTATTCATCTGTTAAATTAATTATTAGCTTTTCTCAATGTTTCTCTGACACAGGATTTGCATATCATTTTATATACTTACGTCAGCCCTATACGAATGGTTATTCTATATATATATATATATATATATATATATATATATATATATATATATAGAGAGAGAGAGAGAGAGAGAGAGAGATGGGTGAGAGAGAGAAATGTGATAGATCTTAATATTTTATATTGAAATAAACCATGAAACTGCGTCTTATTCAATGTTGGTTGAAGAGATCCGCACATTATTTAATATAATTTTTCGATTCGTCTGTTTCTATGTAATAATGAAAGCAACGTTTATTTTCCCGCCATTCCAAACACGCGTCTTTATTCTCTATTCGAAGCAGTCGTCAGCCCACCACTTTATCATGTCATATTTGAAGTGCCCGGTCCTCTGGTGAAAGAAACCTATTGAGGCCTTCTGGCAACTTGGCGCAGTGTGTCTCGTTGTTTGCCAATCACTCCACACCAGGAAACAGAGACTTTCCCTACCAATTCTTCGACTTATTAAGAGAAAGTATAACACCTGTGTAAGTATATCTGTGTGAACCTTTTCAGAAATCATGACTGACGCTTCTGTTCTTAATCTTTAAAAAATGAAATGGTAAAAAAAGACATACAAACATAAAAAGTAAAAAAATAAAAATATTAAAGAAATGTCGCTTTTTGAACAAGCGTATTCACGAAGATAAAGATCCCTGGTTAAATACTTTAATATTGATTAGATTTCTCTGAATTAATAAAGAAATTAATATTTATGTTTTTTTTAATCATTTCACCCCAAGCAAGGCAATAAAACCACTGGGTCACATGGGTTTACTGAGAAAACTTTGATGAGAACGGACAATAAGACAACAGGATAGAAAAATACAATCGACGACGATTGACGTTGTATATATTTTTGATAATCTTTGTCTGAAAGAATGCAAAGAAAAAAAAAAGAGTTCCACAGGTGAAAAGTGTGTAAGAAAAAAATCATTAAAATAAAAACTTGCTGTTACATCTAGCGATTTG
>OZ038483.1:75912293-75929793 GCA_964036315.1 Acanthosepion esculentum
TTTTCCTTTCTTCACCCACCATACCCAGTCTTTTCCCTTATTTTCACTCTCTGTAGCCCCTTGTTTATAAGTGGCTCTCTCGCCTTGCGAGGGGTGAAATGCTTCAAAAACTGTAGGTACTGTCTCATTAAAACCACTTTTATTTCAATATAACATATACAGGCTTATAGCCTACAACAGACATTAAAGTGCCACTCCCATAAAAGTGCCGCCCTTTAGGGACTGCCCACTCTAACTCCGTCACTGCAAGTACATCGACTTTGCCATTCTGTTGGTTGGTTTACGGTTGGGATTTTCACTTCTTTATTTTTTAAAAGATGTTGATTTGGAAATAGTAAAAAACATCAGTTTATCTCACGGGATAAAAAGCAAAAATAGTAGCGCCTTGTTTGGTCATAATTCATAATGGTGATACGAGAGTAACATTTCCAAGGTGAAGGCTTGGACGATAGTATATATGGAGGCCGTGTGCTGCCCAGACGACATCGCTGCCTGCATGGTCGAACCGACAAGAACCACAGGAATTCAGGGCATGACATTTGGGACCGACTTGGCTACTGGTGAATTTTTCAGCGCGCCCACACATTGCTACCGAATGTGACTGAAGGTCGAGGTTTCAAGTGGGGTTTAACAATTCCGCAGAAAAATTGCTCAGCATTTACCATTTTGAAGACACTTCCTTCCACCACCACAAAACGAAAGAGAGGTACTGCTTTGGGGGAGGGGGTGACATCACTCGGAAGTGGGGGGGGGGCTTGAGCTTAATATCGTTTTGAAATTTTCCCGTCGAAAGTAGTAAAGGTACTGCTTTGGGGGAGGGGTGACATCACTCGAAAGTGGGGGTGGGCTTGAGCTTAATATCGTTTTGAAATTTTCCCGTCGAAAGTAGTAGCCATTCAGTATTTCCCACAATAGCCTATTTTGTGTTTCTGGATCTGGCCGCGAGATAGTCACTTATGTGCCATGTGTGATACACGCTTAGGCGATCGTGTATCTTTCGGCAGATTTTTCCGCCGCAGTAGGTTGCCATTTCTTTCTGCGGTAGACCAATTGCCATCCAAGGCTATAGAACCCAGTCTGTCCTGCTATTTACCCATGGCTGGGAGAGGCGAAGAAGAGGATTCATACGTTTCCCAAGGTTATTAGCATGTAAGCGATTGTAAAGGATTCGACTGTAATTCGAACACAGCTCTCTGATTCCTCAATCAGAGCCGCTATCCATTACTCCACCGTGCCTCCCGGCAACATAGTGGAGGTTTAAAATCATGGTTTTCCTTTCTCTTCTGCCTACTACTGTTTTTCGCATGTCATTATTTTTTTGTTTTTTCAATGAAAGATTTCCGGCACTTTTGTTCCGCCGTTAAATTTGTAATTGTATACATAAAGATTTTTCCAAAAGGGTTGTTTGAATAGGAGTACGTTGTATATTTAAAATATTATTCCTAATTCTAATTACTAATAGACTATACTTCTTTTAAAACAAATAAGTGTATTAGAATTACTTTATTATTTAAAAATTATTATTAAAATATCAAATATAAATACGTATGTTTCATTTTTCAGCTTCTTTTTAAAGATTACTTAAGGAAAATCTTTGACAATGTCGGCAAAGAATAGCTATTTCATTTCTTTAAGTCAATTTTTGTTTTTTATAAACCTAATAATGTATAATTTCTCATGTAAGCACAAAGGACATGGCTCATTTCATGACCTACATATTCTTGCTTTTTTATTAATTTCCATTTCACAGTAAGTGTTTTATTGGTTTCTTTAAGTACCAGAAATATTTAGATTGGGACGTCTGATTTCGGTATTTATTTATCCTAAAAGAACTTTGATGTGGTTGAAACGCTTTTTGAATATTTATGCTCTGAAGATTTGTATTGAGCACTGTCTTTTTTAAAATAAAAAAAATTAATAAGAATATAAATTATATAAGATTATAAATCTTACTGTTCATTCTCTTTATTTTAATATATATGTTACGAGAAACGTTATTTTAAGTGAGTACTCGTGTTTAAGTCGACATTTCTCCCCACGCCCCAAATACAGTGAAATGGATATATACTGGCCTAGATGCATTGAAAATCTTAAAGAAAATGTTTTTTTCTACAGGTATTGAACTCGTACACCCATTTTTCTTTACTGAAGAAAAATAACGTCTCTAACAATAAATATTATCAGATTAGAATAAATCCTTTACTTTTTTTTTTAATCGTTATCACCCTATGCAAGGCAGTAAAGCCACTAAGACACGCGGGGTTACAGGGTGGAAAAGAATTAGGAACACAAACATTAAAGATGAGCGGAAAGAGAAAAGAGTAATTAGGAGAAGAGTAGATATCGATTGACATTGCATTTAAATTTTTGCCGATTAACATTGGCTATAAACACGGAGCCGGAAGAGAGTTCGACAAGCACGAATTTATTTACAAATTATGCGTGTGCATGTAATTAGCGTCACGTGGCTAAAATGACTTTTCAAATGCATTTTAACATATGCGCGCCTCGATTGAATCTAATTTTATTGATAGTGGGTGGTCGTCGTTTGATTTAAAGAAACACGCACGCACTTCAGCACCCTCTTCAGTTTCATGTCATTATCGTAAAAACATTTAAATCGTACTCGTTCATAATTCATTTAAGTCCTGCTGTCACCAGTGGAAAATTCCTGACATCATTAAAAGGATAAAATTATTAACTCGTCCTCTCAGAGGGATGCGGATAACATCTATGTGCAGTGTGCCTCCAGGACGTGGGCGATCATAGCTCTCCACAACGTCTTTCCTTTGTAGCTCTTAGAAATATTTGTCCTTCTTACTATAATTATCACTCTTTATTCTGCCAATTGTTTACACATGCTCGTTAGGTAGGTTTTAGGTTGTTTTTCTCTGTCTCACCATTGACCCTTTTACTTTCTCGTTATA
The DNA here is from genome assembly GCA_964036315.1 of Acanthosepion esculentum. Lineage (NCBI taxonomy): Eukaryota > Metazoa > Mollusca > Cephalopoda > Sepiida > Sepiidae > Acanthosepion > Acanthosepion esculentum. Next base: position 75,915,221 of record OZ038483.1, read on the forward strand.
CAATGGCAAGAGTGGAGGGGGGTCAGCTCCGGCGAAACTTTTATAGGGGCAGCACTTTTGGGTCTGCTCTATAAGCCTTTATATATCGTATTGAAATAAAAGTGGTTTTAATGTCGCGACACTACTCAAATTTGAAGAACCTTTTCGATTTCGATTAACTTCAACTATGACATATGTATTCAAGTGATTGTTATCTTGGCCGAACATTAAATAGTCATTCAAGACATCAGATGTGATGTATTGAGTAAATACAATCCTCATTATCTCCCTTAGCTCATTCCTTTATTAACCAATCAGAATGTCAATAAAGATTCGCTGCAGGTCAGTTGTCCTCACTTCATAATGGCGCCCTGTTGATTCAAATGTTAATCGTGTTCGGCTTATTTCTTTAGATGTGTACAACAACATCATAACATTACAATTTCAGTGGAGCCTTCTTCCCTTGATGCCCTAAGCACGTGCTTATTTTGCTTAAATGGTTAATCTGAACTACATATTGGAACTACATATTCATTCCTTTTTGTTACTCGGCAAAAAAGCTTTAGTAACGCTTAAAGAATGAACACGAGCAATAAAGAATGTATACAAATTAGACATGTGGATGACATTTCGATTTTACGTCATAAAAGATACTCCACTTCTAAATACATTAAAATACTGTGTCGCCATTTTCTTGAAATAATATAAAAGTAGAGACAATGAAATAAGTAAGTGGTGGATGAAATTTTCCCGTCGATGAAACATGGATGACACAATGTATAAGGATGTTAGAGAAACATTAGAAAGAAACGCAAGCAAAGGTAAATGTGAGTGGTTCACCGAGAAGGGTGCAGAGACCTGACATAGCAACCCAGCTAACAAGATTGTTCCATGGAAAGTGGTCAGATGATCTACACTCCTTTAATCCACCTGTCCTAACCTTCACGGCTAAGACCCGCCATGTCCTGCACATTGTAGCCTCATTCTCTTCATATTCCTTTGGTGAGATCCACATTTCACTCAAACAACTTCTTCCTGCGAACCACTACCTTGTGGAAACGACTATCAAGCCGAGGCTTCCCCGATCACTATAATCTTAGCCTGTTCAAATCTAGGGTTATCGTTATCTTCCACACATATTACCATAAGCTGTGCTACTTAATCTGTAACCCTCTACTTCTAGTGGCTCACGGGCCTTGTACAGAGCGAACATCATTGTAAAGAAAACTTTTTTGTAAACTCAAAGTTTGTTTAGCGGCATATCAACTTCTTGTGTGTCATTTAATGCCGAAATTTAATTTTCTTGGGAGCATTAGTAATTTTGTTTTTATCCAAAATGTCGTGCTGGCAATTTTTTTTTTCAAAAAATGCATTACTGGTAATTTTTTTTTTTTTTTTATAAAAAATGTACTGCTGATAATTTTATTTATTTTATTTTTTTCTTAAACAAATTTATCGCCGGTATTTTTTTTTTTCTTTTACTATGAGAAAGTATTGCTTGTATTTTTACTATAATTTTTATACTTTCATAGTGTTTTGACCCCAGTTTGAGGGTTAACTATTTTCTCAGAGCTGGGATTCTAACAAGTGATACGATCCTGGGTCAGGGTGAACCTGGTAACAACAGCAGTTAAGAGGTGGTTCACAGCTCCTCAAAAACTTCCTGATCGGAGGCCTTGCTGCCGGATGTAGTTTATCGTCATACCCAGGACGGTCCTTTACAAAGTGCCCGCAACGTTAAACGGTGACACTGAAAAGATGTTGCCTTTTAACTTTACATTAAAAGTAAATGCACGATAAATTCCAGAAAGTTATTAGTTCGTGCATTTATCATCTGAATTAGTGACGCAATTACAACAATACAAAAAAAAAGTGTAACTTCTATAAATTCTGGGAAGTGAAAGAGTATTCTGATGTTGTTCTGTCACCACATTACAAACCTGTATCGTTTTACTTCCCCTTTGTCCCTTGTTTCTAGTTTAGTTACTTTTTAGATGTGGTCAAAAACAGTGACCACTTCCTGTTCGCCTTAGTTATCACCGGAACCGGTACAATATACGCATGCGCCCAAACACACTGTTCTTATCTTTTTTTTTTCATCCCTCTAAATCTTACCCCACCTATGATAGCATGTAAACGTTAAAACCTTTTCCCTACGCATTCTTCTCTTTTAATACCACGTTATTATTGAAACATTTGTTGGTGCTACTATATTGTACGATGTCTACTGAGGCATTTGCAACTTACCGTAAATCACTGATTAATTTTTTTCTTTAAAAAATTGTTAATGATTTTTAATACATAACCAATTCAGTCTTTAACTCAAATCCTAACATATTTCATACTTCCAACAGTTGGCAAATATCATACAATAGTAGAAAATGAATAGTAACTATCATACTATCATACTATAGTAGAAAATCGGCGGTAGAAATCGTACTATAGTAGCACCCATTTGTTTAAAGTAGCCACCTTTTATACATTCATTTTACGTTTGTATCTCTCTTTGTGGAACGTTTCTCACCACGTGTTCACTGCTTACAAACTGTTCCCAAATGTAATTTCCATACGAACTTTTTCCTTGGAGAGAAGTTATCAAAGTAACTTTATATATATTCATATAAATAAAGTATTTGCTAGCTTTCTTTACTCATTTAGATAAATGGTCTTGCTTCTATGTTCAAGCCTCCGGTTGCTTTTGTCATATTCTTTTTGTTACCGTTCTGTTTGTTTGTTATTCCGACTAAACTAGTCTTATCTGTGTATCTATTTTTCTAGTTTTACCCTTTTGGCCTTTAATAAACCTGTTGAAGAACAGGACTTCGTCTTCAGAGTCTTCATTGCCATGGTGTAATGGTTAGCAAGCTTGCCTTGTTATATCTATCACGACTGAATAGGGAGTTCGATCTGGATGCTTCACACTTTCGGCTACGCTTAGAAAATCCTAAGAGAGTCAGCCAAATCTCTGGGTTTGACAATACTCAGCTTGTCAAACTCTCTGCCTTCAGGAGTGGAGGAGACGAGCCTATGCCAGAGGGCAGAGTCTCATCTGTTGATGTAGACAAACCGTTATTATGGGACCTACGGGGAAATTTTTTCCCCAGCCTACGGGCTCGGAACGCATCACATAAAAAAAAAAACTTGCCTTGTGGACGGACTTGGGTAAATACAGAGTGTTTATTGCCGTGTGGCGTTTATCTGGCTGCCTTGAGGTACGCACGTGTAGGAGACGGACGCGTACACGTCAGGTGGAACAGATGTTATAATTGACCAGTGCGGTAATAGTCAGCTACATCGTTTCGCAGTGTTTTCATATTGGGGATGATCGGTCAGATGAGTAGTTTTTTTTTGGGGGGGGGGTAAAATAATTGATTGCAACGTTACATTAATCTCACCACAACGTAACATACCCCCCCCTCACCAAAACTACTCCTCCGCATTTTTACAAGAACTTTCTGTATTAACTGGGAAACATGCACAAAATGGTAAAATAAATAACGGGAGAGGAAACAGTCTGCTTGATATTATACCTTTCATTGTTTTTTTTTACGGGTTATCAACCTTTTCTGGATTGTGGGTAAAGACGGAACAAATTTAGGATTGCAAGGATAAATTCTTTAAAAAATTCGTTAAAAACAAAAAGCATGTTAAACGGCTATATAATATCTATCTTATATGACAATGTATACTGGGCAGTTTCCTTACATATGGAGAAGATACTCAAAGCTACAAAGACGTAGCCCTCCAGCAGGATGCTTGGAATAGCACGAACTGAACAGGCGATCAACGAGGAAGTTTTAGTGAAAATGGGAACAAGAAAGAAACTCATAAAGATAGATTACATTTCTGGAAAAATAAGGAGGAAATGGGGCTTGGAGAATTTAACACTCACAGTAAAACGAGGAACCTAAAGATCTTGGATTTCAAGGATAAATTCTTTTTTTTCTCTGGGTGAATAATTCATCAAAAATTTCTTTTAGAATAAAAATGATTTTCCCTGACACAACGTTTTAGCCTATATGTGGGATGGGAAGAAATATATATTGCACCAAGTAAATAAACAAATAAAGAACGAACCTAAAAATAAAAATAAAAAAGATATTTCAATGATGTAATTGGTACATTGGAGAAAGCTTCGACAACAGAAGATAGAAAACCGTAATATACAGAAACTTGGAAGAGCGTGAAATATTAAAATCTAAGTTAAAATCAGAACATATAAAAAACGAACCAATACAAGGCAGGAGGACAAGATGGAATTGAAATAAGATAAGCTGTCAGCCTTAAACGATTTCGAAACCGACAAGATTACTGAAATAATAAACGAAATATAGGATATCTGCAAAATACCGGCAGATAACACGAGACCGATCTTTATAGCAATGGCAAAGGAGCAAGAGTGTATATTTAACCTGGATAGTGTAGTAACAGACAATGGACACAGAAATCCGAAGGTTTATTTTAAATAGCGAAATATGCCTTCACAAAATCAAAAGGTTTTTTTTTAAGCTTTTCAACCCAGGCAAGGCTGAAAGCCACTAGCACGCAAGGGGTTACAGAGGATTTGGAGCAAGAGCAGATAGATGTGATAGAAGAAAGGATGTGGAGAAGGATAGTGGATAGATCAATACAACTGTAGATGTCGATTGACGTTACATTTGAATATTTGGACATTATAGTTGTCAGGGAAACAGGAATAGGGAAGGGAGTTTCACTGGCGTGAGGTGCGAGATATGAAGCTATTGGAGTAAAAGAGACGTCTACATTTAACAGTTTCAACAGTGAAAGGGTGGGAACGGGATGCCAGCCTCGTAGGACGCTTGAATTTATGGAGCCTGGGAACCAGCGAAAGCAGCTCATCGGAGCAATTACCATGGAAGTATTTGTAAAAAAGACAAAGAGAGGCGACGGAGCGTCTGTGAGAGATAGACTGCAGACGAGAAGCAAGATCAAGGCCAATTACATTGCATACCCGTCTCTGGATCTTATCAAGAACCGCGAGGCAAACAGAAGGGGCTCCAGACCATATATGGCAGCAATACTCCATGCAAGGGCGGATGGTTGATTTGTAAATTTGGGGGATCGATTCCGGGGAGAAACATTTCCTGGCCCGGCACAGGGAGCCAACTTTCCTTGCGGTGGATGAAGCAACTGACTCAATGTATTTGTTCCATCTCAGGTCAGCAGAGAGCGTGAGACCGATCAGCCGCAGAGAGGAGCTCTCGAGAAGTTGAGCTTCAGACATTCTAATGGGATGCAGGGGAGGATCCTTGTGGTGATTAATAGAGAGCAGTTTTGTTTTGGAGGCATTAAAGTTAACCAGCCAATTCCTGTCCCAGTTCACAACTGATTGAAGGTCCTTTTCGAGACGAACGGCCAGGTTAATTTTGTCAACGACACTAAATTTGTTTGAGGCAAAAGTATTAAGAAATAGGAAAATTTCGTTAGAAATAAAAAGCATGTTGAACTGCTTTATCATATTTACCTTATATGGCAATGAATACTGGCCAGTTTCCTGATATTGACTCAAATTTACAGAGACGTGGTCCTACAGGAGGATGTTAAGCGTAACATGAACTAAAGAGTTAATTAACGGGGAAGTTTTAGAGAAAATGGGAACACGAAGGATACTCATAATGAGAGATTACATTTCTGGGACATATAAGGAGGAAAGAGGGTTTGGAGAATTTAACACTCACAGTAGAGCGAGGAACGTAAAGTGTGCGATTGAAAAGTAAAGCGAGGAGGAATTATGATGAAAGAGTCGAAGTTGCTTAGAACTGCAAGGGAGAGGAAATTGTGGAGAGTCATGATCACCCACACCATGAAGGGAAAGGGCACATGAAAGATTGTAGTTCCCTACGAAAATATGGAGATATTTGCAACAATAGACACGGTCGATTTATGGGACGGCAAATGCCACTGTCGGTTCAACTTCGTTGTTCCGGTACACTTCTAAGGTGACAGAATTGAATGTCACATTCTTCCAGCAGTTATCGCACGTGCCTTGTCTCACATGCGCATTTTAGTGGGGATACGCGGACTTTATCTTTTACTCCGAAGGAAAGGCGCCAGAGTAAGGAACTCTGTGCCGGCGAGTCAAAAAGAAGAAACGTCTTCCGACCAGGAGTGCTGAAACCAAAATTCGCCCCCTGATATGATCCCAGCTCCCTGTTTGTCTCGTACTTTGAATCACGGGGGCATTTTGTTAAGCGGAATAAAGCAAGAAATAAGATATATTTTTCTATTATCAGTGTGTGATTCGGTGCAATGCTACAAATTTCTCCGTTAACATTTTTGAATGAATATATACGAGAATAGAGATAAACGGCGAGAGGGAGAAATAAACGTGGAAAATAAAACAAACAAACTTAAAGCTATGGGATATGTTAAAAAACATACAATTTAAGAAGCAGAAAAACATTCCCTTTGGAACCAACATGGCGGCTAAACACATTCATCGAGGGCGTTAGACGTGTTGGACAGACACGCACATGCGCAATGAGCAGAAAAATCAACATGATAGCACAATGATTAGAAACAGTGGTGTCAAGAGAAGTTCTTACAGCGAAATAACATGTTTAAAACTATGCGCTTGAGAGAGAAAAAAAAAAGATGTCAGCGTAGTTGAGATAATGTTGAGATATCACTAATTGATTTTACTGGATCATAGATTTGGATCTGCGAATTTGATTTAAGTAAATTTGCTTTCTACCGGTAATGAAAGACGCAAGAATTTATGAAAAGACGGAAGAGAGGCCCGAGGCAGAATTGCTGCGGCTTGCGAAAAGAAAGATGAATTTCGTGTTTTAATGTGTGAAAGTAAAGAGAAAAACAAAAGAAGCAGGTGCAAGTGTATGAAAGACAGTTGGAGGAGAGTAAATTATAAAAAAACATAAAAAGGTGGAAAAAGAAAAAAAATTGGACTAATATATTTCAAGGTTAAAAAATGGATGTGTCTTGTCTAATATGATGAAAGACATTAGCGAAAACGGAGAATTTTGATAAAATTAGTATCTGTTGCGTGAAATTCTCAGGTGAGTTGATGAATTATTCAAACTACTATATTCACCCTTCGATCACAACTTTACGACGTATAAACTCTTCGACCTTCTTAGATTTGTCTTTAATCAGAAGATAAATTTCTGATATTAAACCTTCTCGAATACGCCAAGTCCTTGCTTTTGTTAACGTATCAGAAGGAAATGTCTTTAACCTAAGAAATGATAGTCACAAGTCAGATTGGAGGCAAAAGAGAGAGGAAAACAACACCTAATTTAGTGAGCTTGAGTAAATATATGAGAAAGAAATTTTAGGAAAAATAACAAAACGACAGCATTTTGGAGAGCCATAATCACCTGCATCTTGAAGGAAGAGACAAGACAAAGACAAGACAAAGACAAGAGAAGAGAAGAGACAAGATAAAAGAAATGACGAGAAGAGAAATGACAAGAGAAAAAGCAAAAAGAAGAAATTGCAAAGGTTTTTTTCGATAAAATAATGTCCATCTTAAAAATTGCTTATTTTTCTAATCAATAAATTTCATTCTTTGTGTTCTTCAGAATATTTAAAGCTTACGACCACATCATTTTGAAACAGGTTCTCGTACGATCATCAAAGTTAAGCAACGTCGAGTCTGGTCAGTACTTAGATGGGTAATCGCTTGGGATTACCAGGTGCTTTAAGCTTGGATGTGCGAATTGTGTAATGACTAGGAATTATTAATTGGTGAGCCGAGTTTCAATTCCAGTTGGGTTCATTATATTCAATGTTTGTTGGAATGATTGGCGAAATATCGGCTAATTGCCAATTGGTTAGAACTTTATAAAATGGTATACAATAAGGATTTCTCCTTTGTTGGTTCACATAGTTTGTTCATTTAGGAATAAAAAATATTTTCCTGTTTATTTCTTTATAAACTGGTAAATGATATATATATATATATATATATATATATATATATATATATATATTATACGCGCGTGCGCGCACGCACATACATACTACAGTTGAAAAGTTTGAAGCAACACCCAAAATTTGCGTGGAATGAACTTGACAGAAGAGTGAAAAACAAAAAAAAAAAAAGCTGGAGTAATCAATGCTAATGGGGAATATTTTGACAAGAGCAAAATTTAATCATAAAATGCTTTTTTCTTCTTTTTCTTATAATAAATTTCTAAAAAGAAAATCATATCTCACTTTTTAACCATGTATAATAATTTTATTTAAAGTCCAAAACAACTACTTTTGGGGCGAAAATAAAAAATGACCAGCGGTGTCCTCAAACTTTTGAACTGTAGTGTATATGTGTATATATATATGTGTGTGTGTGTGTGTGTGTGTATATATATATATATATATATATATATATATATATATATATATATATATATATATATATATATATATATATATATATATATATATATATAAGGATCAAGAAGAATAGAGGAAGACAACGCGTAACCTGTCTAATGAGACTGTGTTGGTGGGACAGAGATTAGGATATATAGCAGAGATGGCGAATCACTTACCGGATCAGAGTCAGTTAAATGACTTCATGACATGGCTAGGCCAGACAAACGGAACGATTATTCGAGTTTTGTTTGCGTCTTGTGTTTACCTTATGTCGGGGGAGGATTATCATCTCTCAGCTCGCGCATTCGGGCAGAGCGCGACTCAGCTCGCGCATTCGGGCAGAGCGCGACTCAGCTCGCGCATTCGGGCAGAGCGCGACTCAGCTCGCGCATTCGGGCAGAGCGCGACTCAGCTCGCGCATTCGGGCAGAGCGCGACTCAGCTCGCGCATTCGGGCAGAGCGCGACTCAGCTCGCGCATTCGGGCAGAGCGCGACTCAGCTCGCGCATTCGGGCAGAGCGCGACTCAGCTCGCGCATTCGGGCAGAGCGCGACTCAGCTCGCGCATTCGGGCAGAGCGCGACTCAGCTCGCGCATTCGGGCAGAGCGCGACTCAGCTCGCGCATTCGGGCAGAGCGCGACTCAGCTCGCGCATTCGGGCAGAGCGCGACTCAGCTCGCGCATTCGGGCAGAGCGCGACTCAGTTGTGGTTTTGTCTTCGGGCAGAGATGCAGCTGGAGAATGTTTGTCCCAGGAGGCTCCAGTGCACGCGCTCGGGTTCTCCACGTTAAACCCGACCTTCTGTCACATCTTGTCTCAGTGCGGAGACCGGGGTAAATAATACCTAAAGCATCTAGCTGATACAGGGCCAATTTTATAACGTTTTGTACAGTTGTTGTAGGAAGGTTTTGTCTCGTTCCCTCCCTCTCTGCGTTTTATCAGTCATCGTCTCATCTATTTTTAGTGTCTGTTCGGATAATTTAAAATTTGTGACTACTTTGAATTCATTTCAGATCGTGCATTGTAGACGGTAAAGATAAACCATAGAATAGCCCCAAGGAAAAGGAAAATACACTCAAAATGTAGTCTGAGGCATTTTCATGAAGAATGGAGTGAAAAATATAGTGAACAAAATATAAAAAGCGTTTTGTTGTATATGCAATTAGTCAATTGTTGAACGCTCATATAATATTTTTTTTAATCATTTCACCTCAAGCAAGACGGTAATGCCACTGATACGCAGAGGGTTACAGAAAGTGAAGGTGAGAGAAAAGACTGAGTATAGGGTGGGGGGAGAGGCAAGGTGTTCAAGAAGACAGAAAATGCCGACTGACGTTGCATTTAAATTTTTGAAGATTGTAGTTATCAGGGAAGCAAGGAAACGGAATGGAGTTCTACAAGTGGGAAGTGCGAGAAAAACCTTTTCGAGTAGAAGTGGTGGTTACATTTAACAAATTCATCAGTAAAAGGGTGGGACCTAGATGCCAATCTAGTAGCACGCTCAAACTCATGTAGTCCGGGCACCAGGGGAAAATGCTCGCCATGAAAATATTTGTAGAAGAGACAGAGGGAAGTCACGTCACGTCGGTGAGAAAGTGACTGAAGTTGAGATGCCAAGTCGGGATCTATTAAATTGCAGATCGTTCTTTGGATTTGGTCAAGAACCACGCGATGAGTAACGGGCGCACCATACCAGATATGGCAACAGTGTTCAATGCACGGGCGAATGGTTGATATGTAAATGTGAAAGATGGACTCTGACGAGAAAAAGCTCCATTTTGAAAGCAATCATCCGAATTTATGCCAGATGAAGAAAGGAATAAAATTATTGGAAGAGAAGTGAAGCAACAGGATATTTCTGCAGACAGTTTTCTTTTACTATCGCTAAGCCTGGGAAGCCACGCTGTGATGGCTGTTTTTTACAGGTAGCCCTTTTGAACTGGTCAGATTATTTTGTTTGAAGACAAAGAAACAAAAGAGGTGATCCACAAAATAAATTATGAATTGCCAGTCAAGAGAAAAATATGGCAAAAGCGAGAATAATTACTATGGACGAAAATGTAACCGTATCAAGTTGTACTACACTATTTTCATTATTCGGACTATTGTCCACATCTTTGTCGCCATTTTTATTACAACGGCCGAAACGTACGCTCCGTTGTAATATGACGACAAAGATGAGGACAATAGTCCGAATAATGTAAATAGTGTACATAATACCTAATCTCAGAAATATAGACAGATACTCAAGTTGTACTAGATATGTAAAAAAAAACACAGGTATGTTTTTAATTTGTTTGGATGGAAGTTAAGACATTACATCAATTGCTCGTTTAGCAGTTGTTTCAAAATTTCCTTCCGGTAATATAATGAAGAAAGGACTGATTAAATCGAGAATACTTTCAGAGTAAACTAGAGGGCAAGATATTATGGATGAATTGAAGGAATTTGTTGAACTCAGCATTTTTTGAAAATATTGTATCTGTGACAAAATGTACTGCTTCAAGCGTAACTGGAAAAAATGCTGGATATTTGCAATTACTGAAAAAAGAAATAAACCACAATTCAGTTAAATCTCATTGCATTTTGCATCAAGAATCTCTATGTACAAAAACTAATTTCAAGTTACTGGAAAATGTCATGCCTCTTGTAACGAAAGCTGACATTTTATAGCTGCTTATTCACGAAACGAACGTCAATTCACCAAAACTATTGAATAAAGTTAACAGTCAATTTTCTGGGTTACTCATGTACAACAATATTAGCCGTGGCCAAGCGTTAAATCGATTTGTGGAGTTGCTAGATGAAATAAGACTTTTCTTCAGCTAAAAAGGAAATGACTATCCAGAACTGACTGATATTAAACGGTTAAATGGTTTTACTTTCCTTACAGATTCCACACCTCATTACAATATAGTAAACCCTCGTTATATCACGGTTTCAGTGCATCGCGGATTTTAAAAAATATTCAATGTAAATTAATATCACGGTTCCTAGGTACATCGCGAGTTTCTGCGGTCGATCGGAATTAAGCTTTGTCTTCTTAGATTATTTCGTACATGGCGCACTATTGGTCGATAGAGACATGAGGGCATGCTGTTCACTATCCTGGGCGCTGATTGGCTTAGTGACTGCAGCCTCAGTTTCCAGCATTCTAGCTTTCGTCATCCCACGGAGCTCAGTTATTTCAAGCCCTACGATATCCCCCAAAAGATTTGCACCTTCTTAGACTTCTGGCAGTCAATCCAAACGCCAGATGAAGATGCTTACTATAGAGAAGGTGAAGCTTCTCGATATTCTTAAGGAAGTGACAAGCTATGAGGCCGTTGACCGCCATTACCGCATGAATGAATTCGGCATCAAGAAGAATTTTTAAATGGGTAAAAAGGTTTTATAAGTGTCTGTGGAGGCTTTATAAAAGCTTTAATATATAAAAATATTAAAAAATATACATTAAAATACTCTGATGAATCACTTTAGCCAATCCTGTTTCTACCTCGCGGATTTTCACCTATCGCGGTGGGTTTTGGAACATAACACCCGCGATTGTCGAGGGATTACTGTGACTTGAAGAAAAAAAAATGCAAGGTAATAGAAGTGCTGCGTTGGCAATGATTGGCCATATAAACTCTTTCGAAAGAAAACTAGAAATAGTTTCAAGAGATCTAAAAGATCATCTTTTATGTGCCGTGTCTCTTCAGGGCGTAGGCGAGCATGGCCCTCAACTTCTTCCTGACATTTGTAGCTCTAAATAAGTTTTGACTTTTTGTTTTCTTCTCCCAAACCCTGTTCTGCCATTCATCCATTCAAGCCCATCAAGTATGTTACGCGTTGCTTTCCCCAGTCTCTCTCTCTCTCTCCTGTGAGTATCAAATTTTCCAAGCCATCCTTCCTCATTACGTGCCCCCAAAATTTCAACTGCCTCTTCTTGATGTTATGCATGCGTTTCCTTTTTGTTTCCATTTTCTCCAAAACCTCATTGTTGCTCATGTGTTTGGTTCAGAGTATCCTCAGCATCAGACTTTAGAACCACATTTTTGTTACTTCAAGTCTCTTCTTCATCATTCAGGACAGCTATCCCGTAACGGTTTTATACTCTTTTCTTTGTTTCCAACGACATTTTTCTGCCTCTTAATACTCTGCTTAGCTTTTCGAATATTTAAATTAATGTACCTGCTTGATTTTAGTATCCCCGTCTTGTAATTTTAATTTGGGGGCTCACGATTTGCTGATAATCATGCATTCCGTCTTGTAGTGTGTACTTAGTCCTTTCTTTTCGCTTCGCTACCTTCTATAGAAGGTTTTGTAGTTTCCTTTCCGTGACTGCTATCAGCTGAAATATTTTCCATTATTAAAGAACTTCACTTTTTTTTCAACTGACAGAGAGAGAGAGAGGACGTTGTGGAGAGCTATGGATTCCCCCGTCTTGAAGGAACACTGAATAATAGAATACAGACTGAATCATGCGTAAATAAAGCCGGCTCTTTTGTCTTGTACCTAATCACAAAACTGCATAATGCTTGATTTTTCTTTATGTTCACAATACGTTTAGTGATAAGGTACAAGTCATTCGCGAATTTATTTAAATTACTTAAATATTTGGCGAAGTTTAACAAATTTTCCAAAAATATAGTGTGTCAAACGGACTTTGTTCCCTCTTGACTTCGCTATTATCATTATATACACCATCGGCAACCATTTTTAGAAATTTAATACAACTAAATATTTGTGCTTGATTTACACTATTTTTTCTGTCTGTTCTCAATCAATTTTAATGAATTTACGTTTCTTATTCTATAGTTGACAGATATTTTAATACATTTATGAATTAAAATTGTTTTTCATAGTTATTTTTTGTATAAAATAGTAAATAATAAATACGGCCTAGTAGTTGGTTCACCTATCTTTATAAACTTGGGCAGTTCGACGTAGTGAAGGGATATCATGCTTGTCTCATATCAATTACGACTCTGTTACAATACTCTCAAATCCCCCACTAAGACCAGCCAACAGGGTGCAAAGGTCGTAGAGGATGAGAATGGTAAATAATTGACGGACACTGAAGAGGTCCTCCATAGATGGACGCAATACTGTGATTGTTTATAAAATTACCAGCTACATCCAGATGTCTCCATATTGCAAAGTGAACACAGCACTTCACAGATGAAGACGAGACCATTCCGTCAATACTGAAAGAAGAGGTTAAATTTGCAGTAAAGAATTTGAAACCTGGCAGGTCACCCGTGTGGATAATATTCCCTATGAGCTGATAAAACATGGTGAACAAAACCATCAAAGCCATGACAACACTATGCCAGATGATTTGGGAACAAAAAGGTTGCCTAACGAGTGAACCCAGTCATTGGAAATACCTCTGTCAAAGAAAGGAAGCCTCAGGCTGTATCGAAATTATAGGACAATAAGCCTGATCAGTCATCCTAGTAAAGTCCTTCTCCGTATTACTTTGAATCATTTGAAATCCAAGGCTGAAGAACTGTTATCAGAGGAACAAGCAGGTTTTAGAACCGGCCGAAGTACAATGTAAGAGGTCTTCAATTGTCGGATCCTCGTAGAGAAAAAAAGTCTAACACCAGAAGGAAGCGTTCCACAACTTCGTTGATTTCAAGAAAGCATATGATCATTTATGGCATGACGGTCTTTGGCAAATCCTTAGAGAATTCACTGTAGATAACGGAATTATCCAAGTCATCTAGGCTCCATATAAAGATGCCATCAACGCAGTTAATCTGGGAAAACAAATTGGAGTTTTTTTCCGGACAACTGTCGGCTTGCGACAAGGATTCGTACTCCCACCGGCATTGTTTAACTATATTTCTAGAGAGAATCATGGAAGAAAAGTTGAACGACTATGATCCTTCACACTATCGTTAATTTGTTAATCAAAGATCCAAGTTCCAAATTCAGATGGGTTCGTTACATCCACTAAGAGAAAATGCTGCATGTTTCTTTATTTATATATATATATATATATATATATAAAAGACTAGATATTAGAAAAGGTGGCAGCTTTCCCTATTTCTGAATAAAAAGGGACTACGCAAATACTCTTGGGGAAAAGGTATGGATCCATCGCTTCTCCCTCAGCTATCTATATATCTATAATTCTTAAAATGTGTGTGCGTGTGTGTGATCGGATGTTGTTTATACGTCTCTACAGTTTTCATCTGATTTCGATGATTTTTTTTGTTTCATAGATAATTCTTTCAGTGCCGGTTTC
>OZ038483.1:75934793-75959793 GCA_964036315.1 Acanthosepion esculentum
ACAAGAAATAGATTTAAAAAAAAAAAAAAAAAAAATTATATTACCAGCAATATATTTTGAAAACATTATTACTAACATTAAAAATCTTGTCAGCATTAAATAACCCCCTGAGGTTGATATGCCGTAAAACAAACCAAACCTTGTTCCATTCCACCATCCATTTACTCAAGCTCACGTGGTAGATTATGCGCTGTTTTCTTCTGTCCCTCTTGCTTTCAAACTTCTCTTTGAGTATCCCATTTTCCAAGCCCTCTTTCCTCATTATGTGCCCTAAAAATTTCAACTGTCTTGATTCTGATGTTCTTTTTGTTTCCATTTTGCCTAAAACTTCGTCGGTCCTTATATGTTCGATCCATGCTATTCTCATTATCCTTCTGTAGAACTACATTTCTGTTGCTTCAAGTCTCTTCTTCTGCGAGAAGAATGTCCAACATTCACTGCCACATGGGGGAAATGATATTACATAACAGTCATGCACTTATAGTGTAACCCGGATATAAGAGAGTTGTCGGGATCGGAGACGAAGTCTCTTATATCCGGGTTTCTCTTATAATCGGGGTTAGTCTAATTCATATACATTAACACAGGCTCTAATTTGGGACCAGAGAAAAACTCTTATATCCCAGTTTCTCTTATATCCGGGTCTCTTATATCCGGGTTACACTGTATTTGTTTCTAACGAAATGTTTATGTTTCGTAATCATTTGCTTAGGTTTTGGAAGGCATTTTTCGCTATGCTAGTGCGTTTTCGGATATCAGTATCGCATTTTCTGTCTTTTGTTAAAATACTTCCCAGATATTTAAATTTTTGTACTTGCTCGATTTTTGTTATCTCCAATTTTCATCTTGGGCTTTTCTCTTTGCTTACATTTTAGCCCCTTTACCGAGAAAATCCCACGAGATGACTGTCTGGGAAATGTTTATCAGTAGACTTTACTCTAACTCGTGCGGAAGGATTTATTTTTGGTTTTCAACTTCAGCTAAAATATCTCCAGATACCGTGGCAATTATTACACGATAAGATTGAAAGTTCTACCTTTTCTCGCAGCACACATGTAAAATGATTATGATAGGACATATGTAAACTTATTAATCCCTTCCAAAACTCGTCAGCGGCAGCCCGTGGAGCTAATTTAGAAAATTTCAATAAGCACAATAGGAGATAGGGGGATATATTAGCATGAAAATCGTACCGTGTAAATCGTTAAAAGAAAAAAAATGAGGCAAAATGAAATAAATCAAATTTATATAAAGAATTCAATAAAAGCGTTAAATCACATCAAATTGATATAGTGTAACCCGGATATAAGAGACCCGGATATAAGAGAAACCCGGATATAAGAGATTTTATATGGTCCCAAATTAGAGCCTGTGTTAATGTATATATAATAGACCAAACCCGGATATAAGAGAAACCCGGATATAAGATATTTATTCTTCGGTCCCGACAACTCTCTTATATCCAGGTTACACTGTAATAGTCACACGGGAGAACAATTACGACTGAACAGTAAGTATGACCCTAACTGGGTGCTCCATAATTGAGGCCTTGTGACACATTTAAGCCAAGTTAAGTAAATCCCTTTTGGTGTGATGTAATGGTTAACAATCTTGTCTCGCTAGATTAGCTACTGTCCGAGTCGTTAGTTTGATCCTCTTTGGGGTCACCATACTTGCTGATTTGTGCCACACGGAAGCTACCCTTTGAAAAAAAATCGCTCCCTCAATTACGACTAAGTAGTGACTTCGAACCTCACTGGGTACTCCATACTTTCAGCCTTGTGCCACATTTAATCTATGCTTAGTAAATCACATCAAATTGGGCACTTCGACGTGTTGTAATGTTGTTAACAAGATTGTCACGATGGATCAGGTGAGGAAGAGGATCAAAGTCGTTAGATCGATCTTCACTAAGGTCTCCAAACTTGCCGTCTTATTTTAACAATATTTAACGTGACAAGTACAAACAACAGTACTTGAAGATAAATCCAGTTGTCAAGTCTGGCCATCCTTAAAGAAGTTACCAGAAATTTGTTTCGTCGTCAAATATTAGAACGGGCTGGGAAAAGAAGAAAAAGAGAAAAAAACTGTAAATATATATTTTTTATTTTGATATAAACATCATATCGTGACTTATTCAGGCGTCGTCCATTTTATTTTTCAATTTTGTGTTCGCGTGTTCAACGCCTTGGTTTAGCGTGGTTGAGGTACCACAGTGATAATTCAGCTTCACTCTTAAGATAAAAAAATCACAACGTGGGTAAGAGAAGTCATAGTTGAAGAGGTCAACTTAAAGACGAGCTGCTGTGTCAAACGCCATCAACGACCGACGAGTGTGGGCTGACGTCTTGTTCTCCGATACCAGGATTAGACCCTGAACGCCGCCATATTATGTCAAATCTTAGCTCTGATTAAGAAATCTTTAATTCACATCTAAATACCTGGATTCGTTTTACTTGCTATAGGAGCACTGTTTGAGATAATACGAATTAGCTTAAGAGTACACATTAAGGAACTCTGCATAGCGTAGAGTTCTCCCGACTATGTGTTCAAGACATTAATGGGGGAAATTGATTATACCACACTTGCTTTTGTAAAATATATTTTTACATTTATAATCCGGGAAAGTTTTATATATACAGTGTAACCCGGATATAAGAGAAACCCGGATATAAGAGAGTTTATCTGGTACCAAATTAGAGCCTTTGTTAATAAAACAAAATAGACCAAACCCGGATATAAGAGAAAACCGGATATAAGAGACTTATCCGGTCCCGACAACTCTCTTATATCGGAGTTACATTGTACATTGTTATTTTTCAAATCCCGACAAAATCTGTACACATGGGACGAGTTAGGTCTCTCCCGGATTCTTCCGTAGGGGTTGGCAGAAGAGCGGACGTTTTTTTCCCGTCGGGATAAATGCTACGGTTGTAGTATCTGTTCCGTGCTAGAGGCCTTCTCCCCTCCCCTTGCGTCCCCCCACTGTTGCGTAACATCTGTTCCTTAACGGTTGTATGACTTGCTTAGACAAGCTATAACCAGCTAAAACCTTTGACAAGCTTAGACCAGCGACCCAAGTGGAAACACTCGGGCCCCCACGTTAAAAACCGACCTTGTGTCACAACCTGACTCAGTGGATGGGTTAAGGTAAATCTCGAATGAGTTAGGGTTTCATAAAGAAATTGTGGGATTATGGTTCTTTTATGATAATAGAAGTAAATGTGAGTTTTTGATAAAC
Source organism: Acanthosepion esculentum (assembly GCA_964036315.1). Lineage (NCBI taxonomy): Eukaryota > Metazoa > Mollusca > Cephalopoda > Sepiida > Sepiidae > Acanthosepion > Acanthosepion esculentum. The sequence goes on from OZ038483.1 coordinate 75,938,035, forward strand.
CGAGCAATATTCATGCGAATTGGTCAATGATTGAATCAAGTTAGGTTAAAAGCCAAAATATAGAAGATCAGTCTACACCGTCCTTGTTTTTTCTGTGTGACATTTTTTCTAGAATAGATACTCTAGCATCAGAGTTACGCAAAACCCCTTCCATGGTAGGATGACTGAAAGTCCCATGGAAGAAAAGTCGAGAAACTGAACTACTGTTGGTCTCTGATCACATGTACGTGAGGGGTCTCCCACTTTAAGCTTAACCTTATGCCACCTTCCGATTGAGTTTACACAAATCCGACACGTTTTTTTTTATCGTTACAGTTATTATAATGATCTGCAGCAGTGGAAGCATACCCAGACAATATCTCTACTTTGGAAGGAGGTGGATTTAAGGCGATCTCCCAAAGTGGAAATGTCTTTGTAATGTTACATGTGAGTGTCGGGGTTTAGCTTTAAACTAGGCCTTCTGCCATATTCCGTTCGAATAGACGCACGGATAAATCCTGTGATTCTCATCAAAGTTAGAGGGCGTCCATCCAGGTCATACGTTTCCTATAGGCGGAGCGCGGGTAAATCCCTGGAGTTTTAGAAAAATTTGTGAAAATGAATTTTGTTTTTTGGAAATTTTACTGAAAATATATTTTAAGCGGATGTTTTTACTTTATTTTTTGGGGCGAGTGGATAATGGTGAAATTAGATATTTAAAAAAAAAATTAAGTGCATTTTTGGGAACTTCTACTGAGAATAGATTTTTTGGATTTTTTTAAGTGAATATTTCTTTTATCTTTTTATTAATAAAATTGAATATTTTGGAAAATTTACCGACTTTAGCCATGCATTACTAGTTAAATCTACAATATTCGGAAAGAAAAAAAAAATTATTACAATAGTTCTCAAATCTGATGTTTTTTTTTTTTAGAAAATTTACTAAATTCTTCTCGATATAGCCACAGAAAAAATGCCAATTCTAGACTACTCCGCAAAATAATATAAACTAGAAAGACACGTGAAAATTTCACGGTTTTCCAATTTTCATTTTCTGATGAATGTTAATTCTTTAAACTAATGATTGAAAAAGCTCATAGCTAGATCTACGACTATGAAATATCGGTAGAAATTCTATCGCATGGCTAAATATTTGAGATGAACAACTTCAACAAAATATTGCAATAACAATCAGAAATATAAATGCTTGTCCTTATTTTAAGTAGTAAGGGGAAACCTTACATTAAAGGATTTGAGACTGACAATTTTTTCCTTTTCACTGAAATACTCGTTAAACACATCTATCCTCCTTTCTGTCCTTCATTTTCTCATTGAAACGATGTAGTGCATTTGATATGTATTCTGTCTTTCCACGCAGTCAAAATGGAATAGTTCATTATTTATGAAGTATTGGCAGGATGTAACGGTCGTGCGAACTAACAAGCAGAATTTAATATAAATTTTAATTTAGTCACAGTGTAGATTATTTTTTTGGTTAATTTTCAGATTAGGACCCGCGCTCAGTTTGCAATAAAAATTTCCCGAATACTTACATTTCGGTGTAAATGTAAATGCTTCATTCGAAAATGACTTGATAAATGTGTATACATTTGCTGCAGAATAGCTAAGCGCGGAAGAATGTAGTTAACAGCCTTTTTTAATTGATCTTACTCGTCTCAATTACTGCGCAAGTATTAAAAGTAAATATTACACTCATAGATACCCTGCAGCAAATGTATGCAAACAACGCCAGTAATGGCTGGCGCTAACGACGCGAATGAATCCGAACTTTTACTGTCGATAACTCCAAAACGGCAGATTTTATCAAGTCGAATGAAGCATGTATATTTACACCTAGAAGTACTGTGATTTTCCAAGCGCAGCTCAGCTGTGGCACAAGGCCGAACGTATCGGGCGCCCAGTGAGGATCAAACTCACTACTCAGTCGTAACTGTTCTCGCGAGACAAGCTTGCTTAACCATTATACCACCTTGAGGTACCCCCTAAATGTAAGTATTCGAGAAATTTTTAATGCAAACTGAGCGCGGGTCTTAATCTGAAAATTAACCGATTTTTTTTTTAAACGTAAGTTTATATTGTGCGTTGATAATATTTTTATTTCGATCGATGATAGTTGCATGTCATAGTAGCAAAAATATCAGTTAAAAATAGTGATATGCAGTAATTGCGTCTATAGCATACGTGGGTTTTTAGAAGACATGTTAGCATTCCAACCATGAGATATGAGTTCAACTCTCACCAATGTCGAGTTGTCAGAGCGGTTGATAATTACGGCCTGGAGAGACAAGTCTATGGGGTGGCGGGGGTAACGTTCGAAAGTGACTGAAATGTCATAACACAGGTTGAACCAAGCCTTGTGAGTGAAATAGCGTAGATGAAACAATTTCGGTAGTTGTCGATGACTGTGCTCGCACTAAGTCACAAGTCATCGTGGCCGAGGGTGTGGGCGTACTGTTTTTGTTCAAACTGGTGATTAAGCCAGATTATGCGCTCGCTCCAAGAAACTTCGACTAAAGCCGGCTCTACAGGTGTTGAACAAACGCAAATGTGCCTGTGCACGTATCTGCAACAGGGATCAATTTTATATCAAACACACATTGCCTACGTCACAGTACTCATTAGCTCTACGACACACACCACTGGTCTCTTCCAACTCCGATAATGACTTAAGAATATCGAAGGCTTAGACCGTATTTCTTCTGAAAGGAACTTCAATTTCTGATGGGATTTTCTCCTTGTCTGAGAAGTATTATTCATTTGGAAAAGTCGATCAGTAAAAGTAATCGACACAAAATGTCTTTTATAATAGATTTTAATATTACTAATAATAATACATATATAATGTTTATATATATATATATATATATATATATATATAAAATGAAGGTTATAATGGTTCCAACGAGAGAAAAGTGTGTATATTAAAAAGAGAGCTTTTGGTTGTAATGTGGGTTTTTAAAAAAATATTATTCTTTATTTTTCATAGTTTTACAACACGTGTTTCTGGTCTCACGACCGTCTTCAGGTAAAGGGTGGAGATTTCCACATATTATTAAAAATAATTATTAAAAATAATTCATTTTTTTCCTTTGTTTTTCAATGTTAAATATTCTCGATATGAGACATTCTCTGTTTTTGTGTTGGTCATTCCAATGTCTTTCTTTAAATGGTAGTGAAGAGTTCTGAGCGAAGGGTCATAAAACAATTAAGGTTGGTTTGAGAAGTGATGAATCGGTTGTCTTATCTTTTAATGTTTTAATAACCCCTATGTGTTCTTAGATCTCTTAGATCTATTTCTATTTTCGTGTGTTTCTGTCAGCATGCGTGTATATATGTGTGCGTGTACATACCCCCTGAATACATACACTGTCTCACTACGAAGAATTAGTAAACACATTTGTACACACACACACAAACATACACACACACGCACACATATACACATACATACGCATATACATACTCTCGTATTTCCTAAGTTGTGTGGGGTTTGTGTGAGTAGCTCCCCTGCTTTCGCCAATATGCGTGCATATACATGCATACATACATACACACACACATATATATATATATATATATATATATATATATATATATATATATGCGTACATATGTACATTTTTCGTGTTCCACAGATACCCGCATGTGAGCTTGCGTACATGTATTAGAGTGGTTTGATCACTGTATTTGGTCACCATGTGTGCATGCTGTGTGCTTTTGGGTGTGGGGTCATGATCTATTTAGTTCCGGTTTGAATTTATTTATGAAGTTTTTTTCTTGTATTTGTAGGTAGGAATAATTGTCTGTTTGATATATCGGCATGATATTAAATTTACCCTGGTTACATTCAAAGATATGTTGTGAAACAAAAAGTTTTCTGTTGTCTGGCAACTTTATGTTGCTTTTGTGTAGGGAGACCCTGTTGTTCAGTTGTTGGCTGATGCCTATATATGACTTCCTACATTTTGTGCATTTAAGTACATAAATCACATTTTTGGAGTTGCAGTTTAAGTTTTTGTTTATTGTGAACGTTGTTTTGGGGTTTTCAAAAGTGTAGGAGTTTCCTTCTATAATGATGTCACAAACCCCACACCTTTTTTGTTGCATTTTGTGACTCCCTGTATTGTGTGTTGGGTAAATTTAGATGAGGTTAATATGTGTTTTAGGTTTTTAGATTGGCGTTTGCTTTTAATTATTTTGGTTGTTTTTAGTATATTATTCAGTTTATTATTCTTCCTAAGTAGGTCTAGATTTTTGGTAATTTTTGTGAATATTTCTGGATTGTTTTTGTTGTATGTTGAGACATATGCTAGAGTTGGCTCGACGTTACGTTTCTTTTTATTTCTATGTTGGTCTAGAGGGATTTTTTTTTGCGAGTTCAAAACCTTTGTTTATTAGTGTTGTGGGGTAGCCTCGTTTTTTTTAGAGTTTTATGTAGTTCTTCTAAGCGGGTTTTTCGGAGGTGTTTATCAGTCACTATAGTACAAACTCTACGTGCGAGGGAATAGGGGATGGATTTTAGGCAGCTTTTTGGGTGATGGCTCTTGAAATGAAGGTATTGTTGGGTGTCTGTGAGTTTGTGGTAGGTATCTGATTATATGGTTGTTTTTATTTCTAATGAGTATATCTAAAAATGGTAATTCGTTAAAATTATATTCTTGCGTGAATTTGATTTTTGGATAATGTCGCCCCATGAGGATTTCCAAAAGATGAAACAATCAGGGGGAATGTACACACACATATATACGCGCATGCTGACAGAAACACACGAAAATGGAAATAGATCTGAGGGATCTAAGAACACACAGGGGTTATTAAAACATTAAAAGATAAGACAACCGATTCATCACTTCTCAAACCAACCTTAATTGTTTATGACCCTTCGCTCAGAACTCTTCACTACCATTTAAAGGAAGACATTGGAATGACCAACACAAAAGCAGAGAATGTCTCATATCGAGAATATTTAACATTGAAAAACAAAGAAAAAAATGAATTATTTTTAATAATTATTTTTAATAATATGTGGAAATCTCCACCCTTTACCTGAAGACGGTCGTGAGACCAGAAACACGTGTTGTAAAACTATGAAAAATAAAGTAATAATATTTTTTTAAAAACCCACATTACAACCAAAAAAGTTTGCGGTACCTCTCTTTTTAATATATATATATATATATATATATATATATATATATATATATATATATATATATAATAGCTCTTGAAAATACATTTCAATTGAGCACTGTTAAGTGATAAGCTAATACTATAAACAACAGCCACCTGCACTAATGCAAAGCTCTTCAGTAAAATGAATGGAGCACTTTGGCTGATTGGCATTTGTTTACATTTGTAAAAACAATATGCTAGATTTAGTTGTGTAACTCTACCGAGTGAAGATAGCTCTGGCTGACACCAAATTAGTTGAGTTTCAATCCTGGCTTGAGACATTCGGAAGTCTAGTCGTACTGAGGAGCTGTGATACAGCGAAACAGTACTGTCTGTGAATGATATATATATATATATATATATATATATATATATATATATAGGCACTTCGACGTTGGGTAATGGCTAGCAATCATGTCACGCGAGATTAATAATCAAGACTGCATAGCAAGTACGATTCTTACTAGGTGTTCCATACTCTCATCCTTGTGCCACATCTAACCCATGCTTAGTAAGGACCATTTCGCTGTGGTGCTATGGTTAGCAACCTTGGTCTTACTAGATCAATTACAACTGAATTCGATCATTACTGTGTGCTCCATACTTTCGGTCCTGTGCCACATCTAAACTAAGCTTACTAAATCGATAGATAGAGACCTCCTTTCATTATAATTTTTATTCGAATCTAAAAGAAACGTTAAAGTAGTAACTTGTTGATTATAGTTCACTCTATTCAAATAAAACCGTATTACTATGGCTAAACTATCATAGCTCGCGAGAAAAAAAAACAAAACATTCTGTTGTAGATAAATATTTAAAGAAAAAAAAATGAAAAATTGGCAGACGAACCTCCGACTTTTCCCAACGCCATCTTTGTCTCAAAAAACGAGACGTTGGCGTATTGCTAAACAATTGATGTTATTTCCGTGGTAAAAATCACTTTCTCTACTAAGTGCTTGGTTCGATTCGCCAAGAAAATATTCTTGCTTTTAGACATTACACTTATCACTCAATAGTTGTTACTTAGAGCAAATCACTGCTGACAAAAAGTAAGTCTATATCCATGAACAACGCAGCACCACTATTAAGAATACAGACGTTCCACAAATTGCTCGACGGTTTGGGCTTTGAAACGAATGAACTTTTACTTAGACTAAGGAGCTTTTAATGAACCATAAAACATTCTAAGTAGATTTATCATCGAAGTTTAGACTGGCACAAGACAATAAGTAATTGCCGCACTCCCTACAGAAATATTCGTCTGCGAGACTGTTGTTTACCATGTGCTTCATTGCTGCTCTTCTTAAATAAGTCTTTTAGGCACCCACCGTAATGTGGTATTTCTAAAGTTCATTACGCAAAACAATTGATAATGTAGTAAGTTCGATCTTCGCTATAGTAGCAATAACCTGCTAGATGAGCTCGTTAATCATTACTCCTCAACAAAGCGCCCTCATGCGGTTATGTGCAAGGGTAAATAAGGAATGATCTGAGGGACGTGCAAACAATTACTGTTGTAAGATGTCAAAACATAAGTATTTTTTGGTTGGTTATTTATTTTAATATACCAAAACTTGTCAGGGGATTTTAATGTCGAAATTTGTTTATCGTTTGTCATTGAGTCGTAAGTATAAACACGGCCCGTGTCCATTTTGATTCAATCCGTGGGGGTAGAGTTTTCTCGCTTCGATTTTCATGATTAGGGGATATTTTATATCATTTATTACTTACTGCTCTATTCTGTTCGGCTCTGAGTGCTCAATCATAGTGGTCTTGTGCAAAACAAAACTAAGATTTAATTTCTGGAAACAGGAGTTATTATTTACATTATTTATATTCGGACTATTGTCCTTATTTTGTTGTTGTTATCACAACGTTTCGATCGCTGTGCCCCCTGGTCTTCATCGGGTATATGTCGGACTGGGTAACCTACGTAAATTATGAATTAAACCCTTTATTTAATCTACGGGGATAGGCTATTCCCATGTCTAGGGATATCGTCTAGTTCTTATCTTTAGTACTGCTCAATTATTGCTCGCTCGTTTATACTGGGACCAAGTACACACTGTCCGATGCTAGGCTATGAGGAGCTCATCAGTAGGCCTAGCATAGAAATAAAAACAATATGAGAGTGCTGATAGCAGATATGGAAAGGAAACTACAAAACCTTCTACAGAAGGTAGAGAAGGAGAGTGAAAAGGAAGAACTAAGCAAGAAGACAGAATGTATGGTCATCAGCAAAAAAGATGAGCCCAAAATGCGATTTACAGGCCGCGAACACTAAAATCAAACAGGTGCGGAAATTTAAATATCTGGGAAGTGTTCTGACAGAGGACAGAAAGTGCGATGATGAGATCCGAAGACGTATTGGGATGGCCAAAGATGCATTCCAAAAGCTAGGCAGAGATTTACGAGACAGGAGGATTTCGTTGGTAACAAAGAAAAGAGTACTTAACCGCTGGGTGATATCTGGCCTTCTTTACGACAGCGGGTATTAGACGGTCTCCTCAAAGATGAACAAGCTCGAGGCAACAAGTATTGTTCTACAGAAGGATACTAAGAATACCATGGAACGAACATGTGAGCAACAATTTGGAGAGGATGCAAACAAAGAGGAAACTTATACTTCACATCAGGAAGAGGCAGCTGAAATTTCTGAGACACGTAATGAGAAAGGAAGGCTTGGAAAATCTAATACTCACAGAGCGGATAGAGAGAAAGAGGGACAAGGGAAAACAACGCGTGACATACTAAGCGGGCTTAAGCAAGTGGATGGCAGAACAGGGTCTGGGAGAAGTAGCAAAAAGACAAAACTTATTGAGAGCTACAAGGGATAGGAGGAAGTGGAGAGCCATAATCGCCTACGTCCTGAAGATGACAGCCGCTAATAAAGAAAAATAAATAACAGCAAGTCTTGAACAGCAGCAGCAAAAAAAAACAAAAAAACATGACGGGCAGCAGTAGGTTCCGTTACAGCACTAATCAGCAGGCAGATTAGGTTTAAGGCTCCAAGTTCACTACAGAGAATTACCCTACGAGACAATGGCGGAGTGGGTGTGCCGTAAAATAAGGCTTTTTACAAGAAAGATAAGTACCTGCCATAGAGAGGTAACTCGTCTCGCAGAGCAAATCTTACAGATAAATTATGATTTTTAACGCAGAAACACTCTGACGGTGAAGAAACACTCTGGCGGTGAATGCTGAAGATGGAGAAAAGACCTCAAACGACAAAGATATGATTCTACAAACGAATACTGAGCATACCATGGACAGAGCCTGCAAACAATTGCCGTCAAGTGTGTAACCGCAGATTGCCCTCTGAGGCAACTTTTTATGGAATACATCAGATGGTTTGAATGAGATCTGTACAGAATTCACGATTCGGAGCCATACAAAAAAAAAAAAAAATAAGAGCTGTTAGGACGACAGCTTTGCACACCCGAATTTTCAGACCAAGTTTTTTTTTTTGTTTTTTTTTCTTTTTTACTTCTTTCGTTTCTGAGGCAATAACGATGTTTACCGAATGCACTCGTTTCATTCCAGGCAGGATCCAGATCCGCAATTTTCGATTCCCAAGTTTTCACTACTGCGATTGTTTTCGATTTTTTTATGTGATTTTTTGCGACGAAGTTTTTTATACGATAACAATTTTTCTAACTTGGAAATAAATTTGGGAATAATTGAAATTAATTGCGAAATCGAAAACAGAAATGAAGTGCAATACCATGGTTCCAAAATCAACCTGTCCTATTGTGCTAATCTAAAATTTGCATACAAATCTCAACCTGGCCAGTACCTAGATAGATGACGTCTTGGAAATACCCGGTTCTGTAAGAATGGTTGTGTAGCTGGTGTAATGGATCACGGTTCCAAACTGGAAATCGGCGACCCAAGTCCCAATTCCTGTCGGGTTTGTTATAGTCACTTACGCGCAAATGCTCATAGCAAAGGTATGAATTCACGTTTTCCTCCTCTAGCTGTGAGTTAATTACTAGGCCTTCAGTATCTGTCTATATTTCTGAGATGAGGTATTATGTACATTATTTACATTATTCGGACTATTGTCCTCATCTTTGTCAAGCCATGTCTATCACAACGTCTCGGCCGTTGTACGCTCCGGACTTCTTCATGTGGTTAAAACGTCGAACTGAACCATTTATTTCGCTCACTGGGGTTATACTGTTCTAGTTCCACGTGCCATGTCATATGGAGAGAAAAGGATATCACTGCCCTCTGTGGGATCAAGTTGAGATCATAGACAAAGAACATCATTGATAAATTCGTAAACTTAAGGAATCAGCACATACGCTAGGCCACAAAAATCTCCTGAGCCGACCAAGCATAGAAATGAATACAATATGGGAACCAGTAATAAGGAGTTCCAGAGAAAAGCGATAACAACAACAAAAAATGGAATATGAGACCCCCCCCCAAAAAAAATTCAATGATAACCGCAAAAATTGCAATATGAGCACTGGTAAAAAATGATTGCTGAAGACATTAAGTTTATAATACTCAGAAATTCATATACAGATGTCCACAAGGACACATGGCACAGTGTTAGTTAGATCCAGTGACAGAACCGAAAGAGTGTGAGTTCAATACTTGGTTAAGACGGTGGAGAACTTGGAGAGGGGAATTAACAGGAGGTAACTGACATCCATTAGATATGGCACGTGGAACTAGAACAGTATACACCAGTGAGCGAAATAAAGGGTTTAGTTCGACATTTTAACCACATGAAGAAAGCCGAAACGTTGTGATAAACATGAGGACAATAGTCCGAATAATGTAAATAGTGTTACTATTACTTGTATCAGTAAATCATTATTGTCTCTAAAAAAACTTTTACAATGCAGAAATATTTCCTGGCTTTAAATAACCATCAAAAGTTTGATAAGTCAATTAATAACCAAACCTGAACACTTTCGACTTTTGAAAATTAAACAAATACTTCAACTGTCTTTCGAGTCACGGCAACTCCAGACTGGTAAAAGAATGTACTAGCAAACAGTGTAGAAAGCTGTCTTTAGGATTATCCGTCGTTTCATAAAAGGGTATCGTCTGTTTTTTGCAAATGTACCGAAAAAATAACTATACCTTGGTATATATTGTTGGAAAATGGGCACTTCAACAGAGTAATGGTTAACAAGCTTGTCTCGCTAGATCAGTTCCGAGTGAGTAGAGAGTTCGATGCTCACTGGGTGCTCCCTACTTTCAGCCCTGTGCCACATCTAAGCTATGCTTAGCAAATCACATTGTAGTGTTGAAATATTTCAGTCTGGTTGTAGACCCTTTCACTTTCCCGAAAAGAATCGACATACAATAATTGTAAACTGGTCACCGTCGAGACGATGATCGAACTGCATTTTCCGAACGCACCAAGAGCGTTTTTATGTTTGCAGTAAATGTCGAAGAAACCCGAGTCATTCCGTGATAACCTGTTATAAAATGCTACTCGAGACGTGTCCCGTATCAAGTAAGTCGGCTGATTTCACTGAAGAAAAAGTGGCCATGCATTAAATTTTTCTAGTGTGACAGTTGTGGCACATAAATAAATTGACTTCGGACTGGGGAAATAAAACGATAACTAATCCTGTCACAGGGGTGCCGCTTACCAGACAGTAACTCTTCACAAAAGACATTTTGAAGGCAAAATGAGCTGGTCGAAGTAGCGAATAACGAAGTTTGTACGAATGGATGCCAGAAAAAGAGAAAGACCTTTTTTTTTTTTTTTAAATAACGCAGTTAAGCCACTGAGACACAAGGGGTTACTGGGCGTGGAAGAGTTAGAAACAGTATCATTGTTATAGGGCTAGAACTAAAGAAAAATCAAGAAGACAGTAGATAGCGATTGACATTTCATTTAAATTACCGCAGATTAAAGTTGAGGTCCGAGGAGGAGAGCATCACTAGTTTTCTGATTGAATTTCTGGGATGAGCAGTTTTTATTTACACTATTTATATTCGGTCTATTGTCTTCATCTTTGTTGTTGTTATCCAAACGTTTCGGTCGTTGTGCTTTGCGGTTTTCATCAGGAGTATAGTGATCCGGTTACTCTACAGGGAATTCCGAACTGAACCCATTCATTTAATCTGCGTGGGTAAATATACTGACATGTTTTGATAAAGGTAGCGGATAACCTTGTTGGTGGGGGCTCAGTTAGAAATACCTTCAGGTCGAGTAGTTTAGATCGTTCAGACTAGTCTCCGCCCGTGAATATTCCGAAGTACCTGCATGTTACTTCAAAGACGCCGGTTTCCCAATCTATACAAAAAATACTGTTGATACCTGACTCTGATACTCCCCACTACTGCCGTTAAAGAACAAAGAAGCACAGTGTGCCACACCCCAGGCAAAGTGACAAGCAAATCTATGCTAGTGAACGGGTTATTGACTATAGCCGAACTTAATTCACTAAGACAATATACATGTTAAAATCTCCAATCCCTTAATATCAGAAGCCATCCGGTCCAGGTATAACATGAAATCATCATCCTCATGATTATGATTATCATCATCATGATTATTATTATCATGATAATAATAATAATTATTATTATTATTTTCTTTGATTTCTGTTGTATACTCTTTTAATTCCGGGTCAGAACGAGACACACAAGGTCTAAAATGGCATCAAATTTTCCAATGATCATTTTTGTAAAACAAAAATAAAGACCCAAGAACGTACACTTAACAGAAATAAAGCTATTCGTAATGTCTGACCTGTACATGTGAGAAGTTACGTTTGCATTTCTTTAAGGCATGGGCTATCAGAAATCCCTTCAATAAGTCTATTGGAAACTTTCGCAATCAGAGGGCTCCAACTACAATTATTGATGTCCTCATGTGCCATATATTTTAGATTTCCACTTCAAGATCCATAGATTTTAATAGTTGTTTAAAGATCTTCAAAAGATACATTATTATTATTTACATTTTATTATCAGTAATTCAGCTGTACTTGTATCAGATCTTAGGAAAATTTCGTTAGTTATAAAGACAAGAGTGCTGAACTCTCACGTAAATATTTAATCTTCCAGCAGTGAATTCTGGACAATCTCGTCGCAGATGAAGTTGTGTCTTGAAGCGACAGAGATGCTTTATTTTGAATCATCCCCCACAAGCCAGGCGATAAAGCCACTAAGACGCAAGAGATTAGCAAGTGTAAAAGAACCTGAGAAAAAACAAAATCATTAAGAAAAATTATAATTATTACAGAAAATGCTGAGAACACGTGAGCAACGGGAAAATAACAAAAAGCAGAACTTTGTGGGACATATGAGGAAAGTGGGTCTAGAGACTGACACACAGAGGACAGTTTGAAAGCAAAAGCAGCAAGTCGAAGCAGGGAATGAGGAACTTAAGTTTGAGCGAAAAGATGGCAGGAAAAAGAGAAAGTTTTTTGTATAACAAGGCAGAAAAGCCACTGAGATACAATGGGTTACTGTGCGTGGAAGAATTATAAACAGGAACATTGCTAAGGAGCGAGAACTAAAGAGGACAGGAGATAGCGTTTGAGATTACATTTAAATTATTGCAGATTAAAGTTGGCTGGAATGTATGGAGCCGGTTTGGATTGGTTTGTTTTGTTTTACGGCATATCAACCTGAATGGGTTATTTGATGCCGTCAAAATTTTTATTGCTGGTAATATGTTTTTCTTCAAAAATCTATTTCTGGGAATATTTTCCTTGAAGAAATCTATAGCTTGTCATATATTTTTCAAAGAATGTATAACTGTTTGTATTGCTGGTATTTTTTTTTTAAGTATTGCTGATAATAATTTTTCCTTCAAAAATTATTGATGGTAATAATTTGTTTTATTACAAAGTATTTCTGAGTCTGTCTATATTTCTGAGATGAGGTATTATGTACAGTATTTACATTAGTCGGACTATTGTCCTCATCTTTGTCGCTATATTTGTCACAACGTTTCGGCCGTTGTACGCTCCGGCCTTCTTCAGGTGGTTGGAATTTCGAACCGAACCCTTTATTTCGATCACTGGGGTAGACTGTTCTAGTTCCACGAGCCATGTTTGATGGATGTCAGTTATCAGTTATCTCCTGGTAATTTTCCCTCTGAAAGTTCTCCACTGCCTGAACCGGGTATTGAACTCACACTCTTTGGGTCTGTCACTGGATCTAACCAACGACTTTATCCACTGTACCATGTGTCCTTGAGGACATCTGGGTATGAATTTCTGAGTATTATAAACCTAATTTTTCAGCAACCATTTCTGGTATTAAAACATCTATTTCTTGTAATATTTTTACTTCAAAAGTGTATAGCTCGTGATAATTTTTTCTTCAAATATGTACTGCTGTTAATAATTTTTCCAAAAAGTATTTCGGCTATTAAAACCTATTTTTACACTTTTATAGTGTTTTGACCCCAGTTTGTGGGTTAACTATTTGCCTATAGCTGGGACCCTAACACGTGCTACCACCCCGGGTTAGGGTGGACCTGAGAACATCAACAATTAAGAGGTGGTTCCACACTCCTCAAAACCTCCTGATCAGAGGCCTTGTGGCTGGACGTAGTTTATCGTCTTACCCAGGACGCGGATGTAGTTTATCGTCATACCCAGGACGGGTAGCCGGAAGGGAGTTCCACAAACTAGAAGAGTGAGAAAAGAAACTGCTAGCATAAAATTTTCGTTCATATCTATCCAGCTCTACACTAAATTGAGTCTGGTACTGAATGCGAACTCGACAGAACAATAAGCCTGATGAACCACGTAACAAAACTGATCATCCGTATTCTGTTGAATAAAGCGCGCAGCAGAATCAGGCCAAAGATAGGAGAAGAACAGTACGGGTTCGTTAAAGACAACGGAACAAGAAACGCGATATTCATGCTAAGAATGTTATCAGAAATAGCGATACAGATGCAGAAGGACGTGTACCTATGTTTCATAGACTACGCAAATGCCTTCGACAAAGCAAGTCACAAAAAATCTGATGGAACTGCTCAGCAACCTTGACATATTAAGGAGGGATATTAGAAGAATCTAGAACCTATACTGGCAGCAAATAGCATGCATACGCATAGGGAACGAGTTCAGTGAATATACAAAAATGGAAAGGCAAGGATGCATCTTCTCACCCGACCTGTTCAACCTATACAGCGAGGCAATTTTGAGAAAATTGGAAACCCTACCGGGATTTAGCACTGGCGGCCACAAACTTAACAACACAAGATACGCAGACAACACAGTACTGATAGCAGGCACGAAAGAGAAATTACAAAATCTCCTACAGAATGTAGCGACGGAGAGTGAGAAGAAAGGACTAAGCATAAACTACAAGAAAATAGAACGCATGGTCATCAGTAAGCGGAAGAGCCCAAAATGCGATATTCAGGTTGGGAACACTAGAATCAAGGAGACACAGAATTTTAAATATCTGGGAAGCGTCTTGACAGAAGACGTTAAGTGCGACACTGAGATCCGTAGACATATTGGGATGGTCAAGGGCACATCCCAAAAGATGAGCAGAGTATTGCGAGACAGCAGGATTTCTTTGGGAACAAAGAAGAGAATATTGAGTAGTTACATGACATCTATTCTTCTTTACGGAATGTTGGACGATTTCTTCAAGGATGAGGAAGAGACTCGAGGCGACGGAGATGTGGTTCTACAGAAGCATGCTAATGATATCATGAACCGAGATGCTTAACATCAGAAAGAAGCAGCTGAAGTTTCTGGGACACATAATGAGGAAGGAGGGCCTGGAGAATCTGATACTCACAGGTCAAATAGAGGGAAAGAGAGACAAGCAGCGCGTGACATACCTGACGAGCTCGAGCAGGTGGATGAGAGAACGTGGACTGAGGGAGGAAGCAGAAGGAAGGAGCTTGCTGAGAGCTGCAAAGGATAGAGCGAGGTGGAGAGCCATGATCGCCTACGTCCTGAAAGGACATGGCACATAAAAAGAAAAGACTGCTCTTAAATTCGAAGAGCCTAGGCACCATAGCGAGGAGTTCATTGGTGGTACAATTACCATGAAAGTATTTATAGAAAGGGCAAAGGGAAGCAACCTTATGGCGCTGGGAAAGTGACTGAAGACAAGACGCCAGATCAAGACCAATAATATTGCTGAGTTAGATTTACAAAAGACAAGTCGTCGCGGAGCGTCATGATCACACACATTCTGAACGGACACGGTGCACAAAAAAGAACTGCAGCTAAAAGTCTTAAAGCTGTGGCAGAACTTTGTTTGACGTATGAGGAAAGGGTGCCTAGAGACTAACACACACAGAGGACATTTTAAGGCAAAAGCAGCAGATCGAAGCATCAAATAACGAATTTAAATTTGTGTAAATGGATTGCAGGAGACAGAGAAGTAATAAAAGGTTAAATGTTAGAGTTACAAACGTTATAGAGAGTCATGAGCGTGTTCTGAACGGACACAGAATACACACAAACACACACGAAAGAACGGTAGCTAAAAGTATTAAGACTGTGGCAATTTAGGGGTATTATTTAAAGTGTGCTTCAAGACCGCTGAAGCTGTCCGAAGAATTAAAGAGGAGGGCAATGAAACAGTATTTGACCATACTAGTTTCAGCGTTCTAAGAGTGGGTGACATGTCATTTGCAATAAACATCCGACGTTGATAACCAGAAAGTGTCCATTATAACGCATTAAAAGTACCAGTACTTGTAAACTTTCAGAAGACCTAGGATCAGTGAAATATACAGTATGTAGGGCATTAAACAATATCCTTCTGGCATCAGTGTCACATTTTTCCATACATTGTAACAGTTTGGGCACTTCGAGGTCGTGTAATGGTTCTCAGGTTTGTATCGCGAGATCAATTACGACTGAATACTGAGCGTGATCCTCACCGGGTTTTCCACATTTTCCGACATGTCTAAACAACACTTAGAACCTTTGAGCACATCGATGTGGTGTGAAGCTTGTCTCGATAAATCAATTACGACTGAATAGCGAGTTCAATTTTCACTGGGTGCCTCATAATTTCGGCCTTTTTGCCATATCTAATCTCGCTTAAGCGATCATGTGCCTTTCGATTAGCTTTCTTTCTGCGGTAGACCAGTTGCCATCCAAGGCTATAGAACCCGGTCTGTCCTGTTATTTACCCATAGCTGGGGGGGGGAAGAAGAGTATTCGCACGTAATGGATTCGACTGGAATTCGAACTCGGCTGTCCGATTTCTCAATCCGAGCCGCTATTCATTACTCCCCTTAGTAAATCACTACCAAAAAGGGGCACTTCCACGTGGTGTAATGGTTACCAAGATTATCTCGCTAGATCACTTACGACTGCTTATTGAGTGCGATCCTCACTGGGTGCACCACAATTTCGGCTTTTTGTCACATCGAAGACACGCTTAAAAGATCACGTCTTGCTACATCAATTACGACTGAGTAGTGAGTTCTATCCTCGCTGAGTTTTCCACATTTTCTGCCATATTTAAGTAACGCTTAGAAAATCATTTGGGCATTTCGACGTGGTGTGACGTTTAGCAAACTTGTCTCGATAAACCAATTATGAGTGAATAGTGAATATCATCTTCATTGGGCGCCACATACTTTCGGCCTTGGGACACATGTAAGCTACGCTGAGTAAATTACTGGAAAAAAGGGGCACTCCGACGGGGTGTAATGGTTAGCAAGCTTGTCTCGCTCCATTAATTACGACTATTGAGTGCGATCATTACTGACTGGTTCACGCTTTCAGCCTTGTGCCACATCTAAGCTACGCTTAGAAAATCAATTGTTGCCAAATCAATTACGACTGAATAGTGAATGCTATCCTCACTGGGTGCGCCACACTTTCGGCCACATCTAAGTTCTGCAGAGAAAATCATTTGGGCACTTCGACGTGGTGTCATGCTTAGCAAACTTCTCGATAAATCCATTACGACTGAATAGCGAGTTCGTTCTCCACTGGGCGCACTATACTTTCGGCCTTGTGACACACCTAAGCTACACTTAGAAAGCCACCACACATCGTAACAATTTTCTTTAAAATTTGTATGTTCTAGATTACAGCTGAAAACTTGTTTGTTTTTTTCGAACATGTTTCAATGAATTCTTCAATATACTTTATAATTACAGTGTAAAGAAAAAAAATGTGTCAGTTTTGACTAATGCCAGGAGCATATAGCTTAACAAGCTCCAAAAATACATTCATTAGTCGCCGTTTCTTCCTGAGGTAGATTGCGAACCAATGTAAATTATTTCCCGCCATTTATTACAATGTTGAGCAAGTTTATTTAGCGTCAGCCTCTCATTAGCTGATCACACAGAATCTTTCCATCACTGTTTTGGTTTTCCACTACTTCTTTTTCAAATCACCATTACCTTCAAATACAGTTTAGTGATATTTACAATATTCCCATGCAGGCTATTTTCCTTATTGTTATTGTTGTTACTAAAACGTTTCGACCGTTCTGCCAACCAGGCTTCATCAGGTCTTGTTCTTAATACTCGGCTATTGCTTGCCCCGTTCCTGCCGAGTACGCACTGACCGGTCCATTTACTATGTCACCAAATTTCCGAATCAACACTTTAATCTACTAAGCTACTGGGCAATTTTGAACATGGAGCCTTAAACCTAACTTTCCTGCTGCTGCTACTTGTCTTGCTTGACTACACTCACCGAGGCATCTCTTTTCTACTGCTGTTACTACGATCGTCATGCAACTGATGAATAAAGGAAGGCACAAGCTGAAACGTTGCGACGGCAACAACAAAAACGAAGACAACAGCCCGCATTTAAATGATGTAGATAACACATCATAGAAATTCAGACAGAATCAATTTCATCATCCCTGTGGTAGATCTTTTAATATGTCCAAATAGTTTCAAGGATTTGCTGCGGGTGGTAAAAAATACAATTGATGTAAGCTGATTACATTTCTAAGAGAGGTTATTTTTGCTTTGACTATCTGCTTATGATCTGGGATGATGGTATTTTTTAAACGCTCGACCTAAAAGGTTTTCTGTCGATGTCTCACAATCTCGACCATATACAGGCAGGGTAAGGTATTTTAGTACATGCCTTTCATTAAGTTAAAGGAGACAAAACAAAGAACATTTATATTATGAATCCGGAAACTTAACAGAAAAAAAAAAATGATGACGTCACTAAGAGTTACAAAGGAGCACAAAATTCGTACATTAAAAGTATAAACGAGGAGGCGAAATATATCACAGTCAAACTAGGTATAAGTGACAGAGTCAATATATTATGTTGTAAGCAAGCATTTCTACTTATAAAGAACCATGAAGATGAATTCCGCAATAGTCCTTCTTTTAGACTAATAAACCCAACCAAAAGTGAATTGGTATAATAAACCAAGAAATACTTAAAAACGTAAGAATCATTAAGGATCGCTATGGAAGGATACGAGTGAGTGCATTTCCTGATTCCACAAAATTACTTTTGTAATATCAACGAACACTTGTTGTCACTTTCGTTGTAGTAGAGACTTTGTAATAGCAGATACAACTATAGTACGCCGTTGAACACTACTGGTGTCAGAAACCTTGGAATAATTTCGCACTAATAGCACTTGCTCTCCAATGCCCGATCAAAGGAATAATATAGTAAATAAAGAATAACGGTCCGTATAGCATAGAGGATAGACTAGAAATAGTGATCCGAATAGTAATAGCGGATAGAGTAGAAACAACGATCGTTAGTAGTCACGATACTTTCGACTTATATGCGTTTCCTCTATGGTTACGTGATCTACTTAATTTAATAATGGGATCGCCTTTGTTTGCTCACTGGCGATCTATGTTCAAACTCAAGTGTCGGCAGCGACACTTTATTGCTATATTACAATTACAAAGATAAATATGTATTTATAAAATACGGCATAAAAATCTTTTATCCATCCATATCTAAAAAAAAGAAAGAAAAAAAAATACCTGCTTTAGGCTTTGTACTTCGCCACAGGCTTCGTAAATATAACACCTAAATAAATGGACATAATTTTACATTGCCGTAAATCAATTTTATTCCACAATGGAAAAGCTTGGATTAAAATATCAAAAAAGGACGACTTCGATGTACCATAAGGTTCATTTGATTGTGATGAAATTTCACAATTAATAGGCCTACATATTTTATATGAAATCAACAAAATTATACATATAAACAACCACGGTTTATATAGAGATAACGGACAGATGGTAGTGCCAGACAACAGAAGAATAAATGACATTATAAGAAAAGTACTTTTCAAACTCTTCAAAAGCCTCGACTTTGAAATAGAAGACGATATTATTTATTAATTATCAAATATTATCAAATTGGCAGTGTCTCCCATACATGCAACACAACACAAAATAAAAATAGGGGAATGTTAGATCCAACCAGCTTGCGAGTTTTATAATGCAAATCCCCAAATGGATAGACTCCATGTTATCTAGAAATTCCTCTATTAAAAAAAATTTCGAACATAAAAGAAAGAATATGAAAGGACTTTAAAAGAACAGCGACATAAAACCAAACTGAAATTTAAGCCTCAAATAAAAGAACAAATGAAGAAAGCTTTCGAAGAAAAAATATAATTTGGTTTATCCACCAACCCCCTTTTTAACTTACCGGTCAAGTATAAAACAGGGAAAATATTTTTCAAATTAAACACTTCCCAAAATTCAGAATTACATAAAATATTACATAAAAACACAGTTAAATTAAACTACAGCTGTACTAGTCATTTAGAAACTACAATAAAAAGACAAAACGCCAGAAATTTTTAAAATAACTTGCAGCAAGGCATCGTTAACAGTAATACATGCAATTGTAGAAATAAAAGCAGATGTCCATTAGATGGAGTTTGCAAAACTGAGGCAGTAATTTATAAAGCAGAAGTAATCGATACAAATAGCTAGAAAAAATTTACATAGGGCGTACTGAGGGTAAATTTAAAAAAGGTTGTACAATCATAAGTCATCTTTTAAGCGAGAAAGCCTTAGAAATTCTACTAGCCAACCATGTTGGGAAATTAAGCGAGAAAAAAAGATCCGATTGTAAACTGGAAAATTTGAAAGAATGCAAAACCTTACAACTAACATAGCAACATCTGCAACCTTTGTCAACAAGAAAAATTAGCTATAATAACATTTCCAGAACAAAAACACCTTTTGAATCAGATATCGGAAATTATTACCCGCTATATACATACTAAAAACTTCCTTTTGAGGTCATTTGAAGTGGGACGAGAAAAAAACGTATGTATATTTCATTTAATCCTTCACCGATACATTACCAATACACTTTTCCCTCTTCTCCTCCTCCTCTCCGACGTCACCTTCTACCACATCTCACATAGTGGGCTTATTTTATTTTATTTTTAAATTATAGAATTCATAATTTATTTTTTAAAATAAAGCGTTAAGAAAGCAATTGATCGAAATCACCTGAAGATACCGAAAGGTTGAAACCAAGGTAGCAGAATCGGATGATTTCATAATTTTCTATACTTAAAAGCACTACATTTGAAATTGTTATCTTTTCATGTGTGTATTAAGCATTTTTTTTTAATACTACTGTTTTCTGGACTAATTCAACTCTAAGAAATAACTAATACATATATATGTATGAATAACAAATAGGAAACAGTTATAAATCTAACATGTTCCGTTTTTATTAAAACTTAAATCAGAGAATGAGATATGGAAAAAAATTTTCTGATGTTTTTTTTTTGTTGTTTGTGTTTTTTGATTAAGCAGACTTCACGTGCATTTGGCTTGTCAAGCAGCGTTCGTGTGTATAATTTGTGTGCCTAAGTGTATCATCTTTCTCGGTTATTTATGCTGCATTCAAGTGATATTTTGTGTGTGTGTGTCTAGTTGGCATTACTTATTTTTGGTGGTTGTCCGCATGTTGAATTGGGGACGTTTTTACACAAGCACCAGTTGTAGTAGATGAACATCCATTAGATTGGATTTAAGGTTTGGTGATGCAATGTAGGGTTTTTGACGTGTGTTTATATATATTTATTAGGATTCACTTGAAGTTTTCCCGACGTAAAGAATTAAGTTCTTTATTAATTAGGGTGACAGTTGTAAAATCAAAAGGCCAGTTTTCTTCGTGCGTATTACGAACGAGTTTAAATGGTTGTCACAACGTAGCTATCTTATGTTCATAGATGCTGGCTTTTAGTTTTCAAGCTTGCGACAATGTAAGTGTTTCTACATTGCATACTTTATATTTGATAAATCCCGGCATCTGTATTGCTGTTGGATCTACTTTCTTCCTGATTATAAATCCGATTTTTTCAAGGTGGTACTAAAGACGCTAGTGTTAGGGATAACTAATTTATTTCCAAATTTTGTAGATAGAGGGTAAGATTATGAATTTTGTGTTGTTATTAAAAGTGCTATCGACGGGGTCTAAGTTTTGGGATTTGTGAATTTTGTCTAGAAATTAATTAGATCGATTTGCTACTACTTCACTGTAATAATATATATATATATATATATATATATATATATATATATATATGATAAATTTCAGGTATTTTTTAGGATTAATAACTGTTTTAATGCTGTTTCTACAATCTCTTAAAGAACATGAGAATTCATTAAGGATATTCTTA
>OZ038483.1:75962293-76054793 GCA_964036315.1 Acanthosepion esculentum
GAGAGAGAGAGAGAAACAACAAAGGTTAGGAAAATAGCACGCATGTAAATATGTCTCTTCGTATCTTTCAGATATTGTGGCTATTCAATAACGGCAACAACTAAAATGGACAGCACATCTAACTCGAAAAGAGAATAATAGCATAATCAAGATGCTGATGTTCTACACTACCCAAAACAAAAGGCAACGAAGGACCACCCCATTAATAGTGGAAAGAGGTCTAACAGTTACTCAGCTTGAGAAACCTATTTTCCTGAAAATTTTCTTTTTTTTCTGAAAGATTTTACAAATTACAAACCGAAAAAAATCAATGTCTGGTAGCTCAAGAATGTAGAATATTTACTTATAAGGGAATGGCTAATATTACCATGAGAGATGAGGAGAACAGGTACTACAGTTTAACCCCAGCTGAATGACCAACGAGTGAAGAAAAGCTTATCAAGTAGCAGTGGTTATTCGATCAATGAACGTCGAATGTTTCCCTATAAAGGAATGTCTGTAAAGATGGAGTCTTGGTCAACTTAGAGCAGATAACGTTACTTATCGCTTAAAATCTTATGGCGTGCTGTCGGAGCTATTTTTGATCAGAAAACTAAAATTGAATGGGGTTGCACTATTAATCCTGAACAGGTACACCCAGTGTTGAAATCCTCTAATTTATATTAGCGTAGGCTGAAAACTTAATCGGCTGGCTGTGAAGGTGTGATGCTCGAACTGTGAAATATTGCATTGCATACATTTATGTTCTTATAAATATATTTATATGTTCAAAGAAGACAATTCATCCTGTTGGTCAAAAAAGCAGATACGACGTAATCACCACTGATTCCCATCCAAATAGTCAAATCAGGAGAATAGGAAGGGAGATCAACCAGTCCAAAGACACAAAAACAAACGACTTGTGAAATGATGTTGCAAAACACTTCATGAATTTTCCTGGGCGTTTGTTTTGGTTTATGGCATATCAAAACACAGTGGGTTATTTAATGCCGACAGTTTTTATTGCTGATAATAATTTTTAAGAAATTATTTCTGGCATTAAACCTATTTTTACATTTTCATAGTGTTTTAACCCAAGTTTGGGAGTTAACTATTTGACTATATTTGGGACCCTAACAGGTGCTACCACCCCGGGTCAGGTTCGAACTGGGAACACCAGTAATTAAGAGGTGGTTCCACGCTCCTCAAAACCTCCTGATTAAAGGTCTTGCTGTTGGACGTAGTTCATCGCCTTGCCCAGGACGCGGACGCAGTTCATCGCCTTGCCCAGGACGCGGACGCAGTTCATCGCCTTGCCCAGGACGCGGACGCAGTTCATCGCCTTGCCCAGGACGCGGACGCAGTTCATCGCCTTGCCCAGGACGCGGACGCAGTTCATCGCCTTGCCCAGGACGCGGACGCAGTTCATCGCCTTGCCCAGGACACTTAGGCGTTTGGTTTTGATAACCATTCGTAACTGTCTCAGTAAATTGGCATAGTATCCTCGCAATTTTAAACGTAAATTAATCACTCAATGCACTTTTATCGTTTACAATTGTCTGATAGCGTACTGTTTGACCTATTTTAAATCAGAAAACAAAATTAAGTGTGGTTGCACTAGTAATCCTGAACAGACAAACCCCATGCTGAAATCTAATTTATAAATGAAAAGATTTCCTGTTACCAATTTTATCTCCAGTCATCTACGAACTCTGTGATAATTGCGTGTTCTTTGATGGTATATTTTTACTTCTTCCATTTTTAATACAGTTTGTCAGAATTATTTCGGAAATGAAAGTTTCAATTGAAAATGATCGATTTTATGATAAAAAAAAAAATTCATTTATATATTTAATTTTTAAAAACATTATTTCATCCCCAACTAAGGCGATAATGCCACTAAGACGCAAGGGGTTACTGGGAGTGGTAGAGAATGAGAAGTCTTTAGGAGAATGGACAATAAAGGTACATGTTTCAGGAAGACGTTGCGTTTCAATTTTTGAAAAAACAAGAGATCCTTCAGACGAGAAAAGAAACTTTTAGAATAGAACTTACGATGAGACCTAATTACCAATCTAGTAGTACGTTTAAAATCATGCGGTCGAGATACTAAGGGGAAGAGCTCATTAAAGCAACTAAAAGACATGAAAAAATATATATAAAAAAAATCACAGAGAAGTCCCGTCACATAGTTTGAAAATGGACTGATGCCGAGATACCAGGTCAAGACCGATAACATTATAGAACCTTCTTTGGATTTTGTCGAGATTCATGAGATATATAGCCGGACAACTAGACCAGGTATTGCAACAATATACAGTGAATGGTACATTTATAAATGTGTAAGATGAATTCTGACGAGAAAAATATTTTTGGCACGATATAATGAACCAAAATTCCTAGCAGCAAACCTAGCAAGTGATTCAATATAATTGCTCCACTTCTTGTCAGGAGAAAACGCAAGACCAAGAAGGTGAAACGGGTTTCTCAGTGGGTAGCATCAACCATATGCTGATTGAGGAAAAATGTTTCCCAGAATCTGATAATATCCAAATACCCTCTTTTTTTTTTTTTTTTTTCATCTTTTCAAAAATTGCTTCTGATTTTCCCAGAACTCAAGTCGTTTGCAAGATTGGCGAGTGAATTATTGTTTTCAAGAAAACGTACCTTGTTTTGTGCATCTTTGGAGCCTGGATGCATCAATCGCTTATCTTGGTTAATTAAATTATCTTCTCTTTTTATAATGATTACGCAAAAATGTTTGATAAAGTACGTCACAAAGAATTGTTGTAACTGCGAGGTAACCCGGATATATTTGGGTAGATTATTAGAATAATCCAGAAGCGATACTGCACAGATAGAAAATGAATTCAGTAAATACAAAAAATATATATAAAGGGGTGTAAGACAAGGATTTGATTTTTTCACAGGTAGAAGGTAGTTAAGGAAAGCGTGAAGAAAGGACTAAACATTAATTGAAAGAAGTCAAAATGCATCGTTGTTAGCCAAAGGAACACAACATGCTACAAGCAAATTACAAATTGGAGATAACAACATCAAACAACTACACGTGTTTAAATATCGGGGAAGTTTGTTTTTTTAACATATTCCGTAAAGTACTACACTGAAATACGTAAACGATTTACGATAGTGAAAGTTGACTTCCAAAAACTAAGCTAAGTATTAAGAAACAGGAAAATTTCCTTAGAAACAAAGAAACGACTACTGAACAGTTACGTAATATCAGTCTTCCGATATGGTAGTGAATAATTCTGGACAATCTTAGCAAGAAAAAGACCCGAGCGAAAGAAAGAAAAAGACCCGAGCGAAAGAAAGAAAAAGACCCGAGCGAAAGAAAGAAAAAGACCCGAGCGAAAGAAAGAAAAAGACCCGAGCGAAAGAAAGAAAAAGACCCGAGCGAAAGAAAGAAAAAGACCCGAGCGAAAGAAAGAAAAAGACCCGAGCGAAAGAATGAAAAAGACCCGAGCGAAAGAAAGAAAAAGACCCGAGCGAAAGAAAGAAAAAGACCCGAGCGAAAGAAAGAAAAAGACCCGAGCGAAAGAAAGAAAAAGACCCGAGCGAAAGAAAGAAAAAGACCCGAGCGAAAGAAAGAAAAAGACCCGAGCGAAAGAAAGAAAATAATGAAAAGATAGCGAAAAAGTGTTAAATGGAAGACTACTGAAAAATATGAAGAAACGAAAGGAAAAAAGTATCGAAGAGCAAGAGGTGAATGCAGCAAAAAAAAAAAAAAAAGGAGAGGAAAAGGGGAAATAAAAATGAAAAGGCTCGAAGCCAAAAGAAAGAGTTCGAAATAACCCCCATTACTAAAGCGGCAAATTGAGTAGCGATAAAATGTAAATAAATAATTTCTTTTATTACCTGTAATTTTATTTTAGTGCTTCTCATCGAGTCAGACTTTTTTTTTTCCGAGTGCCAAAACATGTAGCGGGTAAACGATAACAGGAAATACGTTGCTGAAGAACTCTGGTGTATTATGGTTTAAGGAAGTGCAAGAATTATTAACATCTGTATGAAACGCTTTCACCGTCCATTTGTAAAGGCGACAGGAGTCGCGCCAGTCGGAAATTTCATTAAAATTTAAAAATACGATATAAACTAAATAATTTATTGGAAATAAAGACAAGTACAGAAGAGACGAAAGATGAAGGAAAACACAGAAAGAATGACAAAGATAACGTTCTTTATCCAACATTATTTCCAATTGGAAAAATGATCGGTTCCCTGTAGCGTTCCAGTAAGTTCCTGAAGACCCCTACTATTTTCTACCTTTACAAAAGCCAGATTAAGCCACAGAGGACAGTTTGAATGCAAGAGGGACAAAGGAAACCAACGCATAACCTACCTGGTGAGCTTTAGGTCTCCAGTTCGGTTATGGAAGGCGTAAATAGGTCGAGAAATAACAAAGGACGCATGACCCAGTGGATAAAAAAAGCGTTGCTTGGATCCAGTGACTTTACCCAAAGAGTTTTGAGCTCAATACCTGGCTACTGCAGTTGTGAGAAAAAAACTTGGAGAGTTGAGTTAAAGGGAGATAACTAATACATCTGGAAGAGGCATGACACTTGGAACTGAAACGATCTACCCCGGTGGACGAAATAAAGAGTTCAGGTCGAAATTCAAATCACCTGAAAAAGGTCGGTGCGTATAACGGTCGAAATGTTGTGAACATGACAATAAAGATAAGGACAACAATCCGAACAAAGTAAATGTAAATAAATACAATACCTCACCTCAGAAATATAGACAGATAACAAAAAGACAATTTATTAATGATGTAATGGAATAACCAGTCACCCCCATGAATGATTACTTTATAGGTACTTGCTACCTATAGTGTAATCATTCATGGAGGTTACTGGTTATTCCATTACATCAATTAACAAGCCCAAGCCTCACTTCCCTTATTTTCCTAGGGTCACAAGACTATATCTTAATTAATTTTGGTACAAGCGACTTTGTTTTAACATTGTTTCATACATGAGACAAGGATAGCATAGGTAGTATTTATTGACCATGACCCACAGGTGTGTCGTTAGGTACCTGAATCCATTTTACAACCATAAGTCCCACATGAATGTATGTTACAGTTCTGTGTATGTAAAAATAAAGTACCCGCCTCCACCAAAAATAAAAAAAATATATATATATTTAATTTTTTGTTGTAAAAAATTTGTTTCTGATGTGGCATGATCTCATAAACAATCAATCATGGCATCTCACTTCTCATAGAAAAGAAACTGGAAAACGACCGACCGTAGAGTCGTGTGGGTCTAGCACACATATCACCACGACCCTCCGATGGGTCGAGTGGGATCCAACGTCTTAAGAGCTACAAAGGTCAGAAATGTGGAGGGTAATGATCGCCAACGTCCCGAAGGGATACAGCGCAAAGAAGATGGTAGAATTAATGGTGCCTGCAGTTGACGCTTATAAAAGAAAACTAATTTTAAAACAAAAACAGTCGAAGGCTAAAGAACACTTCGACCATAATAAATTTTTTTTAATTCGTATAGGAAATAGGAAAATGAAGAAAATTGAACATACATTACGATAGCGGTAATTTCGTACAGCACCGTAAGATGCTGAAAACCAAGATTTTGACACGAAAACGATGTTCTTAACACCCCCCCAACGCCCCTCAGATCGAAATTAACGTACCTTTTGATTGATAGATTGATTCGCTTTCTATGACATATCAACCCTTTCCAGATTATACAAAGCCAGAAAATACTTCTAGATTGCAAGATTTATTTGTTCTTGGAGACAAGGTTTTAGTGATAAAAGGGACACCAATTAACTCATATCTGGGGAAGGAGAGGAGATGTGGATTTATATCTTTCCCAAGGATAGTTGCGTGTAAGTGAATATAGCGAACCCAACGGGAATTAGAACTCGGTCCTCCGATTAACAATTCCGAGACATTCCCCATTACACCACCCACACATCCAAGCTTACAGCACCTATTAAAGGTAGTGACCAAGCTCGACGTTTCTTAACTTCGGCGATCTAAAGGAACCGGCGTTTCGACGTGATGTGGCCGTAAGCCTTAAACTAATATATGGATATCAGTCATCGTGTCCAACTCTTCCAGAAACGTCTAAACAATAATATATGTACAACCATTTTCTCAGATCAATGATTAAAAATGATTTCGAGCCTTCGAGCATTAAAGAAAACTATCCTTCATCAGAGTCTGTAGCCTGACGCTACAATATCACAAACCAAATTTTAAAAAAAAACACCACATCACCTGAAGACTTCCAACAGTAGCAGCAACAAAAATCGATACTACATGTAGCAAGAAGAGAAAATAATGGTACAATCAAGGCGCTAACTTTCCACGGTACCCCCAAAATGGTGTACTGCAGCCATATATGGGCAAGAGCTGCGCAGTCTTGACTGAGTCCAAAGGCGTCTCCGCGTCCTTGTGGTTGAAGAATTATTTTCCACCCTGCAATCCCTTTTCTCACAGACGAAATGTCGCAAGTTTCTCACTACTGTGTCATTTCCCATGGAGGCCGCTCAAACGAACATGCCTTATCCGTTACACCACCCGCACATCCAAACTTACAGTACCTGGTAATCCCAAGCGATCCCCTATAAAAGGTAGTCACCAATATCGACGTTTCTTAACTTCGGCGAGCTACAGGAACCGGTGTTTCAACGTGATGTGGCCGTAAGCATTCAACTAATTTATGGATATCAGTCATGGTGTCCAACTCGCCCAGAAACGTCTAAACTTTAATTTATGTACAACCATTTTCTCAGATCAATGATTAAATATAGTTTCAAGCCTTCAGGCATTAAAGAAAACTATCCTTCATCAGATTCTGTAATCTGGAACTACAAAATCACGAACCAAGTAACAAAAACACATCACTTGACTGCTATCAGCAACACAAAAACTCCGTAGCACGTATAACTAGAAGATAAAATAATGGTATAATAAAGGCGGTAAATTTCTATGGTACCCCCCAAAATGGTGTACTGCTGCCATATATGGGCAAGAGCTGTTCGGACTTCACTTTCCAGTCTTGAGTCTAAAGTCTTGTGGATGAAGAATTATTTTCTACCCTGCAATCCCTTTTCTCACAGACGAAATGTCGGAAGCTTCTCACTACTCTATCATTTCCCATCGATAACGCTCAGACGAACTACACGCCTTATTTCCTCCAGTTCTAACTTTCATGGCTAAGAACCGCAATGCAATGCGCATTGTAGTGAACCTACCTCATTCTCTTCGTCATATATTGGCTTTAATAACCTGCAAAAGGTTGATAAACCGTAAAGAACATCAACCAATCACTACAGACTTCGAATCAGGTCAATCAGTAACTGCGCAGTACTAAAGAAAAACAAAATGTGATATCCCTAGACGTGGTCAGCGGAACGATGTAAGTCAGCACACGTAGATTAAATAAGGGCTCCATTTCAAAATACCCTGAATGTTAACCGGACTGACAAACTCCTGAAGGATGGTTGATACCAGTTTTACCGTAATCATTAACTTGCAGACTTGCATAATAAAATCTGACAGTATGTATAAAGAAACGAAATTGTCTTAGACGATAAAGAATAAAATAATTAAAGAATGAAGAAAAAAAAAGAATGACGTATTCCTTGAGAAAGGAAGAAAGGAAATATAAAGAGATGATAAAATGAAGGTAAGAAAAGCGAAATGGAGGAAGAAAAGAAACGCTGAACGGATATAAAGTAACTGAATAAAAATAATTAATTCAAATATGTTTCAAGAATCAATAATTCTTACAGATCTATATTGAGTCCATTTGCGAGTTGAACTTTTCCTCTGACTATATTTTGAAATATTTTTTCGTCTAAAGTTTTTAGTAGCTTAACGATTGAAATGAAAAAAAAACAAAACAAAATATATAACAGTCGGCGAAGAAAATAACTAGAAAAGAAAAACTTCAGTAAAAAAAAAAATCAGCAAATTACAAAAATAGCGAGTATTGACTCGGCACTGTTTTCTCGACATTACCAACAAAATGGCCATTTCAGTGGCACACCGTCTTTCACCTCCTGCGTCGAGGTTTCTCGAACAATGGAAAATTTGACGAGGCCAACACGTGACTAGATTGTTTTCCTGCTGACCGTTAACGTGGTCATTTTTAAAACCTTTATTGCTTTAGCATGCAACACTCATGTTTATTTTATTTTGCCGAAACAAAGACTCATTCTTCTTTCACGATCCATGTCAATATAT
Organism: Acanthosepion esculentum; assembly: GCA_964036315.1. Lineage (NCBI taxonomy): Eukaryota > Metazoa > Mollusca > Cephalopoda > Sepiida > Sepiidae > Acanthosepion > Acanthosepion esculentum. Next base: position 75,970,518 of record OZ038483.1, read on the forward strand.
ATTGACGTATAAATGTGCAGCTATGCTCATTCTTGGCCGTAGCAGGCGTGGAGGGCGGTAGTCATTTGCTCCTCCAAAACTTTTACCAATTATAGTTTACAGATTTGTATTTTAACAAAATACAAGAAAGAAAGAAATACAAGAAAGAAAGAAAGAAATACAAGAAAGAAAGAAAGAAATACAAGAAAGAAAGAAAGAAATACAAGAAAGAAAGAAAGAAAGAAATACAAGAAAGAAAGAAAGAAAGAAATACAAGAAAGAAAGAAAGAAAGAAATACAAGAAAGAAAGAAAGAAATACAAGAAAGAAAGAAAGAAATACAAGAAAGAAAGAAAGAAATACAAGAAAGAAAGAAAGAAATACAAGAAAGAAAGAAAGAAATACAAGAAAGAAAGAAAGAAAGAAATACAAGAAAGAAAGAAAGAAAGAAATACAAGAAAGAAAGAAAGACAAGAAAGACAAGAAAGAAAGAAAGACAAGAAAGAAAGAAAGAAAGAAAGACAAGAAAGAAAGAAAGAAAGAAAGACAAGAAAGAAAGAAAGAAAGAAAGACAAGAAAGAAAGAAAGAAAGAAAGACAAGAAAGAAAGAAAGAAAGAAAGACAAGAAAGAAAGAAAGAAAGAAAGACAAGAAAGAAAGAAAGAAAGAAAGACAAGAAAGAAAGAAAGAAAGAAAGACAAGAAAGAAAGAAAGAAAGAAAGACAAGAAAGAAAGAAAGAAAGAAAGACAAGAAAGAAAGAAAGAAAGAAAGACAAGAAAGAAAGAAAGAAAGAAAGACAAGAAAGAAAGAAAGAAAGAAAGACAAGAAAGAAAGAAAGAAAGAAAGACAAGAAAGAAAGAAAGAAAGAAAGACAAGAAAGAAAGAAAGAAAGAAAGACAAGAAAGAAAGAAAGAAAGAAAGACAAGAAAGAAAGAAAGAAAGAAAGACAAGAAAGAAAGAAAGAAAGAAAGACAAGAAAGAAAGAAAGAAAGAAAGACAAGAAAGAAAGAAAGAAAGAAAGACAAGAAAGAAAGAAAGAAAGAAAGACAAGAAAGAAAGAAAGAAAGAAAGACAAGAAAGAAAGAAAGAAAGAAAGACAAGAAAGAAAGAAAGAAAGAAAGACAAGAAAGAAAGAAAGAAAGAAAGACAAGAAAGAAAGAAAGAAAGAAAGACAAGAAAGAAAGAAAGAAAGAAAGACAAGAAAGAAAGAAAGAAAGAAAGACAAGAAAGAAAGAAAGAAAGAAAGACAAGAAAGAAAGAAAGAAAGAAAGACAAGAAAGAAAGAAAGAAAGAAAGACAAGAAAGAAAGAAAGAAAGAAAGACAAGAAAGAAAGAAAGAAAGAAAGACAAGAAAGAAAGAAAGAAAGAAAGACAAGAAAGAAAGAAAGAAAGAAAGACAAGAAAGAAAGAAAGAAAGAAAGACAAGAAAGAAAGAAAGAAAGAAAGACAAGAAAGAAAGAAAGAAAGAAAGACAAGAAAGAAAGAAAGAAAGAAAGACAAGAAAGAAAGAAAGAAAGAAAGACAAGAAAGAAAGAAAGAAAGAAAGACAAGAAAGAAAGAAAGAAAGAAAGACAAGAAAGAAAGAAAGAAAGAAAGACAAGAAAGAAAGAAAGAAAGAAAGACAAGAAAGAAAGAAAGAAAGAAAGACAAGAAAGAAAGAAAGAAAGAAAGACAAGAAAGAAAGAAAGAAAGAAAGACAAGAAAGAAAGAAAGAAAGAAAGACAAGAAAGAAAGAAAGAAAGAAAGACAAGAAAGAAAGAAAGAAAGAAAGACAAGAAAGAAAGAAAGAAAGAAAGACAAGAAAGAAAGAAAGAAAGAAAGACAAGAAAGAAAGAAAGAAAGAAAGACAAGAAAGAAAGAAAGAAAGAAAGACAAGAAAGAAAGAAAGAAAGAAAGACAAGAAAGAAAGAAAGAAAGAAAGACAAGAAAGAAAGAAAGAAAGAAAGACAAGAAAGAAAGAAAGAAAGAAAGACAAGAAAGAAAGAAAGAAAGAAAGACAAGAAAGAAAGAAAGAAAGAAATACAAGAAAGAAAGAAAGAAAGAAATACAAGAAAGAAAGAAAGAAAGAAATACAAGAAAGAAAGAAAGAAAGAAATACAAGAAAGAAAGAAAGAAAGAAATACAAGAAAGAAAGAAAGAAAGAAATACAAGAAAGAAAGAAAGAAAGAAATACAAGAAAGAAAGAAAGAAAGAAATACAAGAAAGAAAGAAAGAAAGAAATACAAGAAAGAAAGAAAGAAAGAAATACAAGAAAGAAAGAAAGAAAGAAATACAAGAAAGAAAGAAAGAAAGAAATACAAGAAAGAAAGAAAGAAAGAAATACAAGAAAGAAAGAAAGAAAGAAATACAAGAAAGAAAGAAAGAAAGAAATACAAGAAAGAAAGAAAGAAAGAAATACAAGAAAGAAAGAAAGAAAGAAATACAAGAAAGAAAGAAAGAAAGAAATACAAGAAAGAAAGAAAGAAAGAAATACAAGAAAGAAAGAAAGAAAGAAATACAAGAAAGAAAGAAAGAAAGAAATACAAGAAAGAAAGAAAGAAAGAAATACAAGAAAGAAAGAAAGAAAGAAATACAAGAAAGAAAAAGAAATACAAGAAAGAAAAAGAAATACAAGAAAGAAAAAGAAATACAAGAAAGAAAAAGAAATACAAGAAAGAAAAAGAAATACAAGAAAGAAAAAGAAATACAAGAAAGAAAGAAAGAAATACAAGAAAGAAAGAAAGAAATACAAGAAAGAAAGAAAGAAATACAAGAAAGAAAGAAAGAAATACAAGAAAGAAAGAAAGAAATACAAGAAAGAAAGAAAGAAATACAAGAAAGAAAGAAAGAAATACAAGAAAGAAAGAAAGAAATACAAGAAAGAAAGAAAGAAATACAAGAAAGAAAGAAAGAAATACAAGAAAGAAAGAAAGAAATACAAGAAAGAAAGAAAGAAATACAAGAAAGAAAGAAAGAAATACAAGAAAGAAAGAAAGAAATACAAGAAAGAAAGAAAGAAATACAAGAAAGAAAGAAAGAAATACAAGAAAGAAAGAAAGAAATACAAGAAAGAAAGAAAGAAATACAAGAAAGAAAGAAAGAAATACAAGAAAGAAAGAAAGAAATACAAGAAAGAAAGAAAGAAATACAAGAAAGAAAGAAAGAAATACAAGAAAGAAAGAAAGAAATACAAGAAAGAAAGAAAGAAATACAAGAAAGAAAGAAAGAAATACAAGAAAGAAAGAAAGAAATACAAGAAAGAAAGAAAGAAATACAAGAAAGAAAGAAATACAAGAAAGAAAGAAATACAAGAAAGAAAGAAATACAAGAAAGAAAAAAACTATTAAAGCAAGGAAAAATATAACTTTCATAAACCCCAATAAAAGAATTTTTTTAAAAAAAGGTGCACGATGATAGTAATTTCCCTTTATCGCGTGGATGGGTTTTGAATTTGGAACTGCGGTGAGTCCAATAAAATAAAATATAACAATAAAAATGTACAAACAAATAGATAAAAAATTAAAATTAAAAACAAAGCATTTGCTTTACCTTAAAATCCTTGTGTCTTCTTCTATCGTTCGCTATCTTTCTTTTCTATATATTTCTCACTCAAATGAAATCAATAGGAAGACAACAGACTCTCCCCGGCCAATAAACACCGGATATTGACAGTCCAGTCGCTAAATAATTTGCGACAAAGACCTCCGAAAACGCTGCCAATCTAGAGGTACTGGAAATGTTAAATATTCTTGCCGCTAACCATGTTGGCAGCCTTTGATAACTTGGGGCTAAAAAAATTTTTGGAGCCTCACCTAAAACATTTGTCTTTGTAACAGGCCTGCGCAGTCGTGCATATTACAGGAAAGTAAACATTCATGCTACGAATCTGGTAATTGCCATTCGAAGTGAGATTGTCCAATCAAACGCCAGTGAGAATACTAGACAACGCAAATATGTTAGTTTGCGAGTTGATTTAATTAGACAATGTTTTAAATATTAAAATAGCACGCGGCCATTCTTCTCTTTAGGCAAGTTAACTTCAGCTAGGGTATGTATGCTCATCTGTCCCTTTTATTTCTGTCCATATTTTTCTTTTGTTTAATTCCCCATCCTTCCCATCGTTAGGTGGTTAGTGATATCAGTTCTCTGGTGGGTGCGGGGCGCCTTTCGTTTCGAGAGTGTCTTTCGTATTTGGTGTTGTGTTTGTAGTGAGTGTTTGGATTGTACGAATGTTTTATAGATTTTCTTCAGCCCCGCATTGATTTCGTCCAGTTAACTGATATTTCTGCCATATTTAGGGCCGTGGGGGGTTTTACTACTAACAAATTATTTTGTTTAGTTTCTTGTATATAGAGTTATACTCATTGTAAATATTCATTGGGGATTTTAGATTGTTATTTTATTCCCCTCCCCCCACAGACGATGTATTGTACATACGGGGACAAATTAAGACTTCATAGAGTCTCTGAGACATTATGGTGGATGTAGTAAGAATGGTATGTAATGGATGTGTTGTTTTGGTGAAAGGAATATTGTTTGTATGCTTGGGTCAGTGTTTGCGCCTAGCTAAGTTTAAAGTTAAGACAGAAGATGACCATCCTTTTCCCCCTTTCGACCTTGTGGTACATTTTTTTTTTTTTTTTTTTTTTAATCATATCGCCCAAAGCAAGGCCAGAGGCCACTATCGCGCAAGGGCTTAAAGAAGGGTTGGAGGAAGAGCAGATAGGAGTGGCAATGGAGGGGATGAGGAAGAAGAGAAAGGCAGTGGGTCGATCAAGGCAAGGGGCCCACAAAAGATCCGGAGCGAGAGCAGATAGGAATGAGAAAAGAAAGGATGTGGAGAAGGGAAGCGGATAGATCAAGGCAACTGGAGATGTCGATTGACGCTACACTTAAACCGTTGGAGATTGTATTTGTCAGGGAAACAGTAGTAGGGAAGGGAGTTCCACAGGCGGGATGTGCGAGACATGAAGCTATTGGAGTAGAAGAGACGTCTACATCTAACAGCTTCCACGGTGTAGGGGTGGGAGCGGGATGCCAGCCTGGTGGGGCGTTTAAATTCACGTTTGTACAATAAATAATGTTCCCCATCCCTCCCATCTTTAGGGTGGATAGTGATGTCAGTTCTCTGGTGGGTGCGGGGCGTCTTTCGTTTCTGGTGTGATTTTCACATTTGTTGTTGTGTCTGAATGCATGGAATGTATGAATGTTTGATATTTCCCGCATTGATTTCGTTCAGTTAATTGAAGTTTCTGCCATAGTCAAGGCTGCGAGAGGGGGGGTATTACTAACATCATTTTTTTTAGTTTCTTGTATATAGTTTTGTACTCATTTGTAAATACTCATTGAGGATTTTAGATTTTTAAAATGTTATTTTTATTCCCCTCCCCATATAATAAATTCTACATATGGGGACTAGTTAGGAGAGTTTCTCATGGTGAATGAGGTAAGAATGGTAAGTAAGGATGCGTTGTTTTGATGAAAGAAATATTGTTTGTATATTTGGGTCAGTGTTTGTGACTAGCTAAGTTTAACGTTAAGACAGAACATCCTTTTCCCCTCACCCACCTTTTGGCCTTGTGCCACATTTGTACTTATGTACAATAAATATTATCGCACTTGGCCATTTTTCGAGCAGCACAGATATGATAGCTGAGTATTGCTGTCATATTTGGGCAGAAGCTGCTCAGTCCTCACTTTCCAGTCTCGTTAGAGCCCAAAAGCGTCCCCGCGTTCTTGTGGGTGATAAATTATTTCTTACGCTGCAACTCTTCTCATATAGACAAGATGTAGAAAGTTTAGCACTACTCTGTCGCTTTTTCCATGGAAAGTGCTCAGACGAACTACATCTTAGTCCTCCCAGTTCTAACCTTCACGGCTGGTACCCGCCATTCTACGCATTGTTGTGAATCACCCTCGTTCATTTCGTTTTCGATTGGTGAGAAGTAAGTTCCACTCAAGCAGCTTCTTTCCGCAAACCACTGCTCTGTGGAACCGACTCCCAAGAGGATGTCTTTCCGATGACTACAGAGTGGGACGGAAGTTTCCAGACGTAGAAAAAAACTTTCTATGTCGGACAACTGTTTTTATTTATACAATGTGCTCTATATGATTACCATTGTTCCGAAAACAGATATTAATACGTGTTACCCACTGTTGGTGAACACGCATTAGCAGAGTTGATGTTATTCTTGTAATGGCGTTGGTGATACGTTCCTTGAGATGATTTGGGTTTCGTATCTTCAGCTAATACACCATGCCCTTCAGATGCCCCCAAAGACAGAAATCAAGGTGGGGAAATCTGTGGATCTTGGAGGCCACACAACAGGACCAGGCGGACCGATCCAAGCACCATGAAACTGCTGATCCAAATACTGACGCATTTGATCATATTTATGGTATGACACTAACTGGATGGGCGAGAGATGCTCAGTTCTCACTGTTCAGTCTCGATAAAGTTTAAAAGCATCTCCGAGTCCTTGTGGACGACGGATTATTTTCCACCCTCTCTCCCACAGGCGGGATGTAGCGAGCCTTTCACTGCTCTATCGCAACTTTCATGGAAAGAGCACGGATGAACTATATTCCTTGGTTCCCCCAGTTCTAATCTTCACGGCTAGAAGCCGCCATGCCACTCACATTATAGCAAACCGCCTTTATTACTTCCGTGTTCAAATGGTGAGAAATAAGTTACACTCGAGCAGTTTCTTTCTGCGAACCTCTGCTCTGTGGAACCGACTCCTACGAGGCTGTTTTCCCGATCGCTATACTCTTAACCTGTCCAAGTCTAGGGTTGATCGTTATCTTCCCCATCTATCCGCATAAACTGTGCCACATACTCTGTAACCCCCTATCTTGAGAGGGACCCAATCCTTGTACAGTATAAACCTCACTGTAAAAGAAACAAAAAGCTCTTCCAACAGATGTTCTTTAGATATCAACCATGTCGTTAAGAAAACCAACTTTTTCTGTTTTCGGTCGGAATTCTCTCTGAGTGAGTGTAGTTATGTTTAACAAATCCGTTTCTGAGGACAGACCTTTGGGAGGATTTTCGTCCTTCAATGTTGTAGATAGTTATTTTATCAACAATGTCCCTTCGTGGCGTAGACGATCAAGGCTCTTGACAACTTTCTATCCCTTGTAGCAGTTAGCAGCGTTTATCCCTTTGCTATCTCTGTGTTTAATAAAGTAGGTTACAAAGTATTTACATTCAATGAATATATAAAAATAGAAAGTAGTCTAAGACAAGGATGTGTCTTCTCACCGGACTTATTCAACGTACGCAATGGGGAGATTCTATGTAAATTAGAAGTCCTACCAGGATTCATTATTGGTGGCCACAATCTTCACCCCATTAGATATGTAGATGACACAGCATTCTGTGAGATTTAAACGAAAATTGGGCGGTAGGAAAATAAATTTCCACTCTAATCTGTTTCTGCTGACAGCTAACGTGGAAACCGGAACAATGCTTCGCTCGGGACTGTTTTCTGCACATCGTAAACAACTGTACAATCGCTCTTTCTCTGGAATACGGGTATAATCTTTACCAGTCTCAAAGAACAAACTATTCCTGAAACAAAAAGTCAACTCTTTTTATCCTTCCTCGGTCTCGGGCAAGAAACCGAGATCTCCCGCTAGTGTTTGCCTCGTTATCGCCGATAACACAGGCGCTCTGTCACTTCAACATTGATTTGCCGAAGTTCACCTCGCAAGTCTATGATGTCTACAAGCACATGTACAGGGAATTTGCTTCCTCTTGCTTCGGCGGGGTATGCCTCTTCCACATGTTCATAGCAAAAACAGAAAGGAAACTACAGGACCTACACTGAAGATAGTGAAGGCAAAGGGAGAAGAGACTAAATAGAAATTGCAAGAAGACAATATATGATTGTCAGTAAAAAGGAACAGCGCAAGATGCGAATTATGCATTGAAGATACGAAAATAAAGCAAGTACAAAAAGTTAAATATCTAGCAAGTGTTTTAACAGAGGACGGAAAGTGCGACACCGAAAATCCAAAGATGCTTTTAAAAAGCTAAGCAAAGTATTAAGAAACAGAATAATCTTGTTAAAATTAAGGAAACGTGTACTGAACTGTTAGGTAATACATGTTCTGCTACATATGCAGTGAATACTGGACAATCTCCCCATAGATGAAGGAAATACCTGAAGCAAAGAAATAGGGTTCTACAAAAAGATGCTGAGAATACCATGGACTGAACATGTGAGCAGTGAAGTCTGCTTTAGAGAAAATGGTAACAGAAAGGATACTTATACTTAACACCAGAAAGAGACGGTTGAAATTTCTAGGGCAGGTACTGAGGAAAGAGGGCTTAGAAAATCTAATACTCACAGGACATATTTAAGTCAAGAGTTGACAGAGGAAACCAGCGCATGGCCTACCTAACGAGCTTTTGTAAATGGCTGGCAGAACAGGGATTAGGACAGATAACGAAAAGAAAAAATGCTAACAGCCAGAAGATCCACTGAGCCCTGAAATGAGTTGAGTTGAGATAGCTCTCGTGTGCTTGTGGGGTGGGGAAACAACCATATTATTAACAAAGTCATTTCCTTTATTTGATCAGAGGAATATGCAGTTCTTTCAAAGTGTCATACAGGAATAAAGTGTCGCTGTCGACATTTAGGTTTGAACACGGACCGCCGGAGAGCAAGCAGAGTCGACCTCATCTTGAAATAATTAGATCACGTGACGGGTAAAGGAAAAATACATATATGAGTATTAGCGGCGTCTGGCCGAATATTGTTCGAAGGCGTTACTATTATTGTATCTGTGATTTACAAAGTCTTTCCTTTAACGAGCATTACAAAACAGAGTGAGTATCTTTTTAATCTCAAAGCCTGTTTCTGATTATGGCAGGCATTTGGGAGGATTTTCGTCCCCCTAACAATTTATGCACCGTAACCCTTCAGGATGTGGAAGATCATGACTCTCCACAGCTTCCTATTCATAGTAGATCATATCAACTTTTATCCCTTTGCTCATGTCGGTGGTCTGCTAAGTTCCTCTGTCCGTTTTTTCTTCGATATACCCCGATATTAACCAAGTCATCATTCCTCATTATGTGTTCCAGAAACGTACCCTGGCTCTTTCTGATTCGGAGTGTAAGTGCCGTTTTTGTTTCCATTTTCCCGGAGGCTTTATTCGTTGCCTACATGTTCAGTTCATAGTATTCTCATCATCCTTCTGTAGAACCATATTTCTGTTGTCTCCAGTTTTCTCTTCGTTTGTCAGGGGACTGTTCAGCATTTATTGCCATATATGAGAATTGATATTACATAATTTAACGTTAATTTTTTAAATTTTTTTTTTTTACAGTATTTATATTGACCAACGCCCTGAAAGGATATGAAGGAAGAATAAAAAAACAATCTCTTCGAATAAATTTCTGCCTGAATTTCTGGGATGAGGATATACCATTATCTACACTATTTATATTCGAACCTATCTCCTAATCTTTGTTGTTTATATCACAACGTTTCCGTCGTTCGGCTCTCCCGCCTTCTTCAGGTGTATATCGATCTGGGTAAACTACAGAATTCTGAAATCCCAGCCTAGTGGATTAAAGCGTGGGTTTGTGAATTTTGTGACAGTGATTGTGAGTTCAATCCCTGGGTCGGGTAGTGTGTACTTGCTACTCGGTCAAGCAATAACTGAACAATGCTAAATAAAAAATAAGAACATGACGATATCCCTAGTTATCAGCAGTGAAATGAGAACAGACTACCCCCTTAAATTAAATGAATTAAATAAAGTTCTCAGTTCAAAATTCACTGTAGGTTACACCTGAGAAAGGCCGGTGCGTACAACGACTGAAACGTTATGATAGCAACAATAAAGATGTGGACAATACTACTCATCTAAATAGTATGAATAATAATAACTCATCATCCCAGAAATTTGCACAGAAATTCTTTTCTTTGTCTCTAACGACTTGTTCTGTTTCACAGAACTTGGTTTAACTTTTAGAAGGTATTTTTTGCTATTCCATTGCGCGTTCGGATCTCTGAGTCGCACTGCCCATTCTCTGCTAAAACATTTCCCAGAAGTGAACGGGAGACTAATCAACGGTTGTATATCAACATCAAGCATGTCAATGATTCATGTCTCGCATGGGAACCATCATTGCGGCTGAAGACGTTCACATCAAAGAAACATATTATCCAATCACTACTGCAACTGTGTTTTGCAGTTTGTTTATAAGATATATGCTGTTTTTCTTAAGGTTTTTCAATGTGTCGTCAAATATCTTACGCGTCCCTCTCTCTCATATATATTTATTTATTACAAAGAGTTAATCATATGATTAACTCTTTGTAATGTAAAATATATGCTGCCTATTTTATTATATATATATATATATATATATATATGTGTGTGTGTGTGTGTTGTAGTCTCCGTTTTCTGGTGAAACTCCAAGGATTCTGGAGATGACCCCCCCTTAATCATATATTCTGAAACGACATTACCCGGGTTACTTGGAGAAGTATATTTCATATTGATCAAAGGGGGTCCGTCCGGGTGGAGTACAAAAACCCATTGAAATTTCCCCCCTTTGATTTAAAATAAATTTCTATGTGAAAAAGGGAATGACTCCTGTCCAAAATATAGAAGGAAAAAGCCAGAAGATGGATATCACATCGGCAAATGCACACACAAACACAAGTAAATGTAGTAATATTAATCAACAGAACAATGAGGTAATCGATAATAAATAATGAATAAAAAATTGACAAAGAACACTGTAAAATAGCTACAAATAACTGCATTCGGATCCACAATTATTTTGATGGTCACATTTAAGTCTCTTCACTGTTATTCCCACTGTAGAAATCGTAGCTCGCATCTTGGGCGTCTACACTTGCTCAAAACCATACATTCATTCTTAGACTTATTGTTTAGACCTTTCTTTTTTTCCTTCACTACGTTGACTAGACGGTCCTGTATTTTTCTTTTTGGGTCTGTCATCAACACAGTGTCAACTGCGTATCTCATAGTGCTAAGATTGTCAACACCGATAGAATTTAATGTGATCATCAAAATATACGTATTTACGTATCACACTTAACATGACGCACTCACACAGTATATGGTGACTATTAGTTTCAAGACTCAAGCGATCTTCCGACTGCTGCAAAGATCAATGTAAAATAAACCTCAGAACAATAAGCATCAACCTAGACACATAGGAGAAAGTTGACTCCAAATAATCATCTTGGAGGTCAGTTACTTAACTGCTTATACTTGATGCACGCTTGGTCGTTCATGTCAATTTCGATTCATGATGATGTAGGAGAATTTCTCGCATTAGGGTGACGTTTCTATCTGCGGTAGACTGGATGGCTATAGGTTTGGTTTGTTTTACGTCATATCAACCTCAATGGGTTATTTAATGCCGACAAAATTTTTATTGCTGGTAATATTTCTTCAAAAATGTATTGCTGGTAATAGTTTTTTTTCTTCAAATATTTATTGCTGGTAATCATTTTTTTTTGCAAACTATTTCTGGTTTTAAAACGTATTCTTACACTTTCATAGTGTTTTTTGACCCTAACAGCTGCTACCACCCCGGGTCAGGGTGGACCTGGTAACATCAGCAATTACGAGGTGGTTCCATGCTCCTCGAAAGCTCCTGATCAGAGGCCTTGCTGTTGGACGTAGTTTATCGTCTTACCCAGGACGCGGATGTAGTTTATCGTCATACCCAAGACGAGGATGGCTTTAGAATAGAACCCAGATTGTTCTGCTATTCAAGACATATCTCTTGGAGTGGGGGAAAAGAGATGGATGTATACATTTCCCGAAAGTATTTGCGCGCAAGTGAATGTAACGAACTCAGTCGGTCTATCGATAGGTAGGTAAGCAGTACAAAATGGTCTCTTCGTGTTCGAAATGGTATTTTCCCGACAGTCAATGGAGAAAAGGCAAAGCCAGAAGTTTGCGCAACGACCAGTATATTACCTCGAAATCCACAACAAACACTGCGCCTGAAACATCATCCATTGCACGACTCCCCAGACACTGATTAAAACAGAATATATGATGTGCAATAAAAATGCAAGTGCTTCCTGAAAATATTGCTAATATCGTTTAATAAGAAATGTACACTCCTGATCAAAAATTTAAGACCACTTGAAATTTAAAAAAAAAAAAAAAAAAAAAAAAAAAAGACTGTTTTTCATGGAAAAAATTTAAACATTTCTTACTTAAGGTTACTAATTTTATAATCTAAAAGGTTATGTAGACAAAAAGTTATAATCCGAACATTTATTTTTATAAAAATAAGGCGTTTTACACTTGATCAAAATTAGAAGACCAGAGACAAAAATTCTACGAAATTGTACGAAAACATTCAACAACCAAATTTAATAATGACTTATACCTTCACTGGTTTTGATGACTTCAAAAATTCTTTGGGGCATGCCAGAAATTAGGGTTTCCATTAAGCTGCGAGGAATATTGTTCCATCGTCTGAAGATAGCTTCACGAAGTTCATTTTTTGTTGAATATTGTTTGCCATTTCGATAGACATCTCTTGCTATCCATCCCCAAAAAATTTTCAATTGGGTTCAAGTCCGGTGAGCATGCAGGATGTCTCAAGAGATGGACCCCATTTTCTTGTAGAAAGGTCAAGGTCCGCCATGCAGCGTGGATTGCAGCATTATCCTGTTGGAATAAGCATCCATCCCCACACAAAAGATGGTTCTCCGTCACTAACGATTCTTTTTGTAGCATGCTAACATAACCAGCAGCTGTCTGACGACCCTGCACAACCTGGAGCCCCATGGTCACTCTATAAGAAAAAGCATCCCATACCATTAGGGACCCTCCACCACTATCACGGTGTGGAGAAAATTTCAGGAGGCATGATTTTGTTATGCCAATATCGTTGGAAGCCATCAGGAACATATAGATTGAATTTCTACTCATCAGAGAACAGGACTTTCTTTCACTTCTCAATGTCGCATGTTTGGTATTCACGACCAAACCTTAAACGGTTCACTTTGTGACATGGAAGCAGCCGAGGAATTTGTTTTCGCTTTTTATTTACCCTGCCTTTTTGTCGTAAGTGTCGTCTGATGGTTACTGGACTGCAGTCAGCATCTGTGGCTGCCTTAATTTGACTAGAAAAAAGTCCATTGGCTTTCATAACAACCCGTCTTATTCTCCTACTCAATGTCGGAGAAATTTTGGGGGGCCTACCAGTAGACTTTGCGTTTCCATAATTCGCACTGTCCTTTAGAAATTTGTAAATCACAGTTTTACTGCGATTTACCTAAGCTGCGATCGCCCGCTGTGACAAACCTTGATTATGGAAATCTAGAATTCAAACACACTCAACTTCAGTAAGTTTGCTTGCTTTAGGCATGGTGACAACTTTACGCAGTGATTGCTAATCTCTAACTGAACTAAAAACATTGGAATTAATAGATCTAACAATTTATACTCCCTGGTCTTATAATTTTGATCAAGTGTAAAACGCCTCATTTTATAAAAATGTCCATTTCTGAAGAAATTGATCGGATTATCACTTTTTGTCTATATAACTTATAGATTATAGAATTAGTAACCTTAAGTAAGAAAAAGTTTATAATGTATCCATGACAGTCTCTTATAAAAAATTTTCAAGTGGTCTTAAATTTTTTTAAATTTTGATTACTTTCTCAATTTTTTACACTCAGCAATCCCTTGCATCTTAGTGGCTTTATTGCCTTGCTTGGGTGAAATGATTAAAAACACACAACGCACGTTCTGCTCTATTTTGCTTCTCACTCTTCATTTTTTTAAAAACTTTCCTTCTACGGGTTTCTATCACTCACTTTCGTCATTAAGACTTCTGTCTGTATTTTCTCCCCTCGTTTCTTTGTTTTGACTACCTTCCCTATTGTTTAAAACCGTCTCTCTCACATTTATTTTTTTGTTTTCTTTTTTTCAACAACCACGGAGGAAAAGCATTTCATCTAAACTATTCACTGCTGGTTACATTTTTTCAAATTTTTTGTCCAGTCAAACGAAAAGAGAACTTGCTCGGTGATAACGATGACAATGACGATCGTGGCATTGGGGACAATTTCTAGAATCTCGAAGATAAACATGGAGACAGTTGCATTGCGTATTATGACAAGTTGATTCAAAAGTAAGCGGAATAACGGTGACGAAATGGAAAGAAAATAATCAAAGACATACGGGAAGGTAAGAAAAAAGATTAGGTTTTGGAAAAAGAAATCTGGGAAATTGGGGAAGAAAACATGAAAGAAAATACACAGCGACTGAATGAACTGAAGACAACGGAATTTGTCTTATTCGCATCTCGACTAAGAACAAAAAATGTTCAAACGAACGAACGAGCGAAACATACGAACGAACGAACGAAACAACGAACGAACCAAACAACGAACGAACCAACGAAACATTCGAAACAAAGAAAGAACCATCGAACGAACGAAAACTACGAAACGAATTAATGAACGAAAAATACGAAATAAAGATTGAACGACGAACGAAAATATGAAACAATGAAAAAACGGACTGACCAATGAAAGAAAGAAACGAAATAAATAAAATTTGTAAGAAAAAAAGTATGTCAATAGAGTTGAAGTAGAAGCCATCAAGTAAAATTATTAAATAAAAGAAAACGTATGAAGGAAAGGAAATAGTCAAGAAATTAAAGAAATAAACAAATATAAAGAAAAACACACCAGAAGCTAACCATTAAGAAAATAAAGAAAAAAATGCGGAGGAATTAGTAATAAGGTTTGACTAAAAAAATAAAATAACAAGAAAGAGCGGGAAATTGGTTAAGCTAAAGTAACAAAAGGATGCACGCTGGAGTAATGGATAACGGCTCGGAAGGAGGAATCGGAGAGCCGAGTCCATGACATTCACTTACGGGCTAATACCGTTGGGAAACGTATGAATCCTCCTCCCCCCAAGCTATGGGTAAATAGCAGGACAGACTGGATTCTATAGCCTTGGATGGAAACTGGTCTACCGCAGAAAGAAATGGCAACCTACTACGGGAAAAAATCTGCCTCGGTAGTCATGTATCGAAAGATACATAATCGCCTAAGCGTGTATCACGCATGGGACACGACTGACTGAACAAATGGATGGGGATAAAAATGAAGGAAATCGAGTAAGAAAGAAATTATGAATAAACTATTAGAATAGCAAAAGTATTAAGGAAGGACGGAATAAATGGCCGAATAAGTGACTGAAGAAATAACAGATGTAAAGAGAACAGAAGAATGAACGGAAGAAAGTAAATGACGAAAAAAGAATAAAAGAATAGATGAATGAACGAATGAATTAAGAAAATACAAATGAAAACAAAATTGAAGAATAAAAAACATAAGAAATGACTGAATAAAAAACGAAGACAAAATAAGAGAATGAACGAATAAACGAATAAACGACTGAGAAATAATAAAGGAAGGAAATGATTGTATACAAAAGGACTGATAGAATAAAAGAATAAAAGAATGGAAAATAGACGAAGCTAGAAGAAAAGAATCGACAAATGAAACAGTTAGAAATGAAGACAAAATAAAAGCACGAAGAAATTAAGGAATAATATTCTGTGAAAAAGTATGAATGCAAACAGAAAAGAATGATAGCTAGAAGAATAAGAATACTAATGAAGGCCAAAAAACACAAGAAAATAATGTTCGCGAACATTCGATAAGTAATGCGGAGAGACGTTAGAAAAATTTTAAAAAATGGGGGAATGAATAGGATAACAAAAATGGAGGAATACGGGAATAAATAAAACGAAGCTCGAAGCAGAAACAACTGGAAGATGTGGAGTAGATAGAACGCATTTTATAGGAAATAAACTACATACAAAACAATTAGTAATTATGAGATATAAATTAAAGAAAAAGAAAGAATATGTAGCGAATCCGCCCCCGTTACCCAACTCCAAAAAATAAAATTAAATAATGAGCATTGAAAACAGTTCAGAAAAATAATTTTGTAAATAATCAATCCTCAATCCGATTTCCGCCAACACAATCTGCGCCAAAAGTTTGTACCTTTTTGCCACCCGAAGCAATGTCTGGTCTAACCATCTCCAATGAATTGCAGAGATTCTTGCAATCATGTTTAATGACGATACGATTCTAATGATTTCCATTGTCCCTGCGGCTCTTAAAAGAGATGGAATTTGCTAACAAAATAAAAAAAAAGGGAATGGTTAGTGACATTTTCAGCTAACAAACCGTATAAAAGAATCCTCGACTTACGACAGAGTTTGGTTCCTACGATGCGTTGTAACGTAATCGTGATTATCCGGATAATAAGCAATATTTATTCTGAAATATCCAGAAATGTGGCACAAGGCCTAATGGGGGTTGGGGAAAGGATGGTCTTCTTCTGTCTTAACTATAACTTAGCTAGCCAGAATCACAGACCCAATCGTACGAACAATATTCCATACACCAAAACAACACATTCATACGTACCTTTCTTACTACAACCACCATAATGCCTCACTGTCTATGTAAATACTAACTAGTTCCCATATTTACAATTCATTGTCTGTGGGGGAAGGGGGAAAACATAACAATACTAAAAACTACCCCAATGATTATTTACAATGTGTATATAAATCTATCTACAAGAAACTAAAGAAAATATCCGGATAATAAGCACTTATGTCACTCGCCTATGCTAATACAACAGTAAAATAATAATCTAGGACGTAACACATTTCTATAACATGTTAACTGAAAAAAAACGTGAGTATAATATATAAATAATATGAAATGAAAATAATACATATTCTTATACGTTTGTCTCTACTACTGAGATGATGTATTGTAACTATTTACACCGTTCGGACTGTTGTTCTAATATTTATTGCCATATTTATGAAATTTCAACTGTTCTACGCCTTCTTCAGGGGATATACGATTCAATTTCGAATATAACCCTTTATTTATTTCTAATCCCACGTACCTTTGGATATCCCAGTTTCAAATAATTCGCCTTAGTAACTCAACACTCACGGTTTTTGTTCTCTCTGCCGTGGCACGTATTGAACTCAAAACTCTTTGGGCCAAGTCACTTTTTGAATCACTTCAACCAACGCTTTTATCCACTAGATGACGTGTCCTTGGGAACATCAATGAGTGAATTTTGGGGACATATAAACCTAATATCACCGTAAACATGTCACCTTGCAGAGTTGAGTTACTAAGCGGAATTATCTGAATTCCACTAATTTACTAAGATCTAATGGCATGTCAAGTGAAAATAGAACAATCTACCTCCGTAGTCTAAATAAACGGTTCGGGTCGAAATTCCAAAGTGTGTCACCTGAAGACGCCAGGAGCATACAACGGTCGAAACGCCGTGAATATGGCAATATACATGAGGACATCTGTTCGAACGATGTAAATAGTAAATGTGGTGTAAATAGTTATTTTTATGTGTATTATTCTGTCGCGCCGTTTGTCAAAACAAGATTGTTAGAGATTGCGTCGTAACCACGAATCATCGTAGGTCAGGACTGTTGTAACACGGGGAACACGTCTATTATTTATCACAGCAGAGAGGGAATGTATGTTAAACCGTTTAAATGCATGTTACATTGGAGCTGGCTGGCTCTCGCTCTCTCTCACACTGGCTCTCCCTCTTTTTGTAATCTACCTTACACCGGCTCTCTCGTTCTTTCTCTCCCTCTTTTTGTAATCTACCTTACACCGGCTCTCTCGTTCTTTCTCTCCCTCTTTTTGTAATCTACCTTACACCGGCTCTCTCGTTCTTTCTCTCCCTCTTTTTGTAATCTACCTTACACCGGCTCTCTCGTTCTTTCTCTCCCTCTTTTTGTAATCTACCTTACACCGGCTCTCTCGTTCTTTCTCTCCCTCTTTTTGTAATCTACCTTACACCGGCTCTCTCGTTCTTTCTCTCCCTCTTTTTGTAATCTACCTTACACCGGCTCTCTCGTTCTTTCTCTCCCTCTTTTTGTAATCTACCTTACACCGGCTCTCTCGTTCTTTCTCTCCCTCTTTTTGTAATCTACCTTACACCGGCTCTCTCGTTCTTTCTCTCCCTCTTTTTGTAATCTACCTTACACCGGCTCTCTCGTTCTTTCTCTCCCTCTTTTTGTAATCTACCTTACACCGGCTCTCTCGTTCTTTCTCTCCCTCTTTTTGTAATCTACCTTACACCGGCTCTCTCGTTCTTTCTCTCCCTCTTTTTGTAATCTACCTTACACCGGCTCTCTCGTTCTTTCTCTCCCTCTTTTTGTAATCTACCTTACACCGGCTCTCTCGTTCTTTCTCTCCCTCTTTTTGTAATCTACCTTACACCGGCTCTCTCGTTCTTTCTCTCCCTCTTTTTGTAATCTACCTTACACCGGCTCTCTCGTTCTTTCTCTCCCTCTTTTTGTAATCTACCTTACACCGGCTCTCTCGTTCTTTCTCTCCCTCTTTTTGTAATCTACCTTACACCGGCTCTCTCGTTCTTTCTCTCCCTCTTTTTGTAATCTACCTTACACCGGCTCTCTCGTTCTTTCTCTCCCTCTTTTTGTAATCTACCTTACACCGGCTCTCTCGTTCTTTCTCTCCCTCTTTTTGTAATCTACCTTACACCGGCTCTCTCGTTCTTTCTCTCCCTCTTTTTGTAATCTACCTTACACCGGCTCTCTCGTTCTTTCTCTCCCTCTTTTTGTAATCTACCTTACACCGGCTCTCTCGTTCTTTCTCTCCCTCTTTTTGTAATCTACCTTACACCGGCTCTCTCGTTCTTTCTCTCCCTCTTTTTGTAATCTACCTTACACCGGCTCTCTCGTTCTTTCTCTCCCTCTTTTTGTAATCTACCTTACACCGGCTCTCTCGTTCTTTCTCTCCCTCTTTTTGTAATCTACCTTACACCGGCTCTCTCGTTCTTTCTCTCCCTCTTTTTGTAATCTACCTTACACCGGCTCTCTCGTTCTTTCTCTCCCTCTTTTTGTAATCTACCTTACACCGGCTCTCTCGTTCTTTCTCTCCCTCTTTTTGTAATCTACCTTACACCGGCTCTCTCGTTCTTTCTCTCCCTCTTTTTGTAATCTACCTTACACCGGCTCTCTCGTTCTTTCTCTCCCTCTTTTTGTAATCTACCTTACACCGGCTCTCTCGTTCTTTCTCTCCCTCTTTTTGTAATCTACCTTACACCGGCTCTCTCGTTCTTTCTCTCCCTCTTTTTGTAATCTACCTTACACCGGCTCTCTCGTTCTTTCTCTCCCTCTTTTTGTAATCTACCTTACACCGGCTCTCTCGTTCTTTCTCTCCCTCTTTTTGTAATCTACCTTACACCGGCTCTCTCGTTCTTTCACTCCCTCTTTTTGTAATCTACCTTACACCGGCTCTCTCGTTCTTTCTCTCCCTCTTTTTGTAATCTACCTTACACCGGCTCTCTCGTTCTTTCTCTCCCTCTTTTTGTAATCTACCTTACACCGGCTCTCTCGTTCTTTCTCTCCCTCTTTTTGTAATCTACCTTACACCGGCTCTCTCGTTCTTTCTCTCCCTCTTTTTGTAATCTACCTTACACCGGCTCTCTCGTTCTTTCTCTCCCTCTTTTTGTAATCTACCTTACACCGGCTCTCTCGTTCTTTCTCTCCCTCTTTTTGTAATCTACCTTACACTGGTTGGTGAAAGCGTCCATATCATCTTCATTATGAAACATTCACCAAATGAAGCAAGATGCGTTTGACAGCCGATTTTGTTTCGAAAAGAAAAAAAGAAAAAAAGAAAAAAAAGCGTGCTTACAGATTTTAATGGAAGGAAGGGAAGATTATATTTGGTCGAAAATGGAAAAAATACAGCCAAGAAACCAGTGACATGATGTCACGGGGAGAAGGAACTTTGGCGCATACAAACACACACATATTCTATATTTTCATATATATATATATATATACACACACACACCTCTCATAGCATTATAGGTAAGATAAGCTGATTTTGGTACGAATAGTAAAAGAATATAGTTTAGACTAGGCTGTTTTATACTTCGTAGTTTGAAGTAGACGAGCGTCAATAATGCTCCTCGGATTATTGTGGTTGAGACTAAAGTCTACTGGATATAACCAGGCTATACTGTTAAAGGAATCATTGTGATATAGTAGAATAAAACATCGGTCATAAGCAATAAAGAGTTGATAATTTATTGTATACGTTATTTGATTCTTTTTTAGACCTCCAGAAGATTACGAGCTATTTACAGTATGTCGAGTTTGCCAGCCGTCATCCATCTAAGTACTGAACGTGTTGGGCGCTATTAAACGAAGTCCGATATAACAGACCAGAATAGTCTAATTTATACTTCTGGATATAAAATAGGTTAGGATTGAAAATACCTATCGAGACCAGAATATACTCCCCACTCCTTTTCCCCAAGTTTATTATTGTATCCAAATATAATAGCCGGGGATACCATGGATCATGCAATATCAGATCACAGAAACTTCGTGTGCGCATTCTACAACTCTATTTTATCTCGATTCCTTAGCTTGAAAATTAGTAAGTCTAATTTCTGGATATCTGTTGGTTTTGGTCAAAATTATTTTCAAGAACGGTCATTTTTGTACCTTATTGTTTTGCGTGTATAGTCTTCACGCCACAATTTAATATCAATTTTCTGACAAATGATAAAAATAATCTTTAGTATGAACAAGTTTTCATACTGGAAAACAACTGTTTCCCTGTAACCAACAGCTGTATAAATTGAGCATAATTACTCCCTTTTCAGAAATATAGATATCTGATTAACCAGATGAAAATGATTTTCAATGTTTGATTTGGATATTTTGAGTATGCTGATCATACTAGAATAATGCCTTCATTTAATTGATGTCATCCCTAATCAGTTGCATCGACTGTACAGCACGACACTTTGCAAACCACTTTTGACACGCTCAATAACTTACATTACCTTATCCATAAAATGCGCTAATTCTACATTTTTCATAATAAAAGACGCCATAGTTTTGCCTATTTTCTTTCACTTTCAGTTTTAGTAGAAATAAACAATACTTTTCTAGTTTTGACATTTTGTTTAATGCTATGTCAGATTTTGTTAACAAAGTCAATATTTTCACAGTATTAACAAATGTTGGTAGGAATTTTAGTATATATTTATTCCGATATGATATATATTTTCTTCTATGTCCAGTGTTCCTTCACGATGTTGGTCAAAATTATTTTTAAGAACGGTCATTTTTTATTGCAGATCACTGTTGTTTTGCGTGTACAGTCTTCACGTCACAATTTAATATCGATTTTCTGACAAATTACCAGATAAAAATAATTTTTAGAGTATGTACAAGTTTTCATACTGGAAAACAACTCTTATTTGTACCCAACAGCTGTATTAATTGAATGGGATTACTCCCTTTTTAGAAATATAGATATCTGATAACCGTTGAATGATTTCACATCAGCCATTATTACTACATTGTAGACTGGAGCCATCACGTGACACTCTAGTTAAGAAAAACAGTTGGTACTAACGGTAAGAAGCGCGGTAAGCTGGCCTTGTCGGGGAATGATACATGGACACAATTTTTTACAGAAACAGAACAAATTTTTTGTTATGGTTGTGAATCGCACACATCCCACTATATATTAAATATAATGCTTATATTATGCTGTTCCTCGATCTAAGCTTTCAGCTCACATTTACGACTTTTGTCTGGTATTCTCTGACCGTTATCATCGCATAGCAAACTTCTATGGAAACATAACAGGATCTCATCTATGATGGTGAACATCTGTTGTAATGTCCATATAATGTCCACTCTAATGATGGCTCATGTAAGCCGAAAGCTTAGATTGAGGATTAGCATAATAAAAATATCCAAATGTTGGATATATCTTTTTCCTTTATTTTCTTCCGAAACTAAAGCCATTATACGAAGCTTAGAACGGCTCATGATCAAACATCATAGGCATTCGTTGTCTTATATTATACAATAGATGTTTGAATAGTGATCTGTTACCCCTATATATATATATATATATATATATATATATATATATATATATGTGTGTGTGTGTGTGTGTGGAAGCCACACATTAAAGCGAGTAATATAATTAAACAGGTGAAGATGATTTTTCAGTTTTTAATTTCTTCGCCGTTCGAACATATGAATTTGAATGATATAAATTATTGTTAGTTATTTCATATATTTTAGGTAACAATAAATAAGTTGTAATACAAAATTTTGAAATATCACCACGAGAACTGATGATGACTCAAAGTCGAAAGCTTGGGCCTTATTTTTTCCAAAATGAACTTTGGACAACTTCTGACGGAATTTCCCTCTTATCCGAGACCGATTATTCGTAAAATGGAAAAGTCAATCACTAAAATTAATCGACACAAAATGTGCGTTTTTAATAATACTTGCCTTGAACATCTGTTGCCTAAATACACACACTTGTTTGTGTGTGTGTGTGTATATATATTGCGCACGTGTGTACGCCCGTGTAATTTCAGTTGTCTTATACATCTATGTACAATAATTCTTTTCTGATGCACATAGATTTTCTTGTCAGGAGACGTGATTATTTTTACTCAAACGGTTTTGCATGCAAAAGATAATACCCTCTTCATTCATCAGAGTATAAACACGCTGTGCTAAATTTACGATGAAAAAATAAACTACACAAACGCAGAATGCAATATGCCCATGGGTCTTCATCGTCTAATAATCTTCATCGAATGCGCTAAGAATGGAATACATTTAAACAAAACCTTACTCAATCAAGAAACAAAAGAAACGAACGTCATTAAAATTATTCCACCTCGTTTACTTTCCCGCCATTTTTGTGTTTCGTGAAAAAAAAAAATCTGTATCTGCTGTTGTCACTAAACTTGCGCACGCGTCTTAGAACGACGATTCGTTTTGGTAATTTTCAAATCCCAGTGATAAGAGCATTGGTTTCTACAAATATGGCGACGATCGTACAAACAAATTAAAACTACTTTACGTGAGAATGCCTAATATTCCCTGGCTCTAAACAAATTGCTAAACATAAGTTTTTATTTCTACAAAACATATCTTCAGCAATTTGCTTAGAGCCAGTGACAGCAAAAAAAATTTAAAAAAATCAACTTTATTAAGATTTTTGGTTCTTCGGGCCATCGTAATATGCACTCTTAAGTTACTCAGAAAATAATGTCCGATTTTAGAATCAACTTTTATTCCTACTTTCATCTTTGATTTGGAACTATCAAATGATGTCAGCCATTCTTTCCACTGTTCAGCTGTGAGAGCTAAGTTCAGCAGAGAGATTACCATGTCATTTTGATTGACTGATCTGTTCGTTTAACGGCATATCAACTCGTTATGGGTCATTTAATGCCGAAATTTAATTTTCTTGCGGGTTTTTAAGAAATTAAAATATATATGTTATTCTACTTTCACAGTTGAATACATGGTAAATGATACTAAGCTTTTGTCTATATACATGTTTGTTTGGACATAATTACTAGACGGTGCGATATGTGGGTTTTACTTTGTAGTTTTGTTGAAGTTATATTTTGGAATACAGTCTGATGTGACATTAGTTTATATAATACCATACAATTTCTTATTGTATGATATTATATGGACTAATGTCATGAAAGAGCTCTATCATGTTGGTTGTTTGGTTGGCTAATTTTATTTGGCGGCATATCAGCCTTTATGGATTATTTGATGCTGAAATCTAAATATTTTGTAAGTAATTTCATGCTTTCAACTACAGATATTTTGTATATACTTTTACTCTGAAAGTATAAAACTATATTTTTAGATATATATTTTGTAGATCATACACTAATTTCACTGTAAAAACGTACTGTTGATTTTTGATAGGGGTTTCACTATTTACCCGTAGTTGAGGCCCTAGCAGGTGCTACTACCCAGAATCAGAGTGGACCTGGGGACAACAGCAATTAAGAGGTGGTTCCATGCTCCTCAAAACCTTCCGCTCATTAGCCTTTCTGCCGGATGAAGCATATCGTCATACCCAGGACGACTGGTCATTTAGATTCTTAGATTTACGCACATAAACCGTAGTATCGTCTACATATACATTTACTAATGTTCTGAGAACGTTCTTAGGCAGATCGTTAATATAAGGCAAAAAGGGGCAGGGCCAAGCGTGAGTCTTGGGAGACACCAATATTGCTCTTATATATATATATATATATATATATATATATATGTGTGTGTCTTTTCTACAAATATTTTAATGGCAACTTCTGAGGTGCTTGTTTCCCCTCGTGGCACGAATGAATTTAAGCGCGTTACTAGATTGACATCTAGGCCCCACGCTTTTACTGTTTAAATAGCGAGATGCAACCACCAACTTTACCCCAACAATTTTTTTTCTCGCACTTATGGAACACTTCCGTTTCCATGCTTCCCTGATAACTAGAATCTTCAAAAATTTAAATGCAACCTCGATCGTCATCTCCTATTTTCGTGAACCTCGTTGTTTGTCGTTTCCCCAATCCTCCCTATTTTAGTCTTCAATTTCACTTGCACTCCTTGCAACCTCCTACGTAATTAAATGCAATGTCAATCGTTATTTTCTGTCTTTATTCCTGTTCTTTTGTTCTCTCGCCATAATGTCTTCTTTTTCTCATATTCTCTCACTATTGCATCTTAGTGGCTTTATTGCTTTTCTTAGGGTGAAATGATTAAAAAAAAAAAGAATGAAACTATCTTGAGTTCTTTCTGCAGTTTAGGCTGTAAAACAAAACAAGATCTAAATTTGAAATTCAAATGCTAAGCACCGACTCATTGAAATTAAAAACACTCGAATTTCCAAACTTTGCTTAACACACACACGCAAAAGCGAATCCAAAACAAAACTCGTGAAATTTCACACCTTAATGTGAAATGTTTTTCGGCCAATAAAAAACTAGGAAACATTTAAAAAACAAAATGCAACTAATCTTCAATTCTCAGAAACAAATTCTTTTACGAACCTTTTCGCGAACCGACGCGAAGTTTGTTCGTCGTCCAATAGAAAGGCCCGAATCATATCCGGGAGTGAATTCTCAAATGACATTTTCAAGCCCCACAAACAAGATAAAAGACGGGCAAGTTCGCCTGCCACCAGAGAAAAGGAGACGAGCGTATTAACACGTCCTTTGACAAACGTCAAGCGAGCGTTATTATTACCTTTACTTTTCTCCCTCACCTCTTTTATACTTGATAAACGAACGGAACATTTTAAGACTGAGTGATTACTTCAAAGACATTCCTACTCTACGAAAACGCTCATACATACATATATATCTCCACACGTACATTCCTGTCCAGGTACAAATAAACTGATTCTTGCAAGGACTAGTACGAACATTTTGACAACCTTGTATCAACCAAAATACATTAATTTTATTTGTAGAGACCTTAATTGATTTATATGTATATAAATTTGTTGTTTCACTTTACAATTTGATTTTCGTGTTTTATACCCCTCTTATGGTGGGCTAACTAACAAGGCCAAATCATACTAATCTGTTTCAACACTCATACACTTCACTGTAACTGACAACCCACTATAAGACTAAGTAAATCTGGAGAGAAAAAAAAGCATATACTCGAGTGAAAAATAAATTATCCCCCATCACGTGTTAATACACGTGATGGGGGGGGGGGGAATCATTTAGTTTGGAATTTTTCACCATCCTTCGCGAAATTAATTCAAAAGTCAAAATTCCATAAGCGTCGGAAGTTTTTCTTTTTTCCATGGGCATTTATTAATATTGCAACCTTGAAAAGATATTGTGAAAGCATTTTACCTAAAGACATTGATAGATATTTATGTTTATTTCTTCGGAATCTTGTTATTGTTTAAAAAATCCGCTTTAAAATTTCCAACCACGCCATTCATTGCCCCCCCGTGTTAAATAGATGTTTTCACTTTTTACCCCCGCCCCTACTTCCGTTTATTAAAACCCGTATTTATTAAATTCTCTTTTTTTTTTTCTTTAAATCACCCCAATTTATACGAATCCCACCTTTTATTTGACACCCCACAATAATTATCTTACTCGTCTGTTTTTGTGTATTCATTGAACTCCTTATTTATCCACATGCGTACTGCCTGTTCCCAGTAAAAGTTACGGACTTTTCGAATATATTTTCCTATGTAGATCAAGTTTTTTTTTAATCTTTTAAGTAGCTCTTTACTTAACTATGTAAGGAAAACTACAGGTACATAATTTCCTCATTGAAGTTACTGTCTTTGCATATTAGAAGCCCGTTTATTTGCGCATACCTACATATTCGAAATTACACGCAGTCTGCTTAAAAATAGAAAAAAAAACGTCTATAAACAAATCATGCCAGCGTTTATAATATCTATTTTGTCCGACCTTTCTCCGACCTCCAAACCCCTTTTTCTTTGTAGCCTTGGCAAATGATACCCTTTGAGAAAACAAACGAAATTGAAGGAAGAATAATCTGCCGAGTCCGCAGAGACAAAAATATTGAAATTCGAATTTCTTATATATATTTCGCTCCCCCCACCAAAGGAAATTAACTCCATTTCACGACCACCTTTCTTCATAATAAAATAAAATAAAACTAAAGAATCAAAAACAAACATTGCGATTAAAAAAAATAAAAATATTGATCAGACTTGTTGGCAATATCGCCCATTTTTTTTATCGTCCGCCATTTTACTGTGGCCGAGACTAGACAATAGCGTATTATGACGAATGAAGTATTGCTCATTGCAGTGGTGTATAAAACAAATGACCATCTTTCTTTTCTGGGCTGAGAAAAAATGCTACGGCAGATTTTGGCTTGAAGCTATTGAACGATTTTGCTAGATTACAGACATGCTAATGTCTACTGCAGTAAGGATTTTTTTGCCAAAAATCAAAGGAAACCGGTTGCGTTCGCATAAGTAAAAACGTGTATATATATATATATATATATATATTATATTCCGCGCTAATAGGAATATATACTTGAAAAAGAAAGTGGATATAATAAGTAAAGTCTTACTGTAAAAAAACAGTACAATAAGAATAAAGGTAACAGATATGCACAAGGTCGTCGCAAATGAATCCAGTAGTGAATGTTACTATTGGAAGGTCGGTAGTTCTCGCGTAAGTCTGAGTACACCAGATCAAACGATACTTTCTCCTACAACGAATGTAGAGGCCAGTAGACGTAATTCACACTGTTTATAATATATAAAAAAGAGCGTCTTTCCACACATGGGCATCTAAAAACAACATATATATTTATTAAAATCAACAGTTTGTGTCGATTAATTTTAACGATCGAATAATCCTTCTCATAGAAGAAGGAAATGACGTCAGAAATTGCTCGAAGTTCATTTTGGAAGAAAAATACAATGTTTCGACATTTTAAGTCAACATTAAGAAAATGGAGAGCTTGGACTATATTACTTGTGCTTTTTTTCCGAAACGAACTACGGACAATTTCTGCTGGAATATCCTCCTTGTCTGAGACGGGTTATTCGTAATTTTGAAAAGTCGATCAGTAAAGCTGATCAACAGTATGTTATGTTGCCTTTAAGAACACATGGTGTTTCAAAAGTCTGTGTCATATTACGACACTATATCTTAATAAATATTAAGGATATCAAAACAATTTATATTTCCTAAAAGGTAATACTTCCACCTTTCTATACAGGTTTTTGCAGGTGTTCAATGTGAATTTCACGGTTTACAGGACACATCAAAACGATAATCCAATTCTTGCCAAACGCGACCAAGCATAGCGTTGTCGATGGTTGCTAAGGCTTCAGTTATTCGCGTCTTCAAATCATCCACGTCTGAAAAGGGAATTACGTACACGAGGCCTTTTACATACCACCAAAGAAAGAAGTTACATGGCATTAGGTCTGGATACCTAGGTGGCCATCGCAGGAACACGCGATGTACGGTACGTTCGAACCATCTGTCGGGCAGAGTGGCTCTTAAGAAATTAAAATTAAATAAATAGAAGAAAACTTGACACATTTAACATTTAATTGGCACCAGGTCAATCATGCTATCATTTATAGTTCATGATATACTAGTTCTTATAATGCGACAGACTTTTTTTGCCTAAATACACAATTTATATATATATATATATATATATATAAGTGTGTGTGTGTGTGTGTATCGAGTGGTCCTATATTCCACAAGCTCGTCTACAGGATTTACGAGAAGCATAAACAATAGATGGATACTTTCGTTTTCTTAGCACAGTCTATGGGGGATAAATTCCTGTCATGTGCTCAGGCATTTTTTGCGTTTGTTCAACACGAACAGGGCCAAACTTTGGTTTAAACTGATAATTAAAACCTTAACCACTTCATGCCTACATATCCGTATGAACTACATCTGTTCTACTTACACGCATAAACCTAAAACAGCAACCCCCCTATACCTCGAGTGGCTGTTGGGCCTTATGTTGTTTGAACAATTATTATTTTTTTTTAAAAAGAAGCGCTGTAAGTAATATATTTTACAAGAGCAATCTTTTGGTTTCTGCTTACCACATCACAGCCTGTTGCGCGGCTCGAAACCTTGACGTTTGTCCTATCAATAATACGAGCATCGGAAGCCGGACAATGGTTGCCACCTACTCTCTTTCCTTTATACTTTAAGTGTATTTTGTTAGCGCATGCTTCCTTGATACGCAACCATATTTTTATAAAATTTTATCAAAGGAAGAACACTTGCTCCTCGTCCCTTCTTCACGCGATCATTCATTTTCTTTTCCTACCTGTTTCTATTACCCGGCAAATTTCCGATATTTTCCACCACAAGTAACCCTCTTCCTTCTCGCAGTCTCACGAAGCCATATTTGATCCTTTTTGCTCTGACTGGCTTAAAGCCACCCCATATAATCACCTTCGCTTCAACGGAAACGCATGTATTTCTCTGACGTCATTGTCCGTTCAGATTTCTAACATGTAAGTGGACAATCTCTGTGGACATACCGGCCAGTGGTTATTCTGCGTACGGACGACTTTCCAAGGCTATACCGGTTTTATTTAAATACACTGACGGCTTGCTTTGATTTAACCGGATGTTAAATTGATCATGCGCATTGAAGAGATGAGGTTTCGGTAGTTCTGAGACGATTTCTCTCCTTGAAGGGAGAGAAGTGGAAGCCATATTCAGTTTATAGGTTCATCTTTCGTCTTGAGGTAATTTCTATTTATCGTCTTGAGGTAATTTCTGTTTATTGCTGTCACATTTTTGTTTTACTACACCGGCTCCTATTTGGACATAGAATTAGCTTAGTGATAAAAGGCTGGCGTTGAGGTTTTGTTTAAAACCTAACACGAGGATGGTTAAAATGAAAAGGAAAAAGTTGCTTTTCACAAAGGAAGAAATACCCTTTAATGTATGTTCTGTGACGTTCTGGAATATATTTTTATTATCTGAGTATTTCGTTGTGGTATAATGGCTAGCAAACTTGTTTCGCTAGACAAAATTACGATTCGGTAGTCATTTTATCTTTCACCGAGTGCTCCATACTTGCAACCTTGTGCTACATCCAAGTTACGAAAGCTTTAAAAATTATTTACAAATGTGAAGTGAAAAATGTGATGAATCGATTTGTGACTTTAAATCTCTAGTTGGAACCCGATCATCAGTCAGTTATGTGCCATGCGTGATAAACACTTACGCGATCATGTATCGTACGGTACATGACAGACGAGACAGATTTTTTTCCCGTAGTAGGTTGCCATTTCTTTCTGCGGTAGACCAGTTGCCATCCAAGAATATAGAAACCTGGTCTGTCCTATTTACCCATAGGTGGCTGGGGAAGAAGAGTATTCATACGTTTCCCAATTGTATTAGCACCTAAGTGAATGTAATGGATTTGAATTCGGCTCAATCCGAGCCGCTATCCATTACTCCACCATATCTCCTGACCCGAGAGTATATTATTATATTACAGAAATCAAAGTAACTAATAATGATAATAATAACTGTACTTCTCCCCTCGCGAGCTCGCACGACCATCACGCCGTGAAAATACCTTATTGATCGCGTGGAAAGAGAGAGATATTACTTGGTTTCAAGTGAAAGAAAGATAAAATTGTTTAACGTCTCCTCTTAATATCTCAAAGAATGGACTATTCCATTTTCACCGCGTTAAAAGACACCAAAGACGCTATTTGGTTTCAGTCAGAAAGTGAAAGAAAGACAGGAAGACAGAAGTGCTTAACATGTTTCAGTGAAATGGAAAAGTATAATTTCAAATCTCATCCTTAAAATAACGGCCAGCATTCATATTTATCATTAGTATGGCAATATTTTGTTAAAGTTGTTAGGCTCAAATATTTAACGATGTGATTTTTTTATTGTCTTAGAACTCGCCATGAGCTTATTCAAATCTTTAATATAAGAATTCATCAGAAATTTCAAATAGGAAAATCGTGACATTTTCCATGGATTAAAATAGTAATAACGATAATAACAATAATAATATTAACAAAATAATTGACGTAAATCTTTTTTATTTTCAACATTTTGAGAAGAGAACGATTTAAGACAGCGTTTAACATTCAACGACATATTGTTGAAATGTTATTAAACACTGTCTTTTCTTTTTCTTAAATCACGATCTAAGTGCTAATAATAATAATAATGTCAAAGAGGGAAAAACTCGAAAGAGAGGAAGAAGAAGAAGAGTTACGAAAGTAGCGACTGATTAATTAGTTTGTTGATTTTGATGACAAGAAGCGAAGTATTTCTTTGCCTGATTGAGTTTGTTTTCGACTGATTTGCACTTGATTTTTGACAGTTTTAAGATCTCCGATATGGACAGGGTAACTACAGTGATAGCCAACACGTTTACTGTTAATAAGTTGAGTTATACAAAGGAGAGTATTAATACATCATATATTTTCTAGCCCTTATCAGGAATATGAGTTGTGACAATTCAATTTCTGGAATAGACGCTGCTTATTGCTTCTTTTATCACTCAGGCAAACACTGTCGTCCGAAGACATTCATAATGTTCCAATTTTCGCCTTCTTGAAACATAAAACCAGATGAGTCTTTCGTTGCTGAGCAGTAGAGAAAGTTTTAGGTGTTCATGATATACTGTTGGTGAAAGTAATATGGAGCAGCGGATTAACACCAGATTTTATATGAAGACTGGTAAAACGACTAGTGAAACGTTAGTCCTATTAAAAATGGCTTATAATGAGCATACTAAAAAGAAATAAAATACTTTGAGTGACACAGTGGGTGCAAGAAAAGGGCGAGAAATACATGATGGAAATAGTCCTCAGCCAAAAACGTCTAAAACAGACGCAAATATTTATTTGGAAGTGCTGAAAATTTTACGAGAATCTGTTCGGAGGAAAAGACACGAACATGGAACTCACAAGTGAGTTGCCAACGTTCATGCTCTGGGTGCGTTAGATGTTAGCGAGTTACTGGCTTAGATATACACTAGAAAAACGAGCCAAACAAAGTTCTCCACCCATGATTTTATGGATATTTCCAAGTTTGGTCCTGAAATGACAATGATTTACTGATATCTCTGACACACAGAAGGCTTTCCAGTAGAGCAGTTCCAAGAATGTTTCCAGCAATGGCACTATTCTCTTATGAAGTCCATAGCTTCACGATGGAGTAATTTTAAGATCTCAACCGTAAAGAAAATTTTGGAAAAATTATTTATTTAGTCAAAGCTGTGACAGAATACTGGCTGGCCACTCGCATCCGAGGATGCCGGTCTCGTCTACTAGGACGGCTGGCCAATCCGTGTTGCAGACGCCCGCTCAGGTAAATGTATGCTTGTTCAACACCCACAAAGCCCACCTGTGGTTTATAAGCAAGTATTCTGAGAGGACGTTCTTTACAGTTTCTGCGAGAGAGCGCGTTATCTAGCGTGATTAACAGCCTGAATACAGCTCAAAGCTTCAGTCACTGGGAATTGTGACATCGTGATTGCAGAACCATCGTTGACTCCCCAAAGAGTTCCGTCTACCCTATTTCACTCCCAAGGCTTGGGTCAACCCATGATATGCTTTTCGGGCACTTTACAAATGTGTCACACGCTGGGATCGCCTCCCCTAGACCGATAGCGTTGTCAACTTCATGACAAATCGAGCATGGTGAGATTCGAACCCGGGTCACATGATCAGAAAGCGAACATTCTACAACTCGGCCAGAACAAAGTAGTCCTTAATACCGCAAAGCTTATCGCCCGCTCACTCAACGTATATTCAGATAATTTAAAACTGCAGGGTGCGATGTATAAGTTGTTGCAATCTTATGATTTTAATTTCGGGCATGCGCGTTTGTTTTTATTTTGTCGACTGCACAATATAATAGGGTCAGTTGGGCACCGTTTGTAAGTAAAACGGCACCATGACACAATTCACTCAGCCAGAAATTTGGAAACGACATGCTGTGCTGCTTGGCATTCGCACAGGAAGCTCAAATACAAGTATTTCAGAGTGTTTCGGTGTCAATTTGAGGATAGTGCAGAGAATTCAGAAGCAGTTGGATGAGTCTAATGGCGATTAGGAAAGTGTTTGGAATGATCGCTAGTGATGGCGACGTTATGCCTACTGTCATCTTCCCACGAGGCGTCAGACAACACGGAGGCTTATATCAAGTGCTTTGAGGAGGTAGTGCTGCCCTGGGTCAAGAGGGTGAACTGCTAGAAGACCCTATGTCTGGCAAAAGGACCATTGCACACAAGCAGGGGAACCCAGTTATGGTTGTCAGGCAATTTCTGCAACTACATCACCTTTTACATCTGACCACCTAACTCTCCAGACTGCCACCACCTTTATGATTATGCGTGGGGAGCAGTTAAGCAAGATAGCAACAAAACTCACTGTAACACCAAAGATGAACTGAAAACACGTGTTATGGGAGCATTCACTAAATTAAACAAGGAAGCCGCACAGAAGAGTTGGAGGAGATTCCGAAGACGTGTGGAGGCCGTGCTTGAAGCCAATGGCGATTTTATTTAACAAATTTAATTATTAGCATTTCATAATATTCTCATGTCAGTGTTATTTTTATTTTGCGTAATTTGGACAACTATTTATCCATCGCACCCTGAACATAGGGAGCAATCCTCAAACGTATTGTCGACTAAGACGAAACCTTCTAAATCCGACTTAAGCGACTGATATTGTCTTCCAGTTACTCATGTCGGCCACATTCCATAGAGATTAATATTCTTTTTTTTTCTGGTTACCTACTTTCCTTTTTCACGCCTTAGTTTCCCTTGCTACAATTTTATCAGTTCTCTTGTATAAAACTGAATATCAAATGACATCTATACATATACACACACACGTGTGTGTGTGTGTGTATATATATATATATATATATATATACACACACACACGTGTGTGTGTGTGCGCATATATGTGCGTGTTTGTGAATATATATATATATACATACATACATACATACATACACACACAGTGCGGGAAGACAAATATTCGTACATAAACAAATTTTTAATTCATTGTATTTCCAACTAATGAATAAACAGTTTTCGTATTATTAACTGTACACAGATGCATAATAACTAAATATGCATAATAAACTGAAAGAAAAAAAATGAGTAAATCGAAATTAATCTTATTTTAATGAGTGAAAAAAGTATCCGTAAAATGAAAATTTCAGATTTTAAAACTTTAAAATTGTTTTAATACTCTAGATTATTGTAATGGAATATTTTTCAATGTTCGAATAATGTCATCAGTACTTAGTTTTAGCATTAAAAAAATACAAACAGGACATGCTCTAATTGATATTCATGCAAGAAGGTTATCATCATGGCAAGAGGTAAAGAATTGACAAATTCGCAAAAAGAACTGATTGTTCATCTCAGGAAAGAAGGTAAAAGTGACTGAAAAATCAAGACAACCTGAATATTCCATTTACTTCCATTACTTCATTCATTGGAAGATATAAAAATCTCAAAACTGTTGAAAACCAAATAATAGGTTCTCCATGTAACACTTCAGCAAGATCTTCGAGGAAATTAATGCTTCAAATTAATTAAAATCCAATGGTCACTCATCAAGTGTTGCAGGATGATTTGCTTTCATCAGGAATCTGTGTCACTAAACGTATAAGAAGAGTAAGCACTGAAATTCATAGGAAATATCTAAAGTCACTCTCCCCTCGGAAGCCTCCACTGCTATTGAAAAGACACAGATGCCAGGTTGAGATTCGTTTGTGAACCTTAGGATGAGGAAAAATCGTATTTGGAAAGAATATTTTAGACAGACAAAACCAAATTTGGATGCAGTTCTAGAAATTATGTCTGGAGACAATATGGCGATGCATTCAAACAAAAGAACACAGTTCCAACAGTGAAATTTCGTGGTGGCAGCATCATGGTCTGGGGATGTTTTTTTGCAGAAGGTACTGACATCGTATCAATAATAAATGGTAGAATGAATGCCGCAGCATATCAAAATATTTTGGAAGCAAATTTAATAATTTCGGTTGAAATCTTGAACTTCCTCCTCATTAGATCTTCCAAAAAGATAATTCTAAGCACACTGCAAAATGTATGAAGAAATAGCTTGCTGAAAATAAGGTAAATATCCTAAAATCGCCAAGCCAATCCCCAGATTAAAACCCAATCGAGAATATGTGGCTTTATTTGAAAATTCAAATCCAGTTGAGATCTCCAACAAACTGAAGACTATGCAAAGAAGAATGGTAAAAATACAAACTGAAATTTTCAAATTATTAATTGGGAACTACAAGAAGAGGTTGGTTGGTATAGAAGTGAATATTGGCTATTCTACAAAGTATTAAATGAAGATGATGTATTCTTTTATGTATTGTACGAATACTTTTTCACCCATTAAAATAGATAAATGGTATTTATTTCTATTAAATCAATTTTTTATTTTTTATGTATATTTTGTATCCGTGTACAGTAAATTATATGAAAAGTATGTTTATTTATTAGTAGGAAATACAATAAATATAAGAATTTGTATGTGTACAAATATGTTTCCCCCCTACTGTATTATATATATATATATATATATATATATATATATAAGTATGAGAGAGAGAACATTGAATACAATACTCAGAGGCGACAGGCTGTTTCATGCTAGACGCAATGGTCAGGCCGCGAATAACGATTGCGTCTAGCATGAAACACCCTGTCGCCTCTGAGTGTTGACTTCAATGTTCACTTTCATATTTACATACGCTCTATCTCTGATATTGAGCACTTTATCCAATAAATATAGCACACATTAACTATATATATATATATATATATATATATATATATGCGTGCGTATATATATATATATGCGTGCGTATATATATATATATATATATATATGCGTGCGTATATATATATATATGCGTGCGTATATATATATATATATATATATATATATATGCGTGCGTATATATATATATATGCGTGCGTATATATATATATATATATATATATATATATATATATATGCGTGCGTATATATATATATATATATGCGTGCGTATATATATATATATATATATATATGCGTGCGTATATATATATATATGCGTGCGTATATATATATATATATATATGCGTGCGTATATATATATATATGCGTGCGTATATATATATATATATGCGTGCGTATATATATATATATATATATATGCGTGCGTATATATATATATATGCGTGCGTATATATATATATATGCGTGCGTATATATATATATATATATATATATATGCGTGCGTATATATATATATATATATGCGTGCGTATATATATATATATATATGCGTGCGTATATATATATATATATATATATATATATATATATATATATATATATATAGATATAGATATGTGTGTGTGTACGCGCGCAGCTAAAAGATTCATGCGGAAAATTTCCGTCTCAATTTCGTTATTTCACAATCCCAAGGCGATAGAGTGACGTGATACTCAATTCCCTATTAAGGTGCTCTTCTTATGTCTTGCAGTATTACATACGCAACAAGGGACGCGGGTAGAGTCGAGTAAGTGAGGGCTGTCGCTAATGAATTTGGTAAGATAATTAATACATAAGCGTTAACGCCTTACAATCCATCTGTGTTATATGTCATCAATGAATTAAGGAGGCTCCTTGATTAGAACGCCTGTTTGGAGTCGGCTGTTCACTTCCAAACTCAAGTAGAACACATACAGACGATCCATCGGTAAAGACGCTGGAAAAATTGCCGGTTCCCTGTACCACCCCAGTAAGTACCCGACTCTTCCTGTTATACTCTTTCTTTGCAAGAACAACATCAGACCTAAAATTTAGTATTGCTGCCATATCCAAGATGGTGTTGTTGAGCCCTCACTTACCAATCTGTATTATAAGTGTCTAGGTGGTGAATAATTTTCCACGCTACAACTCCTTTGGTAGAGACATAATGTCGCAATATTCTCCGGATTCTAACGCTATTTCCATGGCAAATGTTCTGACGATCTAAATTCAACCAGTTCAGACATTCACGGCGAAGACCCGTCATCCCACGTACATTGGGACGACTCGTCCCCATTTCCCTCGTATTCCATTAGTAAGGAAGAAGTCTACTCGGATAGCTACTTTGTAGAACATACTCCCGAGGGGAAGATTTCTCGATCCCTATAATCTTAAGATTTTCAAGTTTCGGTTGGTTTCATATCTCACAAAGTCGTCTACAGGATTTACATACACATACAAGCATACACATACATACATACAAGCATACATACAAGCATACACATACATGTATGTATGTATGTATGTATGTATGTATGCAACGCTAACGCATATTATTCCAAACATTTCAAAACTCGCTTGGCTCTTTGACCAAATTTTCCTGTCACATCACCGAAATTAAAGTCGGTAATTCGATGGCATAGAAACAGCGGAAGCCAAGGCAGCTGTTCTAAAAGAGGAAAATTCATGCATCAGCGTGAACATCAATTTAACCCGATGAACTTGTAAAGGACAAAACACGTCACACGAAAAATATTTTCCATTTTGATATAGATTTTCCTAACACACTCACAAGTATGTGTGTGTGTGTGTGTGTGTGTGTGTGTGTGTGTGTGTGTGTGTGTGTGTGTGTGTGAGAGAGAACATCATCGTCGTTTTCGAAGCCTTGTGTATGTTATTTCGACGACTTCAGTCCAGGGAAACTACGATCGCAATAGAAATATCTCTATACCTCCAATATCTCGTTTTGAAAACAGATTAATAAATATTTTGTCTTAGAGATTATAACTAAAGATAGTGCGAAGACACCACTAAAGGAAGACATCAAGCTGACGAATGTCGTTCCAGTATTGGGGTCTAGCATTCGGTGCTATGAAGGAGAGTTTAATTACTACAGCTCCGGATATGTTTAGCTTGGTTTTCAAGGAACTTCGTCTTACATATAATTTACCATTGTCCATCTTTTTTTTTTACCTACGGACGAGTCATTATCTTTCTTGGGTTTTTTCGTTTCTCGCGCTATTTCGCAACGGATCGATGCAATTTCAAGAGTGAATGAAGTTATCTCAATTCTCTAGTCTTAAAAAAAATGTGGTATTGAAAAATGGAGATTTAAATAAACATATATTCAATTTCTCCAAAGTCACTTTAACAGAAATGGAACGTCTTGTTCTTTCGAAGGGCTTAGATTTTTGCATTTCTATCCTCTGAAATAAATAAAGAGCAAATCTTTGCTGAGTCTGAATTTTTGCTCTCTCAGTGAAACCTACATGAAGCCTCTTTCCATTTCGTAAAACAAGATTATTCAAATTATCTTGTGAATATTCGTCGCTCTCTGCCGACCGAGATTATCTTGCTTGACAGAGTGGTCCGCTTCCAGACTATAAAGTCGTTAAAAAACAGAACATATATTTACATCACTAAGCCTGATAAAGGCTCTGGGGTGGTTATTCTGAATAGTCAAAGACGACATCGATGAAATGGAAGTCATTTTAAATGATTCCTTAAAGTTCCAGAAAATTGGTCCTGCTATTTTCTGGGACGATACCAACAAAATAGAAGCAAGAGTATAGAGATGGTTACTCTTTGTATTCAAGAGTAACCTCATTTTCAAATTGTTGTATGATCGTATTAGACCTGTAGGATTCTAACGTCTACTCATATACGGCTTACCCAAAGGGTCATAAAGACAATTTACTGAATTACTTCAGCCAGTTTCCAATCTGATTTCCACTCATAGCGTTTCTGACTAATTTCGGTTTTCTAGTTTCATCAGAAACTTATTTGTGTTCTGAAAACAAACTCATGGTGCCCTTTGATGTTGTCAGTTTGTACACAAACGTCTCCCTTCGAGATATGTTACAAATCTGTACTAACGTCCTTTATAAAGGTCATCTGGGTTCCGCCTTAAATTTATTTTCGGAATTTATGCGTTTAGCAACAGAGGGGGTGGAATTAAGCTTTAACAATACCATGTATGCACAAATCGATTGGGTTTCAATGGGCAGTCCCCTGGGCCCGGTATTAGCTAACATTTCTTGTGGATTTTATGAAGGCCTTTTCTTTGAAAAATATTCAAAGTCCCACGTGTATCTACGTTATATTGATGACACTTTCTCTATTTTTGATTCCATCAACGATGCTGAAGCCTTTTCAAACCCGATTTAATTCCCTTTGTCCATCTCTTCAATTTACCATAAAAGTGGAAAATGTCTGCACTTTGCCTTTTTTTGATGTACTACTTGAAAGAAAAGGTAGATTGTTCATTACCAATGTTCATCGTAGGCCTACATTCACAGGTCCATACACCAATTGGAATTTTCTTGTCACTAAGTCTCGTAAGGTCAGTCTGATCGCTACCTTGTTTATCCCGTAGATTCGATCAAGAAGAGCTTTGCCTTATCCCGCAGATTCGATCAAAAAGAGTTTTGCCTTATCCCGCAGATTCGATCAAGAAGAGATTTTCCTTCTGACAAGGTGTTTGCAGAAAGGATACTTTAAGGAAAATAAATAAAAATGTCTGTGTATTTTTAAAACTAATCTATTTAGCTCTCCCTCTCATATATTACAGTAACAATTAAGACAAAGCAACTAATCAATAGTCCAGAGATTTATTAAAATGGTTCTGGTTAATAAAATGCTATGGTAAACAATGGTAAATTAATTACCACCTGCTTCAATGCTTCGCTTTTTGATTATTAGTATTTTTATTACCACCCGGTATCTCCTTTTCTCATATATATATATTATATATATATATATATATATATATATATATATATAATTTGAAAAAGCAGAAGACATTTACAAAAATGAGCTTTTCAAACATAACATTCTTCCCAAAATCCCACCACTAACTTCAAATAATTCTGACAAATATGCCTGAAACAGAATTTACCCCCCTTTTAATGTAACTTCTCAAATATTAAAAGTTTAAATCTGCAAAATGTAAAAACAAAAGTAGCTCTCCGAAGATTAAACTTACTCATTTCGTTCATACATTAAATTGTTCATTATCTGTTTTTGCCACCAAATGTCATGAAAACACAGAAAAGGAGAAGAGTGCTGAAAGAACAGAAAATAAATAAATGATGCCATTTCCCTTAAGCGACTAACTTATCGACTGGAATGCAGTATCAAGTAACATGTCCCCCTTAGATCTGAAACGGTCAACTACGTCAAGGAACAACGTTGACGCAGAGTATAACCGGACTCGGCGTTTGGCTAGCACTTAATTACTGATGCTGTCTCTAACAACACTTTCGCATACAATAGATTCAACATTCTATGTGTGGCACGTTCCACGTTCCACTTCATGGTTTTAGAATCTCACCCACTTTTGTCTTTATTATTTCAGCCGAATTTGTTGTAGCAGAAAGACTTCCTCTGCTCCTTGAAATTACACGGCGTAACTTAGTTTGACCAAATATCGGTCAGTAAATTTCTTTTCTGAGACGACAGATGAAGTTTACTTTTCAACTATTTTCGCTCGAGTTTTGACCAATGATTCTCTTTGATTTGACTATTTTAAAACAAACTTATCAACGATCCTCTTTGGACACTTGAGAGGAATTATACATCCAGTTTCTCTTGACAATTTCAACATTTATCCGCTTTTACAAGTTAGATTTAAGATAGTGATCTTTAAAAACTGTTTACGTCTTTTCCCTTGAGTTAAAATATGCCGACTATTTGGTTTGCAGAGAAATTGCGCATAAATGAAACAATGAAATTAAAAATTTA
The DNA here is from genome assembly GCA_964036315.1 of Acanthosepion esculentum. NCBI lineage: Eukaryota > Metazoa > Mollusca > Cephalopoda > Sepiida > Sepiidae > Acanthosepion > Acanthosepion esculentum. The sequence continues at coordinate 76,010,707 of OZ038483.1, forward strand.
AGCAAAATGCATTTTAAACAACTTTACGGGTGGATATGATTTTGTTTTCGTTCTGCTTCCTTAAAAATATTTCTGAAATTCTCCTAAACCCTCAAAAATCTTCAAATACAAATGGTGACTGCTTATATTTCTGATTGCATTCTAACTTATTTATATCGTTCGGACTTTTGTCGCCATCTTTCATGTCATATTCATGTTGTACGCTCCGACCTTCTTCAGGTGAATCGAATTTCAAACCGAAACCTTGATTTCATCCACCGGAGTAGATTGTTCTATTTCCACGTGCCACGCCTCTTTCGGATAGTTTCATTTTCAATTATTTTCCTTTATTAATTCAACTCTCCAAGTTTTTATTCACCTCTGCCGTTGCCATGTATTGACCTCACAACTCTTGAATAAAGTCACTGGATTACTTTCAAACCAACGCTTTTATCCACCAAACCGGAGCGTACAACGCCCAAAACGTCGCGAATATGACAACAAAGATGAGGACAACAGCCCGAACAATGTAAATAGTGTAAATAAAAATGGTGACATAACTACTTGATGTTTTTTTTTTATCAATACTGTCTCTAAATTTTTTTTTTTTAAGCGTATCACCCCAAGCAAGGCTGGAGGTCACTATCACGCAAGGGGTTATAGAAGGGTTGGAGGAAGAGCAGATAGGAGTAAAGGAGAGGATGTGGAGAAAGAGAAAGACAGTGGGTCGATCAAGGCAAGGGGGTTACAGAAGATTTGGTGCGAGAGCAGATAGGAATGAAAGATGAAAGAATGTGGAGAAGGGAAGTGGATAGATCAAGGCAATGCATTATAATTGATAATTAGCCATATTTAGCAAGCTAACCTGGCAACTGATAATGTAGAGCGTTCCATCCTCACCCCGTGAAAATAAACGTGCAACCTCGGGCTAGACTGACATAAGTTATTAAAATAAATCTGCCGGATCGGCTATGCGCTTGCTTTTAGCAGACCTGTAAGCACCCTTCTTTTTTTTTTCTTTTCTTTTTGGAACTAGTCATAAAAGAAGCGATGCACTCCTTTTTATGTTCCGAATATATTAAGCCATATTTTTTAGTTTAACTCGCAAAAAAAAAAAAAATCAGAATCCGCAAAAATCTTTGATGCTCAACTTTCGAATTATCTTCAGCTGGAACGCAGGTTGTCCCAGGTGAATTAACAAAGAATAGCTGAGCGTAAATGCAGTGATAAGATCAACAAGGGTGAGAATACGATGAGAACGCTCGCTCAGACATCACGTAGTATTAGTAGTAGTAATAGTAGAATAATAATAATATTAATAATAATAATAGCATCATGTAGGAAGTATGAACGTTAAGACGAACAGAAATAGTTCCGCTACAAACCAGAGTCAAGATCTTATGGTATTGTGACATAAGACAGACCGCATTATGGATGCCACCAAACAAGACATTGTCGTAAAAAACAAAACGAAAAAAAAAAAAAACAAAGCCCCCCAAAAAAACAAAAAAAAACAAAACAAAACAAAAAACAAAACAAAAAAAAAACAAAAAAAACAAAACAAAAACAAAAAAAAAAACAAAAACAAAAAAAAAAAAAAAAACAAAAACAAAAACAAAAACAAAAACAAAAACAAAAACAAAAACAAAAACAAAAACAAAAAAACTCCCAATCATAGCTGTTCCTGGTTACCATAATATCAAAGAAATTGAAAGTATTAAAAGGTAAACTGCCCTCCGGATCGAAGTTGTCAGAATATGGGTCGTTCAGGCCACTATTGCCCCAGTTATCATTGGGGCGTTGGGTTCTATAGCTTCGAACCTAAAGGCCTACACTAAGAAAATCGGAATAAAGCCTAGTATCTCATTGTTTCAGGAGATTGCGTTGCTTCGCTCTGCAGATAGTCAACGAAAGGTGCTGCTTGAGGTCGTACAACTTGATCCATAAATTAAGATCATCGTTTGAAAACGGAAAAATAAACAAAAAACACAAACAAAAGAGCAAAATGTAAACAAAAATAAAAAAGAAAAATAAACAAAAATAAACAAAAAAAAGAAAAACAAACAAAAAACAAAAAAATGTCTATACGCATATATAATTCCATATTATAGCTAGTACTTGATTATTATGTATGTATATGTAATTTCACCTTTGTAAATATAAGGCTAGGTTACAAATATTAGATATATATATATATATATATATCGTCTGAACCTATAATTAAGTTAACATCGTTAGAGCTAAGTTTATTCCATAAGTCATTAAGTTAATATTTTAATGAGCACCAATTATTTCTATTACAAGTAACGGCGTTTTTTTTTATGCAAAAATTGAGTAACCCTCCTTGATACATAGGTTATTTACGTAAATTGAAATTTAAAAAATATAAATTTAATTTTTTTTAATTTTTCGTCTTTCGAACTTAAGATTTTGATCGATATAAATTATAAATGATTAATTTAAATATTATACACAATAATATTAACGTAAACCAGTCTTAACACACAATTTTAAATCAACGCCACGAGAACGCGAACTTCCTAACGTTTAAATGGTCAGTGAGTATTTTGCACCTGAAGATTGAGGGTTCGCAGGAAACTCCCAGTCGTGCCATCGGCGTGGGATATTATGTATATTCACTAATGTATACTTAACAGCTGTTATAACACCTTAGAAAAATATATGTGCGTGCTAGTATGTGTCCATATACGTATGTTTTTACTATATATATATATATATATATATATATATATATAGAGAGAGAGAGAGAGAGAGACGAGAGAGAGAGACGAGAGAGAGAGACGAGAGACGAGAGAGAGAGACGAGAGAGAGAGACGAGAGAGAGAGACGAGAGAGGAGAGAGAGACGAAGGAAGAGAGAGAGAGACGAAGGAAGGAAGAGAGAGGAAGGAAGAGAGAGGAAGAGACGGGGGGAAGAGAGAGGGAGAGAGGAGGGAAGAGAGAGGAAGAGAGGAGGGGAAGAGAGAGGAAGAGAGGAGGGGAAGAGAGAGGAAGAGAGGAGGGGAAGAGAGAGGGAGAGAGGAGGGGAAGAGAGAGGGAGGAGGGGAAGAGAGAGAGAGAGGGGGGAAGAGAGAGAGAGAGAGAGGGGAAGAGAGAGAGAGAGGGGAAGAGAGAGAGAGAGGGGAAGAGAGAGAGAGAGGGGAAGAGAGAGAGAGAGGGGAAGAGAGAGAGAGAGGGGAAGAGAGAGAGAGAGGGGAAGAGAGAGAGAGAGGGGAAGAGAGAGAGAGAGGGGAAGAGAGAGAGAGAGGGGAAGAGAGAGAGAGAGAGGGGAAGAGAGAGAGAGAGAGGGGAAGAGAGAGAGAGAGAGGGGAAGAGAGAGAGAGAGAGGGGAAGAGAGAGAGAGAGAGAGGGGAAGAGAGAGAGAGAGAGGGGAAGAGAGAGAGAGAGGGGAAGAGAGAGAGAGAGGGGAAGAGAGAGTTAAGGCCTGCTGTATTTATGGCTGAAAGTGTTCATCAGGTATAGAGCGTATATAAATATAAAAATGAACGCTGAAATCAACACCGAGAGGCGACAGTGTTTCAGGCTTGAGTTCTTTATTAAATAAGAAACTGAGTATCTCGTCACTCGGACTGAAAGAAGACATCTAAGTGTCCGCATGAACCTTTTAGTCGTGGAAAGCTGTAAGAAGTGAATATTCTTATATGACGCGTTCGCCGGAGGAGGTGCGTATTCAACATTTGATAACTTTGCGGCAATACGCGTTCAAGGGTTTTAGGCAGCCTTGATTAACATTTCTTTTCATGGTTAACCGTAAAGAATTATAAATAGTGGATTACCTTACACTTAAGTAAAATAATAACAATAATAATATTTATTGAGAATTTATTACAGGAAATACCATGTTTTACAGAAACATTAACAATTATTTAGTTACATAACAAATAAAAATAATATAAATTCTGATGCCATATTCGATTTGTTGTTAAGTGTTTTTCATTTTCTCCTTTGTCATTGGCAGCATTTTAGAATACTTTGGCTGTAATACTAAGTTTCCTAAGTTGAACAAACGGGAGTTTTTTCGTTTACGCTTTGCTACGATCTTTTTCCATTGTTGTCATTTTGATGGGCAATGGCGAAATGCTGAAATTCAGAATAATCTTATTCCATTAGCAAAAAATAAAACAGGTAAAAAGGAATATTGTAAATATACGACCAAAAATAAAATGCTTTTGATAAAAAAAAACAATGATTTCACTATAATTATGTAACAATAATGTAATGATATTCCGCAGATAAATCTATGGTTTATATTACCTCATCTCATTGCATGGTTACAAACTTTAAACCTAAATTGAGCTTGAAATATTGTGGAATCGGGTCTATTTTTTTCTAAAATACTTGGATATGATATAATGAATAATTTTCAATGAAAAAAGCAATTTTCGATGTTTTTCTGAATACGCCCCTCCTCCGCTGAACGCGTCATTAATATATATATATATATATATATATAAAAAAGAATAATTTTCTTTTAAAGTCATTTGAATGTTGAAATGAATGTTTTAATTTGACACTCATTTTCAAACATGACACTTTTTCAAAATATCCCACCACTAACTTCGAATAATGCTAACAAAAATACCCGGAAAAGAATTTGCCTCCTTTTTAGTGTAAATTCCCAAATATTAACAGTTTGAATCTGCAAGATGCTGTCCAGAAGATATTTAAAGATTTAAAAACTCATTTTGTTTATACGTTAAATTGACCAGCATCTATTTTTGGCACCATATGTGGAGAACCAAATATCAGTTTTCGACATTACTTTCCTTGTATTCATCAGAAAATCATGATCTAGACATCTACTCCATATCCGGTAGAGTAAACACAAGTTTGCATGCAAATTTTAACCTCGTTATGGGGAATTTTGACTTTATTGCAGATCATAATTTATCCCTATTTTAATTAGAAATGTGAAAGTTTTGTTTTAATCTTTCTTTTAAGTACAAATAACATTAATACAATTGATAAGAGCTGAGAATCATTTAAGGGTCTCAAAAAGCACAATTCTCTAATTGGCTCATTGGTGATAGTTAACTGTAAATCGGAAGAGAAAACGAAAGCATTGATTAGAAATAGGCAAGACATTGGTGTCGATTGATAGGACAAAACTAGGAAATGAGATTTTTTTAAAGCAAATTCGCCCCAAGCAAGCCAGTACAGCCACTGAGACACAAGGGGTTAATGGTCGTGGGAGAATTAGAAAGCAGAAACATAACTAAGGAGCCAGAACAATAGACTAGTAATCAGGAAAACACCAAATAGCGATTGACGTTGCATTTAAATTTTTGAAGACTTTCACAGAGACAGAAGATAGGTCGACAAGCGAGAAGTGCAAGCGAAGAAACTGTTAACATAAAACTTACGGTTGGAGCTAGCCCATTCAAATTCATAAAGTCTAGGTACAATAGAGAAGAGCTCATCCTAAAAATTACCATGAAAATATTTATAGAAAAGGTACAGGGAGGCAAATTTACGGCGGTGAGAAAGTGCCTGAAGCCGAGACACCAGACCAAATCCAATAATATTGCTGATTCTTCTTTGAGTTTTATAATGGGTCTCTGGATATAAAGCAGGAGCTTCTGACCATATGTACCAGTAATATTCTAAGCATCGACAAATGGTAGACTTATAGATATGCAAGATAGATTCTGGAGAGTAAAATAATTTTTACACTTTTGGATGTCTATACTACAGGCTTCGAACCTGTAATATGGTTTAATAAAAAAAAAGGGATGTGCGTATAGTGTATTGGTTATTGGTACAGAAAGACTAATTGTTATAATGAATTCAAATTCCACAAGTTTCGCACAAATACCATTGGGAAAGTTATGAATCCATTTATCCTCCTGTAACATTTTAATAACTTAAGGTTAAGAATTCAGAAAAAAAAAGATGTTCTAATGATAAATGCTGTTAGAAATATGTCGTATTTCTGAAATACTATATATTTGACAGGTGATAGCATGTCACACAAAAAAAGTTAAAAGTAGCACGGTATGGCGGAGTCTTTTTATTGGTCTGTGAACTGACCTATCAGCAACGAGTGAGAACGTGATATTTCCTGGTAAATTGAGAACCTTTTGCTTGGTAACGAACAGATGACCTACAAAAGGTTCTGATAGAAAAGTTCTCACTCACTTTCACTCTCTACATCACTGACAAGTAGTCGGCAAATTTCCCTATGAAAGTAGCCAATACACGCCGTGCGTTGAAATATTTGCTACAAGAAATCCCTACTCATGGTGAAAAGACTACCAATTTGACATACGGTAAGAAACAGAAACAGTGAAAGTTTGGTGTATTAGTTTGAAGGCAGATGTGAAGACTAACTCAACAACAAAACCGATAGCCACTCGAACACGAGTTCACGTTACATATAATGTTGCGACAATGTCACACACTGAGCTAACTGTTAATAGATTGAGTAGACTGAAATCGCTAATTCTGGTAAACAAATCTAAGCGAAGGATAATGCAATTTAAAACTCATGCAAACTTACTACAGAGACCACATACATCGACTATATTTTTCCCGAGCAGAAGTGTTTCCTACAGCGTCTAGCAAATCCCTGTTGCAGACACCAGCTCACTCAGATTTGTTTTTTCAATATCCACAGAGCCCACCTGTAGTTTCTATTTCAGCTCTGTTGAGTTGATCTCTGCTACCATTCCTCGGAGAGAGCACGATCAACAGTTTGAATCATCCAATACACTGTAATCCTCGGTCATGATGACCCGTTACTTCGTGCTAGAAACACAGACATCTACGGCCTACAAAGAGTTCCGTCATAAGGCTTGGTTCAACACGTCTTATAGCCTTCAGGAACTTTCGAAAATGTGCTGTATTCTGTGGTCGCCACTCCAGCACGATACTATCAAGAAGTCAACTTCTTGACAAATCGACCGTGGTGAGATACTAACCACTCGGACACAAACCCACATACAGTACTTACATAATAAAAAAATAATGCCTATCCCATAATAGTTTTTCTATTTGCATATACATTTATAGAGTTAAGTGCCATACGTGATTGATGAATGCGTAGGCAGAATATTTTCCCGCAATAGGTTGCCGTTTTTGTTCCTATGTAGGCATCTATGCAAACGACACGATTACAGCCTAAATAGCAAATCTGGTGTCGCTGTCAAAACTAATCTGGCCGTTGTTCTCTGAGACAGGAAATGGCTGGTTAACTTTAATGCCTCCAAAACAAAACTGCTCTCTATTTCCCACCAAATATAAACCCTCCCTGCCTCCCATTAGAATGTCTGATGCTTAACTCCACGAGAGCACATCTTTGCAACTGCTTGGACTCACACTGTACGTTGACCTGAGACGGAACAATTACATTGAATCAATAGCTTCATCTACCACAAGGAAAGTTGGTTCTCCGTGTCGCGCCAGAAAGTTTTCTCGCCCGAGTCTATTCTTCAAATCTATAAATCAACCATTCGCTCTTGCATGGAATACTACTCTCATATATGGTCTGGAACCCCCGTTGTTCGTCTTGAGGTCCTCGACAAAATCCGGAGACGGATATGCAATGCGGTTTCCCCTTATCTGGCATCTCGTGTGCCGTCGCCTCCCTCTGTCTTTTCTACAAATACTTTAACGGTAACTGCTCCGACGAGCTACTTTCGCTAATACCCAAACTGCACGAATTTAAACGTGCCACTAGGTCGGCATCTCAGTCCCACTCTTTTGCTGTCGAAATGGTTAAAATGTAGCCGTCTCTTCTACTCCAGTAGCTTCATGTCTCGCACTTCCCGTCTGTGGAACTCCCTACCTCTTACTTGCTTCCCTGATAGCTATAATCTCCATCTACCCAAATGCAATGTCAATCGACATCTTCAGATGCCTTGATCTATTCCCCGTCTTTCTCCTCATCCTTTCCTCTATCACGCCTCTTTACTCTTACTCCCACTCTCTGTAACCCCTTGCGTACTAGTGGCACCCCCGCCTTTCTTGGGGTGAAAAGCTTATTATAAAAGAAAAGAAAAAGAGAGACTGGTTGTCAACCAACGCTATACGATCCAGTCTGTCCTGCTACTAAACCCATAGATGGGGAGAAGATATGGATTTATAACTTTCCCAAGGCTATTTGCGCGTAAGTGTATGCAAAGAGCTCGGCTAGAATTCGAACCCGATTCTCAGGTTTCCCATTTCGAGCCGATAGCCATTGCACCACAAAACACGTCCATTGATATATTAATGTAAAAACTATTATGGGATAGAGGATGTAAATGTAAATACAACAGAGTGTTTTAAATTTTGATCGTTTCAAAGGACCGAGAAACAACGAGAGTTAAGATTGTTTGATAAAAGCTTATACAAATTGCCGATGTTCATAAAAGCTTTTGATCACAACGTGGACGAATGCATGTACGTTTGATTGATAGAAACGCAAGCAAATAAATGTAAATAAATCGTTTTGATCAAATTGTGGTCGGATTAAGACAAGATTGTACATCAGGTCTTGTACTTGGGGATAAGATTTATTTTGGGGTGTTTGAGACATTAAGTCAACAGAAATGGCCAATAAGACCAACCTGGGCGTAGAAACTGACTGCAACGTCTCTAAGTCTAGATTTTATCGGAGTGTACTATTTATGTTTTTGTCTAATCTGTTTTCCTTCTAATCGGCTTAGATGTCTCTTGTTTCTTAACGCGGGACTCTCGTCAGTTTGGTAAAGAAGTGCGTAGTAGCTTCGTTGAGTAGATTTACTATGTGCCACGACTCTTCAGGGCGTTGGCGATCGCATCTCTCCACAAGTTCCTGTTATTTGTAGCTCTTAGTAAATTTTGACTTTTGCCATCTCTCCTAAAACTTGTTCTGCCATCCATTTAGTAAATCTTGATAATTAGGTTATGTACTGTTTCCCGCTGTCCCATTTGACGTCAATCTTCCCTGTGAGTAGCAAATTTTCCAAGCCCTCTTTTCTCATTATGTTCTTCAGACATGCCAACTGTATCTTTATGGTGGTAAGGATAAGTGTGCTTTTTGTTTCCATATTCTCTGAAACTTCGCCGTCGCTCACATGTTCGGTCCCCAGTATTCTCAGCAGCCTTCGGTAGAACCACATTTCTGATGATTCAGTTCACTTCTTCATCCGTGAGGCGATTGTCCAGTATTCTATAGCATATCAGAGAAGTTATATTGCATGACAGTTCAGCACTTTTTCTTTGTTTCAAACGAAATTTTCCTGTTCCGTAATATTTTGATTAACTTTTGGAAGGAATCTTTCGTAATACCAATAAACATATATATATATATATAAAGATTTTATAAGTAAAACAAAAAATCAATAAAGATCATATATATATATATATATATATATATATATATATATAAAGATTTTATAAGTAAAAAAAAAAAAAAAGAATAAAGATCATATAAGTGGACATGGAAGTCAGCACTTCCATGTCCACTTTTATATTTACACACGCTCTATCTCTGATATTGAGCACTTTATCCCATAAATATAGCATACTTTAAGACTATATTTCTTTATATATATATAGTATTTATTGAAAAATTATGACAAACATGTTATAGCATCACTACAAAAATAGCAATTTTGTTTCAACTCTTCTGTCTGGTCAAGCGATGGTGTTGATTGCAGAATAAAGAGTTTAAAATTTTTTTTAAACCAACCAAACTCCACCTAATAGGGGAAACATTGTTACGTAACCAACAATGACCAATCAAAATACAAGTATATGATAATTAAAAAAAACCTTGACAACGAACCTTAGTTACAATTTATTAATGCCTTAATGTTAAACTAAATTAGAAATCGTACTGAATAATTTTTAATTTTACTACAAAGTTAACAATTAAAAATTATAAATGTAACCTTGCCTTAATTTTAAAATATTATAAAATTCTTCGAATAAGGAACGGAGGGAAATAAACATTATAAAATTTTTATTTCTTGTTTTAATCGAAAATCCAAATGTTCAGTTAAAGCAAACGCTAAATTAAGGAGATTCAAACACCGTAACAATTTAGGCATAATTGAAGGGGTCTGAAGTCAAAGGTTGCGGCCAAGGGAAGACGTTACACAGATGACAAGACAGACACAATCACATAATACACAAAGACGTAAATATATTTAGATATATAAACACGCAAAAACACGACATAGAATATATATATATATATATATATAAACACACAATATTAAACATATATAAGGAAAAAGACTATGAATAAAGACAAAAAAAACTGTTCTTTACCAAAAATAAATGTTTTCATTAATATTTTCATTTTATATATATATATATGTGTGTGTGTGTGTATTTCGGCAGCAATCCCTCTTTTATACAAGTTTAATTAAAGATGATTGAGAATAGGCTAAAGATAATGGCAGAATTAATAATAAAAAATGCAAAGGCCAACACTCAATTATATCAAATATGAACACGGTCATAGTGTGATAATTGTGTTTGGGAAATGAAAATAAAATCCATCAATCTAGATATACATATATAAAAATGTACATGTTGACTTAAAAAACAATAACCTCATTGATAATGGCTAACAGAATAGTTTGAAACCACTCTGATATATAGAACATTTGAACAGATTTTACACACTATGTCCAGAAAAGGAAACACACGAACACGAGAGAAATTCAGGAAAAAAGCTTAATCGCAATGCCTTGTCATTAAGTGAAACACACACGATAGATAGATAGATAGATAGATAGATAGATAGATAGATAGATAGATAGATAGATAGATAGATAGATAGATAGATAGATAGATAGATAGATAGATAGGGGGTGGAATAAAGCGTCCATGCCTACTTTTGTGTTTGAACATAGATCGCCAGTGAGAAAACACAGGTCATCCCATTATTGAATTAAGTAGACCACGTGACCATAGAGGAAACGTATAAGTAGGTAATCGCGTGATATCTAAATGATCTGTATTTCTACTCTATCCTCTATACTATACGGACCGATATTCTCTATTCACTATACGGATTACTATTCGAGCGAGTATTATCGAACAAGTACTATTAGTGCGAGTGTTATTCGAAGGCGGCTGACGCCAGTATTGTTCAACAGCGTACTATAGTTGTATCTGCGATTAGAAAGTCTCTACTACAACGAGCATTTACGAAAGTGACAACGAGTATTCGTTGACATTACAATATATATATATATATATTATTCAAGCATATGTTGTTAAATATAACAGACAATGAATGTCTTATGCTTGATCATGAGCCTTTCTAAGCTTCGTATAGTGCCTTTAGTTTCAGAAGAAAATAAAGGAAAAAAACTATCCAACATTTGGATATTTTTATTATGCTGTTCCTCGATTTAAGCTTTCGGCTCACATGAGCCATCATCAGAGTGGTTATATGGACATTACAACAGAGATGTTCCCCATCAAAGATGACATCCTGTTATGCTTACATAGAAGTTTGCTATGCTTTTTCGTTCTATCACCTGGTCATGTACGACTTCATGGAATCGCTTTACGAATTTATGACCTGCGTTTTCTAATGCGCGACCGTGAACGTCGGATTTCATTTCTTCTTTGCTGCTCGTCTCTTTTATGATGAATGACGGCATTGATGACTAAATTTGCTGCCAACGTGCAGGTTCAGGACGAGAAGCTTACAATCTCCCCAAAGCTTGCTCTCGTCATCCATTCCTTATCCCCGTTTGGCTTTGCAAGAGTTGGTTAGAGGTGAAAGAAAAGAAAAAGAGTCGAAGAAATGGCCGATGGTGTCAATTTGTTTAAGGTGAACCATAACATGCCAGGAAGTGACCCACACATTGATTGCATTACTTTCCTCTGGGGCACATATAGAATGAGAACTGCAATGGACTGCCGCCGTCTTCAGTCGCTGGTTCAACCGTTGAGATCATACGCTTGTTTCATCGTTGCGCCCATTGGTCGCGCTTAGTCTGAGTCATCGTCTTCAGCCTTGCCGCCAAGAATTTAGAACTCCAGACGTCATTGGAGCACGCAAGCCCCTCCACCACAAGGATCAACTAACAGAGGTACGCACACACAAATCTGTCATATCGGATTCGGATGAGCTCTTTGGTATGGTCCCTAGACTATTTGAATTTAAGCACGGTACTAGAGTGGTGACGAGGTTTCACCAATTTACAGTTCTCTTGGCAAGATATAACCGTAATTCTATCCTAACCGTTTCTTTTCTCACTTCTTTCTTGGAGAACTGCCTTCTGGTTTCATGCTTTCCAAACAACTTTAATCAACAAAAATTTAAATGAAATCCCAATCGCTATCTACTGTCCTGATTACTCTTCCTTTGTTCTCGATCCCAAGCAATCATTCAACTATTCCACATCCAGTAACCCTTCGTGCTTCAGTGGCTTTAGTGCCTTGCTTGTAATGAGCCCGATTACACGCACGCGCACACACGCATTCTATATATATGTGTGTGTATGAGAGAGAGAGTCTCTGTAGATGACATATATCACGGCTCTTCAGTGTGGCTAGGCGTCCGATTGCTTCAAGCTTGGATCGAAACTCGCCCGACTTGGCATCAGTCAGAGATCTCACCCTCAAGCTGTCGACGCACGGCAGAGAGAAAGGGACATTTTAACGTTTTCTATACGAAATAGATCGGTAGTCAGGAGAGCTCAATTCGTACTTGAAGAACAATGCATTAGCTACGATGTTTTCGTAAACAAGCGTCCTCGATGTAAGGGAGTTAACAGAGATTATATATATATATATATATATATATATATATATATATATATATAATCTGTTAACTCCTTTACATCGAGGACGCTTGTTTTCAAAAACATTGTTAAAACGGTTAATTTTAATGTAATTTACGCGTGTTTACTAAAAATCACCATCACATCGATCACAGTTACATTAAGTTTATCATCGCAGTTCACTCTTGAGGATGATCTCTGAGGAATGTACGTGGGTTAACATGACCCACAGCGCCTTTTCTGATGAATTTCAACTTAACATCCAGAAGAAAATTAGAGAACTAGAAAGGATAATTATAAAAATAGACATGGTATATATAAAGAAAGAAGCAAACAAACAAGCACAAATGAGGTGAAGTGGGGACGTTTTAAGAACTCTAACGATTAGGAAATTTTCGAATTTATTTACCAGACGAGCAATTTAATAAAACTTCTTTGTCATTCAAAGTTGGACAATAAATGAATTTTTCGCAAGACCAAATAATACAATTGCTGGCGAATTTAATATTTTTCCCAGTTTCTGTGTGGGAATACATTATTATTCGCAACGAAAATAGTTACTTCGAAGGAAGCTTTCATCCAGACAACCAAGACAAACCTTAAAGAACAAACCTAAGAAAAAAACCTAAGAAAAAACCTAAGAAAAAAAAACTGGAAAAAAAACACATGTAACTGAAATATACAAAATACGCCGAAGTAACTCTTCACCTTTTTCCATTGTAATGTGAATTTCTCTTACATTCAAATTTGTTCTTTGTACGCACTCCATATTTCTGTATTTTGTCTGTCTTTTTTTAAACCCAAAATTGAATTTTTGAGAGAATCCGAACAAGGTACACAAACAAAAGCAACTTTAGACACATTAATACATTTTATGGTATATGAAATTGTAAGCTTTTACTAGCAAAAGACAGAAAAATTGTAAACTTTTACTAAAAAACGACTGAAAAATCTTTGCATTCAAATCTGATTACCGCTTATATTCAGGTGAAAAACATTTTTCTATTTACCACATTTTAGGATAAGAATTAAATAATGAACACTTATAATATCTGACGTCTTTTCTTTTTTCCTAAAAGACGACTATAGAATAATATAGTCTTATATACAAAATTAAGATATCTGTCAGGCTAATGCTCACCCAGATCCCGTAGACAAGATCTTTTACGTAACCTAAAACCAAAATACTGTAATACCAATGGTAGGAATAACCGCGCTCCCAAACAATCGGAATTTGTTAATTGAGCGATTAGCGTTACTGTTGGCTGAAATTTACATTTTCATTAAAACAGTTTTCAGGAAATTAATCTTCTCAAATCCACTAACTCTTATGGCATTTTTAGTACCAATGGTTGTTTCCTTCCAAACCTTTTGTTTAAGGCATTGTGGAAAGTTAACCGCTAGTTCCATTTCTATTGTTGGAAGTATTCGAGTAATAGTATAACATTATGATTGTGTAGTATCAATCTATAGAATATAATAAAGAATTGTCTTAATCGATAGGAGAGAATAAAATACGGTTCTATATAGCTGATAGGAGAGAAGAAAATACGGTTCTATATAGCTGATAGGAGAGAAGAAAATACGGTTCTATATAGCTGATAGGAGAGAAGAAAATACGGTTCTATATAGCTGATAGGAGAGAAGAAAATACGGTTCTATATAGCTGATAGGAGAGAAGAAAATACGGTTCTATATAGCTGATAGGAGAGAAGAAAATACGGTTCTATATAGCTGATAGGAGAGAAGAAAATACGGTTCTATATAGCTGATAGGAGAGAAGAAAATACGGTTCTATATAGCTGATAGGAGAGAAGAAAATACGGTTCTATATAGCTGATAGGAGAGAAGAAAATACGGTTCTATATAGCTGATAGGAGAGAAGAAAATACGGTTCTATATAGCTGATAGGAGAGAAGAAAATACGGTTCTATATAGCTGATAGGAGAGAAGAAAATACGGTTCTATATAGCTGATAGGAGAGAAGAAAATACGGTTCTATATAGCTGATAGGAGAGAATAAAATACGGTTCTATATAGCTGATAGGAGAGAATAAAATACGGTTCTATACAGCTGATCGTTTAGAAATTTCTAAACGAGTTTGGACTTCATGCATGGCAACTATATTAAAGTCTACATCTGACGATACTATGTTAGAAAATTAACTTTTCAGATTGATATTTTGCTTTGTAACACAATGTTAAAAATGAACAGTAGAGTCTTATATATAATGTATATAGTATATGATTATCTGAACACGGAAACCTGCTCTAGCGTCGTATGGTGACAAATGCAACTAATATTTTTAATGCATGTGTTGATGACATGGATAGCCGCTCGGAATGAAAAATCTACTGGATAGTATTCATTTAGCATCTCATTAAGTCGTTGACGGACATTTGTTGAGAAGCTTAAGGATTCCACTATCTGATGCTCGGTGCATGAGGACATCCGGTACAAGTCTAAGGTGATGACAGAGCATCCCCAGGAGAACTATGAGATCTGATCAAAGCGCTGGTTGAGGTCAGGCTCTCTGAAGAGTCCAACACGCTCTATTTCAGGCCTGCATACGTTTTTTCTTCTTTTAAACGTGAAGGGACACATTGAAAGATTAATTACAGACAATTAGTTGCGGTTCACAAGAGCAATAGTGGAAGAAAATGGCAAAAAGCACTAATGCATTCCAGAGATGTTTTAATCAAAAAATCCAAATATTGGTTGAATAAAGTCATGCTGCCCCAAAAGTGATTTTTTGTACGCGATCAGTCACCGAATTTATTCAGGTTATCACAAAATATGTATTATTTTGAAAACAACCTGCTCGCCAAACTGAGTAGTTTCGCGAACCGCAGATGGATTGCTTTTTTTTTCTTTCTTGCTGAGAATGAGGCCCTGAAGATAAAGAGAAAGTTTACCGGGTCCCCTGTGGTACTAAGAACAAGGAATAAAAAATTCGCCTTAATTCTGATAAAAACACAGATGCTGTAGGGAACTGGTTTTAAGTATTGGTTGTCAGAATACAAATGAGGATCTAACCACAACTACAGTGCTATCATTTAATTTTCATAACAAATAAAATTTTAAAAAATACATATGGAAAAAGTGTATTTCTTAGTAATTACAATGTACTTTACATATTAATGGCAGTAAATACTTAATGTAAATACAGAATGTTATAAGTTATTTTTTTAATTTTAATTCTCCCCAGCTATAAGTTAATTAGTAGGACTTGTATCAGTAAATCATTATCTGCGGAACAATTCTTACAGTCTAAAAATATTTTCTACCTTTAAATAACCTCCCAATAGTTTGATTAGCCATAAAAAAAAAACAAATCAATCCAGAAACTAAGCAAAGTATTAAGAGATTCAAATTTTGTTAGAAACGAAGAAAACAGTGCTGACTTGCTATGTAATATCTAATCACCTATAAGGTAGTGAATACTAGACAATCTCTTCACAGATAAAGAAAAGACTCATAGCAGCAGAAATGTTGTTCTACTGGTAAATTATAAGAATATCATGGACAGAACATGTGAGCAATGAGGAAATCTTAAGAAAAATAAAAAGTTATAAGAAAATATATTTACACTCAGAAAGAGAGAATTGAAATTTCTGAGACAAATAATGAGAAAAGAAGGATGAGAGAATTTAACACCCACAGGACATACTGAAGGCAAGAGCAGCAAGGAGAAACAGTGAGCAACATGAGTTTCAGTCAGTGGCAGACTGAGTCTAAAGATATTGGTTACCAGGAGACAATGAGGCTCCACCTACAACTACAATACTAGCATTTAATTTTCATAATGAATAAATAAAATTTTCAAAAAATATGTGTGGAAAAATGGTACAATTAAAATTTTTGTGGAAAAAAGGTGTATTTTTTAGTTTTTACAGTGTACATGAACTGTACATTTACTGGCAGTAGATACCGAATGTAAATTCATGTTATAATGTAATTCTTATTTATTTTTTTAATTTTAAGTAATTAGTTGATATTTTAAAATAGTTTACTGCACAATTTACACATAAACAGTACAAAAGCACAATAGAGCATTGCATGCAATCCACTATATGAAGAGCAATCGTTTGTGTTTAGATGATTTTACTGATACAAGTTTAGATGACTGTTTGAATCTGCCAATAATTGCTTCTGCATCCAATTCATTTAACAATTCCTTTTCAATGGATAGCAACATGTATGATCCCAAATTCTCCACCGATAACAAATTTCTTAACCTTGTCTATGATCTCTAGCTTTAAAAATGTCATCTCACATTGGACTTGAGTAACTGATAGTGTACAGATGACTTTATGAAGTTCATATTCTTTTTTATTACTCAATCAATTGTCCGTTTCTTTTTTGCATTTTTAATTGCTATAGGGATCCCACTCCATCAGAGGCCCACTTGCCATCAGGTCAGCATCTAGACACGGAGGTCAAGCTCCAGACGGTGAACTAGATGTATATATTACAGTAGAACTGCTTCATCCAACATCGTTCAAGTAACCCATGCATTATCGGTCTGTAATTTTCACGACCTTGTCACCCACCCTAAAATTCAGTCTCCTAACACTCTAGATTTGAATTCCCTGGACAACTTGTCCTGGGGAATTGTTGATAGTGAAGCCAACAAAAGTTCACACCGTACATGTCCAAGAAAGTACCGAACTCTTACTGTCACGCGATTCTATCTTTACAAGTATCAGATCAGACAAACAAACAAACAGAAAAAAAATGAAGTATTGCTGCCATATCTGGGCTGGAGCTGCACAATCATCACTGTCCAGCTTTGAGTTCATAAGAGATTACGCGGCCTTGCGGGTGATGAAATATTTTTGCCACTTCCTTACAAACGTAACGCTACTTAAGTTAGGAGCCATGCGTGATACACGCTTAGGCGATCATGTATCTTTCGATACATGACTGACGAGGCAGATTTTTTCCCGCAGTAGGTTGCCGTTTCTTTCTGCGTTAGACCAGTTGCCATCAATCGCCATAGAACCCGGCCTGTCCTATTATTAACCCATAGCTGCAAGAAGAGGATTCATATCTTACCCAAGGGTATTAAAACAAATGAATGCAATGGATTTAACTGGAATTCGAACTCGGCTCTCCGGTTCCTCAATCCAGGCCGTTATCCATTACTCCACTAGCTTTTCGCTACTCTATTGCTATGGCAAATGTTAAGACGAGCTACTTTCCTTAGTTTAAACCTTCATGGTTAGGATCACTATATCCAGTACACCTCATCCTCGTTCTAACGTATTCTATTAGCAAGAAAGAAGTTCTACTCAGCTCATTCCTTCAGAACTGTTACTTCACGGAAGACACCTGTGAGTCTATAACTTATTTGGCGTGCTATAAGAAAATTAATCAGAAAATTCTTTAAAGATCTATAACGATTCCTCGCAGAATTTGAGACAATTTTTTTTTAAATCCTGTTTTTTTAGCTTCTATGATTAATTCCCTGTTCGTTGATTTCATCTCGATTGAAAAAAAAATATTGGATGCCATTTGTGATTTTTTTTTTAGTTGCCTCGAAGACGAGAGCTCAAAAGACAGCGAAAGCAACGGCTATTTCTCCAAGATATAATCAGGGCTTCAAAGAAGCAAACACGAAAGAAAACTGGCACTGTCATTGACAAAGAACAAAGAATCTTTGAAAAGCAATTATGAGACGAACAAACATCTGTTAAACTTCAACTAATTTACTACACAGCAGCATCCACAGAATAAATCCTTATTTACAAGTCTATTCCAATATCATGGGATCCCGAGCTCGGAAAGAACTTACTAGTAATGTCTTGTGATGGAAATAACCTAGCCATTGCAATATAGCCAAAGTTCAACGGTACACAGTAACCTGTAATTTTGTTTTCATCGACTCCTCTCAATTGTGTCCTTGTTCTAGACTAACTTGTACAAGTTCGTTTCTCCCGATAATCAAGGCTTGCGGGATAAATTCGGTACTCAATGGATGCCCTAATCTTCGGATAGTGTGTCAGACTAAACTAAACTTTTTAGAACTGGTTGGTGTTTTAAAATGTGCATTTTCTATCAGCAGAAGTAGTTAGATTCGAGTCTCATTTCTGGTTATTTTAACGTCAACATTTAATTATGTTGTTGAACCGGTATAAAACAGATTCTAATCCATTTTCAGTTATCATTAAAAGCCTGTCTAATATATACGATGCTTTACTAATTAGACCGCACACACCTATCAACGGGCGAATATGCAGTGTTAGTGATATAGTCATATCCTTTCAGATTTTGTCTATGCCATATTTATGGCACGGCTTAACTGACTGCCCCGCTCTTAAAAATTAAGGAAAATTCCATTAATTCTTATTGATTAGCATTAATTAATCGTCAATTCTAATATTGTTAGAATAAAAAATATTAATGTTTTATCATTTGAGAATGGGAGTCAGAAACCGGCCATGGACTTCATAAGGTGTTGTGTTGTACAGAAAACCCAAATAACTCCCAACATGACGCTAGTGAATGGAACCCGGGATTGGAAGGTGTTAATGGATCTTACAACACCTCTGTAATTTCCGATACACATCATCCAAACAGACGCACGCCGTGACATTGTAGCGGGGTCTGATCCAAAGTGCGTGCGTTCTGCTAGTATAATTAACGGTTCCATACGAGGAGAACAGTGAGGAGGCGCATGAACGAAAGAAAAACCGCTACGGATGTGCTTCCTATTGAGGTCGGGTGCTATGGTTTCCTTGGATGTTCAATCGTTTCCTTCCTTTTGAACGTGTGCATCATTGGCCGGTGCATGAAGAGAGCATGACATCGTCTCCAGACCCCAGTTCAGCAGGCATCAAGTTGGATCTGGTCACAACCCAACATAAATAAATTTAATAAAAACCATGCTCGTAACACAATGCTACTTCCGACGTGAAATACGTCTGTTTACCTTCTATTATTCGTCATTGATTACGCTCACTAGGAGCTCGTTGTGTTTTGTTTAACGATCAAAAGCAAATGCTTTTATTGAACACAACGTTGGAAAATCTGACTTGCAGATGCATAAAATCGTCGAGACTGACGCGCCTACACCGAAAAAACAATATCCTGTCCGATGGCAAATGTTGCTGTTGGTCGTACCGTTAGCCATCGAAAATATGTTACCTCCCCTGGTTAGAAGCTGATGAGGGCAGAGTATCGTACATGCTTTCATACGTTGTACATAGAAAATAGAGTTGTCTGTATTTTTTAAAATTTACAAAAGTCAGGTTTTAAACTATGTTTACGTCATTGATAATTGCGTACTATTGTTGTCAATTTTCTCAGATTTTAGTAGTACGCAGTTATCGATGTCGTAAACAGTTTCCAACTTGACATTTGGAAGTAAAACAAACTAAAAGGTAACTATGAATTCAGGGCTTGATTTGAGAATGTGTGTGTGTGTGTGTGTGTATATATATTGTGAATCGAAAACTAATTATAAAATGATTTTAAAAATCAGTATCGTTTGATTCTGATAAATCAGTTGGCTTGAGGAAGGTCTGTAATCTACAAAAAAATGTTAAAAATTGAAATTGTAAAGTGAGAAGAAATACGGGAAATGTTTTCCATTTTCCAAAGACCACTATAGGCCTTAATATAAGTATGATACACTAACATCTTAACCAATTGAAAGGAATTGCAAAAATGAGTTAAAACATGAAAACATTTTACATAGAATACGTAAGTACAGATACATAAGTAACACTAAACATTAGAAGACAAATTAGCAAACAAATTCTTAAAAATTACAGACTTAGTAAATACCTTGTGGATGGTATAGGGAAAATAATCATGTAAATCCAATGTTTGTTAGAAATCACACAGTTCAATTTTACCATTTCTAGCCATGTGACCAATTTAGCAGTTGGAAGGACGATTTGAAAAAACAATCACAATGGCCTTTGTTTTAAAAATATTGTAAGGTAAAAGTTTTAACTTTAGCGACATTGATGAAAATTAGGACCAACACCCGCATTAACAAAAACCAAACACCCTCACCAAAAAAAAACAAACAAAAAACTAAACCAAACAAAAAACTGACATCGAGAATGTCGTTGAGGAAAATTAGGAACAACAAATGTCCAAAGATGTTGTACACCCGCATTAACAAAACCAAACAAAAAAAACAACCAAACAAAAAAAAAACAACCAAACAAAAAAAAAAAACAACCAAACAAAAAAAAAAAACAACCAAACAAAAAAAAAAAACAACCAAACAAAAAAAAAAAACAACCAAACAAAAAAAAAAAAACAACCAAACAAAAAAAAAAAAACAACCAAACAAAAAAAAAAACAACCAAACAAAAAAAAACAACCAAACAAAAAAAAACCCAGCTACAACCCCCCAAAAAATAAAAACGACTAAACCCCAAAAAAAACCCAAAACCCCCCCCCCCCAAAAAAAAACACAAAAAACACCAAAACACAAAAAACAAAACAAAAAAACAAAACACAAAAAAAAAAAAAAAAAGTCTCTCGATTTGATTAGAAAGATTGAATCAGATCGAAAATTCCTCAGGGAATACCATGTTTCAACATGGTGAAGAAGACCAGCAAACCCTTGCAATCTGTACTAAAGAAATATTTTCAATAACTTACGGTTTATTTTCCTGTATTTTTTTTCGGAATGTAAACATCACTCAGTTTGAACTTACCTACAAAAAAGGGTAAAAAGACAATATTTATTTGATGTAATTTTGATTAAAAAAGCAATGGCATTCAATTTTTTTAACGTGAACTTATAACAATTCATAATCAGTCGAGCTAGCTAGAACATTCATGAGTATCTTGCCATGTCGGAAATTAGGGTGTCATTTCTAAAAACTGAATATTTAATCCTTGAAAATGGCTAAATGTATAGCCGAAAGTGTTCCGATAAAAAGAACATTCGGACAGGTTTAATATAGTTTATCATCCGAAAAGAAAAAAATTATTAGATCGCATGAGAAATTGTATAAAAAACTAAATAAAAGCACCTTGTCTGTAGTATTCAATGAAATGTGCATGAAAGAAGGATTGCTATATATATATATATATATATATATATATATATATATATATATATATATATATATATATATATATATATATATATATATATATATATATATATATATATATACACACACACACTGCGATGGGAAAATTGTTATTTTTTATTTTGCGCAAGCCCGTATTTTTCATTTTTGTCGAATGCACAGTATAGTAGGGTTAGTCGGGAACCGTCTGTGAGGAAAAATAAAAACACCACCATGACGCAATTCGCTCCACCAGAAATTTGGAAAAAGCATGATGTGCTGCTTGGCATTACTCCCATAAGCTCCAACACAAACATTTCAAGATGTTTTGATGACAATGCAGGGGATTCGGAAAGAATTGGATGACATGACCAGTTACCATCATTGGGTTTGGAGTGATCACCAGTAATGGCGATTCCAGTCATCTTCCCACACGGCCTCAGACTAACGTTGAGAAAGTAGTGCTGCCCTGGGTCAAGAAGGTAGCTGCTGAGAGACCATATGTCTGGCAACAGGACTGCACAATGCCACACAAGGAGAATCCAGTCTTGTCTGTCAGACAATTTTCTACCACCACATAATCTTACATCTGGCCACCTTACTCCCCAGTGGGACTCTCTCCCTCTTACTTGCTTCCCTGATAACTATAATCTTAAAAATTTAAATGTAATATCAATCGACATCTTCTGATCCCTAGATTTTGATCCCCGTTCTTCTTTTTCCTTTCCTCAAAAAACCCTCTTTACCCTTACTTTCCCTCGCTATAACTCCTTGCATGCTAGCGGTACTTGCTTGGGATGAAATGGTGAGGACAAAAAAAAAAAAAAAAAAGAATGAAATAAAAATCTTATGTTTAACATTTATTACAAAAATTCAAAACATCAGATATCATTCTTACAATTAGTTAAGCAAATCTATCTTATGTAAAAATGATGTTTTTGAATTAACGTGTCCATTGGGAGATTGTATTTTCAATATTAATAATCAATAAATAACATTAAATTCTTAGATTAGCCACTCATATACCACACTCACCCGTAGGTTGACATGTTTTTTGACAAATTTAGTGCGATTCACGCACATCTAAATCAAAGTATACCAAGTAAACAAAATATTAAAATAAGGAAAATTTTCAAAAATATACAAAAAAAATGTTATTGAATTTAATGCAAAGAATAACTCAAAATTCTAGAAGCCATATTAATACAAATGAACCAGCCAAAATTAAAAAGGGTACCTTTCTCCAGATCGTATATTATTCATTATTCGCCGCGCTTCCTCAGGACGTAGGCGATCATGGCTCTCCACAATTTCCTGTCCTTCGTAGCTCTTAATAAATTTAGTCTTTTTTATCTCTCCTAAAACCTGTCCGCTATCCATTTACTCAAGCTCACTCATGCGTTGAGTTCCAATCTGTCCTGTGACTATTAGATTTTCCAAGCCCTCTTTCCTCATTATGCGCTATAGAAATTTCAACTGTCTCTTTCTGAGGTTAAGTATAAGTTTCCTTTTTGTTTCCGTTCTCTCTAAAACTTCGTCGTTGCTAACATGTTCGATCCATCATAGCATCCTTCTGTAGAATCACATATCTGTTGCTTCAGACACCAGTTCAAAACCACAAGAAACCTTGTCTAGCTCAGACTGTGAAAGTAAAAAGTTTAAATTTTGAGAACCGGTCATATATTAAAGTGCGGATAAAAATGCACGTATAAATTAAGCTTGACTGTTGTAGATCACGTCATTTTAAGCGACCGGAAACTGGTTGCAAAGGCTAAGAAACACCGGAATATGACACACAAAATTCTAACAACACTATTCTTGATAACGACTGTAATGACAGTCGAAAGAACTGGTGTGGTTAGAATAAAACTTTGGAACGTGAATTACGACGTGAAACAACTTAGAGGGAAATTAGAAACAGTAAATAAAAAGTTGGACAGACAAATCTAATCGGTATTGTTTAATAAAATTTATTTGAAATAATTGTTGCTGCATATATATATATATATATATATATATCCATCCCATTTTATACATATATGTATGTATAAAATATGATATATGTATATCATATTTTATACACACACAACCAACCAAAACACCCACCCACCCACACATCACACCACAATTTATACACACACACACATTTTATACACAACCACACACATATATATATATATATATATATATATATATATATATATATACAAGACATTTTTATAGATACAAGTATTTAAGCAAATGCTCTGTTTTATAATAAACAGTATTAAATAACATTTACCGGCCAGAATGTCCGAGAAATTTTCAATGAAGGACGAATATTTCTTAAATGTTATTTAATACTGTTTATTATAAACAGAGCATTTACTTAAATACTTGTATCTATAAAAAGAATGTTAAACATAAAAATGTCTTTAAATAATTAAAGGACTTTGTCCATTTCATAATATATATATATATATATATATATATATATTAGAGAGAGAGAGTATGATAGAGATATGAAACAATTCAATTTTTTTCAGAACTTGCTTTTGTATGTATAATATTTTTCGTGTGGCACGTTTCGTCCTTTAGGACTTCATTGGACTAAAGTGATGATCACTTTGATGTGATTACATATGCGCATAAAGAAGAGTAGGGAATGAAATATTTTTCTTTTTTTCTTTTTATAGAAATGTGTTTGTGTTATAGAAATGTTTAGTTTAGCTGATTTCATTTACTTTTTTAATTATCGTCATCGATTTGTCTAAAATTTTTCTGATACACAAAAAAAAGTGAAAGTGAAGATGCCAGGTCAAGTCCGAAAATATTGCGGATTGTTTGGATTAATAAGCAACGGAAATGTGGTTCTATAAAAGGAAGCTGAGAATACCATGGACTGAACATGTCAGCAACGACAAAGATTTGGAGAAAACGAAAACAAAAAGGACACTTATACTTAACATCGGTGAGAGACATGTAAAATGTATAGGGCACATAACGTGGAAGGATGACTTGGAAAATCTGATACTCACAGGATAGATTAAAGCCTCGGAGGACAGAGGAAAATCACGCATATTATAATTAGAGAGCTTAAGTCAATAGATGACGGAGTAAGGTTTAGGAGAAATAATAAAAAATAAAAAAAATTATTAAGAGCTTACTAAGGAAAGTGATTTGTGGAGAACCATGATCACCTACGCCCTGAAGAGACATAGCACATAAAGAAGAAGACATATAAAGAAGAAGAAGAAGACATATAAAGAAGAAGAAGAAGACATATAAAGAAGAAGAAGAAGACATATAAAGAAGAAGAAGAAGACATATAAAGAAGAAGAAGAAGACATATAAAGAAGAAGAAGAAGACATATAAAGAAGAAGAAGAAGACATATAAAGAAGAAGAAGAAGACATATAAAGAAGAAGAAGAAGACATATAAAGAAGAAGAAGAAGACATATAAAGAAGAAGAAGAAGACATATAAAGAAGAAGAAGAAGACATATAAAGAAGAAGAAGAAGACATATAAAGAAGAAGAAGAAGACATATAAAGAAGAAGAAGAAGACATATAAAGAAGAAGAAGAAGACATATAAAGAAGAAGAAGAAGACATATAAAGAAGAAGAAGAAGACATATAAAGAAGAAGAAGAAGACATATAAAGAAGAAGAAGAAGACATATAAAGAAGAAGAAGAAGACATATAAAGAAGAAGAAGAAGACATATAAAGAAGAAGAAGAAGAAGACATATAAAGAAGAAGAAGAAGAAGACATATAAAGAAGAAGAAGAAGAAGACATATAAAGAAGAAGAAGAAGAAGACATATAAAGAAGAAGAAGAAGAAGACATATAAAGAAGAAGAAGAAGAAGAAGACATATAAAGAAGAAGAAGAAGAAGAAGACATATAAAGAAGAAGAAGAAGAAGAAGACATATAAAGAAGAAGAAGAAGAAGAAGACATATAAAGAAGAAGAAGAAGAAGAAGACATATAAAGAAGAAGAAGAAGAAGAAGACATATAAAGAAGAAGAAGAAGAAGAAGACATATAAAGAAGAAGAAGAAGAAGAAGACATATAAAGAAGAAGAAGAAGAAGAAGACATATAAAGAAGAAGAAGAAGAAGAAGACATATAAAGAAGAAGAAGAAGAAGAAGACATATAAAGAAGAAGAAGAAGAAGAAGACATATAAAGAAGAAGAAGAAGAAGAAGACATATAAAGAAGAAGAAGAAGAAGAAGACATATAAAGAAGAAGAAGAAGAAGAAGACATATAAAGAAGAAGAAGAAGAAGAAGACATATAAAGAAGAAGAAGAAGAAGAAGACATATAAAGAAGAAGAAGAAGAAGAAGACATATAAAGAAGAAGAAGAAGAAGAAGACATATAAAGAAGAAGAAGAAGAAGAAGACATATAAAGAAGAAGAAGAAGAAGAAGACATATAAAGAAGAAGAAGAAGAAGAAGACATATAAAGAAGAAGAAGAAGAAGAAGACATATAAAGAAGAAGAAGAAGAAGAAGACATATAAAGAAGAAGAAGAAGAAGAAGACATATAAAGAAGAAGAAGAAGAAGAAGACATATAAAGAAGAAGAAGAAGAAGAAGACATATAAAGAAGAAGAAGAAGAAGAAGACATATAAAGAAGAAGAAGAAGAAGAAGACATATAAAGAAGAAGAAGAAGAAGAAGACATATAAAGAAGAAGAAGAAGAAGAAGACATATAAAGAAGAAGAAGAAGAAGAAGACATATAAAGAAGAAGAAGAAGAAGAAGACATATAAAGAAGAAGAAGAAGAAGAAGACATATAAAGAAGAAGAAGAAGAAGAAGACATATAAAGAAGAAGAAGAAGAAGACATATAAAGAAGAAGAAGAAGAAGACATATAAAGAAGAAGAAGAAGAAGACATATAAAGAAGAAGAAGAAGAAGACATATAAAGAAGAAGAAGAAGAAGACATATAAAGAAGAAGAAGAAGAAGACATATAAAGAAGAAGAAGAAGAAGACATATAAAGAAGAAGAAGAAGAAGACATATAAAGAAGAAGAAGAAGAAGACATATAAAGAAGAAGAAGAAGACATATAAAGAAGAAGAAGAAGACATATAAAGAAGAAGAAGAAGAAGACATATAAAGAAGAAGAAGAAGACATATAAAGAAGAAGAAGAAGACATATAAAGAAGAAGAAGAAGACATATAAAGAAGAAGAAGAAGACATATAAAGAAGAAGAAGACATATAAAGAAGAAGAAGAAGACATATAAAGAAGAAGAAGAAGACATATAAAGAAGAAGAAGAAGACATATAAAGAAGAAGAAGAAGACATATAAAGAAGAAGAAGACATATAAAGAAGAATTTCCAGACCACATGTAGCAGCAATATGCAATACAGACACACATGGTAATAAAACAAGGAAAACACTGATGCTACAAGCCGGACTTTTCATGGTAACTTTATCACGAACATATTCTAAAGGATTAACATCAGTCAGTTATGTATCATGCGCGATACACGCTTAGGCGATCATGTATCTTTCGATACATGACTGACGAAGCAGATTTTTTTTCCTGCAGTAGGTTGCCATTTCTTTCTGCGGAAGACCAATTGCCATCAAAGGCTATAGAATTCGGTCTGTCCTGTTATTTCCCTATAGCTTGGAAGAAGAGGATTCATATCTTTCCCAAGGGTATTAAATGGATTCGACTGAAATTCGAACTCGGCTCTCCGATTCCTCAATCCGAGACACCGTGCTTCCTCACAAAATCTAATAGTTTTGTAAGAAAAAAATAATTGGATGATAGGTTAAGGAAGTTTATAAACTGTCATAATGCCATTAGGAATCCGTATCAAAATAACAAAAATTAATTATTCTAGTTTACGGGGACATCGTGCTAATGAAATGGGTTCCTGTAACTTAAAACGTTTGTATTTAATTGTAAAGAAAATATTCTATTGACTATTTTGTTTACACTAACAAAATTAGTATATGTATATATAAGGGAATATATTATAAGTTAAAACTCACGCGGTATATGACATGTAACTCGTAGGTTTTGCTGATACCGATTGCTTAATACTGATATTGTGAAAACATTGATTTGAACCATAAAATCTGACACACTGAATCTATTTCAATAGGTTTATATTGATCTGAGTCTGTGCCTGTCAAGATTATTGTATATTCTATACATTTGCTGTCAGCTGTCTATCCATTGCTGTGTATCCTCGTGTCTTGAGCCCTCCCCTATGCATCATCGTCATCGTGTCTCTCGAGCCATCACCTGTGCATCATCGTGTCTCTCGAGCCATCACCTGTGCATCATCGTGTCTCTCGAGCCATCACCTGTGCATCATCGTGTCTCTCGAGCCATCACCTGTGCATCATCGTGTCTCTCGAGCCATCACCTGTGCATCATCGTGTCTCTCGAGCCATCACCTGTGCATCATCGTGTCTCTCGAGCCATCACCTGTGCATCATCGTGTCTCTCGAGCCATCACCTGTGCATCATCGTGTCTCTCGAGCCATCACCTGTGCATCATCGTGTCTCTCGAGCCATCACCTGTGCATCATCGTGTCTCTCGAGCCATCACCTGTGCATCATCGTGTCTCTCGAGCCATCACCTGTGCATCATCGTGTCTCTCGAGCCATCACCTGTGCATCATCGTGTCTCTCGAGCCATCACCTGTGCATCATCGTGTCTCTCGAGCCATCACCTGTGCATCATCGTGTCTCTCGAGCCATCACCTGTGCATCATCGTGTCTCTCGAGCCATCACCTGTGCATCATCGTGTCTCTCGAGCCATCACCTGTGCATCCTTCTGTGTCTATTCTTCGCCTGTCTGATCCCCGCTAGATATCTACACTTGCCTATCTAACCCTTGCAAGGCATCTAGCCTTGTCTCTCTATCCCTTACCAGATTATTTATTCTTTACTATCCATTCATTCGTTGTTATTGTTTACTATTTTTCCATATATTCCCTTCTTTCTGTGTAGCGATCTATTTTATCTATCTTTTAGTCGGTTCATATCTGCCCCTCAATTATTGAAATTAAAAGGGTGGGCGCATGCGCACGCAAACATTTCTATTGTGCTGTTTTTTAAAGAATATGGATTTATAAATAGATAAAGTAAGGAAATATTGCAGAAAGAGCTAAACATGATTAACTTTCCTTTGACAGGAAAATATTCTATCGCAAATGCAATCAAGTCATTTCGGAATGCTGCTATTAAATTTACATCAGAAACACCTGCTCTCGTGGACGAAATATGGGCTTCATAAAATAAACATTTCTAAAAAGTAGGCAAATACTCCTCTCTCAACTATTAAATATCAAATACTCAATTGCTATATATATATATATATGTGTGTGTATTTGTGTGTGTGTGTGTGTTTGCATGTATGCCTGTGTGCACGTAAACCACGTGTTACTCTAAACTGCAACTGGAATATTGGAAAGCACGTGTTCATCTACACACCTGTCAAAAGATACGAACATATTTCCTTATGCATCTGTTCTTACTATTTTTATTTTTATTTCTGCGCAGCGATCTCTTTGAGTGTGTGTGTGTGTGTGTGTGTGTGTCTACAGCAATATCTAGAAGGAAAATTTTTCAACTTAACTCATTTCCAGTAATATGACCAGATGACCAATCGTCATATTTTGTTGAGATTCTTTTAGTCGAACTGTCAACTTTCCTCCCAACTATATATCTATGGGGTGATATCTACATCCACATATTTGCTTACATCTATGGTGTATCAAAAATGTTTGACAAACTTTGGCGGCAGGTTCCTCACACCAAAACAAGGAAAAAAGTTTATCTTTTTACCTCAACACAGCAACTCATAAAAAAATGTTCAAATTGTCCTCTTGCTTCTATACACGCATGCACCCGTCGGATCATTGACTTGCGGACAAAGGTGGGGGGAGAGAGAGGGAGGGGGGCCAAAAGGAAGAGAGAGAAAAGGGAAGAGGGAGAGGGGCCAAGAGGAAGAGAGAGAAAAGGGTAGAGGAAGAGAGATAAAAGGGAAGAGGAAGAGAGAGAAAAGGGAAGAGGAAGAGAGAGAAAAGGGAAGAGGAAGAGAGAGAAAAGGGAAGAGGAAGAGAGAGAAAAGGGAAGAGGAAGAGAGAGAAAAGGGAAGAGGAAGAGAGAGAAAAGGGAAGAGGAAGAGAGAGAAAAGGGAAGAGGAAGGGAGAGGGGCCAAAAGGAAGAGGGAGAGAGTGATACACACAAACATTAAATAAACGGATTCTCCGGTCGACTTTTAACGTATGAAGGCTTAACTGTTCTCCTTTGCAAAGGATCACTTGACTGCTCACACAGATGATTTGATTACAGGGAGCGAGGCTTTTCAGAATAACTGATAACAGAAAAAAGACATTTTGCTATTAAATATTCAAACCGATTTCACCAATTTTTTACTCCTAGACTGGCAACCATTAAAGGCTATAGGTTCTGCTATTTAAACTATAGCAAGAGGAAAATGCATTCATACCTTT
Source organism: Acanthosepion esculentum (assembly GCA_964036315.1). Classification (NCBI taxonomy): domain Eukaryota; kingdom Metazoa; phylum Mollusca; class Cephalopoda; order Sepiida; family Sepiidae; genus Acanthosepion; species Acanthosepion esculentum. The sequence goes on from OZ038483.1 coordinate 76,040,943, forward strand.
TTAAGTGTATAGGCGCGATAGAAACAGAATAGACGACGTATCATTTATAGACACATAGATATGAGAAATATATACGAATTTTGAAAACTTCCATTCTGACAGGTTTGGTCACAGAACCGAATTGAATTATTCTTAAAAGCTTTTCTATAATGGAGTTAAAAGGCGAAAATCAAAGGTTCAAAATGTAATTTAGATTCTGTCTCGCTTGTGCAGCGTTTACACGCGTGAAATAGAATTCTGATCATAAGGACAAAGTTTCACTGATGAAACATGTCAAAGAGAAGTCTCTTTCATATAGGGAAACTTCAGGTATTCATTGATCGAATCGACAGTCGCACTGGCGGTTCAAATTTATCAAACCTTTCTCTTAAAACAATTCTTAAAGATAAAAATAGGTTTCTCAAGCCTACTGTTATCGCTCTTCCCGGTATTCATCTGGCTCTCCTTTCGAAAGTAATGTACAATGTCGATATCTTTAATCTATCATTTTGTCTTCGACTTACATGTGCTATCCATTTTCGTTGTTTCTGTTTGGTACATATCGTTTTGATTGTGTAGCGCCAGTCCATGAAGTTCGAAAAAGGACGGCCATTTTAAGCCTCGAATCTAATCACTGAAGTTTTAAGAGTATGTAAAGGACAAAAACACGCACGCTAATTTAAACATCTGCGAAAGGACTGAATTCAATTGAACGTACACTATTTACATTATTCGGACTATTGTGCTCATCTTTGTCGCCATATTTATTAAGCTTCGATCGTTGTACGCTCCGGCCTTCTTCAAGTGGTTGGAATGTCGAACTGAACCCTTTATTTCGCTCACTGGGGTAGACTTTTCTAGTTACACGTGCCATATCTAATGGATATCAGTTATCCCCTGCTTAATTCCCTCACCAATTTCTCCGCCTTAACCATGTATTGAACTCACACTATTTGGGTCCTATCACTGGATCTAACTATCCAATGTGCCATGTGTCCTTGAGGACATCTGTGTATGAATTTCTGGGTATTATAAACCTAATGTCTTCAGCAACCATTTTTTACCAGTGTTCATATTGCAATTTTTGTTGTCATTATCGCTTTTCTCTGGCATTCTTTATTACTTGTTTCCCTATTGTACTCATTGCTATGCTTAGTCGGTTCGATTTTAATTGAACGTACCGATTTAATGACCCTGGGAGATTTAGCTATTTTTCAATATAGTCCTCCTTGACACTGCTATGTCCTCCACAACACACACAATCCCATCATTATTTTTTAAAATGGCGACCACGGAGGTGGTATTTGAGTTTAGGAACAAGAAGAAATCAGAGGGAGCTACGTCTGGTGAGTAAGGAGGATGAGGTAACAATTCAAAGCCACAATTAGCTGATTCCGCTACTGCAACATGGAGAAGTGTGAACGGGCGCGGTATCCTGGTCGAAGAGCACACCTGACCTCAGCTTTCCTCTCCGTTTCGATAGCTTCCTTCAGTTATCTTCATTCTGGTACAGAGTACTGGAGAAGGCACGTAGTATAGTAGTAGAGGAGGTACGATGGAGTAATGGATAGCGGCTCGGATTGAGGAATCAGGGAGCCGAGTTCGAATTGCAGTAGAATCCATTATATTCACTTACGTGCTAATACCCCTGAGAAAAGGTATGAATCCTCTTCTCCCCCAGATATGGGTAAATAGTAAGACCTGGATCTGTAGCCTTGGATGGCAACTAGTCTACCGCAGAAAGAAATTGCAACCTACTGCGGGGGAAAAATCTGCCTCATTAGTCATGTATCTAAAGATACGTGATCGCCTAAGCGTGTATCACTCTTACCACATAACTGACATAGTACTGTCCGTTAATATTTTTTTCCATTTTCCAGTTAGTATATCATGATTGTGCCTTCAGAATCGTAAAATTCAGAAGCTGCTTTCTTGAACTTCTTCGGGGCTGGAGAACCGGAGTGTTTACTGTTTGTTTTGAATAATTTATCAATATTTTTGGTATATCGGGTCCGTACCGATCCTTCAGAGTCTGTCTATATTTCTGAGATGAGGTATTATGTACAGTATTTACATTAGTCGGACTATTGTCGCCATATTTGTCACAACGTTTCGGTCGTTGTACGCTCCGGCCTTCTTCAGGTGGTTGGAATTTCGAACTGAACCCTTTATTTCGATCACTGGGGTAGACTGTTCTAGTTCCACGAGCCATGTTTGATGGATATCAGTTATCAGTTATCTCCTGCTAATTTTCACTCTGAAAGTTTTCCACTGCCTTAACCGGGTATTGAACTCACACTCTTTGGGTCTGTCACTGGATCTAACCAACGACTTTATCCACTGTGCCATGTGTCCTTGAGGACACATGGCACAGTGGATAAAGGCGTTTCAGAGGGTAAATTAGCAGGAGATAACTAATAACTGACATCCATCAAACATGGCTCGTGGAACTAGAACAGTCTACCCCAGTGATCGAAATAAAGGGTTCAGTTCGAAATTCCAACCACCTGAAGAAGGCCGGAGCGTACAACGGCCGAAACGTGACAAATATGACGACAAAGATGAGGACAATAGTCCGACTAACGTAAATACTGTAATTTATCCATGTTCGAAGTGATGAACCCAGGTTTCTTTTTCCGCCTGTAAGCGAATCAGAAGTTTCCTAGAAATATTAACCCTTTTCAGCTTCTGCTCTGGTGTCAGCATTCTTGGGACCCATCTTGTAGACAGCTTGCTCATCTCCAAGATCTCAATTAAAACAGTATGGGCCAAACTAAAACTAATGCCTGTCGACTTAGTTATCTGTTGGACAGTAAGACGTCTGTCATTGAAAACCATACGATGAGTGGGATCAACTCGTTCGTCAGTGGTCGAGGTTCTTGGACGATCTGACCGAGGGTCATTTTCTGTGTTGTCTCTGCCCAGCTTGAATTCCGCAGCCATTTCTTCACAGAGGCATAGGAAGGGGAATTCTCAGTAAGTGTCTGTAACATGCCTTCGTTGATTTCCTTGAGTGTCATATCTTTTTTTTTTTTTTTTTTTAAATCCTTCAAGTATGTCTACTTTTGCAAAGAACATGGTAAAAAGTATTTTGTTCACCTGTAAACATTCAAAGTTACCCTCACTCAAGCTTTTCACTGATCGGCCAATGACGCATTTCAGTTCCTCGTCGACGTGCACTTAAAGCTGGGAAAAGGCCGGATGCATGCTCACAAAGCAACAAGATGAAAGATAAACGCCACGCCGAGAAATGAGTGTGTTTCTCATATCATACGTAGAAATTTTATTCAAGGCTACGCCTGCCCGCCTGGATGAGTAGGTGGATGACGACTGGACAATTTCTACTATGTGGATCTCATAGGTCGGTTATTCCCCCTACCATCTCCTAGGCCATGAACACATCCCGACATATCTGGCAATATAAACGGGTGGCACCGAAACCTCGAGACAAATGTCCAACTCCCAAGAGCGTAACAGAACTTACCCCAATCTCGAGTATATCTTTATATCGATCAGCACTCGGATACGCCCTATTTCCGGTTATGTTGTCACTTGAGCTCCGCAAATCACTCATCCACTCCTTTACTTCCCCGTTCCTTTTCAGTCAAAGTGGATGCCGCTTAGAAAACTAGACTTATGAAAACCCTTCTGTCTATAAAACCCCATTTTTATTTCCTACGTGGGCGTCAGTAGCAACACAACCTAGCATTTGTTACACACTCCATTAAATAACAAAAACGAGAATAATTATCCGATTAATTCATGGAATAACTACAATATTTCATCTTTCAGAAATTAGGCAGCGTGGAAAGCGCAACGACCGAAACACGGTGATTGATAGTTTTTTTTTCTTTTTTTTTTTTTACACTAATCTTAAATCGCTCGTTTGCTTCGACACAAGCTTGATCCTATTTTCGGAACATTTCTACGAGTTATTCTTGTATGATCCGTTGGAAGCATTGGGTGACGCGAGTCCTCCATCCAAATCGATCTCTTGCTTTGTCAGAAACTTGGTAATAGGTTCAGTCCATCTGTAAGAGATCTTCTCGTATAGCGTTTCATAATGTTCTGACAGCTCAAACTCTTTCCTTACCCGCTTTCTGGCTTCATTTTTTCGGCGACTTGGTCCCTCAGTAGATATTCGTAATAGATGATCGAGCATCTCCAGGTATCTAAAATCCATCGATTCTTGTAAGATGCATAAACATGCCCTCACTCACTCTCTTCCTCTCGAACTTCCTTATTTGTAGAATGAACCCACTAGGTAATAATATCGTCCTCAAGTAACATGAGTGGAAAAGGTTTAGAAACCTTCTGATCATACTTCTCTTCTGTCTGGTTTCATTAGGACAGACCTAAGATTGCTTGAACAATATTTGAGTACAGTTAGATCTTGTCTTTACTGATGAAAGTTTTAGACCAGACATAACAGTGCAATCGCTTACATCTTTAAATGACCTAAGAAAAGACGAAAATTCACTGAGCGAAACGTTTGATTAAAACGGAAATTAAAATGATATTACTTCAAATAATGTATTATCTTTTGACAATGAATTATTTAAGAGGTTCTGGGAGCTAGGGGAAAGCTGAAAATGGTGCTGTCGGAGCCAATATATAAAAATAAACTACGAGACATCTTATTCAACCGAAACAGCGAGGCAATTCTGAGAGATCGTCTGGTTTGTTTTGTTTTATGATATATCAACCTCAATGGGTTATTTAATGCCAACAACATTTTTATTGTTGGAAATATTTTTTTCAATGTATAGCTGGTATTTTTTTATGTATTCCTTGTAATAATATATTGCTAGTAATAATTTTCCTTCAAAAATCTATTGCCGGTAAAAGTATTTCTGGTATTAAAACCTATTTTACACATTCATAGTATCTTGACCCCAGTTTGGGGGTTAACTATTTACTCATAGCCGGAACCCTAACAGGTGCTACCACCCCAGATCAGGGTAGACCTGGGAACACTAGCAATTCAGAGGTGGTGCCACGCTCCTTAAAGCCTCCTGATCAGAGGCCTTAATGTTGACTGTAGTTTATCGTCTTTCCCAGGACGCAATTCTGAAAGAATTTCAAGTCCTACTAAGATTCACTATTAGCGGCCACAGTGTTAGCAAAATATGCAGATGACACAGTAATGATAGCAGACACAGAAGGAAAAATACAAAATGCGAAGAAAAAAGGGAGCAGGAAGGATTAAAGCAGAGCCATAAGAAAACAGGATGCATGGTTGTTAGCAAAAGGATAATCCCAAGATACAAATTGCAAATCGGAGATACTAAAATCAAACGACTACAGCAATTTAAATATCTGGGAAGGTTTCTAACAGAGGACGGAAAGTTCGACACTCAAATCCGAAGATGGTTTCGGATAACCCAACATGCTTTTCAAAAGCTAAGCAGAATATTAAGAAAGAGAAATGTCGTTAAAAACTAAGAAAAGAGTACTGAACGGCACCGCGACAACTGTCTTCCTATATAGCAGTGGATGCTGGACAATCTCCTCAAAGATGAAGAAAAGACTTAAACCAACAGAAATGTGGTTCTACAGAAAAATGCCGAGGATACCATGGACCGGACATATGAGCAATGATGAGGTTTTAGAGAGAAAAAAAGAAAGAAAAAAAAAGAAAGAAAAAAAGAAAAAAAAAGAAAGAAAAAAAAAAAAAAAGAAAGAAAAAAAGAAAAAAAAAGAAAGAAAAAAAGAAAAAAAAAGAAAGAAAAAAAGAAAAAAAAAGAAAGAAAAAAAGAAAAAAAGAAAGAAAAAAGAAAGAAAAAAAAGAAAGAAAGAAAAGAGAAATATACTTAACATCAGGAAGTGACAATTTAAATTTCTTGGTTACATAATGAGAAAGAAGGGCTTAAAAAAATCTGAAACGCACGAGACAAATTGAGGGAAAGAGGAAAACAGCGCATAGCATACTTGATGGACTCGAGTAAATGGGTTGTGTAACAGGGCTTAAGAGAAATAGCAAGAAGACAATTTATCAAGAGCTAAAAGGGACGAAGTTCTGAAGGGCTATCATCACCTACGTACTGAGCAGATACGGCACATAAATATGATGAGCCCAAAGTCGAGACTTAATGGCCAAAAGTTTAAACTACTCAGAAGGCTGGAAAGTGTACTCCCTTAAACTCTTTACTATAGTACCGCGACGTTTTGCATTTAAGTTCAGTACTCGACTAGCGATGCGGTCTCATCAATGTACGGTCGAGTTGGCTAGATGTAACCGTAAATTCTACGCAAACAGTTCTTTATCTCGAACTTGTCGAACTCCCTTCCGCCCCCCCTACTTTCCAACTATCTTTAATATTACAAAAGTTAAATACAATTTCAATTACTATACGCCTGATTACTCTTTTTTATTCTGTCATTAGTAATGATTCTGTTTCTTCCTTATTCATCAACCCTTTGTGTCTTTGTGGCTTATTTGCCTTGCTTGTGGTTAAACTCTATTAAAAAATGTAGTAACATTCGTGAAATAATGAAAATGTTTCACTTGAAAGTTTAAAAAAAAAAAAAAAGCTCTGTCCGGCCTATGTCAAAGCGATACATTTCTTTTTCATCGATTCAGTCAGTAGCTACACCTATTTCCCATCTGTTCAATCAATAGTCCTCTTCGGAATAAATATTTTTGCCCTATTGCTGCCATCAAGAAAACTTTTCTCGTCTCTGTGGCTTTGTAATATTCAATTGGAGGCAAACGGGAAATCGATAAAAATGGCGCTGGTCACGTGATACACGCTTAACGATAACTGTAAAAGTTATGTTCTATTTTTTTGTTTTTTAGTTGGGATGGAAGAAAGGCTGAGTGAAGAGTCGGCGGAAGAGCTAAGATCTAGAAGAAAGAAAGCGGTTGAATATTATGCAATGAAACAAGAAACAGAAGTGGAGAAGGAAAACAAAGGAAGCGGGTAGTAACAGAGGGCGGGGGGACACAGGAAAGTAAGCTAACAAAAACAATTCTGAATACGAAAACAGATAGGAAGACGGAAGGAGACATTTTGAAAGGAGAAGATATTACGATCGGTTAAAAAAAGGAAGGAAAAATATCGGACAAAAATATAAACAAAAGCTTATGCAATCGATTATATATAACTCAAAATATAGGTTTTTAGATATCTGGTCTGTTGCTTCTGTTATGTATCTCGAGATTCGTGATAGAATCCAAAGAAGAATCAGTAATATTATCGGTCCTGACCTGGCATCTCGGCTTCAGCTACTTTCCCCGCCGCCGTCACGTAACTTTACCCTGGCTTTTCTATAAATATTTTCGCGGTAATTGTTCTGACGAGCTTTCCTCCCCACCCCACAGATAAAAAATTGTAAATAATTATTTTCCAAGGGCAGCTTAGATGTGGCACAAGGCCGAAAGTATATGGCCTCCAGTGAGAATCGAGCTCACTACTCAGTCGTAATTGTTCTAGCGAGACAAGCTTGTTAACCATTACACCGCCTCGAGTTGTCCAAAAATTGTAAATATAGAGACTAGCTAGCACTTCATAGAAAATTTGAGGTATTTTGGTGGATGCAGTAAGAATGGTAAGTAAGAATGTATTTTGGTTTGAGGAATACTGTGGTATGTTTGGGTCAGTAATTGTGGCTAGTTAAGTTTAATTATAAGACAGAAGGTCAGCCTTCCTCAACCCCCTTTTGGCCTTGTACCACATTTTTTGTATATTTACAAAATGAGTATTGCTTTCCTCTTTGGCAGTAAGAATAGTAAGTAAGGATGTATTGTTTTGGTGTAAGGAATACTTGTTTGGTTCAGTTACCAACTATTTCCTGTTAATTCCCATCTCCGAATTCTCCACCGCCTTAACCAGGTATTGAACTCCTTGAGGACACAGGGCACAGTGGATAAAGGCGTTAGTTAGATCCAGTGATATGACCCAAATAGTGTGAGTTCAATACCTGGTTAGGGCGGTGGAGAACTTGGAGAGGAGAATTAACAGGAGATAACTGATAACTGACATCCATTAGACATGGCATGTGGAACTAGAACAGTCTACGCCAGTGAGCGAAATAAAGGGTTCAGTTCGATATTCCAACCACCTGAAGAAGGCCGGAGCGTACAACGTCCGAAATGTTGTAATAAATATGGCGACAAAGATGAGGACAATAATCCGAATAATGTAAATAGTGGGAAACTCGTATTAATGTTTTCAAAACAATGGTAATTATATAGAGCACATTGTATAAATAAAAACAGTTGTCAAACATAACATTTTTTTCTATGTATGGAAACTTATGGCCGACCCTGTATATACAAACAGACGCACAATGGCGCAACATTTATTTTTAGTTTATCGTTTGATGCAATTGATTTTTAAGTTATACAAGGAATTTTTCTCTGAAATAAAATTTATTTATTACTTATGGTATTAGTTATCCTATTTCATTTATATTTTCATATTACTCTGTAAATAAACTGTAATAATATTTGTAGTCATTTTTATTACTCCTGGTGTGAGTATTCCTAAGAGTTCTGCCCGAATTTTGAATTAAAAAAAAACAAGTGACCAAATGTTACATTTAATTACAGATTCAATCAACAATGTATTTTCCCTGATTATCTGACTTCCTTCCATCTATTAACAAGCTTACTAATTCCATTACTGTAAAATTATTTGGGCTTTGATTCGAAGAACTCACAAATGTCAGTTTTAACCTCTTCCTGTGTTACAAAAGCTGTTTCTTCCAAATGATTCTGTAAGCTACGAAACAAATGGTAGTCTGAAGGAGCAAGGTCGAGAGAATAAGGTGGATGAGGAATTTTCTCCCAACCAAGTTCTTCGATCTTTTTGACGTGATTCTTGTTGTGTGTGGTCGCGCACTGTCCTGATGAAACATTACCCGTTTTCGATTCACTAGAGCAGGTCTTTCTTTCCTCAAAGCTTGGTTCAAACGCTCTAATTGCTGACAGTATATTTGAGCATTAATTGTTGCATTAGGTGGTAAGAATTCAAAGTGGATTATTCCTTGGCAATCCCATTAGATTGAAAGAAGAACCATTTGCCCATGAAGTTCTCTTCTCTGCTGTGGCTGAGGTCCTTCCCCTTTACCAAGCCACTGTCTACGACGCTTAACATTTCGATAAAAGATTCATTTTTGGTCGCATGTCTATCCAAAAAAGGTGAAACAAGTTGGAGAGAAGAGCAGATGTCAACTCGGGATTTGAGGTTGTTTTCAGACAATTCATGAGGCACCCATTTTCCAAGTTTAGGAACTTTTCCAAGTTGTTGAAGATGACGATGAACAGTTGTATGGTTTGAACTGAGAACCACTGCCAATTCCTCAACTGATAAAGCAGGATTTTCTTCAAGAAGCTTTTCATCAAACTCAACTGGACGTCCGGTTCGATCTTCATCTTCCAGGGTGAAATCTCCACCTCTGAATTTTGCAAACCATCTTCTGCAAGTTCCTTCATTCACACATTCCTCTCCATAAACTGAGTGAATGTTTCTAGCCGCTTCGGCTGCTGAGTTTCCTTTCTTGAACTCATAAAGCATTATGTGCCTCAAATGATTCTTGGTACTTCTATGTTAACAGGGTTTTAATCAAACAAAATTTAATTTTATTGTTCTCTGAAATAAAATTTGACCAGTTTAAATGCATCTAAACATAAAAATAATGTTCAGCTCCATTAGACATTATAAAATACTATTTAAATTCGATCTTCTTTAAGAAAGTTAAAATTCTGACAGAACTTATGGGATGACCTAATATTAATATATATTATATATATATATATATATATAAAGTACACAAAATCGTTGGGTTCAGTTATTTTACGGTTCTTTCGATTTTCAGAAATTCAAAAATATTTCGAAAAAAACAATTTAGGCTGTTTGTAAAATTGGAAAAGAAACGAAAACAATATAAAGAAAATGTTTGAAAAGAAAGCAAGACAGAGATAGGAAGGGGTCAGAAAGAAAATAAAAATGAAGAAATAGTCAAGGAGAGTGACCAGAGAAAGAAAATCCCGGGAGGCGGGGAGAAGCGGAGGCCAGAGAAAGAAAAAGAAGAAAATGATAACACCAAATGCAAATTGAAGAGAAAAAGAATAGGAAATTACAGCGCTGAAGGCAAGAAAGAAAAACTTGAGAACAATAATATGGGCATAAATAAAAGTTGAATCTAGAAAGAAGAATTCTGATAAAGAAATAAAAAGAAAAATCGTTAAAAAGTAAAAACTGAAAGACAAAACAAACGAAAGGTTTATAAACAAAAGTAAACAAAAAGTCATTGAAAAAAAAAATGTAAACCAAAACATTAACAAAAACTATTTTTAAAATCATCTGTAATTATTAATGAAGGAAAACAAATAATTAAAAAAATGATATCTTTAGATATATTCAAAGTTTGGCGCTTATTCATCTGTGTACATGAGTGGATATCTTTTGATGGTCAATTTAGCATCGTACTGTTTGTATAAGGACGAATCTAGTTACAGTATGTACTTTGTCGAATTAATTTCCTAGCAAGAAATCATTTACATCTGGGTTTCCCAAACTGGGCGGTTTCAGCTGTTCAGTGTGTAATGTGCAACCAAACACAAAATGGTGGTCGACGTGCAACCAAACACAAAATGGTGGTCGACGTGCAACCAAACACAAAATGGTGGTCGACATATGTCTGAATATTACAGAGGTATTCTTACATATCCAACTCGAAAAAAGACTCAAAAGATATAGGCAAATAAAATTTATAAAAAAAAAACAAAAAAACAAGAGGCTAATTGGGAGTATCCGTGTCACGTTTCTAGATAAGACATAAATATCCCCACAAAAATGGGATATTTTTGTATTTTCTGTATTGTTTTGAGAAGGGCCATTTAACAGTCAATAGTTCTTCAGGCGGATATAATTCAGATAAGGGAAGAACAAGAACAACAAAAAGTATTCGCTACATTTTTATTAGTTGTTAGTGTGTGTATATTTTATTAAAATTTTAGAATTATGAACATAGACTGTTTAATCTTTTTGTCGACGCTTGCCACGCTAACCCTAAATATTTATATATATATAAGTTTTCAGTGGTCATCTGCATGAATAGTTATATTTTACTATCATAAAGACAATTTATGAACCATGAACAAACATTTACTAAACACTTTCGGCATTGTTTTTGTAGACGTAAAGAGTCCCAGGGTTGCATGCAATGTCTTGCAACAGCCAATATAACGCTAGAGAAAATGGCTTACCTCCAGGACTAAGACTGGTTCGAACGTGTCTCGCATGTAAAATATTCCCAAAAGGAAGAATGGCGGTTTCGCGCGTCACACATTTAGAACAGATAGATCCCGTATCGGATACACAGTCTCTCTCTCTCTCTCTATATATATATATATATATATATATATATATATATAGAGAGAGAGAGAGAGAGAGTGTGTGTGTGTGTGTGTGTGTCTTTTCGCATATATAAATTTGGGCTGTCAATGCATAAAGAGGTGAAAGGCAAAACGGTGACTGCTGTATCGAACAGGAGATGTGTTTGCGGCCAGTGGAATGTTTGACTGAAGGAAAAGGATTGCAGGAATTGATTACAAGCCAGAAGAAACTACAATTTTTACAAACTTTTCGATGTTTTCCATACAGGTGGGCGATGGAAAATTTTACATGTGATAGCGCGAGATGATACGAGAAAGGTTGTGAACTCCCGACTTACACTAAATAACTGGTTGCGTATACACGCTTATATTACAGAAAATTGACTACCTACCAAAAGAAATGATAATTTATTCAATATAAGAAAAGACTGATTTCAACATTGAATGAGTTAAAATTTGAGATCAACCAACCCATCTTTTGTTTTCTTCAGAGTCCCAAGATCCAACGAAAAAATACTAAGAAAAACAGAAAATATTTTAAGTGAACGAGTGTTTCGGAAAAAGCAATTTTCTTGTTCGGATGTTAATTCTAAAAGGGAAATAATCAATTGACACCTTACCAGTACAAAATATATTTTCATATAATCGACAAGCAATAGTTCAACACTTTCCCCACATAAAAATATCAGAACCTTCCACACCCACAAAACTTCCATTCAAGTTGATGCATGGACACCAGATGTTTAGCCATGCATAAGAAACATTGAAACAGAATTATTCACACATATATATATATATACGCACACACACGTTTATATATATATATATATATGAATTGGACATAGTCCGACAATTTATTTAAAGGCATTTATAATATGTTTAAAATATCTATAAAAAGAACGTTAAGCATATTATAAATGTCTTTAAATATATATATATATATATATATATATATGCACACAGGTTTTTATTGATATATATGCGCGCGCGCGCGCACACACACACACACACACACACACACACGTTTTCATATATATATATATATATATATATATATATACATACATACATACATGCACGGTACCCGGATTACGTCGGATGCGACGTATGGCGTTTTGTGCTTATGACGCCATCTTCCATAATACATATGAGCAAGACGGCGTTGTTTCTTCACCGGCTGTACGCCGTATTTGCTTGTGCTACATTCGCTATCTGGTTTGTATCGTTTTTTTTTATGCCCTTCTTTATGGCCCCCAAGCGTGAGGTAGACACTTGTGATTTCCGATCTACGTCGAAAATCAGGTTACGTCGCACAGAGGAAACAGATCTCTGACCTAAGGCGAGGAAACCGTGTGTGTGTGGGGGGGGGGGAGAGAGAAGAATGTATTTTTGCGATGAACAGATTTATTCAAGACAAGCAGTCCTTTCAAATAATGATTTCAGTATCAAGAATGTTTTTAAATTCTATCACCCCATGCAAGGCAGTGAAGCCACACAACAGGTTACTGAGTGTAAGAAGAACAAGAAAATAATGAGGAACATTAGCGAGCGAGAAGAATAGACGAGTAACCAAGACAGCAGATAGCGATTAATATTGCATTTAAATTTTTGAAGATAACATTGGCTGGAAAGCTTGGAGTTGGAAGAGAGTTCCACAAACGAGAAGTGCAAGAAAAGAAACTGTTAGGATAGAACTTGCGGTTATATTTAGCCAATTCAATTTTTAAAGTCTATGTAGCATACTGAAGAGTTCATTCGAAGAATTGCCACGAAAATATTTATAGAAAAGACACAGAGAAGCAACAGCGGTGGGAAAGTGACTGAAGCCGAGATGCCAGGTCAGGATCAATAATAGTACTGATTCATCTTTGGATTTTATAAAGAGTCTCTAAATATATAGCAGAAGCACCGGACCTTATGTGTCAACGATATTCGAAGCATGAACGAATGGTAGACTTATAGGTAAGCAAGATAGATTCTGGAGAGAAAATAAAACAACTGCTTAGCACGATATAATGACCCAATTTTCTCCTCAGCTAACCTAGCAATGGATTCAATATTGTCATTCAACTTCATATCAGCTGAGAATGTTAGACCGAGAAGGCGAAACGAGTCACTGTCATGGAGATTAGCTTCAGCCGTGCTGATGGGTGGCAGAAACAATTCTGTCAGGTGATTAATAGAGGTAAGTTTCGTTTTGGAGACATTAAAATTAACAAACCATTCCTTACTCCAGTTAACTAACTGTAGGTGATTTTTAGAGTTCATTAAATTCACCTACGTGCTAATACTCTTGGGAAGGGTATAAATACATCTTTCATACCCATCTATGGGTAAATATTAAAACAGTCTGGATTCTTTCGCCTTGGGTGACAACCAGTCTGTCGCAGTGTTGTATCGTCGAGGTGAATGTTACGCAGAGAACAAGGAGTGCTTAATATATTCATTCAGCACCAGTATCCGGTGCTAACGGATCCATACAAAACACACAGAACAATAAGTTACAAAACAATTAACAAGACAACTTA
>OZ038483.1:76059793-76072293 GCA_964036315.1 Acanthosepion esculentum
GGATGAGGAATTTTCTCCCAACCAAGTTCTTCGATCTTTTGTGACGTGATTCTTGCTGTGTGTGGTCGCGCATTGTCCTGATGAAACATCACCCGTTTTCGATTCACTAGAGCAGGTCTTTTTTCCTCAAAGCTTGGTTCAAACGCTCTAATTGCTGACAGTATATTTGAGCATTAATTGTTGCATTACGTGGTAAGAATTCAAAGTGGATTATTCCTTGGCAATCCCACCAGATTGAAAGAAGAACCATTTGCCCATGAAGTTCCCTTCTCGGCAGTGGCTGGGGTCTTTCCCCTTTACCAAGCCACTGTCTCCGACGCTTAACATTTCGATAAAAGATTCATTTTTCGTCGCATGTCTATCCAAAAAAGGTGAAACAAGTTGGAGAGAAGAGCAGATGTCAACTCGGGATTTGAGGATTTTCTTCAAGGGCTGCTTCCAGAAGCTTTTCATCAAACTCAACTGGACGTCCGGTTCGATCTTCATCTTCCAGAGTGAAATCTCCACCTCTGAATTTTGCAAACCATCTTCTGCAAATTCTTTCATTCACACATTCCTCTCCATAAACTGAGTGAATGTTTCTAGCCGCTTCGGCTGCTGAGTTTCCTTTCTTGAACTCATAAAGCATTATGTGCCTCAAACGATTCTTGGGCACTTCCATGTTAGCAGGGTTTTAATCAAACAAATTTTAATTTTATTGATCTCTGAAATAAAATTTGACCAGTTTAAATGCATCTAAACATAAAAATAATGTTCAGCTCTTTAAATTGCGTTCATTTCAACAAAAAGTTAAAATTCGGACAGAACTTATGGGATGACCTAATATCTATAAAAAGAATGTTAAACATAAAAATGTCTTAAATTAATTATATATATATATATATATATATATATATATATAGTGTGTGTGTTCATATACAAATACATATACATATACATACCTATCTGTCTTTTATCGCCCTTCCTGCCTTCCTTTTCTGTTCCTGCCTTTCTTTGTTAGCCTCCTCCTTTTTTCTATTTTTTTTAAGCCTCCTCCTATTTTCTTTTTAATACGATACATTCAATTCTTAAATTAATAAATCTCCGGAAATAATGTAATATTACAATTAAATTTCTTCAAACTTCTTGCATATATAATAAATAGTTACCGTAGAATATTTTGTTTAGTTTTTTTTTTTCCTTCATAATATTCGGTCTGTTTTTTTATGGTTTTGTCGATAATTTCGTACATATCTTAATTTGACATGTTCCTGTCTTTAATCTCTAATGTAGCTTCATAGAGTCCAGTACTGCAGTATCAGATCAAATTCTTTAACGAACATTACACTAACTGGTGAGATCGATCGTTAGGTAGGAGGAATTGTTTCAATCCGCTATTTTAAGCAATATGTGACTCAAGAAGGTTTCGGCTTCCTTTTCAAAGTATTCTTTCTGATATTCTCATAGTTTGACAATTTTTTTCAAGTATCTTAAAAGTCATTCCGGTTTAATTTGGTAAGATTTTACGTCGTGAAATGCACACACACACACACACACATATATATAAAAAAAAAAATATATATATATATATAGCGAAGTATGACTTTGGAATGTGTCTATATTTAAAAAGAAAAATTTAAAAAAGTTAAGAGCTTGAACAGGAACAAATATTTTAACGTATGAAATGTCTCAAAATAATTTACAACAAAAATAAACAAAATTAATTCTGCCTATAACTTATGTCAACCAACCTACCAACCACACACATTATTACTTCAAGCTTTTGATTTCGTAAATTTAACGTAATAAAAATGTTAGATTAATAAGTGAAAAACCATTAATTAGAAACATGCATCATCTTTGCGTCTGCAAAGATAAGTTTTCATTTTGTCATATATATATATATATATTATTTATTTATTATAATTTTATCATATAGACAAAACCATTTTATTCACAAAAATGCAACTTGGTTTCAGTGCATTTTAACTGCACATCTACGGGTGAGGGTCATAATTATCGCTCTACTACATGTATTGAGCTCTTTTTTGAATGAATGCTACGAACGTTAGAATTTATATATTTTATAGATTACTTTCGTTCCCACCACATCGGGTATATATATATATATATATATAACAATGACTGGATGCTACAAAATTTAATTATCAATTTAAATAGAACTGACGTGAACATCTTAAAACTAAAAAACGGAAAATATCTTAGAAACCTTTAGCCAACCCTTCTTCACAGAAAAAGTATAGTTGGCGAAACAATTTTGTTTTTCTGTGTGCGTAAAAAAAAGCAAACCCAGTGATTGTTTCTATAATGAAGGTTTGTCTGGAAGGTTTGAGAAATTTTTCCCGTATTTTTTAGTATTAAGATGATTACATCAGTTCTCCGTAAGTCGATAATATATATTTATTATATATAGTGTGTAGTGCGATGGATAAACTGTTGTTTAAATTACGCCAAAGTGAAAATAATACTAACGTCTCATTTGAACAGATATATTTACCAAAATTACACAATATCTTGAAACGTTAAAGAGTAAGTTTATTCAATAAAAATCGCCATTGCCTTCAACCACGGGTTCCAGAAGAATCCGGAATGCAACATTTCCGGTCGGTCTCCTTGCTTTAGTTGGTCGATGCTGCTATAATTCTTGCCTTCTGTTCATCTTTAGTGTTACAATGAGTTTTATTAGTCTCTCGCTCAACTTCACCCCACCCATAATAATCAAGAGGGTGGCAGTCTGGGGAGTTAGGTGGCCAGATATAAGGACTGATGCGGTGGTCGAAATTGCCTGACAGCAATGACAAGGTTCTGTTTGTGTAGCATGATGCAGAGCCCAGCTGCCAGACACAGGTTTCTACAGTAGCCACCCCTATTTACTGAAATCCTGTGGGAAGATGAATGGCGGCATAACGTCGCCATCACGCCAAACACCTTCGTAATCACTATTAGACTCTTCCAACGTTTCACGGTCCTCATACTGGCACCCAAATACTTTGAAATGTTGAAGCTTCTGCTGCGAATGCCAAGCAGCACAGCCTGCCGTTTCCAAATTTCTGGCAGTGTGAATTGTCCTGTTACTATTTTTCTCACAGACTGTGGGGCCCATATGACCCTACTATACTGTGCAGTCCATACACGTGTTTGAGTAGACATCCGTGGTTATACAGAGCGTACATTTGCCTACCGATCTTTGCTTTCAAAAATCTTAAAGAGAATGTATTATTTCAAACACATATCCACTAAATATAATGTTTGTAGCAATAAGAAACATATATAATGAAATGAACACAGTCCGAGTAAATCCAAATTATTGTTTTTAAAAAACAAATTTCCAAATTTTGGAATTTGCTAAACACACGCTTCCCCTGTAGTTACATGGTATAGCACATCAGGTCAAATGATGGGTCTGTGTACGGTACAGGTTCGATTCCTGTCGAAGGCTTTTTTTTTTAAAACAATTTCTCCGTCATTCAAGTCGGTAAATGTAATTAATACTGTTTATTATAAACGTAAATAATTGTATCTATAAAATAACGTATAAACAGAAAATATATTTATGTTCTTGTATAGACATGCACAGTCAGCCAAAAAATGTATTCATACTTCAAGAATGAAAAAAACTTTACTTTCGTAGTTTTATAAAATTGTAGTAACATTGCCGTAGAGGAACTTTATGGAAATGATGAATTCTTTCAAAAAGATGGCGCAACGCCACACTACTAGCAGGACGTGCCAGCTTATCTGAATTTACAAAGACATTGGCTACGACGAAGAGGTGCAGTTGAGTTCTCCGACCCAGATGTTTTGATACCTGCAGACTTTTACCTATGAGGGACCATAAAAGATGTTGTGTATCGCAGAAAACTGACTATATTGGCGGCTCTTAGACAAGAAATTGGAAATGCATATGAAACTTTGGTTAACGTTGCCCCAGCAGTAGTTCACCGTACTAATAAATGTACGTAATATATAGACCACCATTTTGAGCCTATCTTTTGATTGTCGAGTACAAAAGTAACTTGTATTAATCTTGTGGTGTCTTAATAAATTTAGTATTACAATATAGCTTTTTATACATCTTTTGGTGGACTGTCTATCTCATATATATATATATATATATATTATATATATATATGCATAGCATTAACGTTAACGCCATTTGTACAGTTATGTTTGGCATCTATATCTTACAAAGGCAAGGTTTATTAGAGTTCAATGTCATCTGCTACTCTTCATATGTCAGTATGTTCTTAATTATAATCAATGAAGGTGTAAAACATCAAAAACTAAACAAAAAACAACGCCTACTGTAGATTAATGGTATCGTATCAATGTCTGTTCAAAGTTGATATTGATTTCCATCTTGGGAGTCCCGTTGTATTGGGCTTGTACCAGACTAGACGACGAAGCTTACTCAATATCTTATATACACTAGCTCTGCTTATTTTTCCAGTTTTTCTTTTCTTTTGAGTCGAAGTTGTCGACTCGATTTCTGTCGAAAGGCGATATTTATTCTAGCTTACTGCACCACAAGAACTTGAAGATTCGCCGTTTCGATTTTAAACTTTCATTTCTGCTCGAGTGATTGCCTTATGATCCTTCCGAAGACATTTATCGATCGAAACATGAAAGCGTTTTTGGTTGTTATTTTTTGTAATCTTTTCGGCGACATTTTGAGTTTTTTCTTCTTTCTTTTTTTATACATGTTTGCTTCAATTACAGACGATTTTTAACAGTGTGACAGTCCTTGCTCGGAGGAAATGCTTGTTTGAACGCATTTAAATACGAACATACACTATATATATCCACAAAAAGGTCGACTAGTGTATAGTTGGAGGGTAAAGTTCTTGGGCAAAACAGTTCTTTAAGTGTTCAGCATTCAAGAGAGAAAGAGGTGGGGAACAGAAATCAAATGAAAACTTACAAATTAATCTTCCCGACTTAAGGTTTTGCATATGTTATGCGTTCATCCAGGGGTTAGATAGTTCAACTGAATTTATTGAGAGATATGATAAAGTCAAAGTAAAAGAAAATACCTTCCATTTTTAATCGAGTACCTTTACGCTTTGGCCTTCGCTCGCCCGTACACATACATACAATCACTCTCATATATATATATATATATATATATATATATATATATATGTATGTGTGTGTGTGTGTGTGTGGTGTATTGGACCCTACAGTGAGCAATATGAATGTAAAATTACTCCCTAAGCTTAACAGAAGAATCGTGATGAAATCGATCATAAACGAAGATGACATGTTTATCATTAATTAATCATAGCTAAGGATAGGAAGCTCATGAAGGATTGAAATGAATTCACACACACTATATATATATATATATATATATATATATATATATATATAATTCCAGTATCATTTTCAATCTTACTCAAGGTGATCTTCGCCCTCTCTAACTTTCTGTTCTGGTTTCTCACTGGTTTCACTTACGATTTCATTTTCAAATCTTTTTCACTGCTCATTGGCCTGTCATAGCTGAAACTTTTCTCTCTCGTTCCTAACGTCTCATGAATCGAGTTTGATCTTTTCTAATTGATATCTTTAGCTCTAAGTTGAAATGATGATCCATTTTCCCGTTGTGATCCAGTTTTTCTCTAGTGTTCCCTCTTTTTAAAAACTTATTCACCATTCTCTTGATTCTTGAATGGACTTTGAAGATGGAAGTTATAGTATGAATATTGGTACCATTAGTGACGGCATGAATGATCTTTTTCCTCTCACCATTGCCCAGTTGAAATAGAATGGGGCTTACACAAAACAATTATAGTCTACCCTCTTTTTACATGAATAGCTCAAAGGGGTGATTCTTACGATAAATGGTGTCAAGATGGCTAAAAATCTTATCTGAAAACCTGGAAAACAGTAATCAATTACTTTAGTGGATTTTAGATATTAAATATTTTGTGGGAGGGATAATTTTGCTGTTACACGCGCTCTATACGTTCATATGCTAGTCCCGGTTATTTTAATTGCCAAATATAATTTTTTGAGGAATATGGTTTTTTGAAAACATTTTAAGGAATTTAAAAAAAAAATATATATATATTCTTTTAAAAACAAGATATTTTGGTGAAATATATAATATTTAACTGCACCAGCATTGCGCTAAAAGATATATTCTTAAATTAGGTATGTCCAATTTTGACCATTTTAGCGTTTTTTTTTTAGTTGTTTTTTGTCAGTTGAAAGACACATTAATTTCGAAATTCTTGTAAAAATTAACTACTTGTTGGATTTTAATGAAAACTTCAGAACTTATTCAGAAATGAATGAACTTATTTTAGAAATGTTTGTCTCTTTGAAAGTCATGGTATAAATATTTTTTTTTTATATCTGTTACCCCCCTCGAACTTAATTTTATGAAAACACAAAAAAAATTTATTTGCAACCTGAATTTTTTTTTTTAATTAAATGCACAAAACTCTGAAAAATCTAAATCATCGATTTTTTTCTTAAAAAAATGTCCGAAATTGTCCAAACTTTTACCTCAATTGTAAAAATACAAAACCCAATAAAACTAAGACAATATTTAATTAAGAAAGTTTTTAATGGCTTTTCTGAATAATATATACGAAGGTAATTATTATCTGAAAGAAAAATTTTTTTTTGATGAACAATGAATTTTTACATTAATTTTCTTTTTTATTTCAAATTTAAATACACAATATGACAAAAGGTTGTTATATATTTATACATTAAGTTCTTTCTGCAACCTTATGGAAATGATATATTATGTTCCCTACTTTTTAAAGATCATAAATTTGAAAGCTTATTAAAATCTGACAACCATAATTATTTTTAAAATAATTTTTAATATTCCAAAATTGTATTTAAAATCGTCTACAACGAAAGTACGGATGCACATTGTTGAAATAATGTCACATGAGTAGTTTCCTTTGATAGAAGCAAGTTTTTTTTTTTTACTTCAGAAATGGCTTTGATTCGTTCAGTACCAACAAAACAACGCCTGTCAAGTTTTCTGAATATCGTCGTATTATTTTCAATTTTTTTCTTTTTCTATTCAAATATAATCGAATAGTGGGATAAAAGAAAATATCGACTATTTACAATTACAAAAAAAAAAAAAACGCCCTTGGAAGTCCACCCAAATTTTCAAGTTTGAAATCGAATGCATAAATTCATTGTACATTACTTTGGAATTATTATCCACACGACAAATTATCAATTAAAACGATTTTTGGAGTTTAAATTTTCTGGAGTTAGCTCGCTACTACTCAAACTAAAAAATACTTGTTGAGTCAAAACAAAACCAACATAGCATGTTAATTTTATTAATAAATAAAATAAAACTCATTAAAATTACTGCCATATAATTATTAATAAATAGAAAAAAATCTGCCTTAATAAAAAAGAAATAAAATCTCATTTCATTAAGTTAACCCGTTTCAATTAATGGTGTTTCATGTAATTTTTATATTCTCAGAAAAATATTTCATGACTGAAATAATAAACCTCAATTTAAAAAAATGTATTTTTTTTACTGTTTTATTTTTACTTGTAAAATTTGATTTTCTTTCATAATTTAAATGTTATTTTCAGTGCAGAATTCTTCCTCAAACGTAAGGTAAAAAAAAAAAAAAAAAAAAATTTGAAAGTGAATTTTTTTAAAAAAATCTAACCAGATTCACTTAAAATTAGAACGAATTATATCACTTCTGCGCTACCGTCAAATAAATTTTCGTGTCGTAAGTTGTGAATATATTGACGTACATCAATCAACGCCTGTCAAAATAGACCACCCTGGTTGGAAATATCTCTTAAAAAATTTTCTGCTAAAAATGTAAGCAATGTTTCTTTCAAATTACATTAAGTATACTTTAATCATTCTAAATTTCCTAAGATAACAAAAGAAAAAGGTATAATTGATTTTTCATGATTTTTTAACTAACAAACTATGATCTTTCCGACAGAAATGTCGATAAGTTCGATTTTACGAAATTTTTTGACTCGAGAAAAAAAAAAGATTTTTTAATAAAATTTTTAACATTTATAGGAAGGATTAAAAAATCTGAAAAAATATTCAGAAAATACTTTGGTCTTTCCTCTTTAATAACAACAAATATTTAAACGTTAAAAATTGTTTTATCAATTTGGGGACCTTTTGTCGTCAAGGTATACCACTTTTTAGCGAAATATTGGACATACCTATCTTAAATTCAATTTGCGTAATGGTCAGTCTAAATTCCTCAGTACATGAAAATTGCGTTGTGCCTGAAACAACGTGTCGTGCTCGCCGCGGGGGAGATTATATACTCTTCGGCAGAATTGAGTCACTGTCAGTCACTGTGTGTTTATCTAAATCTAAAAATAAACACGCTAAAATTCACCTTCATCCCTGCCGTGAGCAGACGTGAGCAGGCTTAGTGGTAGAAGTTCCGACTGACGCCAATTCAGTCGGGTTTCGATCCTAGCTAGAGGCAACCGGACGTCTAGCCACACTGATGAGCTGTGAAACAGCGAAACAGTGTCTGTGGATGACAAATATATGTATATATATATATGTATAAAGGACGATAAAAAGAAACACAAGGAAGGTTGATGAAAAGAAAAAAAGGTTAAAAACATTTTCCTCTTCCCTCTCGAGTGGATGCATATATTTTTGTCATCCGGTTTGTCCCAGGTATGCACATCCTCAGCGCAGTTGAATCGAATATCCGTTTCCATGTCGGGGCAGTCATTGATATCTAGTGAAGGCGCGGATCTGCACCTGGCCGATTGGTCTTCGCTCAGGTAAACTCGATGATGCACCTCGCCTCTCCGACAGACATTGAGTGCAAAACCTATTTTGGAATATTTGGGTGGGGGGTGACTGACATATTACAACCAGTATCCCGGATTAATAAATTTATCTAGTGAAACAAGGAGACAAAAAACAACACCGATTACGAAGTACTCTTCATGACTATTTTCGAGAAAACAGCCTGCAAGAATTATTTAAAATTCGTCTGTTGATCGATCAGTGTGTGTGATCGCAACATTTTAGCTGTTTAAAACCATTAAGTGTTGCCCGTCTGGGTCAGCAGACCGGCCGTTGCACTGATTCTTCAGTCATGTGCCATGCGCTTAGGTAATAATGTATCTTTTGATACATGACTGAGGAAGCAGATTTTTTTTCCCGCAATAGGTTGTAATTTCTTACTGTGGTAGACCAGTTGCCATCCAAGGCTATAGAACATGATCTGTCCTGCTATTTACATAGCTGTGGGGGGGGAGAAGAAGAGGAATCCTATCTTTCCCAAAGGTATTAGCACGTAAGCGAATGTAAGGGATTCAACTGAGATTCGACTGGAATTCGAACTCTGCTCTCCGATTCCTCAATCCGAGCCACTATCCACCGTCCCTCCCTTTCCGAAAGTTATTTGTGCCATCGGAGAAACCTCGATCGGAATTTTTAAATTCGCGTGCTTATCCCAATTTATGCGACGATAACCACTACGCACATGTTTCAAATGGCAACGGTAATATTAGCCGTTTCCTGATAAGGAAACATTCGATTTTCATTGACCGAGCAGCTAGTGACCCTCTCGGTTGAATAAATCCATTAGAAGAATTTTTCAGGAAAATAATTTTCTCAAGTCCAGTAAATGTTATTCCTCTTTACAGTATGGGGCTGTCCATCTTAATCTTTTGCTTGAAGTCGCGTGGAATGTTAACATCTTGACTATATCATTATTTTCACTTCGAATTCCATGTGCTATCCATTTTAGTTAGTGCTGTTCTTAAAAGTCCAAGTGATATGGTTTCTGTTATTTGGAACTCTTCTTTGTGATTATGTAACGCCAGTCCATAGGATTTGAAGACGCATGGTCCTATCTGTGACTTACAGTTTTCATTCGCCTGCGTCCTTTATTACTATTGATCTGTTGTATACAGCTTACAGTTTAGATATTTCTGAACGAATCTGGTGCCATGAATATCTTAAAAACATGAGTTTAAAGTTAATATTTTGGATTAATTTGCGGTGTTCGCCGAATCTACCACCAGGACAAGCCCATTCGATAAATTCAATTTCCTTTTATTTTATGCTAAATTTGTTATAACTGATCCGTACCACCATGTATTTTAAGTGTTTGGTATTTACTAATTCCACATCCGGGATTGTGATGGATTCAGTGTAGATGCCATCACTGCTTGGAGATGGAAATGAGTTAATAATCATTAATAAATTAATATATTCTGAAATACACAAGATTAATGGGGGCATACACATCCTATGGTTACTGTGACGACTCGGATACGTAAGTTTCGTAGACCTATTTTCGAAGTCTTCTGGGGAATATGTCACGAAAAAGATAAATGATATCTCTCCACCTTTTACGACCTCATTTTATGAGGTCATTATTTTGTAAAACCCGCGTGGAAATTCGTTTATATTAGATGAACGAACAGAAAGACGTGCAGCCGAGGTGATCTCTTATTTCGTGTTTTTCAGTTAGAGTAAGTAAACTGTGTATATATATATATATATATATATATAATAGATTTATTTTGAATACATTTTCATTAATTCAAACGTTATTTTTAGTGGATATCTGGAGAAGTCACTCTAGTCTCACTACCAAAAGACTGAATTTTCAAACAGGGCTCTACCATTGTCTCTCGTGAGATAAAAGGATACTTACTAATACTGCGCCAAGCATTCCACTGAGGCGAGAGTGATCACGGCCCTCCACAATCGTACAACTAGATTGGCATCTAGGTCCCATCCTTTTACTGTTGAAATAGTTAAATGTAAATGTCACTTCTACTCCAACAGTTTCTTTCCTCGCACCTCCCGACATTGAAACTCCCTTCTTCTCACTTGCTTCTCTGGTAACTACAATCTTCAAACATTTAAATGCAGCGTCAATCGCCGCCTGTTCTATTTTTCCTTTCCTCAGTCTCCCCTACATTCACTTTTTCCTCACTTTCACTCCCCGTAACACCCTGTGTGCTAGTGGCACTCCTACCTTGCTTGGGGAAGATTATATATATATATATATATATATATGTGTGTGTGTGTGTGAAGATTATATATATATATATATATATATGTGTGTGTGTGTGTGAAGATTATATATATATATATATATATATATATATATATATATATATATATATAAAGTATATCTTCACACACACACATATATATATATATATATATATATGTGTGTGTGTGTGTGTGTGAAGATATACTTTATATATATATATATATATATAAAGTACGTCTTGGAAAATATATTTTCAATTGAGTGCCGTTGAATGACAAGCTAATTCTAAATACAACGGTCACCTGCGTAAATGCGAAGCTCTTCAGTAAAATGAATGGAGCACTTTGGCTGCTTGGCGTTTGTTTACCTTTCTAAAAACAATACGCTAGATTTGGCTGACTCGTTCTGTCGTGTGAAGATGGCTCAATGGTAGAAGCTCTGACTGACACCAAATCGGTTGGGTTTCAATCTGGGCTTGACGCATTCGGTTGTCTTGTCGCACTGAAGAGCTGTGATACAGCGAAATAGTACTGCCTGCGAATGACATATATATATATATATATATATATATATATATAATCTCATTCGCAGGCAGTACTATACAGACATTAGACGCCTTAAAATCTTAGAGGCATTACATATTAAAAGAAAAAGACCTCTTATTAATCGTATAGATTATAATATATCTGGTAATATATTGCAATGCTTATAATATATTTAAATTTTGTAGCGTATTCTTCGATCTTTTGGCTTGTGTATTGGAAATCTTTTTCACGCTGTCACATGATAAAAATCTACGCCATGCACGTGATATAACATCATCGCGTCTTTTGAATTTAAAAGGAATTTAACGTTTTTAGTTTGTAAAAAAGTAGCAACATGATTACGCTACAAGATAATTGGCAAATGTTTGTTTAAAAAAAAAAAAAATTTTTGACTAAAATATTGACCCTGAAGATGAACAATGATGTTCGAAAGCGCTAGGTCATCGTATGGAAAATACATATTTCGGAACTATTTTCAAATAAAAAGTCTCATTAGAGAATATGAGAAAATTCAAAAGAAAATATGTAAGACTATGTTGTCTTTAACATTCAACACTACATGTTTGAAATATATATATATATATATATATATATATATATATATATATATATATACCCCTGGCTGCCCTCAGCAAAATTATCTTTGTCATCGCTTCCAAACCTTGCTCCGCCGATCACCTACGCAAGCTTGTCAGGTTATTCGATGGTTTCCTGTTGCTTTCAATACGCTCTGTGGGTATTTTCTAAGCTCACTTTCCTTATTATGTTCCCTTGAAATTTCAACTGACTTCCTAATTCTAAATAAGAGAGTCGTTTTTGATTTTTTTTTTAATATTTTTACTTAAAATTTTAACCTTGCTCACATGTTCTGCCCATGATATTCTCAGTATCCTTCTGTAGAATAACATTTCTCTTATCTCAATATGAACTAACAAGCTCG
>OZ038483.1:76077293-76107293 GCA_964036315.1 Acanthosepion esculentum
TGTATCCCATACATGACATACATCTCGCACATGTGCAAATGCATTATGTGTCTCATACATGACATACAACTCGCAGATGTACAGATGCATTGACTCTCTCAAAGGATGCCAAAATAGCCTATACACCCAACTGTTTATCATAGAGGCCAGATGCATCAGTAGGCTGACAAGAGAAGTACCCTTTTAGTCGCCACGTGCAGATCCGGTCCTTCACTAGATGTATATGGCTGCCCCCAACATGTAAACAGGCGTTCGGCTCAAATCTGATGGCAAATATGTAAGCACCTACTAGCGAAAGAAAAAGAAAAGTAAATTTTCTTTTATCCGCGCGAGAATGCAGAATCCATGTTAGGAAAAAATATCTCTGAACCACAATAGATGAAGTCACGTCTGAAAGATGTGGGTTCGTGTTTTGTTCGGCAGTGCAAGGTTACAGAGATTTATGGATCACTTTTTTATGCGGCCCTGGTATCACAAACAGAATGCATTAAAAGAAATAACGGGAACTATTCATTAATTTTAAAGTGATAGCTCTATAGAAAATCTAATCATCACTTTCCTGTATTAGCAGATTTCGAAAGCGATTCGGTGGCCTGGAAGGTGGTCAATTATTTTCCACACTACAAGCCATTTCCCCAAAGTCGAAAGTTTTTAGACTCACGATTATCGTTATTTTCGTCGCAAATCTTCAGACTACCTACATTCCTTAGTTCCACCAGTTCAGACCTTCACAGCTAGAACGCACCATGCCACGTCCATAGAATCAACACGTCCACATTCCCTCTGTATTCCTTGTTTTGATTAACGGTATATTTCATGGTCATTTAATGCCGAAATTTAATTTTCTTGGGATATTTGAAGTAATAAAAATGTTATTCTGCATTCGCAATTGAATACATAGTAAATAATACTCAGATTGCGTGCATGTTTGTATGGACAGGATTACTATATATATATATATATAATTTTATTTGCAGTTTTGGTGAAGTTATATTTTTGAATTTAGTTTGATTTCTTCGTAGGAAAATGTATTGCTATTTTTTTTTTTTTACTAACAAAATGTATTTTTATACTTTCATTGTTTTTTGACGTGAGTTTGGGATTAAACTTTTGCCCATAGTTCGGATCCTAACAAGTACTGCCACCCCAGGTCAGTGTTAACTTTGTAACAATAGCAATTAAGAGGTGATTCCAGGTTCCTGAAAATCTCCCAATTAGATGCCTTGCTGTCGGATATATTTATCGTCATACCCAGGACGATTCGTATTCCTTTCTGTGGTTTGTGTTCACTTGTGAGAAGATCAATTTCACGGTCTTTTTCGTCGATTCTTTGATGTTCGCTTTGGCAACAATAAACCCCTTATTTCCTCCTGTTTTCTTCGTTATCTCTTATGCTCTTACCATTCGTCCACCGCAGAAAACATACTCGACTATACGACGATCGTAGAAACCAAAAGAATTCTTCCCTTTTCCCCATCGGCAATGCGACTTTTACAGTCTTTCCTACAGTCGAAAATTTGCACGTTACCAGAAAAATCTTGTTTGCGAGAAACTAACATTGTTAAATATTCTCCTTATGAGCTGTCACCTCTTCTTTTTTTCTCTGGATTTCTTTATAGTCAATGCACGTTTCTGACCTGATAACGTTTTTCATCGGCGGATTTCTGCGAAAGATGGGTACAAGTGTTTAGGTTGGTTCGTGTGAACGAAGCCAGCCTTGATTTTCTTTAAGTTCTTTGATGAAATGGGGCGGAATCCTCACTAACCCCTGGGTTTCCTGGGTTAAGCTAGACTTTGTTACCTAGTTAATGTCAGTAATTATTGTTCACGGCCTGCTACAAGCATTCTCTCTTGTTATGATCCATGTCGAGATTCCCCACCGTCCCAGTTTGTTTTTGTCCCCTTTTTTATCTTGTTTGGATCGGTCTTTGTTATATTTCCACTCCTTAATTTATTTTGTTTCTCCCTTGGGCGATCTTCTTGATTCTGCTTATTGGCATAAATATAACGACTGCTCTTATTTTTGTGGAGTGGACGGGTCTTACTAACATTTTATTTTTAGTTTGAATGTTTTGTCAAATTTTAGTTTCGTTTTTGGGTTCATTCTCTCCCCCTTATTTCATATCATTAATTTTTTTTTTAAATGAAATGAATTTATTTAAAAAAACTTTGAACAAAGTATTTATAAGCAAATTGTTTTTATTTTATTTATTTTTTTGCTATCCTCTGCCAGTGAAAGGTTATCTATACTCAACAGAAAATTTGTCACAACTCCACCTGAAACAATAAAAGACTTAATTAAAAATAACAAAAAGATACAATTTGAAAAAGGAATTTACTCTAACTAATTATTGCTTCAAGGAATATATAGGAGAGGGCTCAATTCATAGCGAAGAGCTTTTAACATTAATCGACAGATTCCCTTTCGCGCTCAACCTACGAAAAGGAGCATATATATATATTATATATAATTCGGTGTTCTTATTGATATTTTTATAAAACAGTGCTCAGTGTAAATTTACTGAGCATAAATATTATAAAATAACTGATTTAAAAACATGGTTCTTTCGCTACACAGGAATTACCGTGTTTCAAAAACTGAAACTAAAAACTTAAAATATTTGAAATTTTTAGCTTCGGTTTTTGAAACATGGTAATTCCTGTGTAGCGAAAGAACCATATATTTAAATCAGTTTATATATATATATATATATATATATATATATATATATTGGGTGTGTGAGAGAGGGAGACGCATGCACGTACGCACAAAAGAATAAAGTCGTGAGAGGTTTGGGTATTTTCTTTGAATAAAAAAACATGGGAGAATATATTATATAAGTTTCTATGTCTCGAAATGTTAGACAAATGGATGACGAAGGGGGGGGATGTGAAACGCTTTTTTCCCCATGAATTTCTACTAAGTTTTCGGTTCGAACCGCTTCCCGAAATCTTATAAAGGTAAGTGGATGGAAGCATTGATTGAAGCAATCTTTCCATCCACTAACCTTTATAATTTTTCTCTAGCTTTCTGTATTACTGGTTCCCGTATTGTTTTTTATACATGGCCGGCTTAAGTGATTTTTGTGGCCTAGTATATGTGCTGGTTGCAGGTTTCCATATTTTTTAGTGCTGTCCTATTATTTGTACCTCATCCCACAGAGGGTGGCCATCTCCCTTTTTCCTCCATATATGGTCTGCCATGCCTGAATTTCCTATTTCCCCACGTGTTATGGCTGTACGGTGTTCCTGCAGTCTTAGCTTAAGGGCACGGCTTGTTTCTCCTTTATAATTCTTGCCACAGCTGCAGGGAATGGTGTACACTCAGTCATTAATCATGTTCTCTATAGGGGGTCTTACTCGAAAGAGATGCCTGTGTGGTGTTGAACCAGTTCTGAAGGTCGTCCTGATGCTATATGGAACAGAGATCATTTATATTTTTCCCATAATCACTTCACATAGGGGAGGCAGACTGGTGTTGTTATCCTCTTGTACTCTTCTAACAATGAAAATAATAATAATTATATATATATATATAATTATTATCATTATATATATATATATATATATCTCTTCTCCAGAGGGAATATGATCCTGAAAGTTTCCTGTTTCTAAATCAAATGCTTTTTTACACGCATGATCTTCCATAGTGAAAATTGCCGATGGTTTAAAATGCCCGAAAACGTTACCTTCAACGAAAAGTTACAAAATTCGAGAAACATTTTATTGCATCATTACATATGTATTTAGTTATGTGTGAGAAAGTGTGAGTGAACAAGTGAGGACGAATGGAAATTTTAAATAAACGTTATTTACCTCATGAATATAGTGGGTGTCTTTCAGAAAGACAAACATGCCGCATGTGGACCACGGATCGCTGTTTACCCATGACACTGATGAAGCATTCCGTGCTGTACGTTAAGCCTTCTTATTCATTCATAGAAATGATCTACTTTTTCTGCTGTTAGGAATTGTTTAATTATTTATCCTTTCAGATTACAACCGTTTACACCCATTGACACTTTCAAAACCTCCATCCACCTCCAGACTATTTAAGAGAACGTTTCCTCGTCGTGAAAAGACGTAGTTCGCGAAGGTTGCTACATCATTGCAATTCTTCTAGCTTACACACGGTCTCCTTCCTTTCGTTCCCACTATCGATCTGTCAACCTAGCTATTGTAAAATGACACTTCGTGCACAGCAGTAGGAAGTTTGACACTTGTATCTTGTTGACACTATTTTTATCTTCCTAAAAGGTCGGACTGTTTTAACGTCGGATCATGATAAAAAAAAAAAAATCTGTAACACAAAGATACGTCTATGCGAGGAACAGTAAATCGGTTGCAAAATATTGGCATCTCTTGCTTATCACTCGTGAGAATACATCGTGAAAAGTATAAAGTATGTCGGAAACCAGTGTTATATGTTTTTGTTTTCCAGTTTTTCTAGCATTGACTCTGTAGCCCACACATGATCTGGAACGTCTTATGACTACCACCTCTGTTCTTCTCTCCTGAGTGGAGACTTTTTGTCTCCATATCCATGTCCTACAGCGTCGCATTCTTTCTATTTTCTCGAACAGCTTAAATTCTGTGCGAACATGGGGTCTTTATGGTCCAACCTATGTGGCTTACATAATTTCCAGTTTATCACTACTCCAACCCTGTCGAGTTGGATTTGTTTTGTTTGGTTTGGTTTGTTTTACGGCATATCAACCTCAATAGTAATCTATTATTGCCGTTAAAACTTTTTATTGCTGGTAATATCTTGCTCTGTCAAAAATCTATTCTGGTAATATTTTTTTTCCCTCAAAAATGTATAGCTGGTAATTTTTTTTTCAAAAACGTATTGCTGGTAATATATTTTCAAAAATATATTGTCAGTAATAGTTTTTTTCCCTTCAAAAATTTATCTCTGGTAATAATTCTTTTTTTACAAAGTATTTCTGGTATTAAAACCTATTTTTACATTTTCATAATACTTTTTACCTCAGTTTCGGGGTTGACTTTTTACCCATAGCTGGAACCCTAACAGGTGCTGCCACCCCGGGTCAGGGTGTACCTGGGAACAGCAGCTATTAAGAGGTGTCTCCACGCTCTTCAAAACCTCCTGATCAGAGGCCTTGCTGCTGAACGTAGTTTATCGTCTTACCCAGGACGACCTGTCAAGCTGGAGTACTAGTTCATTAAGAAATTGACCATCTCCTTTTTTTCTTCATAAGTACAATATTTGATGTCTGTGCCATTTTTATTGATTATTTAATCTATTGTAACGATACGATAACTGGATATTATGTGTTTTGAGTTTGAATATCTTTTCAGATATCCTTATCCGTAACTATGTCCATGACCGTTCATATCCGATAACTCGTATCTGTATTTAAAATTCTCGGTGCAATTTCTATTCTTTTCTCTTTGTGGGGTTATTATTATTTGTACTATTGATCTAGCTGTTTGATTGCTTCGTTTTACTATTTAGGATCAGAGTGATGTGTGCCCGATTCCCAGCTCTTCTGAGGTTGAATTAGTTACGCTTCCTGACCAAAACAAAAAAGCTATACATTAAACTTTAAGCTAGGAGAAATTGAGGGAAAAGAAATTTGTGTGGAAAAATTAGGGTGCGTCGGATGAAAAGTGAGAACGCTAAACCAAAAAGAAAAAAAAAAGAAAACCAGGTGAAAGGAAAAAATTTGGGTATAGAGAGACGTGATGAGAGCAAATAAAATTGTTAGAGTCTCGTTGACGTTGATTGGATATGGAGAGACAAGAAGCGAAAGTCTTAAAGCAAGGGCGGATTGGAAATGTTCAAATTCAGACAAATAAAAACAACAGACAAATAAAAACAACAGACAAATAAAAACAACAGACAAATAAAAACAACAGACAAATAAAAACAACAGACAAATAAAAACAACAGACAAATAAAAACAACAGACAAATAAAAACAACAGACAAATAAAAACAACAGACAAATAAAAACAACAGACAAATAAAAACAACAGACAAATAAAAACAACAGACAAATAAAAACAACAGACAAATAAAAACAACAGACAAATAAAAACAACAGACAAATAAAAACAACAGACAAATAAAAACAACAGACAAATAAAAACAACAGACAAATAAAAACAACAGACAAATAAAAACAACAGACAAATAAAAACAACAGACAAATAAAAACAACAGACAAATAAAAACAACAGACAAATAAAAACAACAGACAAATAAAAACAACAGACAAATAAAAACAACAGACAAATAAAAACAACAGACAAATAAAAACAACAGACAAATAAAAACAACAGACAAATAAAACAACAGACAAATAAAACAAATTCTTCATGGTGAGAGAGGACAAAAGAACGATAAACAAGGGGATGCTGTAGAAAACATTTTTGCCTAAACTAACGACGTTCCACCATCACTGAGCGGACACTAAATTTCCATTTAACACGATGAACGGGTTTTATCTCATGGAGGCCCCCATACCTTGAGCGCCTATTGTGACAAACTCAGCCCAGACCTTAATAGAAAATCGTACATACAATCCATCGATAAAGATACTGGAAAAAAATTATCGGTTCCATCTATCGCTTTAGTATGTACCCTACACCTCTTGCTATCCTCTACCGTTACAAAGGCCAGATCAGGCCGAAAATAGAGTACTGATGCGATATATGGGCAGGAACCTCCCATTTTTCACTTTGCAGCTTCGACACATCCCAAAAGCATCTCTGCGTCGTTGTGGGTGATGAATCATTTTCCACCCTACAACCCCTTTCCCCACAAACGAAACGCCGCAGACCCTATCGCTCTATCACTATTCTCATGGTAAGTGTTCAGACAAACTACATTCCTTAGTTCCACCAGTTCTAACCTTCACGGTGAGGACCCGACATGCCACGCCCATTGCAGCGAACCACTCTCATTCCCTTCCTGTTCCATTGGTAATATGTAAGTTCCACTCGAGCAGCTTCTTACCCAGAACTACTTTAAGGGACTGACTCCCAAGAGTATGTTTTCCCGATCACTACAATCTTAACTAAAGTCTAGTGTTAACAGTTATCTTCCCCCACATATCCCTATGAACAATATGTTACCCTGTAACCATCTACCTCGAGTGGCTCTTGGGCCCTGAACAGCGTGAACATTGTAAAAAAAAAACATACTATACAAATATCGGTTACTTTTTTATTATGATAAAAATTAATTAAAATAAAAACATGTATGAGTAGCAAACACTGGAACAGATAATGTAAGTGTCAGAAGATCTGTAACACTGGATAATGTGAGTGTCAGAAGATCTGTAACACTGGATAATGTGAGTGTCAGAAGATCTGTAACACTGGATAATGTGAGTGTCAGAAGATCTGTAACACTGGATAATGTGAGTGTCAGAAGATCTGTAACACTGGATAATGTGAGTGTCAGAAGATCTGTAACACTGGATAATGTGAGTGTCAGAAGATCTGTAACACTGGATAATGTGAGTGTCAGAAGATCTGTAACACTGGATAATGTGAGTGTCAGAAGATCTGTAACACTGGATAATGTGAGTGTCAGAAGATCTGTAACACTGGATAATGTGAGTGTCAGAAGATCTGTAACACTGGATAATGTGAGTGTCAGAAGATCTGTAACACTGGATAATGTGAGTGTCAGAAGATCTGTAACACTGGATAATGTGAGTGTCAGAAGATCTGTAACACTGGATAATGTGAGTGTCAGAAGATCTGTAACACTGGATAATGTGAGTGTCAGAAGATCTGTAACACTGGATAATGTGAGTGTCAGAAGATCTGTAACACTGGATAATGTGAGTGTCAGAAGATCTGTAACACTGGATAATGTGAGTGTCAGAAGATCTGTAACACTGGATAATGTGAGTGTCAGAAGATCTGTAACACTGGATAATGTGAGTGTCAGAAGATCTGTAACACTGGATAATGTGAGTGTCAGAAGATCTGTAACACTGGATAATGTGAGTGTCAGAAGATCTGTAACACTGGATAATGGTAAGATTTGTTGTTTCCTTATAAAGAAACATTCATCATTCAGTGGTCAAACAGCGTTACTGCCGGTTGAAATTTATAAAATATCTAAATAAAAAATAAAGTATCATGAAAACATCTTTCACAAGGCAGCTGTTATCGCTCTAGAATTGATGAAGGTTTCTTTCCTAACCTTTCGTTTAAACCAGTGTGAAAATTCAACGTTTGATTGTCATTATTTTCTCTTCTACTTAAATGTGCTATCCGTTTTAGTTGTTGCCGCTGTTGAATGTCCACAAGTGATGTGGACTGTTATTTGGTGAGGATGTCAGTGATTCTCCAGCGAATGTTCCACTCTAAGACCTGCAGTTTTCATTTGCTGGAAACATTTTTTGCGAATGATTTGAGAAAACGATTCCATGTAGCGGCTCTTTTTAGTCATTCCTAAGTGTTGTATGATATGCAAGGCACCACCCTATGAGAGTCGAGATATAACGAAGCTATTTAATAACATGATTCTGGGGTTTTAGCATCTGTTCTCCTGTATGGCAGCGAATGCTGGAAAATTTCTTTAAAGATGAAGAAACTTGAAGCAACAGAAATATCGAAGATACCATGGAACGAACAGGTGAGCACCAACGTGGTTTTAGAGAAAATGGAAACAGAAATGAAAATTATAATTAACATTGGCAAGAGAGAGCTGGAATTTCTGAGGCAGATAACGAGGAAGGACAGCTTGGAAAATCTGATACCCGCAGAACAGATTGAGGGCAAGAGAGACAGGAAAACAATGCATTACATACCTGACGAGCTTGAGTAAATGGATGGCGGAACAGGGTTTATAAATAATAAAAAGACAGAATTTAGTTAGTATGTGTCTATATTTCTGAGATGAGGTATTATGTACACTATTTACGTTATTCGGACTATTGTCCCCATCTTTGTCGCCATATTTATTACAACGTTTCGGCCGTTGTACCCTCCGGCCTACTTGGTTGGAATGTCGATCTGAACTCTTTATTTCGCTCACTGTGGTAGACTGTTCTAGTTCCACGTGCCATGTTTAATGGGTGTCAGTTATCTCCTGTTAATTCACCTCTCCAAGTTCTCCACTGTCTTAACCGGGTATTGAACTCTTTGGGCCCTGTTACTGGATCTAACTAACGCCTTTATCCACTGTGCCATGTGTCCTTGAAGAGATCTGTGTATGAATTTCTGGGTATTATAAAACTAATGTCTTCAGCAACCATTTTTAACAGTGCCCATATTGCAATTTTTGATGTTATAACATGATTTTACCAGAGCTCATATTGCCATTTTTTGTTGTAATTATCGCTTTTCTCTGGCACTCCTTATTACTGGTTCTCATATTGTATTCATTTCTATGCTTGGTCGGCTCAGGAGATTTTTGCGGCCTAGCATATGTGCTGATTCCTTAAGTTTACGAATTTTCCATTGGTGTTCAGTTCGACATTCCAACCACCTGAAGAAGGCCGGAGCGTACAACGGCCGAAACGTTGTAATAAATATGGCGATAAAGATGAGGACAATAGTCCGAATAATATAAATAGTATAGAATTTAGTTAGATCGACAAGCGACATGAAATTGTGCAAAGCCAAGATCGCCTACGTCCTGGGGAAACACGACACAAAGAATGGTTTTGGAAAAAATTACCCCGAGCACAGCCTATTCTATGTTCAATTATCTCCGATATTAAATGCATCTGATCCATACACCGATGTATTTGAAGTTTAGTATTTATTAAATACACATTCTGATTTTTTACGATTAGTTTATTATAGTTGATATCACTCATTCATTCATTCAACTGCCAGATCATAAATGTGAGAATTTATGATAGTTTTACTTCTTGGAATACTCTGTAAAATTATAATGGATAATCTTATTTATCGGCAGTCATGAAATTTACACGATGACAGTTCGTGATTTTATTCCTGGCGATTCTGTCTTTTATTATTTGTCTTTCTTCGACTATTATTAAATATATTTGCTTTACCCTTCGTATGATCGAGCAGAAGTCCTCGGGTGAGGAACACTCACTGACAGAAAAACTAACTATGATGATAATGGCGATTTTCTAAGCGTAGCTCAGATGTGGCACAAGGCCGAAAGTGTGGAGCACCCAGTGAGGATCGAACTAACTACTCAGTTGTAATTGATCTAGCGAGATAAGCTTGCTCACCATTACACCACGTCGAAGTGCCCAAGAAAGAAAGGTTATTTTTTAAGCGTAGTGGCACAAGGCCGAAATTATATGGCACCTAGTGAAGATCGAACTCACTTATCAGTTGTAACTTATCTAGCCAGACAAGCTAGCTAACTATTACACCACGCCAAGGTGCCCCACTATGGTGGCAATGTGAAAGTAACCTTCTCCCGAATAACACTGAAAAGTTGTTTGTTTTTTTTTTTTTTGGCATCATATCTTTTCTACTAAATTTATTTTCGCTTCTTGCCCCTTCTTCAAAGGGAACTGGCTTATCTTAACGTCCTTAGAATCCGCCGACCACATTTTTTACCGACGGGTAAGACCTTCCGAAAACGGGTTATCTACAATGTAGATACTTACAAACGCAAATATAGACAATCAATAATTACCTTTTGTTATCCTTCTTACAACACAAATGAAAAATGTTTTGCAAACTCAGTTTAAAGTATAAACCAGTTAAGGAAAATCAACCGAGATGTATCTAGATTGAAAGGAGTAGGAATAAATATTTAGCTATCTCCAAAGAAAGTAGACGCTTAGAGACTCAAAATAAACGACTAATATTTAACTAAATCTCGAACCAGATAAATGCTAACCAACTCGAATGTAAACGACCAATATTTTTATCTCCCACTGACCAAGGGAATGCTTACAGACTCAAAAGTAATCTACCAATATATACCTATCTCACGGACCAACTGAATGCTTACAGGCTCAAATATAAACGGTCAATATTTAACTAAACAAGAAGCAAATAAATGGTTACCGACCCCAAATGTAAAAGAACAATATTTACCTCTCCCACTGACCAAGTGAATACTTACACACTCAAATACACAAAAGACTGATTTCGACATCAACTAGCTGAAGAAGGCTTCATACGTCGTAAAATCTACCAACTGACTTCGTTATCTTATTTATTCCTTCCTTTCACAATCTGTTTTTCGCAGCATTTTAACTCCTCTTCCATATTTTACTTATTTATCTTACGAACTATTTCTTTCACTTCTCCTTCCATCTGCAGACGTTACATGCTTTTTTTTTTAATCCTTACATTTCTCGGTTTAAGGTTTCTAAATCCGTAGCTTAATTACTTCCTCTTTCCCTTTACGTATATCTACCTTTTTTCTATTTACCCTCATTTTTGGTTATATATATATATATCCGCTACCATATGTGGTTCCTATCCCATAATTCCACCTTCTCGGGTACTAATGGAAACCTGTCCTGACTGAATCATCACGATTTAGACGCCATCTTTATCATTTGTGTCTCTTCCGCTCAAATGATTTTCTCGCTAAAAGTTACCTAATGCCAGTGGGGAATTGTCAAAATTCGACACTACCATCAATTTAGAGTATATATCATCTTACTTGTCATATTAACAAGACAAATACATTTATCAATAACGTCTCGTTTAGTTTGGCACAAGTGTGAGATGCTTAGTGCGGATCGAATGCAAGGACATCATGGGCAAGGAATCTAGGGTACTGATATCTGCTCCATGGGGAGGCTCTTTAAAATATTTACTAAATTTAGTTTAGTAGTGCAAAAAAGCTGAATGACGATGCTGCAATGGGAGCTGGGGAGTCGAAATACTATACTGCGCCATCTTTTCTAAGAACATTCCGCTTGGTTTGGTTTGTCTTACGGCATATCAATACCAATGGGTTATTTAATGCCGATAACGTTTTTCCTAGTAATATTTTGCCGATAACGTTTTTCCTAGTAATATTTAGTCAAATCTATTTCTGGTAATATTTTTCCCTCCAAACGTATTGCTGATAATATTTTCAAAAATTTATTGCTCGTAATAATTTTTTACTAAATATTTCTGGTATTAAAACATATTTTTACGCTTTCATAACGTTTTTACTCCAGTTTCGGGGTTGACTATTTGCCCATACCTGGGACCCTAACAGGTGCTACCACCCCGGGTCAGGGTGGACCTGGGAACACCAGCAATTAAGTGGTGGTTCCACGCTCCTCAAAACCTCCTGATCAGAGGCCTTGCTGTTGGACGTAGTTTATCGTCTTACACAGGACGCGGATGTAGTTCATCGTCATACCCAGGACGTGATTCCCCTTGGGTTGAAAGTCGGTATACAAAGAACTTGTATTTACCTAAACTTAATCACTGAATTTTAACAAAAGGTAGGAAACATGCTAACACATTCTCTGACTGAAACAGATGCTAATCTCCCGAGGCAATTGATCTGTGTCTGAGAATTTCTACACTTCAGGACAGTGTACGTTTATGCGTAAATCTCTTCTTTCCTGTACGTGAATCTAAGGATTACTGGACCCTAAAGTATAATCGGTGTACCATGTTCAAATTATAACAGTGTTTCGTTCATTTAGCATAAATGCTCTTGAAAAAGGCATGGATCAATTATCCTTCAACTCTGGATTAAAAGACAAGACCAGCGTTTTTCAACCGGTGCGCCTGGGCACACTAATGCGCTCTGAAAAGTAGCAGGTTCGCCACAAGTTAAGAGAAGAGTAATTTATGACTGTTACTTTGGCTTGTTATCTATAAGGAAAAAAACACCGTGCAAATTTTAATTTGGAATGATATCTACATATTAAAACATATATATAAGATAATTTAATTAAAATATTAAAACATTTTTCTTTCATTTATATTCTAGTGATAGGTATCTCAGTTAAAATGTCTACACCGTACAAATTTTAATTTGGAATGATATCTTCATAGTAAAACATGATGCTATTTTGGTTTTCTATCTTCAAGGAAAAGATAACAAGTATAATTAGCACCTGTTTTACTATGATTCCAAAATAAAATTTGTAAGGTGTTGATATGTTTCCTAGTAGAAA
Source organism: Acanthosepion esculentum (assembly GCA_964036315.1). Classification (NCBI taxonomy): domain Eukaryota; kingdom Metazoa; phylum Mollusca; class Cephalopoda; order Sepiida; family Sepiidae; genus Acanthosepion; species Acanthosepion esculentum. Next base: position 76,090,357 of record OZ038483.1, read on the forward strand.
ACAAGCCAAGTAGAAATTTATGAATTATTTGTATATTAAAAAGCAAAATTATTTTTAAAATTCTAGAAAGACATTGAAACTATGGGCTTAGTCTAAGTCGAGTTTTTGTTATTTGGTATGTTAAACTGGATGCTAAATTCCTTAATCTTTGAGTGGATAATCTTTTCGCTTTTACCTTCCAATATATGAGGCCCATCATTCAAAAAAAATTCTTAAAGCACATCAAGCATATTTACCTATACGATGTAATGTCTTAAAAATAAATGCCTATTTCAGAAGACTTCTTTATTATTATCCTATTTTCGAATTCCACGACTATGTTTTCCTTATTAAAATTAAGAGGTCCCACCATCAGAGTTTAATTATTCTACAAGTATGCTCTGAAGTAAAAGCGGTTGAGAAACACTGAACTAGACAGTTTAAGCTTATTAGGGCAACCAAAGAAAGACAACCGTATTAAAAAAAAAAAAAAAAAAAAAAAAAAAAAAATCACCCTGAAAAGGGATGGCCGGCCCACGCAGGCTTTCTTGCCTTAGAAAGATATACTACTGTTACTGTTAGAGGACATTTGGTACAAACAAACAATATATGAGACTATCCGAAGGACCAGGTGAATGCTTACAGACTCAAATGTAAACGACCAATATTTACCTATTCCACTGACCACGTGAATGCTTACAGTTTCAAATGTAAAAGGTCTGGCACAAGAGCGAAATTATCGGACAACCCGTGAGAATTAAACACTGTATGACAGTATTGTTTTGCGATACGATTTGGCTAGAACATACTCATCAAAAAGTCCAATAAGAAAGTTGCAGTGATTTTACTAAGCGTAGCTTAGGTCTGGGCGCAAGTATCGAGCATCCAGTGAGAATTGAACTCCCTGCTCAGTCGTAATCGATCTAGCGACACTTCGCTTTCTCCGCTTTAAAACAGCGTCGGTGACCAATATTTTACCAGGCGTAGTCACGAAACCCCAAGCATGGAACACCCAGTGTGGATCGAACTCGCTACTCAATCGTAAGTGATCTAGCGAAATATGCTAGCTAACTACGCCGAAGTGCCATCAATAACGAAGTTATATTATCATCGGAAACACGGGGGAGTAATGGATAGCGGCTCGGATTGAGAAATCGGAGAGACGAGTTCGAATTCCAGTCAGATCCATGACATTCACTTACGTGTTGGAAAAGGTATGAATCCTCTTCTCCCCAGCTATGGGTAAATAGCAGGACAGAGTGGGTTCTATAGCATTGGATGGCAACTGGTCTACAACAGAAAGAAATGGCAACCTACCGCAGGAAAAAAATCTGCCTCGTCAGTTTTTTATTGAAAGATTCATGATTGCCTAAGCGTGTATCACGCATGACGCATAACTGACTTCAGGGGGGAACGATGCCGTAATGGATAGCGGCTCAGTTTGAGGAATCGGAGAAGCGAATTCGAATTTCAGTCGAATCCATTACATTCACTTATGTTTTAATACCCTTGGGAAAGGTATGAATCCTTTTCTCCCCCCCCCCCAGCTATGGGTAAATAGCAGAGCAGACCGAGTTTTATAGCCTTGGATGGCAACTAGTCTACCGCAGAAAGGAATGACAACCTACTGCGGAAAAATATCTGCCTCGTCAGTCATGTATCTTTCGATACATAATCGCCTCAGCGTATATCACGCATGGCAGATAACTAACTGATATTAGCATATTTGACAGTGGTCATATTAACAGGTATTGCAAATAGGGAAGATCTGATAATTCTGAAAAATTGTAGGTAAGCTTTAACACAGCACAGGTAAAAAAAAAAAATAAATAAATATTACTTTTTCTTTCATTTTTCTTGATCTTTGTTTTTTTACGGCTTATCAACCTGTTGCAGATCTGAAAGCAGAAAATTCTTTTAGACTGTCTGAATTTTGGGGAGATAATGATTTACGGATACAAATCCTGTTAATTAACCAATACTTGGTGGGAGAAGAGGTGAATTCATGTCTTTTCGAAGTTTATTTGTGCGTAAATAAATTTATCGAACCCTAATGGAATCGGAACTCGGCTCCCCAACTTCCAATTCCGTACACCTATTGATTACACCTGCCGCACATCCAAGCTTACAGCACCTAATATTCAAGCTCGACGTTACTTAAATTCGGTGATAGTACGGGAACCGATGTTTCAACGTGATATGGCCGCAAACCAATTCTAACTTGAATTTCTTTGAAATTTAGCAAGGAAATTTAACAGGCATTTCAAAAGCAGAGTATTAAGAAACAGAAAAAAAACTTGGTTTGAAAATAATGAAAGGAGATTTTCCAGTAACAGAAATGTGGTCCTACAGAAGGATTCTGAGGATACAATTGACCGACCATGTGAGCAACGAGAGAGAGAGAGGGAGAGAGAGGGAGAGAGAGGGAGAGAGAGGGAGAGAGAGGGAGAGGGAGAGGGAGAGGGAGAGGGAGAGGGAGAGGGAGAGGGAGAGAGAGAGAGAGAGAGAGAGAGAGAGAGGGAGAGAGAGAGAGGGAGGGAGAGAGAGAGAGGGAGGGAGAGAGGGAGAGGGAGGGAGAGAGGGAGAGGGAGGGAGAGAGAGAGAGGGAGAGAGGGAGGGAGGGAGGGAGAGAGAGGGAGGGAGAGAGAGGGAGGGAGGGAGAGAGAGGGAGGGAGAGAGAGGGAGGGAGAGAGAGGGAGGGAGAGAGAGGGAGGGAGAGAGAGGGAGGGAGAGAGAGGGAGAAAATTTCTGGGGCACATAACGAGGAAAGAGAGCTTGGAAAATTTGATACTTACAGGACAGATTGAAGGAGATATAACGAAGCTATTTAAGAACATGATTCTTGTTTTTTTTTTAGTGGATCATCAGATTTATTTCCAAAATTTTGGAAATAAATCTGATGATCCACTGTCCTTTAAAAGGGCTGTGGTGAAATAATTTATTATATGGAACCTTAAAGTAATCTGTTTTTATTTAAATTATTAGCTCTGATTTACATTGAGCTCTCTGGATTCTATCCTCATTGGGTCTACCCACACGGATTACCTAGTTTTTCGTAAACTATATATATATATATATATATATATATATATATATATATATATATATATATATATTATATATATATACAAGCACACACGAGGGTAAATAAAAAATTATTTGCACTTTCGCCAGTATGCGGATAATTTTTTATTTTACCTTGTACTTCAAAAACTGCACTTATACCTACCAAGCAGTCTCAGATACATGTCAATAGCGTAGTCTAACACGAGACAGCAACACGACGATAAAGGGAGAGGTCTGAACATACAATGCTCTATGTCTGCGAAACAAGCTTGCTGCACATCTTTATATGACAATAGAACGGTACAAAAGGCCAGTCTTATCGACCATGGAACTAAAATAAGACACTACCTCGTGGGGGATCGAACGCACTACACTACCGTTGCGCGGGATTTACTTTTTTATTATTTTCACTAGAAAAGGGCACCGGGTCAACATCAGAGATGTTTCGACTTGAAGGCACACAGCAAATCAGTTCAGTTTCTCATTTTCATCATGGCTACTTGTTTCCAATCATGTGCTCAGTTATTTCAACAGCCACAGTGTCAAACCTGTGGTTTGAACTATAACTATGCTGAGCCGACCTTAGTTCAAGTGCCCTACTAGTGTCAAATACGATTCTGAATGCAGTTTTCCTTGTACTATAGTGGCTGCTAACTACTGTTACAGAATCCAACAGGTCACCTGTTTTTTTCTATATTACATCTGTCTATATTTCTGCGATGAAGTATTGTAACTATTTAAACTATTCAGACTGTTGTCCTTCTCTAATCCACAGGGACATATGACCCAGTGGACAAAAAGCGTTGGTAGAATTAATCCAGTGACTTGACCCAAAGAGCTCCGAGTTGAAGTTCACGGCAGAAGTGAACATAAACCTGGAGAGTTGAATTCCTAAAAGGAAAATAACTGAGACACCAAGAAAAGGCATGTCACGTGGAACTAAAGCAATCTACCTCAGTCAGTCAGTTATGTGCCATGCGTGATACGCGCTTAGGCGATTATGTATCTTTCGATACATGACTGACAAGGCAGATTTTTTCCCCCGCAGTAGGTTGCCATTTCTTTCTGCGATAGACTAGTTGCCATCCAAGGCTACAGAACCCGATCTGTCCCGATATTTACCCATAGCTGTGGGGAGTAGGGAGAAGAGGAGGATTCATACATTTTCCAAGGGTATTAGCACGTAAGTGAATGTAATGGATTCGACTAGAATTCGAACTCGGCTCTCCGATTTCTCAATCCGAGCCGCTAAGCATTACTCCACCGTGATTCGATTCGTAATTCCAACGTATAAGGACGGAGCGTACAACGGCTGACACTTCATGAATATGAGGATGAAGACAACAGTCCGAATAATGTAAATAGTCAAATATTACATCTATCATATGTACCGGATTATAAAATGTAATTTACGCTGAATAAAAAGTTTTAAAAAGTACCAAAAAAAAAAAAAAAAAAAAAAAAAAAAAAAAAACAGAAAATAGGCATACAAAAACAGTTTAAATATAATAGATCTTTACTTTCATACAAGATCAAATGAGCAGAATATGACAAATTTAATGAGCTTATCCTCGAATTAGAAAGGGTTGGTCAATCAACCTTCCAACTTAATATCGAAAATTCAGGCTACTAACAAAAAAATAAATAAATAAATAAAAATAAAAAATAATAATCTAATTTAAGACGACAAAAGGAACCACAGAATGGCAGCTTTTGTTTAAATAAATTGTAGTGTTTTTTATATATATATATTTTTTAAAATAGGATTGTAGCTGTTTGCATATGTTAATTAGAAGAGAAAGTGTATAGTAAAAGAAAGAGGCAGGCGGATGTTAACTACTGATCACGTGTCGTAGAACAGCACAATACAAATTTCAGCCAGTCTTTAAAATCTAACCGTTTAAATAGGCAAATAGCGTCTTCACAAGTAGTGCTTTTTCGTGGATAGTATAGCGTTATCACCTTGATTTGAGTTTATTGATAGCAACAGTTATATATAAATTCGCTTACAAGCCTTTCTCATGCAATCTCTTGATAGGGGTGGAGAGATGTGGATGAAAATTTGTTACCAGCGTTCAGAGGTCTGTTGGTTCGATAAAAGTCCAAGTCCAGGGGCGATGTCTAGTTAGAAGTGGTATCTTGTGCTCAATGCAAGATTGAACAATTCATGATGTGATTTGCAATTTGTTTAATATTGCGTGGGACATCGATGATCAGCGAAATGAAGAGAGCCGCCATTTTCATGATTGACTTTATCAGCCGTTAGCAGTGATTGATGCCAATAGCTATACATTGGTACAGATGACACATGCACACTCATACATATACAAACACACATATAGTGGAACCTCATTTTAACGGACTAATAGGGTGGTCGTCCGTTAATTTGAAGCCCTTTTTTCGTGGCCTAAAACACCCAGTACAGTACAAAATTATTGTAAATAAATACAGTATATATATATATATGTGTGTAATTTATTTTTAAGTTACTTATACTTTTAAATAAAGTTTTAAAAGTTTAAATGTTAAATCCAGAGACCGTTGGCTTCGATACCGTTAATTCAAGGTTTTAGTAATATATATATATATATATATATATATATATATATTGTTTATACGTTATTTTTATAGATACAAATATTTAAGTAAATGCTTTGGTTATAATAAACAGATTTCTCGGACATTCAGTCCGGTAAATGTTAATACTGTTTATTATAAACCAAGCATTTAATTAAATATTTGTATCTATAAAAAATAACGTAAAAATAGAACATTAAAATAATTGTCGGACTTTCTCCATTTCATGATATATATATATATATATATATATATATACACATACACACTTGTATTAATTAAACCAAACAATATCCGAACAGTGCGTTTTCGCTTAAACGCAGAGTCTACGCAAATATGTGTATCCACTAAAAATAATGTGTAAGTTGATAAAAATCTGTTGGCTTAATAAATAGAAATTCCATTTGATATATATATATATATATATTGAGCAGGAATCCAGTTAAACAAGTTTTCTTAAATTCAGCAAGCAAGGTCTGTCTAATATTGTTTTTCTAATTTTCTGTTGTACATCGGACCAAAGTAACGACTTTTAAAAAATTTCATCAGTGAGGTTCCGGTACTTGTCATTGGTTAATATGACACCTCTTTTTATAACACAATTTTGTGGTGTTGTGTGTGTGTTAATTTTGTGTATCATCGAAAAGAATTAAAGAGAAATAAAACTTATAAAAGTAATCTCTCTCTCACACACACAAAGGATGGATTAAATCCGACATATTTTTAACTTGTTTAAATGTTATTTTTAATGGATATTCATATTTGAATAGATGCTCTGTTTTTATTTATTTATTTATTTATTAAATAGTATATTTATTTGTTTCCATCTATTGGCCTGAATATTTGAGAAAATCTTGTTAGAAAAAACATGTGCCTTCCGGCAGGATTAGAACCGTCATCGGGAAAGATGTGTGTTCAAAAACATTATTCGGGCCTTGATTGATCAGGAGGTGCAACGTGACCGAGAGGTAGAGAGGTCATTAGTGATCTTATGACGGTTTCCCCTGGGGAACGCAAGTTCGAATCTTTCCAGAAGGCTCATAGAATTTACAAAACAGACCAGACAGCTTAGTTTGCTACGTAAGCATCGCACGACAATTATTTGCTTCAAAAGCCACTGACGTTCACACGAGAACTAAAATCATGCAAACTTGTTAATGATAGTCATATGTTTCTAATAAGTCGACAGCCATATATATATATATATATATATATATATATATATATATATAGCCTGAGATAGACCTTCTAGTTTGAATTCAATAAAACCTGTTTCAATGTACTCTTGCTGCGTAAATATACATTAAGTTACACGACCATACAATGAAAATGAATACTATCCCCCCTCCCAAAGTTACAGAAGCCGAAAAGAGAAAGATGCCTTCCAGAAACTTAGCAAAGAGCTTTCGTTAGAAACAAAGAAAAAAAATTACTGAACTGCTAATTCTGGTATTTCTGGCAGTGAATGCTGAACAATTTCCTCCCAGACTTAAAGCGACAGAGAAAATATCGTTAAAGTTGAGTGCTGAAGTGCTATGTAATATCTAATCTCCGATATGAGTGAATGATGGACAATCTCTTCATAGATGAAGAGACTTCAAGCAAGCTAAATATTTTTGTACCCACCGAGACATCCTTCATCGCACTAAGATAGTAATACCCAGGGAACACCGTGATGTCTGCCGCAAAGGAAAGGGTGGGGCGGCGGTGCTAAACATTTTTTGCATATCTCTATATTGCCAATCAGTGAGTACGCTAAATGCTTCTCTTGCTCACGTCAGAATTCCTAGCCAATCATTTGCTAGCATCGATATGATTGGTCAGAATAACAGGTCATTGCATATGATTTATGTCACCTGACTCAAAATAATCCCCCCCACCCAGTTTTTTATATTTTTTATTTTTTTTTTTTTTTAATTTGAGCACATTGTCTCGTTAAAGTTGTTTACTCTGACTCATATCATGAAAAGCAACAAGAAAGTACACCTCAAGTATGTGATCATGTTTTTCCTGTCTCGTCCTGCCTGATGAGTCAGCAAAATAACTTGTCGAGGACGACGACCCCAGCCGCTACCTCTCACTTATCCTCCCGTCATAAGAAGCTCACCTTTTCTAACCAATCAACAAACCGCTTTTAATTACACGCCGTTTTGCCAATATACTATCAGCCATCCAATCACTCAGCCAATCTCAGCGCTTGCGCAATCACCCGAAAACAAGCCACTTGTACTGTCTAATAACATCTATTATCACAGCTAATAGGATCCTTCGAAATAAAAAAGAATAGTCCAAGTGATTCTGTTATGTCGTCAGCGATATCTGGTGTTTGGTTTGGGATGGTAGTTACTGGTTTCCAAATAAGGGTGGTAAATAGCTGATTAGTTCAAGAGGTGTAGCATCTGGTGTATAAATAAAGCCTTGTAAAATCTGTAAACATGATGTCCTATGTCGCATTTGGCGTGTAAATAAATCCTTGTAAAATCTGTAACTATGTTGTCCTATGTGACATTTGGTGTGCAAATAAATCCTTGTAAAATCTGTAACCATTCTGGAGCTGTCTAATCCACACTTTCCAAGCTTAATAGTGTTCAATATCGTTTATGCAGTCTTATGGCGGAAGACTGATTTTCCACTATCTTTCTCCACAGACGCAATGTTGCAAGACTATCGTTGACCTATCGCTGTTTCTTTCGCAAAGGATCAGAACTGTCCCCATTCTCGTGATCCATCAGCTGAAACCTTAACTGTTGGGACACGCTATGCCATTTCTACGTGTTTTCTCACTTTACTGTCTTCCAAACGTAATGACCTTCCACTCGAGCAGTTTCCTCACCCTCCCAAGAACTGCCACATTGTGGAATTGACTCCTGCGTAGGTGCTTCCATGAACACTTGAACTCTCCAAATTAACGGTCAATTGTTATCTGCCATCCGTATCCTCATAATCGCAACCATCCTGTGTATGACGATAAATTACATCCGGCAGTAAGACCTCCGATCGAGAGGCCTTGAGCGCGGAAGCACCTATTAATTGCAATTGTGCCCAGGTCCACCCTAACCCGGGGTTGTAGCATCTGTTAGCGTCCCAGCTATGGGTAAATAGTTAACCCCCACTAAATTGGGGTCAAAACACCACAAAAGCATGAAAATAGATTTTTATAATAAAAATACTAGTATTATATTTTTGAAAAAAATATTACCAGCAATATATTTTTTTAGCTCCACAAAAACCTTTATAAAAATACGTCCAGGAAACCTGAGTTACAAACTGATTTCTCACAAAGAATACATATTCTATTCATACGAATATATTCTAAAAATCTTGTTGGCATTAAATAACCTATTGCGATTTATATGCCGTGAAACAAAATAAACCGAAACTCATCATCTTCACTTCCTACCATCTTTTACATTCAAATTTCATGCCTCATTCATTATTACCACTTCAACGGTACCCCTCTATTTTGAGTGGCTATCGAGCCCTATATCGCATGAAATTTAATAAAAGAAAACAATCTCTCTGTTTGAGACAACTTTATAGGCACGAGGTGTACAGTAATTGAAAGCGAATGTTAACGCCTTAAAAACAATACAAACTTCGCTATTTGTAATTGGCAATGTCATATTTAAATACATTTCAGATCCAGAAAGAATATTTTCATGGATTTCACTCACAGCAGATGCTCTTCGGAAAATGAGAGAGTAAATTACCTTTTGAAAGTAAAATATTTAGTGATTTATTCAGCATAGCTTAAACTGGGCGCGAGGCCGAATAGTAGAGAACAGCCAACACAAAAGCAAAATATTTAAGTGGCATACTCTCACTAGACACTTGACTAAGTACGCATGGACAAATGCCATTCTATTCAAATTTCTCATCAGCGTAGCAGCAATTTAAGAGATACAAGCATTTAACCGCTTTCCTGGCGTAAACGTGTATATACGTTCTTACCGAAAATGTCTTTTTCGGATACGAACAAATAAACGCGTCCAAAACATTACTTTCAAAAACTAGCTACAGAACTACTTATGCGTCGATGTTTATTGGTTTTATGACCTTCCGAGCTCGAAACGAGTCCAATTGTCAACTCATACGTCTGGTAAGGGTGTTAACCACCACTCGGGTACTTTAAAGTTCATCAGTTTCTTGTCTTCCCAAAGAAATAAACTAAAAAAATCGTCTGAAAATGAAACGTTTTTCGCAAAATATTGCCCTGGGAAGCAGTTAACGTAATCATACCATTTCTATGTAGATCGTAAGAATTCTTCAACGTTATACGTATGATACCAAGTTCGAGCGGGCTCCGAATTGAAAGAGCCTAGAAGGCAACAGGGAAACTGATCCACTATCTTTCTCAACAATGCGGACAACTTAAAAAAAAATATGATCGGAGAGATGTAGCTGATCTCTCGTCTGACAGATCCAAAAGCGATCTAAGGAATTTCATTACGTGCTTTAGTATGGGAAAGGAATTTGATTTACGTAATTTGGAACACATCAGCTGGGTTTCAGTATATGAAAAACTGCTGATCTACTAGAATTTCCACACTCAACTATCTCATAGATCTACAGGTGGTCAGTAAAAGAAAAAGAAAAAACTCCCAGTCAGCGGCCAGACTATCAGGCAATGGTAGCTCAAATGACAACTCAAGTAGCTGAGCTATGCAGAAGAGTATCTCTGGACGCATAACCCACCGAACCTTGAAGCAGATGAGCTACGGCAGCAGAAAACTACATCGGGTACCACTCATGTCAAAAAGGCAAAATAAATAAAAAGAAACCGAGGTTACACTAAGTAAAATCACAAAAGGTGGACAACAGAAAACTGGACAAACGTCACCCGCCTGGTAAATCTGTTCCTGCTGTGACATTCGGATGGTAGGACCAAAAATTGGCGTAAAGTATGGGCCTCTCCTACCTTGTATCGATGATTCAGGCTGATAGTGGCGATGTAAAAGCGTGGGAAATATATTCTTAGCAGACATTGGGACTCTCGGTACCAATAAATGATCGTTTAAATGTTGCAGCCTTCCTGGCTCTATTATTGTAGACAACGTGCCTCAATTTATGATTTATAAATATCTTTCCCCGCTGGCCACTTCCAGCAAGATAACGCACCGTCTTACAAGTAAAAAAAAAAATTATATATTATATATATATATATATATATATATATTGGTTCATACATCTCAGCAATTAATTTTCTCCATAGTCATAGAGCACCTTTGAGATGTGGTGGAAAAAAGGTTTCGAATGCTAGAAGTAGTCAAACAAACTAGAAACTGCCATAAATGTATGGACCCAATTTTTGAAGTTTTTATATACAAGACTGATTTCAGAAATAAAAACGATATTAGCCTGAAGAAGTTCTTTCTATAGACAAGACGTTCCATTTTATCATTCCACGCATCCGTTTATAAAACACAATGTTTCCAAACATTTCCGCCACACGATTGCTGCAAGGAAAGTTGGTTTACTGTGTCGTGACTAAAACATTTTCTCGCCATAATCCACCTTGCCATTTATAAATCTACCATTCGTCTGCATATTGAATGTTGTTGCCATATCTTGTCTGGTGCTTCTGCTGCGAACCACGAGATGCTCGACAAAATCCAGAGAATGGTCTCTAATACAAACGATCCTGGCCAGGCATCTCGACTTCAGTCATTTTCTCGCCGACGTGACATGTCTTCCTTTTGTCAGTTCCACAAATATTTTCATGGCAACGGCTTCCCGACTGCATGGAAGTAAGCGTGCTACTAGATTGGCAACTGAGTCTCATTTTACTGTTGAATTAGCTAGATACAACCAAAAGTATTTTTCTCGCACATCCCACCTGCGGTACGCTTCCGTTTCCTTGCAACCCTGGTAATTACAATCATCAAAAATTTAAAGGCAACGTCAATCGCCATCTTCCTGCTTGATGGAATCTTTTTTTTTTGTCCTTTCCTCAATCCAATAGCTTCATGTCTCGCACATCTCGCCTGTGGAACTCCCTTCCTTATTCCTGTTTCCCTGACAAATACAATCTCCAACTATTTAAGTGTAACGTCAATCGACATCTCCAGTTGCCTTGATCTATCCACTTCCCTTCTCCACATCCTTTCACCTTTCATTCCTATCTGCTCTCTCTCCAAATCTTCTGTAACCCCCTTGCCTTGATCGATCCACTATCTTTCTCCACATCCTCTCCTTTACCACTCCTATCTGCTCTTCCTCCAAACCTTCTGTAACCCCTTGCGTGCTAGTGGCTTCCAGCCTTGCTTGGGATGATATGCTTAAAAAAAATAAAAAAATAAAAACATCTTTCTCTTTGACTCCCTGTTACATCCTATAGTCACATTGTCGCCTTGCTTGGATAGATTAAAAAAAATACCTAGCTCTTTCTAATGTTCTGGTGTGGTCAATGAAGTTTCTTTCTGGTCAATCTGTTGATCTTTTCCCATAATTTCGATCCCATTATTAGAAGCTGATGTAGGCATTATTGGTTACTTCTCCAGCAATGACCACGAAACCGCACTGCTTTCACAGATTGTGTCCGTAATCTTTTCTAAGTTCCCATAAAAGACCTGGGTTCGATGGGCACGAGGGCGAGTGGTTAAAACGGTCACTTCCCGACTATTCGATTAACACCCTAATTGATTTATCACTTCTTGAATGTAACGCCCTCGTGCGCCTATTCCCGGCTTGCAGAACTTCTGAAAACCATGCCACTGATTGACCTAAACTTTAGGAGAGAAATTTGGTTAGACGGAACCGTTTGAGTCGGCCGAGGTTTGTTCTAACGCGAAGTCACAAGTCATTGTGACCGGGGGCTTCAGCGTACTGACCTTGTTCAAACTTCTGGTCACGCCAGACGTGTTATTTCCCAGAAACTATAAATAAAGCCCGCCCAGCCGAGTTGTAGTATAGACAACAGATGGGCTATTGAAAAAAAACACGCGCCCGAGTAGGCGTCTGCAACAGGGTTTAGCTCGCCGTCCTAGCAGAGGTCTGTGCTCGGAAACAAGTAGCCGACTTTATATATATATATATATATATATATATATATATATATACACACACTCGAGTTTTTTTTACCGCTTAACCCTCTGCAGCTTTTTAAAACCAGAAAAGCTTTTAAAATGTAATTTTTTTTTTTCTGTTAATGGTTCACTGACAAGTCTGACAAATTAACCTATAGTCAGGGGGGAGAAGAGGTGGCTCTGATTAACAATCCCAAGCGTTCCCCCTTCTAGGTACAGTTCAGCTCCCACGTTGCTCGACTTTGGTGAGGGTACGGAAACCGGTATTTTTTTTTTTTTTTTTTTTTTTTTTAAGCGTATCACCCCAAGCAAGGCTGGAGGCCACTATCACGCAAGGGGTTAAAGGAGGGTTGGAGGAAGAGCAGATAGGAGTGGTAAAGGAGAGGATGTGGAGAAAGAGAAAGACAGTGGGTCGATCAAGGCAAGGGGGTTACAGAAGATTTGGAGCGAGAGCAGATAGGAATGAAAGGTGAAAGGATGTGGAGAAGGGAAGTGGATAGATCAAGGCAACTGGAGATGTCGATTGACGCAACACTTAAACTGTTGGAGATTGTATTTGTCAGGGAAACAGTAATAGGGAAGGGAGTTCCATAGGCGAGATGTGCGAGACATGAAGCTATTGAAGTAGAAGAGACGTCTACATCTAACAGTTTCCACGGTGTAGGGGTGGGAGCGGGATTTCAACGGGATGTGGCCGGTAGCCCAATCATTTTGGGTTATTGTAAGAGTAATGCTTTTGTGGAGACTGAATATTGCAGTAACAAACTTTTATGAATAAAATATTTGCAGATACAAGTCCTACTATTTAACCCGTAGTGTGTGTGTGCGTATGTGTGTATGTATGTATGTATGTGTATGTGTGTATAAAAGATTAAAATATGCGGAGAGATTGTTTACGCTATTTCCTCAAAACTCTTACGTTTAAAATCACAGCTTCATTTTCATTCGTCTTAGCAACAATAGAATCGATAACGACGCGTGCAATCACGGCCCTGGGGAGATGCCGTAGAAGTGTCTGTTTAATTGATTTTATGTCGATGGTAATCTTTAAAATCATCTCGAGTTAAATATTAACGAAATAGCGTCTGATTCTTTAATTAAGTTATAAATCGCATAATCAGACATGCCTCCTTGGATACAGTTGTGGCCAGTTGCTTTATATAGTATTAATACGGATTTATACTATTTCTATGTAAATCGTAAAAATTCTTCAACGTTACGAGTCTAATAACAAAAGGTCGAGTGGGCTCCGGATTTAAAGAGTCGAGGAGGCAACGGAGAAACTGATCCACTGTCATTCTCAAGAACGCGGACAACTTACAGATAACAGAGACACTGCTAAAAAGTCAAAATGATCGGGAGGGAGGTAGCTGATCGCCACTCTGACCGAGATCTAACAGCTCCATTAAGGCGGGACAGAGAGAAATGCAAATGACCTACCTAACGATTGTTTGTGAATGAGTGGCAGACCGGGGACATAGAATTAATCACACGTTGATTATAGTTGCAATGGACAGAAATATCTGGAGAGCCATGACCACCCACGGCCTGAAGAGACACGATACATAAAAAAAAAATGGATTCGTAGGGCCAAGATGGTTTCCATTTCTTTTGCAAATAGTATTTTTATACGCAAATCTCATAACACAAATATATTGACAGCACATTTTCGTTTCAATTGACGATTCTACTACAGAGCCTGGCACAAACTAAAGGGTATATTCAATAAAGCATATTTATACTGAGACCGGGAGTTAAGCAGCCAAATGATATATATATATATATATATACACACACACACACACACAGAGTGCGATGGATGAATTGTCCAAATTATTACGCAAAAATGAAAAAAAAAAAAACATTGACGTCTCATTGTAACAGATATATTTACCCAAATTACGTAAATATGTTGAAATACTAAAGATTAAATTTATTCAATAAAATCGCCATTGGCTTCAACTAAGGCCTTCAGACGACATCGGAATCTCCTGCACCTCTTCTGGACGGCCTCCTTGTTTAAATTGGTGAATGCTGCCATATTCCTTGCCTTCAATTCAATTTTGGTATTACAAGGAGTTTTTCTGGTCTCTTCCTACACTGTGCCTCAGACATAATAATCAAGGGCGTTGCAGTCTGGGGCGTTAGGTGGCCAGATGTAAGGGGTGATGTGGTCACAGAAATTGTGACAGCCATGACTGGGATGGTGCAGAATCATATTTTCTAGCAGTCACCCTCTTGACCAAAGGCAGCCCTGCCTTCTCAAGGAACATAGTAAGTCTGAAACCCTGTGGGAAGATGAATGGACGCATAACGTCGACATCACCAGTGATCACTCCAAACACCTTCGTAATCAGCATTAAACTCATCCATCTCTTTCCGAATCCTCTGCATATTGAATGTTGTTGTCTGGTGCTTCTGCTGCGAACCACGAGATGCTCCAGAGAAGGGTCTCTAATACAAACGATCCTGGCCAGGCATCTCGACTTAGATTGACACTCAAATACTGAAATGTTGGTATTGGAGATTCGGGGGTGAATGCAAAGCAGTACGCCATGCCGTTTCCCAATTTCTGAGATGCGAATTGCGTCATTATGCTCTTTTTCAGAGAGTGCCCAACTGACCCTACTATACTGCGCAGTCGACAAAAAAAAGAAAAAAAAGAAAAAAAGAAAACGCGCATGCGCAAAATTAAAAATAGGAAATGGTGAGAATTTAACCATCACACCTGTATAAGGTGTCCAAAAAATGTATTATCTATAAATACAATAAATCTAGTGTTTGACTTGCAAATAAGATTAATGGTTAAAATTAAGAAATATTAATGCTTGCGACTTACAAATATTAACGGTTTAACTTGAATATCAAATGAAATTAAATGCATATTTATAAATATTCAAATTGACGGCGAAATCAAAAACGTGAGTACAGCATATATCTCGAAAGAGTTGTATATTTGGGTAGCAATCCCTATTTTATACAAGTTTCTTTAAAGATGACTGACAAGCTTTTTTATTTATTTTTCTTGTGTTTGTATAAGTCTTTCCTTTCCTAGACAAAGTGTGTAAAGATTTTCCAAATGTTCTGCATATATGAACGTTTTCGGCTATTCGTTTAGCCATTAACAAGAATGATTTTATTTCCACCGAATATATGGATTTTTTTTTTGTTTGTATCTGGGGTTATATGAATTTTTTTTTTCTAAACACGGTCAGTACATTGTGGCAGTGTTCATAGTTGATGTTATTGTGTATTGGCGTTTTCTTTTCTATTATTAGTGCTTCCACTCCATCCGCAACATACTTGCCGAAAATACAAGTACAACAGCATCATCCACTTGTAAACTGATTAAGTATTAGTAATAAAAAAAAAACGAAAAAGCCAACATTCAATAACATCAACTATGTACACAGCCATATATTGTAAAATCTCTGCAATACATAATAAAGTCCGCGCGCCCGGAGAAATGGACTTTGACGGGACATAGCGAAGGTAAGGGGAGGAGGGAAAAAATATCGAATCAGCTATCTAAATAGTTTGTGTTAATGAATGGCATAGAGAACAGGAGACAGCTTAAAGGAACGGGTCTTGGTTAGACATACTAAAGATAGGAAATTGTGGAAAACCATTGTCCTAAATGTACGAGGCGCTTAAGAGAAATATATAATGAAAACGGGAGATTTTTGAGTAGCAGCAAACTAATTATATATTTATATGAATAATCGACAACATCAGGAGGCCAGGTCGATTTTGGAACCGTGGTGTTGCATTCAGTTTGAAAAAAATCGGGGTTTGATGTAAGTAACGACACAAAAAAAGTTACCGATTTTTTGAGTAGACTAATTTAAAGATTAAATTTGGTTTCGAAGTCGTAGCGTTAGAATTTAATTCCGGTGATCAGTGAGAGTCAAATTTTATACGGACAATATGCATGGCACAAGTAGATTATTACTAAATGATTGTACCATCATTTACTGCAAAGAGAAATTATACTGAACAGTTTAGCTATATTATGATGTAATATATTAAAGAGTGCAGGAGTTTTAGTGTGATTTTTTAATAAACAAGTCACATTTAAAACATTGTCTTCTAATGTTTGACCAGCAATATTACGGTGTTATATAAAACTTATTTTATTAATTATGATAAAACAAATGATCTAACAAATCTTATTCATTGAGTAGCATTTTTTGTAATCTTTTACAATTTTTTTTTTTTACACTATTTTTACTTATTAAATACAATAAAGAAAATTGCATATTTTTCTTGTGGGGATTCATAATTAAAATT
>OZ038483.1:76109793-76132293 GCA_964036315.1 Acanthosepion esculentum
TATATATGGGAGGTCTTTCTGCTATATCGCGCGTGCATATATATATATATATATATATATATATATATATATATATATATAATAAAGGTTTTAAAAATGACCCAGCTCATTCTTTTTCTTTAAAAGTAACCTTTTTCGTCCATCACTTTATCAGAAAGATTCGTTCGGGAAATAAACGAAACTTAAAAGTGCATGGTGGTGGGGTGTGGGTAAATATGAAGCCGTTTACTATTTATTTATTTTTTTTATTTTTTTTTATTTTTTATTTTTTTTACAACGAATCTTTCTGAAGATATGTTGGACGAAAAAGAATCCTTTTAAAGAAAAAGAATGCGCACCGTCAGTTTTAAAACAATATATAAATTCTGTGGTATAAAATTTTGTATCATATATATGTTCGCTTATTGCCCGGTTTTCACCCCTTCCCAGTCTTCGAACGGGAATAGACGTTTATCCCCCGTTTCCATTTTTAGGACTGGGTTTCCTGTTCCTTCTGAAGTCTTTTCATTCTCTTTCACTCCCAATACACCCCCTTGCGTCTTAGCAGCATTATCACCTTGCTTGATGTGAATTGATAAAAACAAAGTATATACGCATTATAAAACAAGAGAGCAAAAGAGCATGATTAAGTCAAATAAATACTCGCCGTGAAGTGGTGGACCGCAAAAATATAACAAAAAAAAAAAGAAAATAACAAAATAGGGATAACTGAGTATTTTCAAAGCTGGCAAAATATGTGAAGAACAGCTAAAAAGTGGAAGGAGAAAAAAAAAATACTAATTTATATATTTATAGAACTTCGAATTAGATAGGTTGGCCTCGACTTCAACTATGGCGCATCACAATCTTCCTACTCTTTTGGCTTTTGCAACATGTCAGTTTCACGAAGTACCGTTACAAGAGTCCAGAGAGGGCGGTTTTGAGGTAATTTAATCTATAAAGCTGAAAGTGTACGTATATTCTTGTGATACATTGAACATGAAATAAATAGTCTTCATTTATGTACTGTGTCCATTAGAGTTATACAGTGTAACCCGGATATAAGAGACCCTGATATAAGAGAAACTCGGATATAAGAGATTTTCTCTGGTCCCAAATTAAAGCCTGTGTTAATAAAACAAAATAGACCAAACCCGGATATAAAAGAAACCCGGATATAAGAGACTTATCCGGTCCCGACAACTCTTATATCCGGGTTACACTGTATTTGCTTCAAAATTAGTTTTCTTAAATCCCAAATCTTATACAGATGCTTTGGAGAATCATTGGCCAGGATTAAACGTAATTAACAACAAAACAAAGAAAACCTCCGTGCTTTGAGAGTCTGTTGGGCCTTAAACTCACCCTAACCTCAAATGGAACTCTTACATACGAACCATCGCCAAATATGCGGCAAAAATGGTCCGCACTAGTAAGTACCTGACCCCTCATGCTATCCTCTACCTTTACAAAAGCCAGATCAGGCCGAAAATGGAGTCCTCATATTCCAGTCTCGATAAAGTTAAGTATCAGCGAGTTCTTTCGGGTGACGAATTATTTTCCACCCTCTAACCTCTCTCTCACGGGCAGGATATGGCAAGCCTTTCGCTGCTCTATCGTTACTGTATGCCGAGTGCTTGGACGAACTACATTGCTTTGTACCGCCAGGTTTAATCTTCACAGCTAGGACTCGCCATGACACCTCCCTCCCTATTCCAGCGGTGGAAGTCATTTTCACTCGAACTGCTTCTTCCCACGTACCACGGCTGTGTGGAAACGGCTCCCAAGAGGATGTTTCCCCAGTCACTACGATCTTAACTTTTGAAATTTAGTGTTAACTGTTATAAACTGTGTAGACTGGAATATCATTCACAGAGACTAGAACATTGAAAAAAAATGACTAGATATTTTTGAAGATTTTTTTTAATATAGAAAAGCTCAATCTGATCTCTGCCTTACAAGGGGTTCATTTTCCCCAGGAAAAAACTTTGTGTTTCACAAAGTGTGTATATAATTTTAAGTTTGATTGGTTGATTTTGTTTAGCAATATATCAACCTCTATGGGTTATTTAATACGGAAATAGAAATGTTTGAGTACAATTTTATCATCTCCTTGACGTTTGTAATCGTAGAGGGATCCGAATGCAGAAGCCATACTGAATCTCCTCCGCAACGGTCTATCAACGGCAGCCATCAGCAATTCTAGTATTGTCATACCTGTCCATTGTTTGACATTGTCTTACCAGTTTTTACGTTGGTGTCCTCTCCTACGTCCGCCTTTAACGGTGCCTTGTAACATGTCCAAACCACGCCATTTTGGCCCAGAAAACTTTCAACCCTTTTCCGCATAAACTAATTGGGTTTATGTTCCCAATAGAAGATGCCAAGGACATTTATTATGCATTTGTTCTCAAACGTTTAGATCCTTCTCTCTGTTTCTGCCAACAGTGTCCACGTTTCACATCCATATAGGATAATGGAGACTACCAGCGATTTGTACTTCATTTGAAAACTGATTTTGCACCTCCATATTCTTGCCAATTTGGCCATCGCTGCAGCAATCTGTGTGTAGATTTCCGAGTTGTACGTACTATCTAACGTTTACTATAATAAATAGGTATTCATGTTCAGTTTACTGTAATAATAATACTTTAATACTGTTTTGTTTTTGTTTGGTAGTTGACTGTTTACTCATAGCTGCGACTAACAGGAGCTATCCTCCCCGCTGCATCATAGTGGAGCTGAGAAAAATAGAAATTAAAGTGAATCCACTCTTCAAAACCTCCCGATTAGAGGCCTTGCTGCTGGATGTAGTTTGTCGTTCTATCCAGGATTATTATTTGCTATAAAATGTGTCCAGGATGATGCCCCGCACTACAATATTTGACTACGGTAGGCCCACTAGTTTTTGTTCATAAACTGTAGTCGCAATATACACGAACTATAGAAAAGAAAAATCAAGTTTTTCACAAAAGATTTCAAGAGTTGCACTATACATGAACTCTGCTTATACACGAGTCTATAAGGTAATTAGTACAACAACTATTGGTAGACTGTCTCAGTAAGCTGGGTACTGATGATCGTTAGCTGTGCACGGATTTCCGCTGAAGTGTTTTGCAAAGGACGCCAAGAGTTTTTCGGTTTCCTCGTGATGTTGCTAATTTTTTTTTACTTTAGTTTTCAGTCGATTATCACATGTTATTAATTCACACTGTGAATACATTTTTAGAAACCACTTTAGACATCAACATTTTAAGATAATTAACGTAACGTTCTTTCTGAAAATAGCGAATTACATTTTGTTTTCAATTCCTTTAGAGAGTCCAGCCGCGACTGTCTGCTAGTTATTTCTTTGCCGAAATTCCTCAACAAAAAGTAATAAAAATACCGACCCTGTTTCTGGAAACACCCGAACGAAGACAAACAAGGGCTGATTGTGCATCCTCTCCACACTACTGAATCTTGTTTACTTAAATGTCTTAATAATTGATTATATCACTCGTCTTCTGAATTCGTTGTGAAGTATGTTTTTTAATGTGAAACTTTTCCTCTACAAAAGATTATAAAACTGGTCGAGTCCAATTCTAAATTGCCCTGTCGGCGGATTCCCGAAGGCGGCATAAATCCCCCCCACACCAAAAAGTACACATACAGGGAGGAGACTTAAACATTTCGATATTATAAACCTATCCTGTATCTAACTTTTTGATTCTAGTGTAAAACCAGAGTGTTTATTTGACTCGTGTAAACGGGATCTATGTCTATCTCCCTATTAATACATAGGTATTGGTCCAGGTCTTATATTTGATGTTCAGTCCCTTGACATTTAGTCGTTAGGGAAGCCTAGGGGCAGTAGATGGATGGATGTTGGATTTAACGGCATGTCAACTCCTATTTGGGTCAATTTATGCCGAAGCCTTATTAATTTATGAATCTAAGTTGGTTATTTTGTATAAAAGGTTGAAAGGCTGTTGGGTTTCATAATTTTCTGTATTTTTTGGGATTGCTTTTTGTGACTGTTTCTGATTGTGTATTTTAATGTTTACATTCATAGATGCATATATATGTCTATAAGCACATATATATATACACTATTTGAAAGGGTTATATTTTATTGAGGATTTTTATTTCCTTGAGAAAACTGTATATTTTTTCTGTGTCTGTATTTTTGAATATTTCTTTTAAATCTTTTCCATTGAGATATTTCTGTCTTATTCTAGTTATGATTTTGCATTCCATTAGAATATGTCTTATTGTGATTAGGCTTCCACATCTACATTTTGGTGGATTTGTCTTTTTTAATATATACGAATGAGTTAAATATGTGTGTCCCTAAGGGCAGTAGAATCAGACAACGTTCTTCAGGAGTATGTTAGCAGTGGCTCTTAAGAGTTCCAACATTGTCATATCCGTTCAATCCTTGATACTTGACCAGCTTTTGTTTTGCCGTCTCCGACTGGGTCCACCTTCAACGGTGCCTTGCATGATGGTCTTGCAGAGTGTGTTATGCCGTGGCGAAACCATGACCTCTTCCAACGCTTAGTAGTCTAGAAGAGAGATTCCTGTTTGTCCACGAGACTCTTGATCTTGCTCGCTACATAATGGTTTTGTGCTCCTAGTAGGACATGCGGAAGAGCTTTCTCAAATATCTGTTCTCAACGCCTGGATCCTTTTTCCTACCTCAACCATGAGTGTCAAAATCCCACAAGGACAGAGGATGGTCGGATACGCCCAGCTTCAACTTTACCTGTAAGCTGATATTGATCTTCCATATCCTTTCCATTCTAGCCATCGCTGCTGTAAATGTGGCGATCCGTGTGCAGATTTCTACGTTGCAGGTTCCAACAAGGTTGCTCACAAGCATTTGAAGCTGCACCCCTTCCCCCAGAGGCTTGACGTTAAATTACCGAGTAAAGATTTCTATGTTGGTAATTTAACCAATTTTACATACAATTTACTCGTAGAATTACGCTATGATAAATATCTAGGGAGTATTTTAACAGAGGACGGAAAATGCGACGCTGAAATCTGATGGAAAAATACTACTGAACTATTATATCATATCGATCCTGATTTTTGACAGTGAATGCTAGACAAACTTGAGAAAACAGAAATTGTTATACAGAAGCATACTGAGAATACTATGGGTTGAACAATTAAACAGCTACGAAGTTTGAGAAAATAGGAACAGACAATTAGCATTATGAAGAGAATTAGCAGTATAACCAGTCTTCGACCAGTTGTTTCATTACTGAGAATTTTTGCCGTTCAATTGGAGCAGTTTAAGTTTAAAAGTCAACCCACCTGAAAATCAATATTAGTAACAATTTGGTGCAGCTGATGCACATCCCCAAATGTGGGAGGGGGTAACAATTTTAATGGGGGTGAAAAGGACCGTTTTTGCGTTCTCAATCTTGCAAGGAAGAAACCTCTTCTATGGACCGTCATAATATATAATTTTTTATTTATAATATAAATTTCTTTTTATAATTCTAATAATCATTTGAGTTAGATTTCGACTTTCTAAATTGATTGTACACTTTTTTTAACAGACATTAAATTTTGCCTTTGATTTTTGCGCAAAATTGTAAAAAGTCAGTTTTTTCGATTTCTCACCTTCAGGTTTGTAATTTTTTCCAGACAATTTGGACTCAAAATCGGCACTGAATTATGTACCAAACAAAAATATTTCATCGAAATCGGATGAAATCTGTGGAAACGCATAAACAACATCCTATCACACATGCATACACACGTTTTGAGAATTATAGATATAGATTAAAGTTTCTAGGGCAACTGAGGAAAGAGTTTAGAAAAGGGATATTGGAGACAAGAGGGATAGACGAAGCCAACACACAACATACATATTTCTAAACAATATTATTTTTTGATGTTATATATATATATATATATGATGTTCTACTTTCTATAAAAACGACAGTAGCAATTACCAAAAATGTGCATTAAAAAAAATTGGCAGTTAATGGGTTAACCGTAAAAATACAAAAAACAAATCAATCAAGGCGTATTTGGAACGAGGTTGCCAAACAATGAAGATTTTGTTAGTGACAAACACAGGATTATAGAGGGGGTGATGGGTAAATTATCGCCATTTTATATATTTTTTAATTTTGCGCATGCGCGTTTTTTATTATTTTATCGACTGCAGAAAAGTCATTTGGGCGCCGTCCTTGAGAAACAGAGCACCATAACGTAATTCACTCCGCCAGAAATTTGGAAACGGCATGCTGTACTGTTTAACATTCGCGTCGGAAGCTCCAATACAAACATTTCAGAGTATTTGGGTGTCAGTCTGAAGAGTGTAGAGAATTTGGAAAGAGTTGAATGAGTAATGCTGATTACGAATGTGTTTGGAGTGATTATTACTAGTAGAGTGATTCAACTTCCCATAGTACCCCATACTCAGCATGGAGGTCTGCATCAAATCGATTGAGGATGTAGTGCTGCCCTAGATAAAGGTGTAGCTGCTGGAAGACCCCATATCTAGCAAAATGACTGTACCATGCCGCCCAAGCAGGACAACACAGTCAAGGCTGTCACAATTTCTAGGACCGCATCACCCGTTACATCTGGCCGCCTAACGCCCTAGACTGCAACCCTCTTGATTATTGTGTGTGGGGCGGTTGATCGAGAGACAAACAGTACTCCTTGTAACACCAAAGATGAACTGAAGCCAAGGATTATGGCAGCATTCACCAAGTTAAAAAGGAGGCCGTCTAGAAGAGTTGCAGGAGATTCCGAAGTCGACTGGAGGACGTGGTTGAATCTAACGGCGATTTTATTGAATAAATTTAATCTTTAAGATTTCAATTTATTTGTGTGTAAAATTGGTAAATATATCTCTTAAAATGAGAGGTCAATGTTATTTTCATTTTTACGTACCAGCGAATGCTGTACAATCTCCTCAAAGATGAGATTTGAGGCAACTGAAATGTCGTTCTACAAAAAGGATGTTGAGGATACCATGACCGAACATATTTTAGAGAAAATGGAAACAAAATGGAAACTTATATCTAACATCAGAGAGTCGAAATTTCTGGGGGTACATAACGAGGAAGGACGGCTCAGAAAAATTACTCACAGGACAGCTTGAGGGCAAGCAGGGCAGAAGAAAACAGTGCATAACATACTTAATGAGCTTAAGTAAATGGTTGGCAGAACAGGCTTTACGAGAAATAACGAAAGAAAAAAATTATTACAAGCAACAATGGAGAGGAAAATGTGGAGAGCCATGAAAAAGGAATTTCGATTCGAACAACTTATCAAGAGCAACTGCTTTGTGGAACCCACACGTATGAGAATTCTCCCTTGACCATTATAATCATGAGTCCAATGTCAACCTTTGTCTATCCTGCATAACCGGATAATACTAAATTATTATCTGGACATCTTACGTCTATAAAAACAACCTAATTCAGTAACTTTTTATCTAGAGTAGCTCTTGGGCCTTGTACTGCATGAGCATTAGTAAGGAAAAAAAACGGACGGGATGATTTCATCTTTTTAGACAGTATGGCAGTCGAGCGAAATAGCCGGGTTTAGGAAAAGTGCCAACCGGATATAACGTCATAAATCTTTCTGATGACTTCCTTTTCATCCCTTTGTCGTAAATGCTCGCCTGTTTGTTGCTGCTTGGTTACGCTTGACAAGGCCCGGGCAGTCAGAAATCAGTTGTTGCTGGCTTTACAGATGCAAATTTTGATACAATGCAAACGAAAGATCCTTTGCGAAGCAGGAACAACAAAACGTTAATTAATGGAAATTTATCTTTCTTTTCCAATCAGCTCATACAATCAACTATCTGCAGTAGATAGTTCAATTCTATCTCGCCTAATTGGTTTCTGTGTATAAGTCTCTCGCTCTCTCACACACATTCTCTCTACACTAATTAATTTTTTCTATATGTATACAGGCATATCGAATCTTATCTATAAATGTATCGATGCTGATTGCTTTCTATGTGTGTATATATTGGTACGCTTTCGTATCTCTTGTTTTTATACATACATTCAGTGGGCTCTCATCTCTATCTAGCTATTGCCATCTACTTACCTAGTTCAGTGTATTTACCTGACTCTTACATTTAGTCTGATCATATCTGTCGTCCATTGTTTTGCTTTTCTAAATCTCGTCTTTGGATGCCTATATATAAATTTATAGTATTTATATATAAATCTATTTGTGTCTTTCTTTGTCTATATATCAGTTTAAAATGCGGATTAAATCCAACAGAAGTGCTAAGAAACAATAAGAAATTATTTATAAATTTGATACCGTGTTGTGCTAGAGATTTTTTCTCTCCAGAACCTATCTTATATCTACTATTCGTCCATGCTTAGAATATTGCTAGCGCATATGACCCTGTGCTTAGAGTACATATCTAGAGCTCCTTGATAAAATTCACAGGAGAATCAGCATTATTATTGGCTCTGGTCTGGTGTTTTGGCCTCGGTCACTTTCGCACCGTCGTAAAGTTGCCTCCCTGTGCTTTTTCTATAAATACTTATATGGAAATTGTTCGGATGAGCTCTTCGCTATGCTATTTTAAAATCTTTGTTTTATTTTCCTCCTTCCACGGACATGAATTTTACATATGGTGACTAGGTAGGATTGACATTAAGGTATTATGGTGGATGTTGTAAGAATGGTAAGTAAGCCTGCATTGTTTAGGTGTAAGGAATATTGTAGTATGTTTGAGTCAGTGATCGTAGCTAGCTAAGTTTAATATTAAGACAGAACCACCATCTTTTCCCCTTCTCCATTTTGGCCTTTCTGTAAATAATGCGTCATTAATATCGCTCTTCGCTTGTTATCTGGACTTTTTGAATTTAAACGCTGTACTAGACTGGTGACAAGGTCTCATCTATTTACAATTGAGTTGGCTGATTACTCTCTTGTTCTCGCTCCTTAGTAATGTTTTAGTTTTCTAATTCTTCCACACCTAGTAACACCTTGCGTCTTAGTAGCATTAATGCCTTGCTTGGGGTGAAGTCGATTATTTCGCCTCGTCAAAGTTGGGGAGTGAACAGTTTTGGAATGCAACTCCCAATATTTCCCCTCACAAAATAAATAGCAAAACATGTCAAATTTATCAAGATTTAATTCTTTTATGAGCCGCATCTCTTTAGGTCGTATGCGATCGTAGCTCTCCACAACTTCCTATCTTTTGTAGGTCTAAGTTCTATTCCCTTACTGTGCCTCCCTGCCTTTATTCTACCCATTTACACAAGCTCGTTAGACATGTTACACGATGTTTCTTCCTGCTTTCAATGTCCCGTGAGTGTCTAATTCTCCAACTCAGCTGTCCTCATTAGATGTCCCAGAAATTTCATCTGTATCTTTCAAATGTCCTTGTTATTTTTGTAAATTGAGTGATGGATTGCGGAGGCACGGTGGAGTAATGGATTGCGGCTCGGATTGAGAAATCGGAATTCCAGTCGAATCCATTACATTCACTTACGTGCTATTACCCTGGGGAAAGGTATGAATCCTCTCCCCGCCAGCTATGGGTAAATAGCAGGACAGACCGGGTTCTATAGCCTTGGATGACAACTGCTTTACCGCAAAAAGAAATGGCAACCTACTGCTGGAAAAAAATCTGCCTCGTCAGTCATGTATCAAAAACTATATGATCGCCTAAGCGTGTAACTGACTGAATTCGACTATAAATAGGCATTGTTGGGAATTTTTCGTCAAAAAATGCTGATATTCTTACTATATATATATATATATATTTTTTTTCATAGCGTTTTGTTTTTGTTTGGGGGGTTCACTACTTGCCCATAGCAGGTACCCTAACAAGTGCTACCACCCCAGGTCAAGGTGGGCCTGGAAACAACAGCAATTAAGAGGTGGTTCCACACTCCTCAAAACCTCCCATCTCCCGATCAGAGGCCTTGCTGCCGGATCTAGTTTATCGTCATAGCAAGGACTTTCTACGAAACTGGAGAAGTCAACATCAAGCAAGTTCAGAAGTTTAGCTATTTTCGTGATGTCACTGAACACTCGTTGCCACTTTTGTAACGTCAACGAGTACTCGTTGTCACTTTCGTAATGCTCGTTGTAGTAGAGATTTTGTAATCACAGATACAACTATAGTAATGCCGTCGAACAATACTGGTGTCAGACGCCTTCGAACAACACTCGCATTAATAGTACTTGCTCGATAATACTCGCTCGAATAGTAACCACCGAATAGTGAATAGTATAGAAAATAGCGATCAGTATAGTGAAAGAGGATAGAGTAGAATAGCGATCAGTATAGTGAAAGAGGATAGAGTAGAATAGCGATCAGTATAGTGAAAGAGGATAGAGTAGAATAGCGATCAGTATAGTGAAAGAGGATAGAGTAGAATAGCGATCAGTATAGTGAAAGAGGATAGAGTAGAATAGCGATCAGTATAGTGAAAGAGGATAGAGTAGAATAGCGATCAGTATAGTGAAAGAGGATAGAGTAGAATAGCGATCAGTATAGTGAAAGAGGATAGAGTAGAATAGCGATCAGTATAGTGAAAGAGGATAGAGTAGAATAGCGATCAGTATAGTGAAAGAGGATAGAGTAGAATAGCGATCAGTATAGTGAAAGAGGATAGAGTAGAATAGCGATCAGTATAGTGAAAGAGGATAGAGTAGAATAGCGATCAGTATAGTGAAAGAGGATAGAGTAGAATAGCGATCAGTATAGTGAAAGAGGATAGAGTAGAATAGCGATCAGTATAGTGAAAGAGGATAGAGTAGAATAGCGATCAGTATAGTGAAAGAGGATAGAGTAGAATAGCGATCAGTATAGTGAAAGAGGATAGAGTAGAATAGCGATCAGTATAGTGAAAGAGGATAGAGTAGAATAGCGATCAGTATAGTGAAAGAGGATAGAGTAGAATAGCGATCAGTATAGTGAAAGAGGATAGAGTAGAATAGCGATCAGTATAGTGAAAGAGGATAGAGTAGAATAGCGATCAGTATAGTGAAAGAGGATAGAGTAGAATAGCGATCAGTATAGTGAAAGAGGATAGAGTAGAATAGCGATCAGTATAGTGAAAGAGGATAGAGTAGAATAGCGATCAGTATAGTGAAAGAGGATAGAGTAGAATAGCGATCAGTATAGTGAAAGAGGATAGAGTAGAATAGCGATCAGTATAGTGAAAGAGGATAGAGTAGAATAGCGATCAGTATAGTGAAAGAGGATAGAGTAGAATAGCGATCAGTATAGTGAAAGAGGATAGAGTAGAATAGCGATCAGTATAGTGAAAGAGGATAGAGTAGAATAGCGATCAGTATAGTGAAAGAGGATAGAGTAGAATAGCGATCAGTATAGTGAAAGAGGATAGAGTAGAATAGCGATCAGTATAGTGAAAGAGGATAGAGTAGAATAGCGATCAGTATAGTGAAAGAGGATAGAGTAGAATAGCGATCAGTATAGTGAAAGAGGATAGAGTAGAATATCGATCAGTATAGTGAAAGAGGATAGAGTAGAATAGCGATCAGTATAGTGAAAGAGGATAGAGTAGAATAGCGATCAGTATAGTGAAAGAGGATAGAGTAGAATAGCGATCAGTATAGTGAAAGAGGATAGAGTAGAATAGCGATCAGTATAGTGAAAGAGGATAGAGTAGAATAGCGATCAGTATAGTGAAAGAGGATAGAGTAGAATAGCGATCAGTATAGTGAAAGAGTATAGAGTAGAATAGTGATCAGTGTAGACGCCTCGCTAATTCTCATATATAAATTTCATTCGCCATCACGTGATCTACTTATTCAAAATGAAATCACCTGTGTTCAAACTCCACTGTGGGAAACGGCAGTTTATTCCTATATAACAGCTATCTGGGAAGTGTTTTAACAGAGGATGGAAAAAGTGACACCGGAAATCCGAAGGCACATTGCAATATTAAAAGTGGCCTTTCGAAAGTAAAGACACTTATTAAGAAACGGGGTAATTTTCTTTAGAAACAAAACAAATATAGAAATGAGTGCTGAAGTGTTATGTAGTATCAATCCTCTGATATGACAGTAAATGCTTAATATCTTTACAGATGAAAAGAACACTGGAAGCAAGAGAAATATGGCTCTACAGAAGGATGCTGAGAATATCATGGGGAGAGTGCAACGAAGCAGTCTTAAGCACAATTATACTTAGAAAGGGACAGGTGAAATTTCTTGTACACATAATGAGCAAGAATATTTTTTCGTTTTGATTGATTGATTAGTTTTTACGGCTTATCAACCCTTTGTAGGTCAGTTAAAGCCAGAAAATATTTTTAGATTTGTAAGATTTTTTTAAAGATAAAACTTACTAATTAACCTATATATGGGGGAGGAAGAGGTGGATTCATACCCTTCCCCCCCAGGGCTATTTGCGCGTAAGTGAATATAATGAACGCAACGGGAAATTCAAACAGATCTACGATTAACAATTCCGAGCCATTACTCATTAAAACGAACCCCATATCCTTGCACCTGGTATTCCCAAGCGGTCACGCATCTAGGCACTGGCCAGGCTCAAAGTTACTTAACTTCGGTGATTGTACGGGAACCGGTGTTTCAACGCTATATAGCCGTAAACAAAAATGGCTTGAGGGATTTGAAACTCGAAGGACAAATCGAAGGCAAAATGGTAAGTTACCCGTGTGAATGGATGGCAGAACCGGGTGTAGGACGCTTAGCAAAGAGTCAAACGTTAATAATAGCTACAAAGGATAAGATGGCGTGGAGAGCACTGATCACCCACGTTCTGAGGGGGGGGGGCACACAGAAAATAGGAGATCCCCCACCAAAGAGCAAAAACATGCCCATGACATTTATGGTGTTTTGGGATCTTTAAATTTTTCGGCGATGGCAATCCGGATGCAGACATTGCATGAGCTGTTAACTGATTTCCGGATTATAGAAGTGTAAACATTAGGGTTTTGACGTTTTGTAAATTAACATAAGATACGCAGATGACACAGTACTGATTGCAGAATCCAAAAAGAAATTACTACAGAAGGCAGCGACGGAGAGCGAGAAGAAAGGACTAAGCATAAACTACAAGACAGAATGCATGGTCATCACTAAGAGGAGGAGCCAGAATACGATTTGCAGGTCGGGGACACTAGAATCAAGCAGACACAGAAGTTTAAATATCTGGCAAGTGTCTTGACAGAGGACGGTAAGTGCGACACAGATTCGTAGACGTATTGAGATGGCCAAGGACACATTCTAAAAGCTGGGCAGAGTATTGCGAAACAAGAGGATTTCTTTGGTAACAAAGAAAAAAATACTGAACATTTCTCCTCCTTTACGGCAGCGAATGTTGGACGATTTTCTTAAAGATGAAAAAGAGACTCGAGGTGACGGAGATATGGTTCTACAGAAGTATGCTAAGGATATCATGGACAGAGTGTGTGAGCAACGATGAGGTCTTAGAGACGTTGTTAACAAGGAGGCGGCTCATACTTAATATCAGGAAGAGGCAGCTGAAGTTTCTAGAACACATAATGGAGGAGGAGGGCCTGGAGAATCTTATACTTATGGGTCGAATAGAAGGAAAGAGAGACAAGGGAAAACATACCTGGCAGGCTTAAGTGGATGATAGCACGTGTTCTGGGGAGGAAGCAGAGGGGGAGGAACTTGTTGAGAGCTGCAAGGGATAGAGGGAGGAGGTGGAGAGCCATGGTCGCCTACGTCCTGAAAGGACATGGCACATAAAAAGAAAGTAATATGACGTTCTGGAGCCTTCCTGAACTTGTTTTTGTTTATTTGTAAGTTTATATGTTATGCTATAACTATAACTGTTAAAATACATACGTACTATTCAATTACATCATTAGCAAATAAAAAATAAAGTTTGTGAAATATTGATTTTGTTTTTACCTTTATTGTGCATATGGTAAAATCAAAACCTCTTTGGGTCTGAGCTTTTTTTCAAAGATTAAAATAAATTAATGCCTCTTTAATTACTTTTGAAAAAAAACCTGTCGATTTATGAGACAGGAACATAAGGTTAAAATCATAACCTATGTAAACACATCGCATCAATACTGACATTAGCAATTATTAAGTCATCGAAACAGATACAAAATAAAATCAACATGAAAGTGTCCATCAGATATCCAAACATTTTGCCATCCATATGGCTGCCAGCTCCTGTATTATAAACCCAAAGCGTCCCCTTAATATATTTTAGCGTTTCTTTCGGCAGAGATTTGTTGATCAGACAGTATGATCAACAATTTCAGGAATTGACACCAGTGAGAGGTTCCCAGCTCGTACTGTATTTGGGAATCTCTACGCTGTAAGTTTACACGTCACTCATTCACCGTTGATTATGACAGGCACTTGTCGCCCAGTGTTTGCATCAGATACACACGAGATTCCCTTTGGAGTTTTCAACTAGAATTTCGTGACGGCCGGTTGTTCAACATTTCGACAGTGCACACAATGTTGACATAACAAAATCAATAATCTGAAATAAATTCTAAAATAAACGCAAGGTATTTTGCACTATAAAAATGTATAGTTTTCAACTAAGGTTAAAAACGGCTTAGATTTTTGGTGGAAAATGGGGAGGGCCATGGATAGTTAAACACTTCCTGGTAAAACCTATCACAATGTCCATAATCTGATTCTGTTCATATTTATATCAGTTTACATTCTCTCTCCCTAAGCATTTTTATTTATTAATCCGACAGATTTTTATTACAGGAACGTTATTTTTAGTAGATACTCGTATTTGGGTAGACGCTCCGTTTATTTATTAAACAGTATATTAATTTTTGACTATCAGCCGGGTTCTTCGAGAAACCCTACCAGAGAAATGCATGCGAGAAACCCTACCAGAGAAATGCATGCGAGAAACCCTACCAGAGAAATGCATGCGAGAAACCCTACCAGAGAAATGCATGCGAGAAACCCTACCAGAGAAATCGATCCGAGAAACCCTACCAGAGAAATCGATCCGAGAAACCCTACCAGAGAAATCGATCCGAGAAACCTTAGCATTAGAGAAATACATGCACTCTGCCAGAGTGTGTATATTTTACTCTAATATTTCTTACTAGGGGTGAAACGATTTATAAAACCCAAACAGAATTGAAACCAACCAAAACAAACAATAAATAAAATAAAACCAAAGCAATAATAACAAACCAAAATAAAAACGCTGTGGTGTCTTGTACTCATGACGTGACGATAACTAGTAGCATTAGAGAATTATTTTCGTAAAGTAATATTTTTCTCAAAATTTAATAAAATCACTCTTTCCACATTCATGCAGTGGCTGTATTTAACTAGATACATCCATCAAGTGCCAAGAGAATCAATTTTAAGGTCAGCGATGTTTGTTCCTGTTCTTCTCCGCGAAAGGGAATTAACAGTAAATGTCGCATTTTTAAAAATGTACTTAATACGAACGGCTAAAATACACGCAAAACCTTGCCCGCCTCCTTCATTTTTCTTTGTCTGCTCTCTTTCATAATGTGTATCTCTCAAACTAAATTTAGCCTGTGGCTCAATGGAAACCCGGCTGAAACTCGGGTTGGGAATCCGTCCTCAGGGTCTGCGCCGCTTTGATTGAGAAGTGGTACCCACCTCGTTGATAATAACCCGGCGGCGGGCCTGCTTTTGGCCAGCTGCACAGCTCCCACATGACAGTGCCTCTTTTGCGTCCTCCGGTTTGAGACACCTGTCTTAAGTTGAAATTTAATCTGTACAGATGAGCTAAAATTAGTGAAAAGAACCTATGCTGACTGCCATAAAAATTAGGGTTGTGGAATTAGTAAATACTAAATCACTTTAAATACCTCGTTGTATTTTACTATAGGAATAAATTAAATTGAACATAAAATAGACTCTGCTAGGGGTAGTTTCGCCTAACACTGCCCATGGCTACAAAGCAGAAGCATTAACCTAAGAACTAGATAGATGTTCTTAAATAGACTTGTCAAATCAAGATTTCCGTATGGATATCCTGCATGGGTCTAGACTCGTTCAGAAATATTTAAACTGTCAGCTGTATACAGCAGTTGCCTAAGATCAATGATTACAAATGGCTTCGAGCAAATAAAACCTGTACGTCTCAGCGAGAACCATACTCCTTTGAATCTCGTAGACTGGCGCTACAGAATCACAAAGTACTATATCAAATAAACAATATTTTCACCAGCAGCAATAAATAAAATTGCTAAAACATCTAACTCGAAGAGAAAATAATGACAATAAAAATTGTTGGCAATCCGTACTACTTTAAACAAAAGGTTAGGAAGGAAACAACAATCGGGACTGGAAAAACAAAAAAAAATTGTTTTAAAAGAAAAATGTTATAAATTTCCAACTACAGTAAAGCTGCCTTGTTAGTCAATGAATGCGGAATGTTTCCTTAAAGGAAACAGTTAATATTCCAAGTGTCATTAGAGACGGAGAGAACAGATACTACATTTTGATCCCAGACTCCTGACTAGAGAGTGAAGAAAAGCATAACTAGAATCACGCTAGCTGCACGATCAATGTCGAATGTTTTCACATAAGGTAATGGCTAATGTGTAAGACTAATAAAACTTGTTTGAACTTGCCAATAAAAAGTGAAGTTTTATAAAGAAAAAATTTCCAAAATCTTCTTCCGACTTGAAATATAAACGAATGTTGTTTGACGGTGTTACAGATTGGTAAGTCATATCTGATTTCGACAGACATCTTGTATTTCCGGCAAAAAATTTTTTCTTTTTTTTTTTTTAGCTAACCAGTGCCCGGACACGATTATCTGATCAGGTTTACTCAAAAATAGCGCACGGTGTGGAATTTTCAGTTCCTTTCGAAGATAATATCCAAACAATCTATGTCAAAGTTCGAGAAAGAAAAAGAAAATTAGAAAATTCTGTATACGAGGTGATATCAGAAATTTCTTGGACACTGTTAATCGAATAAATATATTTTATTTATTATTTAAAGTTGAGCCAATATAGCGTTGGAAATAATCCCACTCAAAACGTACATAGTCATCTCAGTGTCTCATTCACGACTCAAAAGCCTCACGAACGTCCGATTCCGCAAGCGAATCCGTTTGAATTTCATCTATGGCCTCGAAGCGGTGCTTTTTAAGATTCAGTTTCGTTTTGGGGAAGACGCCGAAGTTACATGGTGGTAATATCTTTCACATTTTCTCATGTTTGGTCAATGTGAACGTTAATTATCTTGAACCGACATTGGACTCTTGAAATGTGCTTACTTAGAAATCTGTTCAACCTAAAACTCGCCCCAAAGTAGGGGTTTAGTGCTAGTCTTTAGTTTTCTGAACTTTACGCAAAAGTCGCTTACCTTAAGTTGTAGAAAAGAAAACGGCTTACCTCATGGAACAAAACGTGCTGGTACGTGTCTTGCGTCCGAAATACGCAAAAGAAAACATCACCGATCCAAATGCTACAATTTTTTAAAAAACCTGATCTCGGAGCTCAAATTTTTCGAGAGCAATCTGTGGCTTATGCAAATTTCAGAGCCTAAGCCACTGACAATGAACGAGTCGGTGGGGGCAGCAGAGGTCGAGGAGACGAGAGTTGTGCTTTGTGTGTGGAATTTTGCAGTTGTCTCACCGATTGTGATGGAAAAAAGATAAGGTACAACCGATATTCCAAA
The DNA here is from genome assembly GCA_964036315.1 of Acanthosepion esculentum. NCBI lineage: Eukaryota > Metazoa > Mollusca > Cephalopoda > Sepiida > Sepiidae > Acanthosepion > Acanthosepion esculentum. The sequence goes on from OZ038483.1 coordinate 76,127,398, forward strand.
CAGCCGTAAAGATTACAGAGCCGTTCCAACAATTAAAATAATAAAACTTAATAGCTAGCACGAAGCCTATTTGGGTACCCAGTTTGCAACTTTTGCAACACGAAAAACGTGGCGTGTGCATTTCAGTTGACCGGCAAAATCTCTAGTTCACTGGAAAAGTCTGGGAAGTTTTTGATGACATTTCACATACCTCTTGAAATCTGTGTTAGTATTTCTTGAGCCTCCGTTTCCCCACCGAGGTATTTCGGCTGTATTTTCATTACATCTGCTCATGAGCGAATAAAATTTTGGTTATTTTTCGCAGTTTGTGGAATCAGCATGATAAAATTAAAATTCTGATCAAAGCTGTGGACATTGCTTCGTATTAATACCACTGAGAAAGCCATCAACCCATTTTCGTCTTATCACAGTTATGTGGTAAATAGCAGGTTAAATAAGGCTCTATCCAGGGGACCAATCTAAGAAAAAAACCTTGAACCCAAAAGCAACAAGTGACTATAGTCTTTCCAGAGCAATCATGGCAATACACAGAAATGATAAAAAAACAGAATCTGTGGAGAGCCATGACGTTGACTGCCTGAAGTCAATTACGAAATCTGACTTCAAACATTAACTTTATGATAGCCAACTTAGGCAATAAGTTTTTTTAATTGATTTATAGCTTCAACTGAAGTCTTAATATTGTTTTTCATATTCCTTGTTAGCCGCCACGAAAAAAACGCCCAACTTGTTAGCCGCCACGAAAAAAACGCCCAACTTGTTAGCCGGCTTTATAATTAAAAAAAAAAAAAAAAAAAAAACTGCCAATAGCAGTCAATGTGTAAAAATGCAAAAGTGAATGGAATTTTTAAAAATTTACGGTGGTTAGTCGTTTTTGAATCGACTAGTCAGATTAATGACGTGGCTGAAGCTTAACCTTTTCTTTTCGTTCTTCTTATTCTTATATTCTAGGCAGAAATGCTTAATTTCTCAATTGAGTTTCATCTCCCAGCCTGCTTTTGCATCTTTGCTGCAATCTTTCAGTGGCTATTTCTCTTCCTGTATATACAAATGTGAATCAATGATTACGTAGTTTCACACAGTAACTGAATTTTCATTCGGGATTTTCATGTTCACAATGTCAGATAAGTGGTTAATATTTAAGTTTAATTTTAGTACATTGTCGAGGAAGAAAATGCTGAAAAATAGGTCGTGTTAGTTTACGGATTCATTGCTCTATTTATTAAGCATGACATTTGGGTTATGCTTGTGCCGATGCAGTAAATATTTATTAAAATGCCTTGACCCTTGTGCTTACAATACACCGACCGCATGCATTACAATAAGTTAAGAAAACACCTCCCCGAAACTTTCAGAGTAGATACTTGGAAACGGGGATAAACCCAACCTATGTCTACCTTCTTGCCTGAAGTGTAACCAAGACCTATGACTACCTTTTGACTATAATGTAACCCGGACCTATGTCTAACACTCTTACCCAAGTGTAAACCGGACCTGTCAACCAATCTATTAATTCATTGTGATTTTTGTTTTCTCAGATATACATTCAACATTAAATAACCGAACATCATTTATTGGTAGCAGTCATTGCAAGTTCAATCCTTGGGCTGGGCCTTGTGTAATTGCTCTCAGTGGAAACAAGGAGAGACATAACCGAACAGTACTAACAAATAAGAATTAGACGATATATCCCTAGGTATGGGCAGTGGAATGGGAGCAGTCTACTCACATAGATTAAGTAAAGGGTTCAGTTTCGAAAGGTTGTGATAAGGATTAAGATAATAGTCCCAATGTAAATAGTTGACGGTAAGTCCTATCTTTTCGTTTTCTTTCACTACTTTGTCTTGAAGGCCCTTTCTTTCCATGTATGCAATCCTTTATAAATTTATAGTGCCATCCTCGTATATTGATTTAAAAGACGAGCGCATTCTTCATCCAGCTGCAGAAGCTTCTCTTTCGACAGAGCGGCACAGTTAAGCATTACAATAAAGACCGCACTCACCGTAGAAACGAATCAATCTGCTATTCAGCGTCGTAACATAATCCGTAGAAAAAAAAAAAAAAGCTACTCTCGGTCTTCACTCGCCGCAGGTCTTGATAAATATGTCACATACTTATCGTCGAAACAGAATAAAGATGGCACTGATAAAGATAATTGTGAATATCGACTTGGGGGTGGGGAGAGAATCAACAGACTAATATCTTTTCCGTCACTCGCAATAGATTTCAGCTTTATCTTAAAAATCATGGTGGTCGCATATCTTTTGTCTTATTTGCTGTCTTTTGAATTTTCTTTGCCAGTACCATCGTAATCTCTAAGTGCCAATTTTATCTCTTGCTTTGCATTTGAAAGTGGGATTTTTAAAGTGATATCTACAATGAAAACAGGAGCTTCATATATACGAGAGTAAAAGCAAAAAAAAAAAAATTCTCCGCATTTTCGCTATAACACACATTTAGGTTTGTCACACTGCTTTCAACTCATACGTGCCGCAACTATTGCGGTCACGTGATCAAATATGTCGGTCATTAACATCGATTGTTTTGTTTGTTTAACCGCTTATCAACTCCTTGTGCGTCATTTAATGACGAAATTTAATTATCTTGAGTGTTTTGAAGTAATAAAAATGTTAATTTGCCTTCACAATTGGATACATGGTAGATGATACTCAGCTTTTATGTATATACAGGTTTTTGTGGACATAATTACTAGAGGCGTTAATATGTGCGTTTTATGCTGCATTTTTGTTGAAGTTATATGCAGTATGATTTATTTAAGATATTGTAGGATATATGAATTAATATGAAAGTTTTCATTATGGTTGGTTGATTTTGTTTAGTGGTATATAAACCTCTGTGTTTATATAATGTTGAAATGTACATATTTTGTACGCAGTTGTATGCCTGCAACTACAATAATGTATTGTTAGTCATTTTGCCGTCAAATGTATTGTTAGTCATTTTGCCGTCAAATGTATTGTTAGTCATTTTGCCGTCAAATGTATTGTTAGTCATTTTGCCGTCAAATGTATTGTTAGTCATTTTGCCGTCAAATGTATTGTTAGTCATTTTGCCGTCAAATGTATTGTTAGTCATTTTGCCGTCAAATGTATTGTTAGTCATTTTGCCGTCAAATGTATTGTTAGTCATTTTGCCGTCAAATGTATTGTTAGTCATTTTGCCGTCAAATGTATTGTTAGTCATTTTGCCGTCAAATGTATTGTTAGTCATTTTGCCGTCAAATGTATTGTTAGTCATTTTGCCGTCAAATGTATTGTTAGTCATTTTGCCGTCAAATGTATTGATCATTTTACTGTAAATATGTATTGCTGCTATTTTTACTATATAATCTATTTTTTTTATACTTTCATAGCGTTATGTTTTTGTTCGGGGGGGGGGGGTCAGTATATTCCCATAGCTGGGGCCCTAACCGGTAATACCACCTGCGTCAGGGATGACTTGGGAACAACAGCAATGAGGAGTTCGGTCCACGCTCCTCAAGACATCCTATCTCCCGAATATAGTTCCAGCCACTAAGCTAAACCAAAATCGCCATATTCACCGGCGTTAAAATGGTTACTCCACACAATACACATTTACCTCTCGTAGCAGACAGTAGAATCTAATTTTTATACTTTGAGTTAAAAAAAAATCTCTTTACCAGAGTAAGTCAATAATTATCCACAATTTCGCCATAAAACATTTATGTTTGTCACACTACTTTCTGCTCATGCGTGCTTATAGTTGGTACTATTGTGGTCACGTGATCGAAGTTTGTGTGTCATTTCACCAGTTTTCTTGCTGCTGCTACAGAGAGGACCAAGAAGGAATAAAGAGTTAACTAACGGTTACATATAACCCTTTCAACTGTAAATTGATGAGGTCTTACCGCTGATCTAAAGATCAAATTTGGCTGGAAAGCATGGAGCTGGAAGAGAACTTAGGGTTACATATAGCCAATTCAAATATCAATTCATGAGGCTTTTCTGCCAATCTAGCACTGGGCTTAAATTAAATCTAGATACCATAGCGGAGAGTTCATACCAACAATTACCATGAAAGTATTTATAGAAAAGGCACAGGAAAGCTACATTATGGCGGTGACGGATTGACTGAAGCCGAGCCGCCAAATCAGGACCAATAATATTGCAGATTTTCATTTTATCACGTTCTCTAAATAAATAGCAGGATCACCGGACCATATGCGGCAGCAATATTCAAAGCATACACGAATGGTTGACTTATAAATATACAAAATAGATTCTAGATAGAAAAATTGTCTAGCACGACAGCGTGAATCAACATTGTTCACATCAGATCAATTGATTCAATATAAGCTTCCAACTTTATGACAGCCGAGATGCCTATTTTATCACATTAACAATACTTGTACAACCTTTTGTATTTATGCAGGCATATTCTTCGACGATATGCTCTAAGCACCGTCTTTCCTTCAGCCTGACTTTAGAATCGTCAAGAATCTGCTGCGGCCTTTATATGCTGTGTCTCTTCAGGACGTGGGCAAATAGGACTCGACAACTTTTTTATCTTTTTTTGCGCTTAGTAACTTTCGACTGTACCACCCACATTTGACCCTACACTGCTATCCGTCCACACAAACTCGTAATGTAGGTTACTATGGTACTACACGACATGCCTATCTATCTTTTTTTCATAACATTTTTGACTGTATCACCCCACTTTGTGTGAATGGATGGCAGGATAGGGACAAACTAACAAATGTAGTTTACAGTTTCACTCTGGTTTTACCGTCAATATGCCCTGAGCATGTTAAAATCTCTTGGATCTCTTTCCCAGAAAAATTTCAACTTTCCATTTTGATTCTAAACGTAAATATCCTTTGAGTGTCTAGTTCTCTTAAAACGTCCTCGTTTC
>OZ038483.1:76137293-76267293 GCA_964036315.1 Acanthosepion esculentum
AGTTATAAATTCCATTTCTCCTCGTGACTAAAGAACATGTCAGACTGCTCCCTATATCCAAGGAGAGCTTGTGGCACACTGTGCACCAATTCTTTGTATTCGATTATTCCGAAAACTTGTTAGTTCTGTTTTCGTCACTATTATCAAATCATCTGTGCGGATATACTGGGAAAAAAAACAAAAAAAAACAAATGTAAACGTTATAAAGTCAACCATGGTCATGCTTGCTTCACGAGTAAGCAGCTATCAAATATATATCTGTCAGTGAGTAAACAACATTTCTCTATTCCTCGATCCACTGATGAACTCCGTGTCCGAAAATTCAGAACTTGAAACCTTTCTCTCCGTGCTTCATTTCCGTCATATGGTTAACAATATTTAATAAATGCTTATCGTACCGATTATATTGTTGTGTGTGTGTATATACATATATATAAATCTGTATCACCACCAAGCAAAGCAATACAGCTACTAGCACACAAGGGCATTACTTTATTTCATTATATATATATATGCTGTGTGTATGTATGTATACACACACAGCATAGCTTAGATATGGCACTCGTCTGAAAGACTGAGGTCCTATGGGAAGATGGATGGAGCCATAACGTCGTCATCACTAGTGATCACTCCAAAAACCATGATGTTGACTGGATATATCATCCAACTGCACTGTCCTCAGATTGACACCCACTCTGAAATTTTCGTATTGGAGCTTCCGGTGCGAATGTCAAGCAGTACAATATACCATTTCCAAATTTCTGTCGGAGTGAATTGCATCATAACGCTCTTTCTCTAATAGACGGAGCCCAACTTCCTTACTATGCTGTGCAGTCGACAAACTCAAAAACGAACGCGCATACGCGAAATTAAATATATAAAATGGCGACAATTAAGACATTGCACGCTGCATAATTTGTTATAACTGATACTTTTTGAGCGTATATATGTGTGTGTGTATCGGTTCAATAAGTATCAGTAATAGTAAATTGCTACAAAACTTTGAGAGTCTAAGAAATACAAAAGTTGTGCTGTTTTCATTGACAGCGGAGAGGTACTAAAAAATATCCTAAACTCAAGGTGTAATGATGCACACAGGAAACTTACAATCAATAAAGCGCATACAAAATAACTAAACAGATCTAAATAAAGCGACTATGACATTTTTGGTTAATCGGCAACGGCGAAAATGACGCGCCGACTGCGATATTCGCGATGAAAGCCAAAGACGATGCGTTGTAATTTCTCGATGAAAAGGCAGATAATTGTCAACCAGCGGAGCGTCTTAAACGCTTGGCAAACATGGCGGCCACTGCTCCGAATGTCTCTTGACTTTGCGCATGCGTAAGCAAACGAAAAAAAGCTAAAAAAAATTAACAAAGAGAATCAAAGATGGCGGAGGGGCGTATAAATAGCACAAACAGGGTATTAGAGCTGAAATGACAAAATTGAGTCTTTGCATCGGCTGTTTTTGAAATTACCGTAATCTTGCCAACCGTGAAGATTTTGCAGCTGCGTAAATGGAAGCCCGTGATTGACAAAAGTGATGACAGTGACGAGATTGGCAACTGGTTGTGATTCTGTATAGAGAAAGACATTCCATATATTTGGTGTTAACATTGTTGTCATACTAATCAGGCTTTCCCTGTGCAACATGAAAGATGCCAGCTGTTTTAATAACTAGCGTGTTATGGGATCAGGTAAGAGAACCAAAAGGTCTGCTATAATCCTAAGAAAGAGAAAACAGACAGTCCATGGATGGATAAAACTTGTTTTTTTATCCAGACGTTTTCTCCGATTTAAACAGCCGAGGAAAAGCAGATCTCTTCATTGTGAATCTCGAGTCACTTTTAGAGAAAGCCTATCTGCAAAGAATGATCACATATCGCAAGTTTTTCATAAAAAAGTTTGCAATTACTAAAAGGTATATTTTTAAAAGAATTTTGGGGTAATTTCAGTGTAAGTCAAACGTGCTGAAAGTCTAATGAAAATTTCCTGAATATTTCCATTTAGGTATAAATTTACATGCTTAATTCGAAAATAATAGTAAATGTTTACGGAGATCTACCATTTTGGAGTTATCGACAATAAAATTTCGGACTCATTCGCGTTGCGGCTACAGCACGGCAGCTATTACTGGCGTTGTTTACATACATTTGCCTCGAGTAATCATACGCCGAAGCTTCACTTTTCTTCATTAATGCGTACACCATGCGCAAACTTTGCGCGAAATTTAAAAAGCGCATGATTATTTACAAAGAAAAAATGATAGAAAGGAATCGAGAACAAATTTAAGGTTCAAATTTGTTTTATTATTTATTTTATTATTATTTAACCAAGAATTCATTATTACAGCTTCACTATAAAAAAAAAGAAAAGCTTCACTATAATAATAAAGTCATTTTATAAATAACTTAAATTTGCCAAAAAAACAAGCTTCACTTTTGTTTTAGCGCAGTAATTAAGACGAGTAAGATCAGTAAAAAGGCCGTTAACTAAGTAAGCTTCCGCACATGATTAATCGAGGCAAACGTATGTAAACAATGCCAGTAATGGCGGACGTACCCGACGTGAATAAGTTCGAAATTTTATTGTCGCTAACACCAAAACGGTAGATTTTCGCAACTTTTACTGTTATTTTCCAAATTAGCATGTAAGTTTACATCTAAATGGAACTGTTCAGGAAATTTTCATTAGAATTTGAGCGCGGAGACCATTTTTCCTATCATACGGATGAATGTACGCGTAGCGTAATCCCTTCCGACACCGGAAGTGAAAGCAGCGAGCAGATTTCAAATTCAGTCTGAGTAACGTTCAACTATATTTTATAATATATGACATCATTTTTTTACGTTAAGATACGTTTCGAGCAGATATCAAACTTCAAGGGGAATCATGAGAATTTGTAATTTAAAAGAAGTAAATCGATCTTGCTAACCAGACGCTTCCTTCGTAGCTAAACTTATATAACCTCCAACCACGTACATCCGATCCATTATTAAGGATGCAGGTAAAATGGTTATCTCCCTGTATCACTCCAGTAAGTACTTGACCCCTCCTGCTATCCTCTATAGATCCAGGTCAGGCCAAAAACGGAGTATTGTTGCCATATTTAGGCGAGAGCTGCTCAGACCTCACTCTCCAGGCTTGATAGACGCTTGAGTTCAAAAGCGTCTCCAAGCCCTTGTGGGTGACGAACTATCCTTCACCATCCATCCCCTCTCCCACACGCGGGATGTGGCAAGCCTCTCACTGCTCTACCGTTAATTCCACGGAATGTATTCGTACGAACTACATTCCTTGGTCCCTCCTAGGCAAACCTTCACAGCAAGAACACGTCGTGCTACATACATAGTAGCAAACCACCCACATTTCCTCCGTGTTCCATCGGTGAGAAGGTAGGTCCACTCGAACAGCTTTTTTCCGCGAACCAATTCGCTGTGGAACCAACCCCCAACAGGATGATTACACGATCACTACAATCATAACGTTCTCAAGGCTAGGGTTAACCGTTAGCTTCCACTCCTATACATAGAAATGGCCTCGAAACGTAACCCTCTACATCGAGTGTCTCCCGGTCCTTGTAAATGGTGAACCTTGCTATATATATATATATATATATATATATATTATGTGGTGCTGTTTCAATTTATATTACGCAAATCATTCATACGAAAAGCAGATAATGAAGTTAATGATATGGCAAGAATCACTCACGCAAACAATTTTTGATAATAAAATACATTAACCTTAATGTATTATCGTCATTATCTGCTTTTCGTATGAATGATTTGCGTAATATATATATATATATATATATATATATATATATATGTGTGTGTGTGTGTGTAAATTACTAATTGGCAGAGATAATTCTAAGGACATTAATCCAAAGAGATCTCAATGTAAGTAAACAGACCAATATAATAAAGACAACCTTAAAAATCCATATCGGTTATATTTCATGAATATATTTAAACATTCCTCTCTTCAAACCGAAGTTTTTGTTTAAAAAAAGAAAAAAAACAAAAAAAACTTCGGTCTGAACAGATGAATGTTTAAATATATTCATGAAATAAATTATGACCGAAATGAATTTTCAAGGATTATATATATACATATATATATATATTCGTTGGATATTTGTTTCCATATCTGGTAATGGGATTAAGTGGCCGCTCGTAATAGAACAGCAAATTATGGTAGTAAATCAATAATTGACTTATTACGTTATGTGGGAGTTTTAATACCAGAGTTATTTCAAAATTAAAGGGCCCAGACGTCCAGAGGGATCGAAATTAGTTAATCTTCGAAAACAATGACAGTCGTAGACTTCTAAATTACAGACTAAATCAGTATGTGAAAATATAAATTCTGCCTTGAATGGAAAGAGTTAAAGACAGAGTGAATGAAGAAAGCAAAAATTCGTCAAATAGCGGCAACACTTTCAAAGCCTTCCTTTTACGTTTGTTTATTGTAACAAAACCAATCGTACAGGCAGCGCTCACTAAAAACCAAAACTAAAATTACCATCGATTCAATTTTCTAATACCAAACCTTTCGCACATAATGCACTGACGAAGAATTTTTTTTATAAACATGATACGATAACACAAAACACCAAACTACAAATCTCAACTTTTAAGCCGGCTTAATTCGCGTGTGCGCATGCGTCGTGAAAGAAGCTGTTAAACCCGACGAGTTTTATCTATATTTATGTAGGTCTGTCCGTTCTTTTGTTTGTTTTTAAACTCTTATTTAATTATTTATTTTGTTATCATTCAAAAGTCATCACTTCAGAGTCTCCGTTTAGAAAAAGAAACCGGAAAAACTCACGTTCGTTTGAGTAAAATTGCCTGGTATTAACGAAAGGTAATATGTCTAAGTTATTTTTTCTCCTGCGCTAAATGTATTTTTAAAAATAACTTACGTATTTCGTATAATATCTCTATATTTCAGATGAGATTTGTAACTATTTATATCGTTCGGACTGTTGTCCTCATCTTTATTGCCGTATTCACGAAGTTTCGAACCTTGTACGCTCCAACCTTCTTTTGGTGATATAGGTTAGAATTTCTAACCGAATCATTTATTTAGAAGACTGTGGTAGATTATTCTAATTCCACGTGCCATACCTTTTTGGATATCTCGGTATCACTTCATTCCCAAGGACATGACCCTGTAGGTAAAAGCGTTGGTTAAGTCATCGAAAAAGGTAACTTGACCCAAAGAGTTGTGAGTTCACTACCTGGCCACAACAGAGACAAGAAAAACTCACAGAGTTAAATAAAACAAAATTAATGGCTACTGAGATATCGAAAAAAATAAAATTAGGAAAGAAATACCACAGTTTAAATTTTGTTGGGTCAACTTTCTTTCCACTTTCCTAATTAACATGTACCGCGTTTGGCAAGTCATATGACCCTTAACGGCCAACCAGGAAAGATTCACTCTGTACAGAAGTCGGTTTTCGGATAGACGCCGTTTAAAGATTCTTGCAGGACATGTGGATCAATTGCATAAAACATTAATTGCGGTCTGGTACATAAAAAACATAATAGTAAAACTTAATATCAGTAACACGTTGGCTCACAGACGATCCACCGGAGGGTCGTGGTGGTATGTATGCAAGGCCCACGCGCTCACGGTATGCCAGAACTACATTTTTTCAAAAAATTTTAAAAAAATATTTTTTTTAATATAAGAAATATTTTTAATATAGAAAATGAATATTCCAACGCCCCACGAGTGGGTTGTAAAATGGACTCGGGTACCGAACGACACACCATTAGGTCCTGGGTAATAAGTACTGCCTCATATTTGAAACAATATTTAAACAAAGTCACTTGTAGCAAAATTAAGATATAGTGTTGGGACTCTGGGACAACGAGAGAAATGAGGCTTTGGGGATAAAGTGTTAAAATTAATATGCAACACAAATTTAGATGCCACTAAGTTTTTCGTAAACCCAACATCGTTTCACAGCCGAATATTTTTTTATAAATTAGCATAAAAGCACATTGATAAACGAGTAAAAAGATTAGGCAACCGGACGTCTAGCCACACTGATGAGCTGTGATACAGCGAAACAGTCTGTGGATGACAATATATATGCTCCTGAAAATTTATTTCGGTTGAGCTCTCTGGGGAGGATGTGTGGGTTTGTAAACAGTGACTATTACGGCTAATAATGCAAGACTCTTCGGTAAATCGAATCGAGTTCTCTCAGTCACTGTGTGTTTATCTAAAAATAAATACGCTTAAATTCACCTTCTTCTCTGCCGTGCGCCAACGGCTTCAGGGTAAAATTTCCGACTGACGCGAATTCAGCCGGTTTTCGATTCTAGCCAGAGGCAACCGGACGTCTAGCCACACTGATGAGCTGTGATACAGCGAAACAGTCTGTCTGTGGATGACAATATATATATATATATATATATATATATATATATATATATATATATATATATATGTAGAGAGAGAGAGTTCGCAGTACTATCTTTGGCACATTATAAAAAAAAGATCTGAAAAGGGTATTTCAAGTTCACTCAAGACTTGATTTTTTCCGTACCTGCTGCTTAAAGTAAAAAAAAAAAAAAAAAAAAAAAAAAAAAACGATAATTTTGCTTTTATTTTTTGTGAAAATCATGACTGAATATAAAACGCACACCTAACATTGTTTACAACACTTTATATTTAAAAGTGCAACGGAAAGACAATGGATCACTGGAGATTATAGTCACGATGCATTACGCGCAAGCAAGCGAAATGAAGGGTTTCCGAGGATTGACCCTATAAAAGATTTTGAGTTCAAGGATAATGAAAGTGCTTGGAACTGGAGAAATATTTGAAAGATGATGCAGAACAAGTAAGGTGAGAACATACATTATTTCACCCTAAGCAAGGCAATAAAGCCACTAAGATGCAAAAGGTTACTGAGTGTTAGAGAAAATATACTATTAAGGAGAACCGACAATAATAATAAAATTAAAACAGAAGGTAACGATTCACCAATTGCGGCCAATCCAGTTCTGCGCTTAAATTCATAAAGTCTAGATACCATAGAGGAAAGTGATATTAATTCTCGTTATTTACAAGAAATGTGGCACAAGGCCAAAAGGGGAAGGCTGATCTTCATCTGTCTCATAATTAAACTTAGCTAGCCACAATTCAGATATGTGCCATGCGTGATACACGCTTAGGCGATCTTGTATCTTTCGAGGCAGATTTTTTTCCACGCAGTAGGTTACCATATCTTTCTGCAGTAGACCAGTTGCTATCCAAGGCTAGAGAACCCGGTCTGTCCTGCTCATTACCCATAGCTGTGAGAAGAAAAGGATTCATAACTTTTCCAAGGGTATTAGTACGTAAGTGAATGTAGTGGATTTGGCTGGAATTCGAACTCGGCTCACAGATTCCTCAATCCGTGCAGTTATCCATTACTCCACCGTGTCTCCTTACTGACTCAAACACACCATAGTATTCCTTACATCAAAACAATTCTTAATTACCATTCTTATTATAGCCACCATAATACCTCAGTCTCTATGAAGTCCTAACAAGTTCCCATATATACAATTTGTCTAGGGGTGGGGGGGCGCGTTAATAAAAACAGACATCTTTTAAATTGAAAACCTAATGAAAGTTAAGTTCATCAGAAAAATTACCATGAAAATATTTATAGAAAAGACAAGGAAGCTTCGCTACGGCGGTGGGAAAGTGACTGAATCCGAGATACAAGTTCAGGGCCAATAATATTGCTGATTCTTTAGATTTTATCAAAAATCTCAAAATATCAGTGGTCAATACATCTGGTCTGGAGCACCAGACCAGATGTTGCAGCAATAATCAAAATAAGGACGAATGGTAGACTGGAAATACATAACATCCGATCACACACACAAACACACATTTTGAGAATTATAGATATAGATACTTTACTTTGGTCTGATCTAACTCTTGAAAAGAAAGCATAGCAGTACAATGAGCCGACCATTGTTCCAGCACCTTTAGGAAATTATATCCTATACGATAAGTCTTCACCGTTAAAAGTTGTTTTTTTTTTTTGTTTAATAAGAAATCGTCTTTTTACAGCGGGACAACGACTCTTTAACTTGTAAGTGCCACGCAACGAATGAAGATGGTACGGGAAGTTTTTCTACACATACCATAATCTACTGTTTGATCAGAGCCACTGATCAAACAATATAGTAATAGTTGAAGGCCTTGGTAAATTTTTTTTCAAAGAATTCATCCAATCGAGATCTTAAAAGCTATCAAAGGATATGAAATGTGGCTAAAACATCGTAATTAGGCTATGAATTTAAAACTTTTTGCTAAAAAGTAACGGAATATTTTGCATCAAACTACAATCTTCACCCAATTCTCTTATGGTTCACATTAATTTGTGATCAAGCAAAACCTCTTTTTCGGATTTAAAAAAACAAAAAAAAACGCTGAGTACCAAAACATTACAACATCATGTTAGAGATAAAATCATAATGCAACATTCTAACAACTTTTCAAAATTGACATATGTATCTTTCTTACTGTGTGTGTGTGTGTGTGTGTGTGTGTGTGTGTGTGTGTGTGTGTGTGTGTGTGTGTGTGTGTGTGTAAAACGTTATGTGCCGAAATAGATGAGGTGATTTTGGATTTTATTGTTTATTAATTATATGTATTAATAAATACGTTGTTCTCGTGATTTTATATTACTAGGACCCACTTCTATTATATACCAACGGATTTGTTACCTTTACACAATATATATATATATATATCTCCAAATGAGAGAAAGAACAGATGGAGTAAAATTCCACTGTTCGTAGCATTTACTTTTGAAAAAAATGCCCAATACAAAGTATTTTTATTCTAAGAGATAAAAACATGTTGAAATCACTACACAAAAGCCTTCGTGTTTTAATACTATGATTGTACTTCTTTAGGCGATGGTAAGTAACGGGCGATTAAATGATTTTTAAGGAAATTTTAAAACAAAGTTACCTCTTTTCCGAAAGTTAAAGAGTGGGGGGCATAAGAATTAAAAATAGACTTGTGGATATGTCTTGATTAACCAATTAAATGTCAGATCTAATTTATAATTTAATCTATAATTGGTGTGTGTGTGTGTGTGTGTGTGTGTGTGTGTGTGGTGATATTTTCATTTGTTCCTAGGTGTGCTTAAAAACATTGAGGAACACTTGTTTGAAAAATTGAGGATTAATTTGATTGATCGTTTTTTGTTTTTTTTTTTGTTTTTTTAGGTGGTGGCCTGGGTTCGAACACCGATCGTTGTAGGCAGAAACAGTTTGGTTCGTGATGCGCTTAACGACGACACTACATAATTGTGCAAAACTTTTGAAAATTGAATCAAAGAGTGCAAGTTTAAAGATAGCTTTTTCATACACTTTAAAAATCCATTTTCTCCCGAAGCTAATATTTTGAAAGCTGACTATGGCCAACGCCCTTCACGTGACGCTTAAAAACATTAATATGTTCGAGCGAAAGTGAACAGTTTGTTCGGCAGACGGCTTAATATTTTATTTGGGCAAGACGAGTGGAGCAAAAGGCTGTGAAACAATGATTCTGAAGTTGCTGGAGAAGAGGCAGAAGAAAAGAAAAAATAGAGAAAGCGAAAACAGATATCGACTTGAGATAATTCAAGTATTGATTGATATCTCATTCGTCCGGAAGATGAAAAAAAAAATTTAAATCTTCGATCTCTATCCGTTGTAATCTCCGAATCTTTCCGGGATTATGGAAAAAAATGTAAATAAAAGATGAAAACTGAGACATACATATATATATATATATATATATATATATCGTGGTAGATAGATAATGAATGGAAGCTTGATGCATACATAGATGCCTAGTGAACGGGATGCATAGCGAACGGATAGAGACAGAACTACAGTTTGTGCAATCTGAATTTTATAATTCATGCTGCTATAAATCCCGATTCTCTGTCATAAACGCTCTCACCTAGTAAATATCGCAAATTTGAATCTATATATGCACACAATTCAAAATATTAGATCAAACAAATGTAAAAGAAACTAACGGTTTTGCACATTCTTTCCCTATAAATATAGCAAACTTGAAGCTATATATCTAATTGCCTGAAGATCGCTGGAGCTTCACGCTTCAGCGATCTTTAAGCAACTTGAAGAGCGATTCGAGCTATCATTGATTGAATGATTGCGTTGTGAAGCATTTTTTGCTGTCTAGATAGTCTGGGCACCGAGCAATTTAATTTACTGTTTAGATAAATAGGTCATTTTTTGGGTCATTTTTTTCTTTCCTTGTTCGAAGGTTTGTTCGTCTAACCTGTGAGGTCCTCTGGCAAGTGGTTTGTTGGTCAGACCAACATTGTTTAAACTTCTGTGAAAAACTAATCGATATATAATTTATACCCATTTATTTATTTTTTTTTAGATATTTTCTCATTCATTTTAAGGTTTCGTATCCAACGTTATTTCAATATTCATTTAGTAAAGACAGGATAGGAACTGACGAACTCGTCGAATATTAATCGTAGAGGAGACACTAAATTGAAAATCATACGTTTAAGCATAATAGCGACATTTCCCTAATGTTAATTGTTAAAACAAAGTTCGGCGAAAATAGTAGTTTTCAAAATTCTCACCTCAAATTTATATATACAGGTGTTCCAAAAGTCACACGACAACTGGGTGAAATAGCAATCAGAAAAAAATTTGCATGATATCTTCCATAATTCGACCAATAAAATTTCTTAATATATTGTCGCACACAGAAATATGGTTCCATTTTGAACATGAATATAGAATTTACGAGGTTATCAATGGTAAATTTTTCGCATCTTCCTTGTCGCAGCCGATGCTTTCTCCATTCTTGATAATGTTGGCTGAGAATCCGATATGAATAATTAACATTAATCGACGATTTCTCATGTGTTGTGCACATTCACGATGTAAGTGTCCGTGACTTTCTAGATGTTCATATTTCTTTTCACTAATATCTATAAACGTCATCGTTGCAATCCTTTTCTCTGCGGTCCCGAATTCAGTATTGTCATTTTACTAGACCGGATTGTAACAATATATCCCGGCGTGCAGTAGCTCTGGAAAGTGCCTGAAAACAATACTCTAAGGTCAGATCAGCATAGTCCCAGTATATACCACAGGTTGGCTCTGTGGGTGTTGAACAAACACAAATGAGCCTGAGCGAGAGTTTGCAAAAGGGATTGGCTTGCCGCGCTAGTAGAAGGGTATCCTCGAATACGAGTGGCTAGCTATATATTTATATATAAAATTAGAAAAAAAGGGTCCACGTGTGCTTCTTATAATATGCAAAATAGATTAGTTAAGATAAGGACAAACGAAAGGGTATCAATATAATCAGTACGATAAACATTCGTTAAATATTATTTCTTTTCATTTTATTTCATATTATATATCCCATTTTTTCTCCTTAATTTATTTTCCGCACATATTCTAACCACAGCCCATCTTTCTACACTTGATAACTTTGTCGGACAATTTTTGTTACAACTTGCTACACGCGAGTCGTCTTCCCCCCTCCTCTAACTCACTTCATCTATGTTTACAGTCTCCCTCCCCCACGGCACACACTAGTATATAATAGATCTGCCTAACGGTTTTACACCGACCAAAATTTTAAATTTAAATTTATTTTCATAAAGTTTCGCACATCGAGGAATCAGACAGAGATCGGATTTTTGCTAACAATGCGATTTCCACAAGAAAATACACCGTCTAGAAAAACTTTCGGGATTATCTCACCGACGAGTAAGGGAGGGGGGAAAGGAAAGACGATTTCAAGGCTTGCAACGAAAAGTCTAACGTTGCTTACAAGCGAAGTCTTCCTTGTAACGGTAACAAAAGTCAAATGACTAGTAACATTCGGTACTCTCCTCTGCGCAACAAGTGATATCTACAAAGGATCTGTAGAGAAGAAACTAAATTTGTGACTGAAAGTAGCACCTTTTAAACTTTCAAGGTCTCGTTCAACGTCATACGAGGTCAGAGCGTCTATAAAAATCATCAATCCTTTGGCTCTGGTTCGGCCCGGGAGATATTACTATCTTAGACGACGACGCCACCGCCAGAGCACATACTTCCCCCTCCCGACCTACCCTCGGTGAGTACAATGCCTTGTTGTTCTTTTAGTCACCACAAAACATCTGTTGATAGTTCCCATTTCTGTTTATTCCTCGGTCCGTTGATGAAGGACACAAGCGTGTCCGAAAATTCCGGATTAAAACCTTTCCCTCCGTGCTTCATTTCTGTCATATGGTTAATAATTATAATCAGTACGCTAAGCATTTATTAACTATTAAGCGGGTAAAAAAAACATACGGTTCTACAGAAGGATGCTGAGAATGCCACCAAAGTAGCGAGTGAGTAGAGAGGAAGTCTTATGAAAAATAAAATTTAAAAAAATACTTCTACTTATAATCAGAAATAGACGGTTGACATTACTGAGGCACATAACGAGGAAAGAGAGCTTGGAGAATTTGACACTCACTGGATTTACTGAAGACGATAGACATGAGGAAATAACGAGTAATCTCGCTAACGATCTTGTGCAAATGAAGAGAACACGAAGAGGGGTAGCTAAAAGACAAATCTGCTAAGAGTTACGAAGGATAGGTAATTGTGGAGAGTCATGATAGCCCGTCGTTTTCAAGGCACACAGATGTAATGATCTTTTGACACTGAACCTCAAAATGTCCGACCTATTTTGTCTGAGGAAGAAGGAAACTATATTTCAATCTAGTACTAAACTATTGCTGATACTAATAATAGATACTTAGTAGAACGTTTACATACTATTTTAAAAAAAAATTATTTATACTGCCTAACGACAGAAAAATATTTTAATTTTATTGCGATTTTGTTTTTGGTCTACGTTTCCGCAATAAACAATCATCACTTAACTAAAGTCACCAGAGAGTTGAGACTTGTTCACGATGTGCTGTCCATTCATCGATTTCTTTATCTAACGGGTTGTTCTATTGCCTAATTTGAATGGATACGTCAGAAACTAACAGTGACTTAATTCACTAACCTGCAAATCATAATCGATAAAATGTTGTGGGACCAAAAAACAGTTCCGATTTAGGTTGTATGAAATAGGTCTCGTATTTCACTCATGTCATTTACAATCCTTAAACCAGCTCGTAAAAGAAAACAAATTAATACAGATCTGGTGAAAAATCAATTGCATTCAGAGCTGAACGAAGTCGCCGGTTAAATACAAGTATAGAAGGATTTGCACGAGGGAAACCTTTGTAACGAACAGAAACATAATTATAACCATCCTAATTCATGATACAATACTTTGAACACATTCAGTGACACTGGATATTTGAACCAGTGGATTTAATCTACATTTTTGTTCGAGATAAAATTAGAATTGGTTATTCCGAGTGATTCGTTTCGGTAAATAAAATGAAGTTTTTTAAATGAGAAATAACGCTCATATCTCCTCACCTTTGTATGTTTTTTGTTTTTCATCAGGGATTGTAATATATTTAGCAACACGTTCAAGCATCATTGTCGTCTTCCCCATCAAACACGTTCAAGCGTCATTGTCGTCTTCCCCATCAAACACGTTCAAGCGTCATGGACTTTGTCTTTTAACACATTTGTGCATCATTGTTTTTTTCTCGTGTAAATCGTTTGTGCCAGACCGTAGATCTGTCAAGTAACTTATTTGAGCAACATGATTTTTTAATAGAGAAAAAGGTTTTTTTTCAAGGTACGTTTATCATGTAATACAGACTTGTGCGTCATGATTTGGCGTCAGGGAACATATCCGTACAACGTTCAGTCTTTGTTTTTAATCTAAGAGGGTAATTTTAAAAAAATATCCGCACATTCGCCGTAACATATCTTGTCACACAATCCTCTGCTCATGCTTGCTTAGTGATTTTCCAAGCGTAGTTCAGATGTGGCACAAGGCAGAAAGTATGGGGCATCCAGTGAACAGCGAACTCACTATTCAGTCGTAATTGTTCTAGCGAGGCAAGCTTCCTAACCATTACACCGCCTCGAGGTGCCCCTGCTCATGCTTGCTTATAGTTAGTACTATTGTGGTCCCGTGATCGAAGTGTGAGCTTGATAGAACCAGTTTTCGAGGAGGGACAAAGATCAGTGGTCCTTCGATTTCTGTAGTCGGTAGGTGTGTCAGGAGCTAAAATTCATCGGAGGCTTTTAACAAAATACGGCAACAATACACTACCGTGTAAAAGCGTGTATGATTGAATAAAGAAGTTTAAAAGTGGCCGGACAAGCAGGACGCACGAAGTGGGGAGCAAGACGCTCGTCAGCCTCCACCACTGACGAGAATATTCAGCAAGTTCGCGAGATGGCAATGGCTGAACCGACGAGTTATCATCAACGAGGTAGAATCTTCTCTGCGGGTTTGGATCACTGCTCCTTGTTGCACACTGCTAGCGGAGCAGCCATGTTTACACTGTAACAGCAGCGAGAAACTGGCTCGATCCAGCTCAAACGTCGATCACGTGACCCCAATAGTAGCAACTAGAAGTACGCATGATCAGAAAGTGCATTGTTTGCAGTAAACATTTTAACGCCGATTAATATTGCGATTTCCGTCAGGCTTTGTGGCTGACATATTTGCGTACATTCCACCAAGGTCAATGATCAATATACAAATCAGTGGAAGAGGCCAGAATTTCGAATTTTGCTTTTCAAATCCGGTAGAGTACCCCCGTTTGGAAGAAGGCAGTTTTTTCTACGTACTGTCCAGTATATTTAACCGAGTGCTGGACAGAGCTAGACTTCATATACGTATTTTAAGTGTGTAAATTAAAAAAGAAACGAATGTTTAGCCGCCTTCACAAGGTATCTATTCATCATTATAAAAACGAAGGTGTCATATACTGCCTTAATATCGGTAGTTACCTTCAGCAGGCAGGTCGTGTATCTAATTATTTGGACCAAGAAGCACAAATATATATAGCCTAGTACCGGGTGTCATTCCTGTAAACAACCCTCACTGTAGTTAAAGGTTAAACATTATCGAATCCTCTGCCATCTGCCTCAAGTATTATTGTTGTCACCGAATACATTTTAAAGGAACCGTATTCGTATTTTGCACTGCTGGTGTACAAATAAAATCACATGGTAGACAGTCCGTTCTTCATAATCGCATCTCTCTGTGGCCTACAATGTTATTAAGTTTATCTCACTGTGATGCAAGACTTGTTCCTGGCCTATATTTCTGGACTGAAAATGAAGATCTTGACTCTTCAATTAGGGCGCACTCAAGTATCATTATTCGGCCATTTTGATTCTATATTGCAAATGAAAAAAAATATGCCGAGGGAATTCCCTCAAGATATATCGGATCAACGCGAGAATTTTATTTATTTCCTAGATCCAGACACTCCTTGAAACAAGTTCAGACATATGTGACGAACGTGAGTGCAATACTAAGCCGGAATGAGGAAATTATATTAAGGGAACCAAGATGTCTGATAATTCTATCTTTGATTTCCTGCCAAGTGTGGCCCGAGGCGACGTCCATTTTGATTCCAGATTGTTAGTCGATAGCCTTAGATGTTCAATATCTTCAGAAGAAAAAAAAATCAAACATGTGAGAGGTCTACAGAGTAGGTATATCAAAAGCGAGTTTTTTCAGGCCCATAGAATTAAAGCAATGACTTTCTTGGCCAGCTGGAAATAGATAGATCAAATAATAATGTTAAATAGAGACTACTTCTATGTGCCGTGTTCCTTCAGGACATTGGCGACCATGCCTACCCACAATGTCCTGTCTTTGTAGCTCTTTTTGCCATCTCTCCCAAATCCTGCTCCACTATCCATTCGCTCAAGTTCGCCAGATAATTTGTGTGTTACTTTTATCTGGCGCTCTTACTTTCAATCTGTGCTGTGAGCATCAAAATTTCCAAGCACTCTTTCCTCATGTGCTCCAGAAATTTCAACTGTTTCTTTCTAATGTTAAGCATAACTGTCATTTTTGTTATGTCAAGAACTACATCGTTGTTCACATGTACGGTCTCGGTTTTTTTCTATAGAAATACATGTCTGTTGCTTCATATCTGTTCTTCATCTGTGAGGAAATTGTCCAGCATTCACTGCCACATAAACGGAATGACACTATAGCCAGCTTTTCTTATTTCTAACGATATGTTTCTGTTTCCTCCTTTCGAATTCTAATAAAGCCAAGAGAATTTATCAAATCCATAAAACAGATAGGTAGGTAACGAACAGATCGAGGCAGGGGGAGAGAGGGAATTAAACGAACAGATCGAGGTAGGGGGGGAGAGAGGGAGCTAAACTGAACAGATCGAGGTAGGGGGGGAGAGAGGGAGCTAAACCGAACAGATCGAGGTAGGGGGGGAGAGAGGGAGCTAAACCGAACAGATCGAGGTAGGGGGGGAGAGAGGGAGCTAAACCGAACAGATCGAGGTAGGGGGGGAGAGAGGGAGCTAAACCGAACAGATCGAGGTAGGGGGGGAGAGAGGGAGCTAAACCGAACAGATCGAGGTAGGGGGGGAGAGAGGGAGCTAAACCGAACAGATCGAGGTAGGGGGGGAGAGAGGGAGCTAAACCGAACAGATCGAGGTAGGGGGGGAGAGAGGGAGCTAAACCGAACAGATCGAGGTAGGGGGGGAGAGAGGGAGCTAAACCGAACAGATCGAGGTAGGGGGGGAGAGAGGGAGCTAAACCGAACAGATCGAGGTAGGGGGGGAGAGAGGGAGCTAAACCGAACAGATCGAGGTAGGGGGGGAGAGAGGGAGCTAAACCGAACAGATCGAGGTAGGGGGGGAGAGAGGGAGCTAAACCGAACAGATCGAGGTAGGGGGGGAGAGAGGGAGCTAAACCGAACAGATCGAGGTAGGGGGGGAGAGAGGGAGCTAAACCGAACAGATCGAGGTAGGGGGGAGAGAGGGAGCTAAACCGAACAGATCGAGGTAGGGGGGAGAGAGGGAGCTAAACCGAACAGATCGAGGTAGGGGAGAGAGAGGGAGCTAAACCGAACAGATCGAGGCAGGGGGGAGAGAGGGAGCTAAACCGAACAGATCGAGGCAGGGGGGAGAGAGGGAGCTAAACCGAACAGATCGAGGCAGGGGGGAGAGAGGGAGCTAAACCGAACAGATCGAGGTAGGGGGAGAGAGGGAGCTAAACCAACAGATCGAGGTACGGGGGGAGAGGGAGCTAAACGAACATACTTGTCAGGAGAAACCACTATCCGATCAGGCGTGTTTAAGACCGCTCAGCTATGGACCTAAGTTCTATTTACTCTTAAGTAATGTACATACCCACGTTCAGATATGCAGGGTGTGCATAATCTATGTGCACTTAAAAAAAAATTATAACTATTTGTATTTGCGATAGAAATAATCTGTAAAAAATGTTATAAAGTTTAATGTACCTAGTTTTAAGTATAGCTAAAATAACTAATGTGATTTCAGGCATTACTGTAAATCAGCTGGCAAATGTTTTCCGTGAACTGCAAAATCGTATTACCCTGTGTATTGCTAATGATGGAGGACATGTGGAAACTTAAATAAAATTTCAATAAAACCTTAAAAAATATAGATTTACTTCTTTCTAATCCTTTTTACAAAGTATTTCTATCGCAATTACAAATAAAGTTAGAAATTTTTAAAAGTGCACACAAACTTTATGGACACCATATATATATATATATATATATATATATATATATATATATATGAGAGAGAGTGGTCAACAGCGAGCGGCGACTGTTTAATGCTTGAACGCAATCTTTAGGCCATGTGTGTGCTATTTTGACTCGATTATTTATAAACGCTATGTAATGACGCATTATGGGTAAACATGATGAGTAACAAAGGAAAGCCCGATGGTGTAATAGATAGCAGCTCTGATTTAGGAATAGGAGAGAGCCGAGTTCGAATTCCAGTCGAATCCATTACATTCACTTACGTGCTAATACCAGCTAAATTGCAGGACAGACTGGATCTATAGCTTTGAATGGCAACTAGTCTACCGCAGAAAGAAATGGCAACCTACTACGGGGGAAAAAATATGACTCGCCAGTCATGTATCCAAAGATACATGATGGCACGTAACTGACTGACAATCGACCTTGATACCAAAAATGCACGATTGAATAGCATATGTATAGTCGAGTCAAATCACATGGTGCCACTTTCTGCGCCAATAAACATTAGAAGCGCATCATGTCTCCGAACATAGTAATATGTGTGTGTGTGTGTGATAGCTACCCACTCTATGGTTGGCCTTATAACTTTGTTTGGTGGGAGACTGTTCCTCACTATTTTTTTGTAGGATGATTGTTGTCAAAGAATGCCAGGACCCAGCTTAAAACTCTTGAGCGACGAATCGAATATCCCCCCCCACCGACTCCTCAGCGACGAATCGCATATACCTCCCCCCCCGACTCCTCAGCGACGAATCGCATATACCTTCCCCCCCCCCGACTCCTCAGCGACGAATCGCATATATCAGTTCCAATTTTAGTCTGGGATGGAACTTGAATCTCAATAGATGGCCAATGCAAGTAGGCTCACCGAGAGAACAACAATATTTTAAAGTATTGTGTGTAAAATTTAAGAGTGTAACTCTAAAATTACAATATTAATAGAGACAAAAAAATTAATTTT
This sequence comes from Acanthosepion esculentum, assembly GCA_964036315.1. Lineage (NCBI taxonomy): Eukaryota > Metazoa > Mollusca > Cephalopoda > Sepiida > Sepiidae > Acanthosepion > Acanthosepion esculentum. Next base: position 76,155,964 of record OZ038483.1, read on the forward strand.
CCTTTTGCCTTTCTTCATGAAGTATTTTCTTTATTTTACTTTCCATGAAATAAGTTTTAACTGAAGTCTTCATTTTTTCATTTTTTTATCGTAGTTTTAATTTCGTTTGTTAAATTGAAAAAACACATGAACGAACCATTTTCTGGTTTTCCGTTTGCAAATGAGAGCGTCGATGGCAGACGCAGAACGGAAACTGCCGGAAATCCAACAGAAGGGAGAGTAACCATCAAGTGTAAGAAGTCAATGTAGAATTGTCAGCAAGAGGAGCAGCCAAGATGCGAACTTCTCTTTTAATCATTTCGTCCAAAGTAAGACAACAAAGCCAGTCAGACGTAAACGGTTACTGAGTGCGAGGGAATATGTGGAAAAAAAAACCCAAAACTATTAAGCATAGAAGAGAGAGCAATAAAAGAACAGGGATTAAGAAGACAAGAGATAACAATTAACGTTGCATTTAAGTTTTTGAAGATCAAAGTAGACTGGGACGCTTGCAGCCGAGAGAGAGTTCCACAATTTGGAGACGCCAAAATTAAGCTGTGCACAAATTGTAGTATCTAGTAAGTGTTTTAACAGAAGACGAAAAATGTGACACCGAAATCCGAAGGTGCACTGGGATAGCGAAAGATGCCTTCCAAGAGCTAAGCAGGGTGTTAAGAAACTGGAAATATTTCGTTAGAAATAAAAGAATACTGAAAGACTAAGTGATATCACTTCTTGTCTAAGCAATGAAATGCCACAGATGAAGACTAGTTTCTACAGAAGGATGCTGAGAATAACAGACTGAAGATATTGAGTAACGAGGAAGTTTTAAGAAAAGTGGAACTAAAACAGGCGGTTATACTTTGAGAAAAGGTTAACATTTCTAGGACATAGTGAGGAAAAGGTTTGGAGAATTTGATTCTCAAAGGACGTAATAAAGACGAGGAGCATAGAGGAAAACAGCGACTGACCTACATAATATTGCTACGTGCTAGAAGGGATAAGTATTTGTGGAGAGCCATGGTCGCTAACGTCCTGAAAGGACACGGACATGAAGAATTTTAAAAAAATTATTCTTGTTATTTATGTGTAAATCAGTTACTAAACTTTTTCTCTGAAATGTGAAGCAAGTTTGTCTGTTAGCTGATGATACACTTAAGTTTGCCTATCGTTCCGTTCACACGCCTCCCCAGTCTTTTGAACAGTAGTAGGTTATCCCTTGTTTCCTGTTTAGGGCTGGATTTCTGATTCCTTCTAAAGTCTACTTCAACTCTATACTTCTAACGTCTCCATATAAAACTGAATCTTTATTTAGAATTTTTTCTTCAGTAAGTGTACATAAGTTTGTCTATCGTTCGGTTCACACTTCTCTCCGGTCATTTGAACAAGAGGTTTATTCCTTGTTTACCGTTTAGGATTTGATTTACGGTTCCTAAATACGACGCTACTACAGAGTGAGGTCTACCTCACTATAGCGTGCCCCTCCTCTCACGTGGCTACCAGGTCAGGTGAAGTCTAACATGTATATGTCTCACATTTTCTAAACATGTGAAACCGGAAATACACCTCACGCTATAGTAACACCCTTTTTCCCTATATGTCGTTTTTGCTTTTTAAATGGGTGTGCTTGGAACACTACCTTGAAAACTGAAAAGTGCTTGGTGAGAATTAGACTTGAAACCAAGATTGTAGACCCACAGAAGGCTTTATTTACTCTGCAAGAATTCTCTGAAAAGTTCTTGAGTTGTGAAGAATCTTGTTGACACCATGCCTCAAGAACAACATTTACATTTATCATATATCACCAACATAATATAAGATTATAGATAATAAAATATTAAATATGTAGGTACAATTGTCAGTGCTATATAGCGTGAGGTCTACCTCAATATGTCATGCTCCACCTCTCACATGGCCATCAGAGTCCGGTGAGGTCTAACATGGGTATCTATATCTGTCTCATTTTGTAAACACGTGAAACGGGAGGTAGACTTCACACTTTTGTAACACCCTAAAGAATTAAGACAAAGTAAATATTGATGGTAAATCCTAGTTCTGTAAAACGAGTTAAATTTTGCCCTACAGTAGGCGTCCAATATAAAATTGAGGTTCATCGTAACTCGTTATCAGCTGAAGTTAAATCTACAATTCTGATTGTATAATGTTAGGTTTGTGTGCTCAATGAAGAATTAGAATTTTTTTAATTTTTTTTTTTTTTTAAATAATTTCATCCCAAGGAAGGCAATAAAGCCACTAAGATTCAACGAATGTGAAAGAATGAGAAGAGGGAAATATTAAGGAGATTAAAAAAAAAACTTAGGACAAAAAGATAACGAATGACATTGAATTTTTAAAGATGAAAGTTGTCTGAAAAGCAAGAAGCCGAAAATCTTAAAGAAACTATCAGTAAGAGACGGAAGTTTACATTTATTTCAACTGTAAAATGATAAATATCTTGTCTCTAATCCGCCAGACAGTTGTACTATACGTGACAGACGCTTGGGCGATCATGTCTTTCGATTTATGTCCGACTAGACAGAAAACCTTTCCATAATAGGTTACTATTTCTTTCTGTGATATACTTATTATAAACCAAGGCTACAAGACCAAGTTTGTCTTATTTACCCCATACATAGCTAGGGGGAGAAGAGATGGGAATGTAACGAACACATTACATTCCCTTACGAGCAAATACCCTTGGGAAATCTAGTCTTTCGTTTTATGTGCCATGTCATTTTAGGCCTTATGCGATCATGGCTCTCCACCTCCATCTTTCCCTGGCAGCTCTCAACCCACGTTTTGTCATCCACCTGCTCAAGCTCGACAGTTATGTCACGCGCTGCTTTCCCCTTGCCTCCCTTTCCCTCTATTCGACCCGTGAGTATCAGATTCTCCATACCCTCCTTCCCCATTATGTGTCTAAGGAACTTCAGTAGCCTCTTCCTGAAGTTAGAGTATAAGCCTCCTTGTTTGCATCCTCTCTAAGACATCATCGTTGCTCACACGCTCGGTCCATGATACCCTTAGCATCCTTCTTTAGAATCACATCTCCATCGCCTCGAGTCTCTACTTCATCTTTGAGGAACTCGTCCAACATTCGCTGTCGTAAAGAAGGACAAATGTCACGTAACAGCTCGGTATTCTTTTCTTTGTTACCAAAGAAACCCTCCTGTCTCGCAATGCTCTGCCCAACTTTTGAAATGCGTCCTTGGCCATCCCAATACGTCTACAGATATCAGTGTCGCATTTACCCTCCTCCATCAAGATGCTTCCCAGATATTTAAACTTCCGCGTCTGCTTGACTCTAGTGTTCCCGACCTGCAAATCTAGTACTGCGCTTAAATTCATAAAGTCTAAGAGCAAAGCAATAATTATTTCGTGTATCATGCAAAAATGTGTCACGCGGCCAAAATGTTGCCCTTCAATGTCTTGCGTTAAACTTAGATAACCACAACACTGACCTAAACAAACTACAATATTCCTTGCACCAAAACACATTCTTACTTACCATTCTTACTCCAGCTACCACAATATCTCAAAGACCCTACGAAGTGTTGTAACTTGTACTCACCAAGAAACTCGATATGCCGGTGGAAAGCGATGGAATTCAAACGATTGTATAGCGGTCGGTCAAGGTAAGAGGCAGGGAATCTGTTCCTCTTTGTCGACCAGTTTTTTATGTTTGCTGTTGTAGTAGATCCTGATTGGATGGACGGAACTTGGTTATGTGCCATGCGTGATACACGCTTAGGCGATCATGTATCTTTCGATACATGACTACATTTCCCCGCAGTAGGTTGCCATTTCTTTCTGCGGTAAACCACTTGCCATCCAAGACTATAAAACCCGGTCTGTCCTGTTATTTACCCATAGCTGGAGGGAGAAGAGGAGGATTCATACTTTTCCTAAGGGTATTAGCACGTAAGTGAATGTAATTGATTCGACTGAAATTAGAACTCGTCTCTTCGATTCCGCAACCTGAGAGACTACAATACATTGAGACCGTCTGGAAAGTTATAGAGGAAATCCCCACCCAAGATACTTATTGTTTTTTGTTAATTCTGTTAGTCTGCTACTACCTTATACTGTTACGATATTACATACTGTTACTATTACAAGGACAGACGTTGCTTGTAAGCAACGAGGCAATTCGTTGCAATCTTAATCTCTTATTACCCGGGGAGTGCTGTGAAGTGCTGCTACAGAAGGCAAGAGTTCTTTTTTTCTCCTTTTCACATCGAGTTTCTCTTCCGAGTTACCTAGCTGTCCGAGTTTCCCCCCTCTCCCAATCCATCACAAAAAAAAATCCGACAGAAGTCCTAACTAGTACCCATATGAAAAAGTTAAGAATGAAACCCCAATGATTAATTGCAAAGAAAAAAGCTTGTTAGAACAATTATCAGGAAAATATAGAAAAGGCGGAAGAAGCTACACTATGATGTCGGAAAAGTTTCTGAAGCTGAGTTTCCAGGTCAAGACCGAAAAAATTGCAGATTATATTGTATGAAAAATCTAAATCCATAGAACTTGACCTGATGTGACATTAATATTCAAATGCATGGACGAATGGATATTGCTGTCACGTGTAACGTGTGCAGGTTAGAAAAATAACTTAACTCCAAGTTTTGTTCACTTATGTAGCTAAGTATTGAACTCTGGGTAAAGTCACTGGATTATTTCAACCAACGCCTTTAACCGCTTGTGCTATGTGTTCTTGAGTATACTGAGAGATCCGGAAGAGACATGGTATGTGGAACTAGAACACTATCCTGGTGGACAAAAAGGGCTCAGTTCGAAATTCCAGTCACCTGAAGGCGGCTGGAGCGCACAACGACCGAAACGTCGTAAATATGGCAGCAAAGATGAGGACAACAGTCCGAACAATGTAAATAGTTACAATACATCAGCTCAGAAATATACAGATAATCGTAGAAGTCAAATGACATTCCATTTAACATGGCTGCCTAATTATCTCCTTGTAAAGGCAGGCTACTTCATTTGTAGGAGTACCTAATACAGCGGGTGGGTTAGTCTACTTTACTAGAATGTACCTACCCAACACATTTGCATGAGTGGTCTCAATTCACCAATATATCGCTCCATCAAATCACTCGGTGAAAAAACTCAACTGGAAGTGACTACACCAGTCTACATGTGTGTGGTCGGTTTTCTCATTTGGTCCAACTTGCGCCTAAACCGATAAGCTTTTTATTTAATTTTAGTTTTCCAGTTACCTGGTTCAGTTTTGTGTATATTATTTATGGAAATTTTACTTTATTTCGTTGTTTGCTTTCCTTTGTGTTTTTAATTTTATTTTTGAAAATTTCAGTCTTCCTGTTTTAGTTTTGTGTATTTTTGGGGGGGCTTTTGTTACCTATTTAACCCCCCCCCCCCCCGTTTTCATTCATTCTTTCCGTATTTGTTTTATTTATTGCCTTTTGATTTTCCACGTTCTTGTTTATTTTCGTATTTGTTTTTGACTATTTTACGTTTGTGGAAAAAATAATTTAAAAAGGGGGGGAAAAAAAGCAAAACTTTATTTGTTCGCCCGTGGTGGTTCGGAAAAACCATCATGGTGGACAATAACAATGACGAAGTCAATACACCGCCTTCAAAACCGGTGTCACCAGTAAAAAGGGCCTGGTCGGAAAATAGGCCGCTTAAAAAATGCTGCTGCTTTTTACATCAACCAACGGAAGAAATTTGAAGAATCATTCAAAGGAAATGAATTCTTAACGATTCTAGAGGCACTGGATGCCGTAAGCAGTCGAACAATTTCCCCGCTGACTTCCGATGTTAAAACTCGAAAGTTAATTGGGGTCAACAGGGTCAGCGTGGAAGAAGCTCTAAAAACCCTTCAAATCAGCCCAAAAATACTCACTAGGAAAACTAATGCTCTATGGGATATACTATTAACATCGGAGCAACAAGCTAAGGTATTGGCTGGAAGCATTTTAACAACCAAGAACTTGCGTTTGCAGACGGAATACATGGACACCCGCAGGACGACGGTGACCATACACTGAGTTCCCGTAGATATCCCAGAGGATAGAATAGGAGGGGGGCTATTTCGCCAAATATGGTGAAGTCCATGAAGTAAAGGCCCTCATAAGAAAAACAGGAATAGCAACAGGTGTCATGGAGGTGCAAGTCACGGTGAATCGAAAATATTTGAGATATGCCGAATATTCTGGTTTGCCGTGACAAACAGATGTTGGTGGTCGTGGAGGACAGGAGACCATATTGCTGGTCGTGTAGCGCTTCAGGACACATGTCCAAAGAGTGCCCTGGTATAAACAGAAAACCTGCGACAGTAGCAACAGCGACAACAGCAGAGGAGGGGTAATCCACACAATCGTCTGAGGGAGCCTGGAAGGTCGGAAATCCCCAAATGTTCCCTTTCGACTGGACATACTCCAACCGAAGAGGCAACAAGCAGCAGACAAGCATCAACAAAAGGAGGTGCAGCCTCCAAAGAAGGTGCAGGAAAAGCAGCCGCACCAAAAACACCAACAATAGAAAAAACAGCTAACACCAAGAGCAAAAACAAAAACAGATAGAAACGCCAATGGAGGTGGAAAAATGCCTCCACCTCGGGCAGCATCTCTTAAAAGGAGCAGAGAGGGCGAAGATGAACCTCAGCAAAGGCACTCTGGCCGTAGTAGGGCGGAGAGTGTCATGGACCGAACCAGGTCACTCTCCGTCCCTGCTCCGCCAAAAGGAAGCATGGTCCAGCCAAGAGCAAGGAGTCTCCCTACTTGCTCTTCCCGTGCTCCATCCCCCACTCCCTCCATCTCCTCACTCAGTTCACTATCCCCCCCCTCACATCCACTTCTCCTCCGCACCCTTCAAAGGAGAAAAAGAGAGAAGTTTTACCCGGGTTCAGATGCCATATGTAAAGTGGATAAAGAAGAGTTTAAAAAGGACCTGTCAAAACAAAAAAGACCCTTTTAAGACCTCTATTGAAACTGGAAAAAGTGGAAGGAAAGTCTGTTGAGGACCCCCGAAATTTCCCAGGTGCCCCAAGTATAATCACATGCGTGAGGGACAGGGCGATATTTAAAGGTCTGGAGCCACCTGTTCGAGGCAAAGGAAACCTATCCGAACATCAGAATGATGGAACTGGAAAACGAAAATTTGAGAAAACTTAAGCATTTTTGTGCGGGGAGGGTCCCGCAGATTTCCGCCCGGTGTGCGAGTAGATTTTTGCTCTAACTTTTTTTTCTTTGCAGGCCTAAACGATGTCAATCAAGTTAGCCAGCCTGAATGCGAAGGACTTGAGGGATCGGGGTAAGGCGGCCCGCCTGCTCCGGGATCTCCCGTCTTTCGGTGTGGATGTCGCTGCGATCCAAGAGACCCACTTTGTTTGTAATGTTGATGCGTGTGTGTTGGATAACGACTGTCGTTTATTCAGCATATGGGAGACGACTGGCCAGAGGAGTTTCTTTGCTGATTAGACGTACTATTGATGCGAAGGTGGACCTTGTGCATACCGATGGCGAGGGCCGGTTGATCGTGGCCAATATTGCCATGAAAACTGGTTCGATCAGAGTCGTTGCGGTTTATGCGCCCAACGACCATAAGGAGCGGGTCTCGTTTTTTAGGCGGTTGGGGCCGTTCCTGGTGGATAAAACGCATCTAGTGTTAATGGGGGACTGGAATGCCATCTTGGACCCAAAGTTAGAAAGGGGGTGGAGAGTTAGTGGGTGGAGGGGCGATCGTAGCCTGGTTGACTTGATCAACGATTTTAGTCTTGTTGATAGATACCGGGTCGATCACCCCGGGGGTAAAATGTGGATGTGGGCTCTTAATTGGCCTTTTACCCGGGTAGTTAGCTACCTGGATAGAATGTTAGTTAGAGGAGCCGACGTAGACTTGTTAGATTGTCCAACGTTCCACTGGGTAGGCTATTCGGATCACAAACTTGTTTGTGCCCGGATGGCGTTAGATCGTAGGCCTAGAATGGCTCGATACTGGAAGTTCAATCTGTCCTTACTGGGCAGGCGGGACTTCCAGGAGCAGCTAACTAGCTTAGTGCAGCGTGAGCTGGTGGGGGCGTTTATCGGGAATAAGTTTTGGTAGAGACTTAAGGATTAGTTCCTTCATCACTGATTTCAGCAAACGGCTCGCCCCAGATAGAGCTGAGAAGGTGAAGACGCTTAAAGCTAGTTTTTTCCCGAGCGGGGTTGGTGGGGGATCCCCTAGAAATAGCTGTAGCTAGAGAGGCCCTGGAGCGTTTGAGCCAAGTAATTAGACAGGTTAACCAAGATGTCTTCCGAAGCTGTGAACATGGACGCAGATTTGCGCAAGGAAGAGATCCGTCGAGGTTCTGATCGCTACATTCGTGAGGTCAATTCCCCGGAGGGGCATATTATTCGGGCCACTGACGACATGTGCGAGGCGTTTCGGCAGCATTTCGAGAGCCGGTTTACCAAGGAGTCTGGTCTCCGTGATGAGTCTCGCAGCTATTTGGCTGACTTTCTTCGGCTTTCGCCGACTGAAACGGCTAGCTGCGAGGGAGTGATCACGGAGGGTGAAGTCTACGCGGCATTGAAGAAGGTCGGCAGAGGCAAGTCGCCCGGTCTGGATGGTTTACCCTATGAATTGTACTTGAGGCTGTCGCACATCTTTGTCTCGATTTTGACTGTCGTGTTCAACAACTGCTTCAGGTCGGAGTCCATTCCCAACCGGATTTCCATAGGTGTAATCACAATGTTGAAAAAGGGCAAGGGTTTTGGGCGGGATTTAGATGATTAAAGGCCCATAACTCTGCTAAACACAGAGTTAAAGATTTGGGCCAAGATCCTGCAGGAGCGTTTGTAGTCAGTTGCAGAGTCTCTGTTGGGTCCCGAGCAGACTTGTTCTGTGAGGGGCCGAACAATTCAGAGCAACCTGCATCTGATCCGCACGATCATAGTGGGTGTAAAAGACGATGATGAGGCCGCGCTGATCAATTTAGATCAGTCCAAGGCATTTGATAGGGTTGACCATCGCTACCTGGCGGCTGTCCTGCAGGCCGCCGGATTTGAACCCAATTTCTGCCGCTAGATTAGCGTCCTGTATCACTCTCCAGTGCTGTGGCACGGGTGAACGGGAACCTGTCGGGCGCTTTTACGTTGTCTCGGTAGGTTCGTCAGGGTTGTCCACTGTCGCCCCTACTCTATACTTTGGCGTTGGAGCCTCTCCTTATCCAGCTAATGGACAGGGCGTGCAGTCCAGCCCTACGTGGAATCGCTTTTCCTGTAGGGGCTAGAGCCTGGGTTTCCGCGTACGCCGATGACTTATCTGCTTTCATGTCGTCCCGCAGCGACATTGAGGCGGTACTGAAGGCGCTTGATCGGTACGAAAAGGTGACAGGGGCCAAGATTAACCGCGACAAGTCGTCCGGCTTGCGGCTAGGTGCCTTGAAGAGTGTCGATCTTCCGGGGCCCTTCAGTTGAACGGACGGTCCTGTCCGCATTCTTGGAGTGTGTTTAGGACCCAACCTCCAGCTGTAGAAAAATTGGTCTGAAGTACGAGCAAAAGTCAACGTGGCCGGTCAGACTTGGCGTCGACGATGTTTGTCCCTGAAGTGCAGGGCGGAGGCGTGTGCCACTTACGTTTTCCCTCTTGTCCGTACTTCCTCTCTGTGACGACTATAGGAAGTCGCTCAAACGCTCGCTATCCTCCATTTTATGGAGGGACGGGAGAATCGGGTCGACAGACGAGTCTGTGCACAACGTCCGTGTCACTTGGCGAGCCACAAACTTGCCTCGTGGTTGGCTTTCCTACACCGCGCGTTGACAGGAGGTGATTCGATTATGGCGGGAATTGTTAGGGACGCGTTCCCTTACCTTACTATCAATCCTCCCATCTCGCGGGTTGAGCGCCATCGTAAACCCTGGGATCAATCGTATTTCCCCCGTGAGTGTCGGTTGGCCTTCTTGGCTGTTCCTCGGTCCAGTGACCTTTCTCAGCCTAGAAAGGTCTTCTATCGCCATCTAGTGGAGGAGGCTGCGAAGGATTCTCTACGTGAGCTGCTCGACTTGATTATCTCAGTAACCCTGAGTTTTCGCTTACCTGGAGATTCGCTCGGAATCGGCTACCTCTCAATCACAAGGCCTTCATATGAGGCTTGGCGGACTTGCCAGATTGTGAACGGTGTGGCCTTGGTCTATAAGAAACGGCTTCGCGCGCCTTCTACCATTGTCCCCGGGTCCACCCCTTATAGGACCATGTCGGTGAGTTGATGGCTCGTCTCGCTCCAGAAAAGCTCGTGTTCATCGATCGAGCAAACGCGTGACAATGTGTCGCACCCCCCGTATACTGGGGTGAAACGAATGGCGTTTCTGACGCTGCTGGCCACGGCCCGAATGGCGATTTGGACGACGCAATAGGAGGAAGTCTTGCCAGGCAACCGTCTTTCTCATCAGGATCTGATCAGATTCTTTGAGCATCAGCTCAAGACGAAGATCAGAACTGATTGAAAACGCTTGCATTCGACAGTCTTTAACGAAAGGTGGGTGACTGAGGCGAGCTTGGTTCGTTTGAAAGGGGCTAGCCTTGAGTTTCTCTTTTAGGTCAACCTATGTCACATCGGGGTGGTTTCCTGTGGAGCTCTCCTCTTGGTTAGGTTAGACAAGCCTTGTGTACCTAGTTAATGTAAGTGTTGTTCCTGGCCTCTCCGCAGCCACATCTTTGGTTATGATCCAGGTTGAGATTCCCAACCTCCCCAGTTTGCTTTGGCCCCCTTTTATCTCGACTGGGTCAGCTTTTTATTTCCCCATGTCTGTATAACTTTTTCCCACTCCCCTAGCGAAAGAGCCTCTTGATTTTGTCCAATGGGCAGAATAAAGGTTGGACGGGCCCTACTAACATCAGTTATGTTGAGTTTGTGTCGATTTTTAGTTTATTATTGGGTTCATCTCCCCCCCCTCTCATTATTAGATTTTTATGTATAATATCATTAAATTTTTATGACACGGGGCGCTTTTTCCAGGTCCCCCTTGAGGGGGGATGCGGTATTGTGGTGTATAGAGGATTGAGTTGTGACGGACGAGTTTCTATGGTGAATGTGGAAATTGTAATGAGTGAATGGGTCGTGAATCGGATTAGCTAGGTATAGGATAATATAGTGTCGACCGGCCTCAACCCCTTCCCTTTTTTAGGCCATGTGTCACAATTGTATATTTCGTACAATAAATATTCCAGTCTGTGTGTTAGACCTATTTCAAGCTAACCAATATTCTACAATAACGAAGCCAGTGTCGTCGGAATAATGTTTAAATCATTTGATATCCAATAACCGCTGGTCTGCAATGAAACATCAACTGAGGATGCCTGCTGCTTCAGGCTTAAATTGCTCGTTTACTCATGCCATCAAGATGGCGGCAAGATTTATCGCCCTTGCTATTATTAGGTTTCTACATGCGATTCCTTAAATATAAAAATACTAGAATAGTTGCTCGAAAAATAAAAAATAAAAAATCATTTGCGTATGTATTAGCTATTCTACCGAGGATCAAAAGAATTCGTGCGCTCTGTCTGGAATCAAAGTGTCGCTCTCGAAATATCCGTCTAGGGTCAATATGCCGTGAGTATGTACTGTAAAAAGTGTTACACAAAAATATATGTATGGATACACTGCATATTTAGATATGTTATCTTACGTCGCAAAGAATTGTCAATTACTCGGTAAGCTTGATATATTCGAGAAGGATGTTAGAATAATCCAGAACCTATACACTCACATGACATATTTAAGGCAAGCGGGACAGAGGAAAGCGGTGCATAACCTACCTAACGAGCTTGCTTAAATGATTGACAGAAAAAAGGATTGGGAGAAATAGCGAAAAGACAAAAACTACAAAGGACAGGAAACTGGGATGACACCCGAAGAGCTGTGCATAATCACTTCAAAAATAAAAGGACAGTCGTATTTTATCATTTTGTATGAAATACTCTATTTTCTTTGTGGAGAATAGATATTGAATATTAAGCTGAGCAAATAACACTGTCTTTATAATTAAATTCATATGGATTTATATTTGATATTTTTACAGTAGATTTCTTGTCTCAGTATTGCCGAGTTTAGAACACGAGAGAGAGAAGGGGGGGTGATAAAAATAGAAGTAAAAAAGCTAGAGAGGATAAAAACAAATAAAAAAAAATAAAACAAAGAGAAAGAAACAAAGAGAAAAAGAATTTACTCTATTTACATTCTTCGGAGTGTTGTCATGTGGTAGAGATTAAAATAGACAGAACATCACTGGAAAATACGGAAACGTAAAGAATCTGCACACACAAACAATAAACAAATATTCTCTTTAAATAAAATCTCCAGTATAGAAATTTCGCCAGTTGAAAACACTGTATTAGCAACCGTCTCTTATTGTCATAGTAACATTGGGCGAATGTGTAACATCCAGAAAAGCTCATTATCGCAACGTGATGAGACAAGGACACGTGACTGATGAATTCATGTCAAACTGTATTTCAAATGTTAGAATACAGATAAATAATTCGATTGTACGAGGATAAAACTTACAAAGTAAATCGCCTGGACAACGGAGATAACGCCATTTGATTATAAACTTACATTTATTCGAGGTAAAACAAAAATGGCGTATTCTATATGAAAGGAATTTCAATGCTCCCTCTTCGACTGTTCTTGTCGGGCTTTTCTTAGGAAGCTGCATTCGCTTATTATGGTACAAAATTTGGCAGAATACAGAAATTGCTGAATTCTTAATTGTTATTGGCAAAAAGCGGTTCATTGTGCATAACATGGCATTTCTGGAGTCGCGATTTCGAATCCCGATAGATACCTCAAATTGTAGTTCGACTTACGGGAACAGAGACGGAAAAAATCAATTCCAAGGAGGTCAAGACCATGCGCATTCACCTGACATGATAGACGTGACTCATTTCAAGGAGGCGCGCTGCCTTGAACGCTTATTGAGACTGAAGTTCTCATCAAACCTCAAATGGAACTCATATCCGATCTATTGCTAAAGATACTGGGAAAATGATCGTTTCACTGAACCGCTCCAGTAAGCATCTGACGACCACCAGCTGCACTGGAACAGCCCAGAGCACACTTGCTAGTCGTGACAGAGTTCAAAAATTTTCTATACCTCTTTCTTTCTCTGTCACATATATAAAGACTTTGTGAACGTGCGCGTGTAAAAGTACGTTAAATTCATGAATTCGGGCGTGTCCAAAACGGAATAAAAAGCGGATTGATAAAAGACGCAGAATAAAGTGAAAACAAATGGAAATACCGTTTAAAACCAACCCCTGAAAACTGGAAATTTTACCAAGAAACATCGATGTCGGGATGAAATTTATATTTAAAAGTTAAGAAATCTTTATATATATATATATATATATAACTTTAAAATCAGGAGATTAGTTGAATCCGCTACCTTGGTTTCAACCTTACGGTCTCCTCTGGATATTTTTATCACATGACCTCTTAACGATTAATTTTTTTATAAAAAAAAAAAAAAAAAAACAAACTAATGAACGAGATTTTTTTAATAAAACGCACGACGTCGGATGTAATATAATGTGAAGACGATGTGAAGAAGGAAGGAACAGAAGACGGGGAAAGAGAAGAAAAGTAAGGGCATTATAAAAGTATCGGTAGGGGCTTAACTGAAATGTAGATTGTTTTTATCCAGCCTCATATGTGCTTAAAATGAATTTTCTAATATGTATGCAAGGACTCAAGACTGGATCCGGAAATGTCAGAATTGCTAACTTTTCCTGTAGACAGAGGTTGCAAATATTGCTGTAGTTATAAAGCTTTGCCCCGCCTTTTTTTTTTTTAATTTTCTACTTTAAAATCGGATCCCGGTTTTTTTTTCTTTTAAATTCCACACATGGTCATCAAGTTTGGTAGAGCACGTAAGATTTACTAACTTGGATGACGATTTATGATTGTATCATCTGCGTTTGAAAGAACCTTCAGTACATCCTATGTACGTTTTATTTTGGCCATTAATATCAGTTACTTCTTTATAGATTATTGCTTCGGTTTTATAAGCATCTAACGAAAATCTATTCTTATTTCCACATTTGCATAAATTGTGTTAATTATATTATGCTGCGTGTTCGTTTTTAAATTTCTGGCGTTTTGTCTATCAGTTTCTAAATTATTAGTGCAGATGTAGCTTAATTTAACTGTATTTTTATTGAATATCTTAGGTAAATATATATATATATATATATATATATCAGTAGAAATGATTTATAAAGCCAAGTACAACTGCTACTTAACCTGTTTCTACTGAGAGTAGGGCTATTTGACATTCAACAGAACTTAGTTTAAACCAACAACCTTATAAGCAGGTGTTTATTAATAACACCAATGCACTGTCTCATATATATATATATATATATATATATACACACACACAAAATGATATATACTATAAGACTTCGTTATGAATATGTGCCTTGAAAATGTTCATTTTCACTCGTAGACTATCTGGATACGAACACCGATTGTTGGCACCGATTATGACAATAGAAACTGCTGCCTTCTTAAATGATGTGTTATTACACATACTATTCGCATATCTTATAACCGTAATAAAATCTCATTAAAATGATAGATTTATTTCTTCATCTTCAAAAAAAAAAAAAAAAAAAAAAGAAAAATGGTTGCTTTCATAAGAGACGTTTACTCCTTAATGCAAATTTAATTTTCCTTTCTTTTACGAAAGGAGATTTTAAACCTATTCCAATGAAAAGACATTCTTTTATCAATAATCCAATTATGCTTAGCTGCAGATGTTACAAGTTATTAATTTGTAGGCCATACATACATATATATATATATATATATATATAATGTTGCAACCTTTCTTTCAAACATATTTCATTAAATATGGCCGACAAGTAAGATTTTTTTATTATTAGGTTTTTCCAGTATCCTTACGTTTTATAATAGTAAGTGGGTACAAAAATTTCCCATAATTTTTTATTGACCGAAGCGCATAGCCATTTTCAAGGGTGTTTTGTCACTGGTGTTATTTACTTCCTCATGTTTGGACTGTTACGTTGTAATTTATTTCTGTGTTATGAATAGGAAAGTTTATTCCGAGCCTTCACATGTTGCACGGGGATGGAATTCGCGTGAACATCTATTTTTAAAAAACTTTTAGCCCTCCATATCCACTGGTAAATAATGTGAGGAAGAATTTTATATATCGGGAGCCTCTAATAGACTTACATAGAATTCTTGTATTTTCAATCATAAATGACACAGCTAATCAATTTCCTTTTCTTAACTATCTAGAAATTGCTGTGTCTTATATTTGTGGTTAACCTTCTGGAAGCGGGTGGGCTTGATTCTTCACCATTTCCTATTCTTTGTAACACTCAGTAATATTTGACCCTTTACTATTCCTCACTGTTCATGTTCTGCCATCCATTTACACTAGCTTAGGTACCTCCACGAAATGTAAAAAAAGAGCATAGCATGATGAAAAAGACGCCAAACTTTACGAAAACAAAATGTTATCGTCTAAATGTTTGTTATCAAGGGGAAATTTTATCGTCTAAATGTTTATGTTATTAAGAGGAAAGATCAAAGTATTTTTGTGGTATTTTTTAAAAGATTTTAATCGTTTCTAACACGTCCGAAAATTTCGTTAAAAATCTTTTTTTTTTAGTTAGCCAAATTGACCATTTTTTTCCATTTTATAGAATCAATGAAAATCTGTTTGAATTTTTTTAAATATCAATTATCACTTTTTCAAAACTTAATTTAAGAAAATCAGAAATTATGTTTATTTAAAATATTTTGAACCAAGCTTAACTTAGCTTTTGCGCCGAAAAGATGTAATTTGAAAATAAAACAAAGCTGGTCATAAACTTTCGCGTCATTTGACAGGTGTTGAATGACCTATTGATGGATTCCGTGAGGATAATTTGTTCTACGTAATTTTACATTTAAGTGAACAAATTTTTTACCTCGTTATTTTTAAGGAAAACTTTCAGCGCTCTAATTTTTTTGTACTTACCTTTACGTTTATGATGCTTTATGGAAAATATATTATAAAGTAATTGAAAAAGACTGTTACGAATGATATTAAATTTCATAAGAAAGGTATCTAATTAATTTATAGGTATCTTATGAAATTTTATCAGAAGTGTACATAAAATACTATAATTTTATGTACATTTACTACATTTTACTGTGTTATTTGTATTTCCATTCATTTTATTATTAATTTTGATATTTCATTTATGGAAAAAATGCCATAAATGAGATTAATATAAAAATAAGATCATATAAATTTCATAAGATAATACTGATACTTGTAGGTACCCTTCTCAGTTGAAATTGAAAAATCAAATAAACTTCTCCACACGTGTTTCGCAAAATTAAAAGCCTTAACAGCGGAGAACAATGCTTAACTCAAATAACGCAACTTAATAGTATTCTGGTTGGTCTTCCGTACTTTATAATTAGAGCCCGATTATAAACACAAAATTACATTCTTAATTACTTCCTGTCTTCTGATTAGACAAAACGATACAATTTACAAAGTGCTAAAAAAAAAAAAAAAAAAAAAAAAAAGATCTATCTCATCAGGACACGTAAGAAACTCGACGCGGCTCTTAACTAATTTTACAATATTTTAACAACTTAAATGTAAAAATCTATTATTAATAAATAACAAATAACTGTATTAAAAATTCATTTTTCATCGAATTTTTTTTCCTTTCAGAAAATACTGTCAATATTCATAAAAGCAACTAAAATAGGTATGTCCAATTTAGGCCTTTTTAGCGTTTTTTTTAGTTTTTTTTTCAGTTGAAAGACATTAATTTGTAAAGTCTTGTAAAAATTAAGTACTTGTTGGAATTTAATGAAATCTTCAGAACTTATTCAGAAATGAATGAACTTATTTTAGAAATGTTTGTCTCTTTGAAAGTCATGGTATAAATATTTTTTTTGTATCTGTTACCCCCCTCGAACTTAATTTTATGAAAACTCAAAAAAATTTTATTTGCAACCTGAATTTTTTTTTTTAATTAAATGCACAAAACTCGGAAAAATCTAAATCATCGATTTTTTTGTTAAAAAAATGTCCAAACTTACCTCAATTGTAAAAATGCAAAACCCAATAAAACTAAGACAATATTTAAGAAAGTTTGTAATGGCTTTTCTGAATAATATATACGAAGGTAATTATTATCTGAAAGAAAAAAATTGATGAAAAATGAATTTTTACATTAATTTTTTGTTTGTTTCAATTTTAAATACACAATAGTGACAATATGATAAAAGGTTGTTATATATTTATAAATTAAGTTCTTTCTGCAACCTTATAGAAATGATATATTATGTTCTGTACTTTTTAAAGATCATAAATTTGAAAGCTTATTAAAATCTGAAAACCAGTGATATTTTCAAAACAATTTTTAATATTCCAAAATTGTATTTAATATCGTCTCCAACGAAAGTATGGATGCACACTTTGAAATAATGTCACGTGAGTAGTTTCCCTTGATAGAAGCAACAACAACGCTTGTCAAGTTTTCTGAATATCGTCGTATTATTTTCAATTTTTTTCTTTTCAAATATAATCGAATAGTGGGATAAAAGAAAATATCGACTATTCACAATTACAAAAAAAACAAAAACAAACGCCCTTGGAAGTCCACGCAAATTTTCAAGTTTGAAATCGAATGCATAAATTCATTGTACATTACTTTGGAATTATTATCCACACGACAAATTATCAATTAAAACGATTTTTGGAGTTTAAATTTTCTGGAGTTAGCTCGCTACTATACTTGTTAAGTCAAACAAAACCAACATAGCATGTTAATTTTATTAATAAATAAAATAAAACTCATGTCATATCATAATTATTAATAAATAGAACAAAATCTGCCTTAATAAAAAGAAATAAAATCTCATTTCATTAAGTTAACCCGTTTCAATTAATGGTGTTTCATGTAATTTTTATATTCTCCGAAAAATTTCATGACTGAAATAAAGCTCAATTTAAAAAAATTGTATTTTTTGACTGTTTTATTTTTACTTGTAAAATTTGATTTTCTTTCATAATTTAAATGTTTTCAGTGCAGAATTCTTCCTCAAACGTAAGGTAAAAAAAAAAAAAAAAAAAAAATTGAAAGTGAATTTTTTTAAAAAAATCTACTAACCAGATTCACTTAAAATTAGAACGAATTATATCACTTCTGCGCTACCGTCCAATAAATTTCCCTGCCGTAACTTGTCAATATATTGACATTGATCAATTAACGCCTCTCAATGGCTAAAAAAAGGAACGACTACGGTGGGAAATATCTCTTAAAAGAGATCTTTCTGCTAAGTAATGTTTCTTTCAAATTACATTAAGTATACTTTAATCATTCTAAATTTCCTAAGATAAAAGAAAAAGGTGTAATTGATTTTTCATAATTTTTTAACTAACAAACTATGATCTTTCCGACAGAAATGTCTATAAGTTCGATTTTACGAAATTTTTTGACTCTGAAAAAAAAAAAATTTTTAATAAAATTTTTAACATTTATAGGAAGGATTAAAAAATCTGAAAAAATATTCATAAAATACTTTGGTCTTTCCTCTTTAATAACAAATATGTAAACGTTAAAAATTGTTTTATCAATTTGGGGACCTTTTTTCATCAAGGTATACCACTTTTTAGCGAAATATTGGACATACCTAAATTAAAAGCAAATAAAAGCATTTGAAATTAAATAATATATTTGTTTTATTGAGTTTTGTATGTTACAATTCAGAGCTGATTTTCAGGTACGGGCGGTCCAAGTAAAAAAACAAAACAAAAATAACATGATATATATTATATAATATAATATATATTATATAATATATATATAATATATATATATATATATATATATATATGGGTACCTCCACGAAATGTAAGAGCATAGCTTGACGAAAAAGACGCCAAACTTGACGAAAACAAAATTTTATCGTCTAAATGTTTTATTATTAAGAGGAAAGATCAAAGTCTTTTAGTAGTAAAGTTTGGACTTCCAAATGGGTTTTCTGAAAAAAACTCTAAACATACGGCTAAATCTACGGAAGAAAATGCCTCATTGAAAACAATATCAATACACTCGAATAGCCATCACAGTCTCCAGACTTTAATCCAATAGAGAATTTGTGGGCATTATTAAAAATTCAAGTTAATAAAAGAGCTCCGAAAAACATCCTGGACCTAAAGAGAATATGCATAGAATGGAGTAAAATACCAATGTAAAATTGCAAATCATTGATTGAAAGTTACAGAAAGAGACCGATTGCTGTTGAATTGAGTAAGGGATATGCTACAAAGTATTAAATGGGTATTGTAATTTTGTACGAATACTTTTTAGCCTCCATTTTTTAAAATTTCATTAACAAATGTTTCTGAATTTTTGCATTTTGTAGCATTATGCCATGGTATACAAATATTGTATAGATTATAAAATTCTTTTATAAACATATGTTAAATAAAAAAAAAATCATGGTTTACGAATATTTCTCATCCCTTCTCCCACATCTCAGCAGAAGCTCTAAAAAATAAACTATAACCCACTTTTTCTTCTCTCGTTCTGTCTTTCCTTCTCACGCCTAATCTTTTATACCGCCATGCTCATATGTGTGTAGGTTTCACTTTACCTTTCATTCTTCACGCGGGTTGATCAACCTTTTACTACTTTCATTTCAGTCTATGTGTAACCTTTCCTTCTTCCCGCAGGTTCTTCCTTCCCTCCGGCTTTCCCGTGGATTTTCTAGCTTCTTTCTTTCCTTCCGTTTTTCTTTCCTCTTTCGTTAGGCTTCATTTAGCATTTCCTCCTCCTCCCTTCTATTCTTTCTGCAGGCTCCATTTTGCCTTTTCTGCATCCCGAACGTTCTAACTTTCCCTGTTTCTTTCAGCAGGCTCCATTTAGCCTTTCCTTCTTCCTGCGGATTCTACTAACTTCCTTTTACTCATGTTTCTTTCTTTCAGCCGGTTCCATTTTGTTTCATCACGCTGGTTCTTCTACCTTTCCCTCGACGCCCCACCAGGTTCCATTTTAACTGTCCTTTATGCGGTATACTCTCGCTTCCACACATCTGTCTCCTAACTGGGTACGTATATCTTGTATCCTTACTACTGTTATAAAAAAGAAAAACTCTGCAGCAGTTTAACTCCTCAGAAAAATAGTGTCCTATAGTTATGACCCCAGCAATCACTCCGTATTCAAATGCTTTTAAAACTTGTCTGCATCCCGTGGCTTCCACAGTTACGATATCACCATTATACTATATCTTTTCCTTATACATCATACATACGGCATTTGGATGGACCAATTTGTACAAGTGGCGAATTTAGGGAAACAAAAAGTGATTATTACGGCTTAGTGAATGTTGGACGATTTCCTCAAAGATGAAGAGACTCGAGCAACGATGAGGTCTTAGAGAGGCTGCAAACAAGGAGGAGGATTATATTTATCAGG
Organism: Acanthosepion esculentum; assembly: GCA_964036315.1. Lineage (NCBI taxonomy): Eukaryota > Metazoa > Mollusca > Cephalopoda > Sepiida > Sepiidae > Acanthosepion > Acanthosepion esculentum. Next base: position 76,176,424 of record OZ038483.1, read on the forward strand.
AAGAGGCAGCTGAAGTTTCTGGGACACATGAGAAAGGGCCTGGAGAATCTGATACTCACGGGTCGAGTAGAGGGGAAGAGAGACAAGAGAAAACACCGCGTGACATACTTGGCGGGATTAATTGGTCGACAGAACGTGGCTTTGGGGAGGAAGCAGAGAGGAGGAACTTGCTGAGAGCTATAAGGGATAAAGGGAGGTGGAGAACCATGATCGCCTACGTCCTGAAAGGACACGGCATATAAAAAGAAAAAAATAGAGAAACCATTTTGTGTAACTCGATCCATTAATATATATTCATTCTTTTAGTAAAACGAATATAAAATGAAGGAGAAACCATTATTCCCTAATTCCAGTGTTTCCTGTAGTGAAATAATTCACGATACAACTCTGTAAAATGAATATATTTCAAGATTTTCCTATAGTAAGATAATCCTTAATATATTTCTATATAATGCATTCATTTCAGAGCTTCTGCTATAGTAAAATGATGCACAATACATCAATGTAAAATGCAGTTATTTTCAAGACTTCTGTAATACATTCATAATACATTTCTAAAGAATGCATTCATTTCAGAGGTTTTCCTGTAGTAAAATAATTAAAATATGCGGAAAATAAGTGAAATTACCTGCCTCGGTTGCGGTCAGATGTGGGAGGCGGAGCGTTTGCCAGGCTGGCTTTCCAAAGCGAGGCCGATCCGAGCTCTGGTTTTGTAATAGTTTTACCAGAAGGTGTGGGAAGCGTAGGTCTGCCACCTTGTTACTCAAGGCCTTCTCCACGTTTCCTTTGCGAGAGGGACTTATGAGAACAGAGTCGTTCCACGAGCTCTCCTCTTCTCACATAGTTAACTGATCCTTGTTTGGATTTGGGTCGCGAGATTAGGCAGTGTTTCGCAACACTTACCGGCTTCTAGCTACCCTGAGTGCCGAAAGGAATTTTCGACAAATTCATGTAGAATACATTAATTTCAGTGCTCTCTAAGTAAAATAATTCACATATCTAGAAAGTCTTTTACTATAGTCAAATAATTCACGAGTCAGTTCTATGGAATGCATTAAATTCGTTGTTCCCTAGAGTAAAATATTTCGAAATATATTCCAGTAGAAACATTAAATTTCAGTCTCCCCTTCAGTAATATAATTCACAGAACAATTCTATATAATACATTAATTTCAGTGATTAATAAAGTAAAATAATTCACAAATTCTATCGAATACATTAAATCAGTGTTTTTCTATGGTAAAATACTGCGCAATACATTGTTACAAAAATGCATTTGTGTGGTTTCTATAGAAATCATTAATTTCAATTGTTTTGTTCCTATAACAAAATATTTCTTAATATTCGGTTGCCATACAGGAAATGGCGCGCTTTATAGAAAACGCTGCTGCAATGTTAAATAATTTATTTAGTTGAAATACGCACCATGTTGATCAATGACTTCTCAAAAGGTACCTTTAAATTTTTGATCCACTCTTTAAAAAAAAAATATCCATTGATGTGATAAACAGTCCAAATGCTTTGATTATCTCTTCGTTATTGGAGAATATTTTATTGCGAATGAAAAGCTCAAAAATGCTTAAATAATTAACAATCGGAGAGATATCAGGTGTATATGGAGGATGAAGCAAAATCTCATTCAAACTATGCAGCTTTTGGACAGTTGGTTGATAAGCGTCCGACACGAAGGGTAGCTAGAAGCCGGTCCTGTGCAGTAAGTGTTGCGAAACACCGCCTATCTCGCGACCCAAATCCAAACAGGGATCAGTTAACTTGGGTACCTCCACGAGATCGCTAAAAAAAAAAAAAAAAAAAAAAAAAAAAAAAAAAAAGTTAACTATGTGTGAAGATAACTCGCGGAACCACCCGGTTCTCATAAGTCCTTCTCACAAAGAGAGAGAAGGCAGGCCATGCGTTGTTGTGCAGCAAAATCGGGCCATCCCTAGTCACAAATCTAGGATGTTTCTTTTTCAATTTTTCGTGCATACACTCAGTTTCTCCAAAAATATGAGGTAGCCGTTATTTTTCCTTGATGCAAGAATGAATAATCGATAACCTCTTTGAAAGACCACATACAGCAACCATTAAGTTTTTAGGGTGCAGTGAAGATTATAGGTATTGTTTTGGTGATTCACTTGCATCTAACTACTGGCCTACTCTTGTTATCGCATGATTAGATGCAAAAACGCTTCTTTTTTCCCTCCCAAGTTTGCACTCATACAGCAAGATTCCACGACATCGTTTTGTTGTAATCATGTTAATTTCGGCTTATGAGTAACAATATATTGAAAGAAAAATTATCTGGAAAGAAAGTCAAGAGTAAGTCAAATTTTTGTATATATTAAGAACGTTACTTCGTTAGACGCCCGAATCCACAACCAACCAAAAAAAATGCGTCATTTCATATGAGACAACTGAATATATTTCTATAGAAATCATTAATTTCAATTGTTTTGCTTCTAGAGTAAAATAACTGTAAATTTATTTCTATAGAAATTTACATTCTTACTTGTATTGCTATTATACAGGGTGTCCATAAAGTTCGTGTGCACTTTAAAAAATTTAAAACTTTATTTGTATTTGCGATAGAAACAATCTGTAAAAATGTTATAAAGTTTAATGTACCTAGTTTTAAGTATAGCTAAAATAACTAATGTGATTTCAGGCATTACTGTAAATCAGCTGGCAAATGTTTTCCGTGAACTGCAAAATCGTATTACCCTGTGTATTGCTAATGATGGAGGACATGTGGAAACTTAAAATTTCAATAAAACCTTAAAAAATATAGATTTACTTTCTAATCCTTTTTACAAAGTATTTCTATCGCAATTACAAATAAAGTTATAATTTCTTTTTTAAAGTTCACACGAAGTTTATGGACACCATGTAGTAAAATAATTCTGAATGTTTCTGTAGAAATGGTCAATATCACTTTGAAACATTTGAGTGATTCCTATAATAATTTACAATACATTTATGAAGATAATGATCTCAGTTTTGCCTCTACAGTAAAATAAATCAATTCAATTTCGTAGCATGCATTATTTCAGTGCTTCTCCTAGAATAAAATAATTTACAGTTCATATTTTCACTGTCCTCTATACTTAAATAATTCACAATACACGTCTATAGCATCCATTAAAGTTCATTATTTGCTATTGTAAAATGGATTCTTCGATACAATGAATATTTTGGTGCTAAACTATAGTAAATAATATACAATACAATTCTATACAATGCGTTAAGTTCGTTACGTGGTATAGTAAAATAATTCACAATAAATGTCTATACAATAAATTAATTTTAGCGATTGTCTTCGTCGTCAAATGAATTGCAATTTCACCCTCTACTGGTTTCGTATGCAGCGCCAAAAGTTGAGTTAGAAACTCTCCGTCTAAGTGTGGAAAATAAAGTTAGCAGCGGTGAACTCTTCCAAGAGGGGTGGAAGCACTGCTGCCGGTTAAAGTGTGATTGTGTTTCGAGATTCTAAGAGGCTCTGTAAATTCATAGGTGCTACACCTATGAATGATTAACAACGGACGCTTTGTCAATTTATAGGGCCTCTTTGAAGAGCAAGGCCGCCGCTAGGGTCCCGTCCCGCCTCCCCGAAAGTTTGATACGTGACCGCCTCTTTACTATATATCGATTTCAAAAATTTCCAACCTGGACAAAGAAAATTGCCCCGGGGTGAGGGGAGAGGTGTAGGGCTTTTAAACTACAGTGTAACCCGGATATAACAGAGTTGTCGGGACCGGAGAAGTCTCTTATACCCGGATTTGGTCTAATATATACATTAACACAGGCTCTAATTTGGGACCAGAGAAAATCTCATATCCGGGTTACTATAAAAATATCAAGAAATTATCCAATTTAAATGAATTTCAGCACATTCGTTAATTACTTTTATAATGAATAATTTTTTTTTATTTTAAAAAAATTTGAGAAAATGTTATTCTTTTTGTAATACAGTATAACCCGGATGTAAGAGAAACCCGGATGTAAGATTTTCTCTGGTCCCAAATTAGAGCCTGTGTTAATGTATATATAATAGACCAAACCCGGATATAAGAGAAACCCGGATATAAGATACTTCTCCGGCCCCGACAACTCTCATATCCGGGTTACACTGTACCAATATTTTCAGCCTTAAATTTTACTCTGAAAAAAAAAAAAAAAAAAAAAAAATGTTTAAGCCGCAAATTTTCCATAAAGAATACTTGCTGACGCATCTCCGCTAAAAATAAGTTTTACAAAGACTCCAACACAACACAGGAAAAACATTCCCAACAAACTCAATTTTCTTGAAGTATTTACTGTTTTGTCGATCGTTTGACGGAAAAATTAGGGTTAGTGGTAGTGTGGAAAAATAAATGAAATTACCGGCGCTTATGAGGCGGCCGTAGAAACTGAGTGGTTGTGGGATAGGCAGGTCTGCTCTTTGGTCTTCCTTCCTTTCTCGATAAGGACATTACGTGAACGGAGTTTTGCACGCTCTTCTATTATTTGATCCCTGTTTAAAATTGGGTCGCGAGACGAGGCGTGGTTCACAATCACTTACTGCCGGGCCGACTTTGATTACCCTCAAGTCGAAGAAATTTTCGACAGTAGGCTAGAACTTTTCCGTAAACGTTTGACAAATGAGAATCCGTAATTTACATTTCAAGTGGTGCATGATTTAGCGTTTCTTACTAGCGTCTCTTTCACCGGGTCCGGTTATGCATTTGCACCCCAAAACACAAAAAATGTTTCCCCTAATAAGAATCATAGCTAAATAAATGCATAAATTGATTTAAAAGAACTGTCCAGAAAGAACTGTCCAGAAAGAAAATTACAATTAAAAAAAAAAAAAAAAGCGCTACTGAAATTAAAATTCTGCCCCCTTCCCCAGTAGGCATAGGGCCCCCACGCGGTTGAGAGGTACGGGTTAGTAAGTACAGGCCCTGTCGATTATTCAAGTTGGTGACTGACAATAAGTAAAAAGTGCAAAAAGCAAAAAAAAAAAACAATGTCGATTTAACCCTCCTGGCCGTGCAGATACAAGATGTATATAATCAAATGCCAAAGACCACAACAAGACAAAAAACAAAACAAAAAAACGCCCCCTCCCACCCCGGCCGGAAGAAAGACGCACCGACCCTGGCGAAAAGAATATTTTTTTCGCAACCCTACTGTGTTACCTGAGATTCTTTACGTCTAATCTATATTTTTGGAAGATAGACCTCGAGAGCTGTCTCCGAAGATTAGCAGAATTTTCGACAAGTTGACGATAAACGGCGTTTCAAATTTACGTCATGTAGATAAAACAACAGGCAGGCAAATAAACTGGCACGGACAAATTTGCTTAATATTCTATTAGTATATATATATATATATATATATATATATATATATATATATATATATATATAGGCGGAATATTGTTAGACGCACTCCATCTTCTCTTTTAAGAGATGGAATTGTTGAATTGATTTTATTGTAGAAATTGATGAATCTCTGATGTTTAAAAAGAAAGAAAAATATTGGAAGAGCAGTAAGTCAAGAATGGATTTCGGGACTTTACAATATTGATTTTTAAAAAATCATAAAATAAAAGGCTGCCTGGTGCATCTTGCTGTCAGAGGTGCAGAAACGTTACTTCCAATTGTACAGTAATGTGTTGCACCTAGTGCTATCATTCATAGTAGTGGATGCACCGTTTATAATTGGTTAACTGCGCTTGCATTTCAGCATTTAGTTGTCAACCATAATCGGAATTTTCTTAACCTAATGACGTAGGTCTGTACACGTAGAAGCATATTTGGCAAGAATCAAGAAACGTCTAAAGAGAATTGATGGTCCAAAAGTTGATATGAAATGGTCATACCTGGATGAGGCAATTTATAGAGATTTCTTTTAAGTTCAAAGCTAATAACAGCTTGTATAATATAGACTTTTTAAAAAACATTGCAATACACATTTTAAGTATATTACTATACTTGATTTGAAATTAATATGGTCACATCAATGCGCTCGAATTAAATTCTTATGGGGCATGCGTCTAACAACATTTCGCATATATAAAGTTTCATTAAATATAAAATAAAAGTGAAAACAAGCAGCACCTACCTTGACGAAATCGCATCCTTTAATTATAAAGGGAATCTTGTATTCGCATAAAAGTTATGTTCACCTCTTAACAGAAAAGGTAACTTACCTGAAAGGAGAAAAAAAAAAGAATAGCTTTGTTAAAGATGCTTAACAGAAACCAACAAATCTATCATTTTTGACCCTCGCTACAACTTATTTCGTTCGTTCCTGTATTATGCCCTCAAGTCGATGAGACAGAGTTGTCATAGAGTTCTGAAAAAATCATAACCCGGATGCAATGTTAATATGAAGATCAATAAAATGTTCAGTAAACTTCAAAGACACTATTAAGATATCCTGAAATTTGAACAAATTTCAGAGGTGAAACATTTGCCTTAACCTAATTTCTCGAATCACTTTAGGCACTTACTTGATTGATCGATTTGTTTTTTTACGGATTATCAACCCACTGCATGTTTTTTTAAATCCAGAAAATATTTTAAGATAATTTTGGTTAATTTACAGTGTAACACCCGTGCTCAGTTCGTATTAAAAATTTCCAGAATACGTACATTTGTGTAATTGTACATGCTCCATTCGAATCTGGCTTGATAAATTTGATAAAATCTACAGTTTTGAAGTTATCGACAGTGAAAGTTCAGATTCATTCATGTCAGCCATTACTCGCGTTGTTTGCATACATTCGCTGCGGAAAGCTAAAAGCGGAAAAATACGGAAAGCTAAGTGCGGAACTAATCTTGTCTAAATTTGTCTCAATTACTGCGCACAAGAACTATTTTCGTAGACACGCTCAGTTTGTGCAATGATACCTACACTGATAGCTATTCTGCAGCGAATGTATGCAAACGACGCCAGTATTGGCTGCTCGCGACGCAAATGAATCCGAACTTTCACTGTCGATAACTCCATAACGGTAGACTATCAAATTTGCCAATCCAGATCTGAATGGAGACACATAAATGTAAATATTGTGCAAATTCTTAATGAGAACTGAGCACGGGTGTTACACGTCAAATTAACCATAATTTTTGGGTGGGCGCGGGGAGATAGTTTAACGATTCAAATCTTGCTAATTAAACCATATCTGGTGTGGGGGGAGGGGTGGATTCATAACATTCCCAAAGATATTTGCGTGTAAGTGAATATATCGAACCGAACTGGAACTAGGCTGTCCGATCAACAATTCCGAGCCATTGTTCATTAAACCACCAGCACTTGATATTGCCAAATGGTCACCCATCTAAGTAATGACCAGGTTTGCTATTGCTTAAGTTCCGTGATCATACAGGAACTGGTGTTTTAAAGTGATACAACCGTAACGCACACTTACTCTAGATTCAGCGGGTGATTGAATGAAAAAAAAAAAATAAGTTAAACGTTCCTCTAAAAATAGTTTTATCGGTGGAATGAGTTTTATTTCATGTTTATTAAATAACAAGGTCTATTAAACATTTTATATTCTTTACAATTTCTGACTGGGGTATTTTATGTCAGGATTAACAATTCCGAGCCATTATCCATTATTCCACCGACACATCCACGCTTACACCACCTGGTATTCCCAAGCGGTCACCCATCGATGATCATACGGGAACCAACGTTTCAACGTGATATAGCCGTAAGCCGCGCTTGCTATAGTTTCGGTGGGTAATTGAATGACAATAAATCAAGTGAGGTGTTTAATATCGGGTTTAAAATTATTAAACTGTCGAAAGTGGTTTTTTTCGATATTTTTGTACTTTGGATTGTCACACTGTTTGCGATAGTATTAGACTAAATTCCGACGATTTTAGTATGCAGATATTTAGGTCTATTAAAGGTGTCATCTGCAACAGTCCAAGGGAAAAGCATGCACGAAGCTTTTATGTTGTAACTTGGACTCCCAACAAAATATCTAGAGGTTGGAAGCTATGGAATTCAAACGGTTGTGTGGCGGTCAGTCAAGACGCAGGGAATGTGCTTCTTTGTCGGCCAGTTTTTATGTTTGCTGTTGTAGATCCTATCTGATTGGAAGGAAGAAACTACAATACATTTAAATGAGACCGCCTGGAAAGCTATTAAGGAAAATCCTTTCACACTCCAGACTTTTTTTTTTGTTCATTCTGTTACTACGTCATATTGTTACGATATTAGATACTGTTACAAGGACAGACGTTGCTTGTAAGCAACGAGGCAATATGTTGCAATCTCAAACTATTATTACCCGGGGACGCTGTGAAGTGCTGTTACAACAGACAAGAGTTCTTTTTCTCCTTTCACACCGAGTTTCGGCTACAATGCTTCTGATTTGCCTAGATCAGTTTCCACCCCTCTCCCAATCCGTCGGCATAAAAAAAAAAAAAATCCGACGATACGTACACTTTAAAAAAATGCATACTTCAATAAACGATCTTGTATGGAGAAGGCATTTTATTTAAAGTTGAATGTTTTGTACTGAATTTTATTTTTGTCTTTGCCAGGAGTCCACTGTAATATTTTGGTTTGATCGATTCGTTTTCTAAGGCTTATCAATAATTTGCAGATTATTTAATGCCTATAAATATTTTTAGATTTTTTTTAGAGATAATGTGTGGAAAATTTGACGCTTCAGGTGGGAGGAGTAAGGTACTTACCGGGGTGGTTGTTCTGGACATTAAAAGTTATCTTTTTACCATTTTTTTTTTTTTTACATTTATAGAGTCTCGTGACTTACGTAATCACTGAAGTGGTTATGTAAAGGAATTTTGTTTCCTTTTTTTTCCTTTTGTTATACGACACAAGTCTGACGGAAGTAGATATTTTTTTCGCAACTTAAGTACCTTTGCTTATTTCCCTGGCCTGCACAGTCACGGACTTTTGTCTTGTGTCGAGATTTTCTCGACAAATGTTTTCATGATACAAGTCTTACTAATTAACTAATAGAGGGAAGAAGAGGTTGATTCATACTTTTATCCTTTAGCGAAATCCTTCAATGGTGAATGCTAGGAGAGGATAAAGAACATTAGACCTTAGTAGATAGAGGACCCAAGTAGTAACATTATAGGTACCTACACGAGATCGCTAAAAAATGAGCATAGCATGATGAAAAAGACGCCAAACTTGAAAACAAAACTTTATCGTCTAAATGTTTATGTTATTAAGAGGAAAGATCAATGTTTATTTTAATTATTTAAAAAAAATTTTCCTACTTTTCAGAACAATCTGAATTTTCATTTAAAAATCCTTGTTTCTCCGGAACTAGAAAAACATACAATTTTTAGCGCTTTTTTTATGACACATTAATTTTGAAAATCTTGCAAAAATAAAAATAATTGTCTGATGTTAATGAAACTTTCAGAAACTATTCACATATGATCGAAATTGTTTTTATTAAAATCATGGCAGAAATCTTTTATATTTATTACCCTCCACCCCATAGCTAATTTTATGAAAACTCTATAAATTCGATCGAGTCCACTTTAGTAATTACAATAGTTACAAACAAGGCTTTGAGGAATGCAAATCATGTATTTTTTGTTTTTAATTGGACCCCCCTACCTGAAAATCAGCTCTGAATTGTAACATACAAAACTCAATAAAACAAAGATATTTAATTTCAAATGCTTTTATTTGTTTTTAGTTGTTTTTATGAATAAGGACTATTTTCCTGAAAGCAAAAAATTTTCGATGAAAAATGAATTTTTAATACAATTATTTGTTATTTTTTTAATTATAATAGACTTTTACATTTAAGTTAAAATATTAAAAAATTAGTTAAAAGCGTCATCCACTTTGGTAAGTGTCCTTATGAGATAGATCTCTTTTGAGCACGTTGTAAATTGTGTCGTTTTGACTAATCAGAAGACCCGCAGTTATTAAGAAATTACATTTTGTGTTTATAATCGGGTTGTAATTATAAAGTACGGAAGACCAACCAGAAAACAATTAAGTTGCGTTATTTGAGTTAATCATTATTCTCCGCTGTTAAGGCCTTTACTTTTGCGAAACACGTGTGGAGAAGTTTATTTGATTTTTCAATTTCAACCGAGAAGGGTACCTAAAAGTATCATATGAAATTTATGATCTTATTTTTATATTAATCTCACTTATGGTATTTTTCCATAAATGAAATATCAAAATTAATAAAATGAATGGAAATACAAATAACACAGTAAGATGTAAATGTACATAAAATTATAGTATTTTATATACACTAAAATTTCATAAGTATCTAATATATAGGTACCTTTATGAAATTTAACCTCACTCTTAACAGTCTTATTTTAATTTCTTTATAATATATTTTCCATAAAACATCGTAAACGTAAAGGTGAAAGCTAAGTACAAAAAAAAATTTAGAGCGCTGAAAGTTTTTCTTAAAAATAATGAGGTAAATAATTTGTTCACTTAAATGTAAATAATTTCACTTTTCTTCCGTAGAACAAATTATCCTCACGGGATCCGTCAATATATCATCACCTGTCAAGTGACGCGAAAGTTTATGACCTGCTTTGTTTTATTTTTAAATTACATCTTTTCGGCGAAGAAGCTAAGTTAAGCTTGGTTCAAAATATTTTAAATACACAATTTCTGATTTTCTTAAAATAAGTTTTGAAAAAAGTGATAATTGATATTTAAAAGAATTTCAAACAGATTTTCATTTTTTTTCAAAAATGGTTGCCATATGTCAGTAGCCGTGAAGGTAAGTTCTTTACTCTTTTTCCGACAACCAAAGGCACCCATCTAGGCATTGACCAAGCTCGACGTTGCTTAACTTCGGTGATCGTACAGGAATGTCGAGAAAATCTCAACCCAAGAAAAAAAAATCCGTGACGGTGCAAACAGAGGAAATGAGCAAAGGTATTTAAGTTGCGAAAAAAATATCTACTTCCGCGACGTAATTTCTAAGTCAGATAACTTGCATAGATTAAAAAAAAGGAAAAATACTTTATAACCACTTCAGTGATCACGTGACAAGTCACGAGACGTAACTATTAAAAAAAAAAATGGTAATAAAAGGTAACAGGTTTTAGTCGACCAGAACAACCGAGGTGAGTACTTTACTCTTCCCACTCGAACCGTCAATTTTTCCAGAGGAACCCGTGTTTCAGCGCCAACTCGGGTATTACACGTTCTAATATGAGCGATGTTGAAAGAAAAATAAAATGTCAGCTTGCTCCTAATATTCCGATTTAAAAGGGTGGTCGGGAATTGATGCACCTCGGAATCATTAGTGGGGTAAATTACATACAGACATTACGCCGAAAAGGAAACATAACTCTGGATTAATAATCTGTTAGGAAGTGGGTTTCCAAAATGTACTGGTTTTGCGTGATCTTTCACTCAAGTGGACACTATTAGAGATAAAAAAAGAAAGAATCTTCATTGAATCTAGGTTACCGTTTTTACAAACACTGAGGTTTACGGTCAAATCACGTTCAAACACTGGTTCTTATTCTATCACTGAAATTAAGTAATGTTGAGCCTGGTCACTAGTGTCGAGAAAATCTCACTCCCACCCAAATAAAAAGTCCAGAGACGTTGCAGGCCAAGGAAATGACTAAAAGTACTTATCTGAAGTTGCGAAAGAATATTTCCTTCCGCGACGTAGCTTAATCGTCTGATACCTTGCATTGAGTTACAAGAGCGAAAAAAAAAATTCCTATCTAACCACTTCAGGAATCACGTGGTAACAACTTACGAGACCCTGTAACTATAAAAAATATAGTAAAAAGATAACAGCTTTTAGTCAACAATAACCAAGGTAAGTACATTACTCCTTCCCCCGCCTGAACCGTCCATTTCTCCACACTAGCTACCGCTTGGGAATACCAGCTGCTTGATGTGCGGGTGGTGTCATCTATAACGGTTCTGAATTGGAAATCAGAGAACCGAGTTCTAATTCCAGTCTAATCCGGTACATTTACTTACACACAAGTCTTTAGAAAAGTATGTATCCACGTCTTACCAACTTTTAGGACATATCTGAAAACCATAGTTATCTAAATAAAAGATAAAATAAAAATACAATATTCACCCGCAAACAAGTTATTTTTACAATCCAAAAAACACATTTCGGCTTCAGATAATCTGCAAAAAGTTTAATAAATCAATTATAAATAGAAATATTCCTGATATCAAAAAGAATTTTTTGCGATAAAATGTTATAACTAAAATGTTAAATTTGCAGATTAAGCCCCGGAAACCAATTGTAATGAAAATTTCCATTCCAGTGTGAAATTGCTTGATTAATTCCAAAATAATCAAAGTTTGCGGAAGAAAATAATTTAGGAGTTATCAACAATAAAAGTTCGGCTTTATTCGTATCTAGACCGGCTAACATTACTGGCGTTGTTTACATACGTTTTGTCGAAAGTTTCTTCGACTCGAGGGTAATCAAAGTCGGTCCGGCAGTAAGTGTTGCGAAACACGCCTAGTTTCGCGGCCCAATTTTAAACAGGGATCAAATAATAGAGAGAAGAGCGCTCAAAACAACTCCGTTCGCGTAATGACCTTTTCAAAAAAATGAAGATCGGTGAAAGGAAGAGAAGGCAGACCTTACATAAAGAGCAGACCTGCGCATCCCACCCTTTCTGGTTAACAAAAAACTACAAAATCAGTGCCTTGGATCAGCCTCGCTTTGATAAACCAGAATCCGTCAACCACTCAGTTTCCACATCCGACCCCGCCCCATTAGCACGGGTAATTTCTTTTTTTTCCAGTTTATAATGCGCGGAAGCTTACTTAGTTAACTGTCTTTTCACTGATCTTCTTACTCATCATGATTACTGCGCAATTCGCGAAATTTAAAGTTCGCGAATTGCACAGTAATCAAGACAAGTGAAGCTTCCGCTCATTACAACTCGAGGCAAACGTATGTAAACAAAGCCAGTAAATGCGGCCGGGCTGTAATCGTGACGCGAATGAAGTCGAACTTATATTGTTGATAACTCGTAAAAGGTTTTCTTCCGCAAACTTATTTTCTAAATAAGCATCCAAATTTACACCAGAATGTAAATTTTCATTACAACTGGTTTCCGGAGAATCTGAAAATTTACCCGAAATAAGTGTCATGAATGAATCTAAGATTCATGAATGTCATATGAACTGTATAAAGTAAGGTTATATTAAAATGTGCAATAAATCTTTTTTTAGCTAATGTTCACCCAATACAAGGCCCAAGAGCCACTCATGGTAGATGATTACTGTATGGTGTTGTATTAGCAAAAGAGGGAGAGAGGAGTCCACGTGAATGCTGAAAGATAGCACGGAACTCGCTAAGGGAAAGAACAATAGTGGCGAGGGGGGGATCATGCGTAAAGACGGAAAAGTTCTATGTGAAAGAGAAAAGCAGACGGAAAAGGTAAAAGAATCTGCGTGAAGAACGTATGTAAAACGGAACCCGTTGAAAGACGGAGGTCGGCGCAAAAGACGGGGGTCGACTAAGGTGATGCGAACGTTTTAGGGACTCACGTAAGGGAAAGAAAGGTAAAATTGAACCCACTGAAAGAAACATCGGAGCGTAAAGGGAAAGGTAGACCGCGTGATAAAGGAAAAGTAAAATGGAAAAAGTAAGAAAAAAAATCGTCAATCCTGTAAGAAAGTGAAAGAGGATTGGTTGCAAAAGTAAATTACACATTTGGCGTTAAGGTTTAGTAAATCTGCAGACTGGCGTTTGTGATACGCGCATGTATAAATTTGAGGAAATTTAATTTTGTTTTTCCGTGTCCATATGAGAATGGATGAATCCGTAATCAGAAATGGAATCCAATTTTGATCAGAAATTTCTACTGTATAATATATTATCTATATTACTAATAGTCATCGCCGAATTAAGTGCATTAACAAGGAAACATATAAATCCATGTTGAGTAAAATACCTTTTTAATCATTATGCTCTCGACATGGACGCCTCAGCAGTTGAGCTTCTGGTAAAAATCCGGAGTGCCTGCTAAAGTTGAGTGACAAAGATTCCCCCAGGCAACAGGCCAAAAACTAACGAATGAAAAAAAGCATTGGCTCTTATAGAGCTCCACTGGGTGATCCTATTCCGGTCAATAGGGGTGACATCTCCATTTTAAAAAAAAGCTTGTCTCTAGCTGGTTGACGGACGTTTGTGGGTTCACTCCCTGCGCTGGGCAGTAAATTATATTTTTATTTTTCTTCTTAGCAAACTGTTATGTTAATGAAGTTTGCCTTCTTGATCATTCTTCTTGGCGATAATGGATCTCCACGATTTCTTGTCCTTTGAAGCTCTTAATAAATTTGATCTTTTTGCCATATCTCCCAAACCCTGCTCTGCCGTCCATTCACTCAGGCTCGCTACATAGATTATGCGCTGTTTTCCTCTGTCTATTTTACCTTTAATCTGTCCTATGAGTATCAAATTTTCCAAGTTCACTTTTCTCCTAATGTGCTCTAGGAATTTCAACTGTCGTTTCCAGATATAAATGTCCTTCTTGTTGCCAGTGTCTCTAGAACTTCGTCGTTGCTCACACGTTAGGTCCATGGTATTCTCAGCATTCTCTGTAGAACCACATTTCTGCTGCTTCAAGTATCTTCCTGGGTGATCTATTCATGTAGCCTTGTTCCAAATTAAGCTTAGTTTCGTAAATGAGGACCTATTGATGTATGGGCGTACGTTTTACATGAGTGGGTCTCTGGTGTGTCAATATCTGTATAAAATTTCTAGTGCGTTCGTGTGCTGGCATGTCTGTGTTTAGCGAAGCAGAAATTTATTCATTCGCACAAAAAGTAGACCTTGTGACACATAGCATTTGAAGAATCTTCATTTTGCAAAAAGTCATCTTCGCACGTAAACATAATCTTTCTTTTTTTATTTCCTTTTAACTATTCCATCCGTTTTGATTTCTCTCATCTTTTTTATTAGTGTAGCATTTTTCTTTCTTTTCTTTTTCTTTGGATTTTCTTTCGTTTTCTTTTGCTATCCTTTTTTTCTATCCTTTCTTCTTTGTTTTCTTTTATTAATCTTTTTCTTTCCTTTTCGTTCATTATCTATCCCCTTTCTTTCTTTTAATATTCTATCCTCTTTGTCCCTTTTATTATTCTGCCCCATTTCTTTCTTTCTTTCTTTTATTATTCTTCCCTCTTTATTTCTCTTTTTTTTTATTATTCTGTCTTTTTTCTTTCTTTCTTTTGTTATTCAGTCCTCTTTCTTTTTTTTTATTATTCTATCCTCTTTCTTTCTTTTATTCTATTCTTTCTTTTTTCTTCTATTCTCTTTCTTTTTTCTTTTTCTTCTATTCTCTTTCTTTTATTTCTTTTATTATTCTATCCTCTTTCTTTCTTTTATTATTCTATCCTCTTTCTTTCTTTTATTCTATTCTTTCTTTTTTCTTCTATTCTTTCTTTTTTCTTTTTCTTCTATTCTCTTTCTTTTATTTCTTTTATTATTCTATCCTCTTTCTTTCTTTTATTATTCTATCCTCTTTCTATTATTACTCTATCCTCTGTCTTTCTTTTTTTCTTTTATTATTCTATCCTCTTTCTTTCTTTTATTATTCTATCGTCTTTCTTTCTTTCTTTTATTATTCTATCCTCTTTCTTTTATTATTCTATCCTCTTTCTTTCTATTTTTCTTTTATTACTCTATTCTCTTTCTTTCTTTTATTATTCTATCCTCTTTCTTTCTATTTTTCTTTTATTACTCTATTCTCTTTCTTTCTTTTATTATTCTATCCTCTTTCTTTCTTTTATTATTCTATCGTCTTTCTTTCTTTCTTTCTTTTATTATTCTATTCTCATTCTTTTATTATACTATCCTCTTCTTTTCTGTGCATTGCATGTAGCTTTTGACATTATATTTTTTACCTTCTTGACAGCCAATCAACTGCTTTAGGAAGGAAACGGAGTCGCGCATGCTATCTTGATCTTTGTAGAATTCCACAGATGTGTTTTTTCTTAGCTTCAAAGAGATTGACTCTTATAACGTTTGTTGATTCATTTGCTAGTGTATTGTACTTACTAATTTTTATGTTCTAAGCTGACGTAGCCTGTCAAGGTTTAAGCGCTGTTGAGATTAAGCATTTAAATCCAGCAGATTTCAATATAGTTTTATTTACTTTTAATTTCTTTTTCTTTAGTTTCTTCCTGAAAACAAGAATATTCTGCAGAGAGCATCCACTGTTCAATAAACTAGTTTATTACCTTTCCTTTACAATTACTTTTCTTTGAGATCGTGTTACATTGTAATGATAATATTCTAATATTAAACGTGTAGAAAAACATGTTGAGGTAGAGGGAGACACTTAAATGGTGGCAGACTGTTCCCTTAACAATTAAATGGGGGAAACAGACAGAGAAGGTAGAGAGGCGAGAAGAAATAAAAAAACAATATTATGCCAAGTGAGGCCACAGCCTCAAAAAAAGTGAGGGGGTGGTACGTAACTTCTGGAATAAAATCTGTACAAGACACCGAATCTCCGCCTATAGCAAAGTGAATCTCGCCAAAAGCAGACTACCAACTGCGGGTTTCTCCCGTTGCTTCTATTGACATAAGACGGTTCTGGCCAAGTTGCAGAGAGGCCAGTATCTAGATATGACAAGCTGTTCTGCTGCTAAGGGAAAAACACGGATATGACGGATGTTATTACTGCTAATAATCCAAGACTCTTCGGTAAAACGAATCGAATTCTCTGTCACTGTGTGTTTATCTAATAATAAATACGCTTAAATTCACCTTCGTCCCTGTCGTGCGCCAACGGCTTAGGGGTAGAATCTCCGACTAACGCCAATTCAGCCGGGTTTCGATCCTAGCTAGAGGCAACCGGACGTCTAGCCACATTGATGAGCTGTGATACACCGAAACAGTCTGTCTGTGAATGACAATATATATGTGTGTGTGTGCGTGTGTATTTAGGCAGTATATCTTCATTCAAACATGTATCATTGAAGAATATAGACATATTGTGTCTACTTATTTTTATATTGATCCTTTCCAGTTGTCTAATCAGTTTCTTGAATTCACCGAGGAAGACACCGTAGACATTTTTTACCCTACGTCCTTTCGAACTTTTCTAAGATCGTCTTCAGGGATAAATTACAATGACAAAATCTTCGCAACTGCAATAAAATCTAAATTTGAATTTTTCACAAATCAGGAAAATACTTGTTGATAACACCAATATACTACACTTATTTCTTTTTATGTGCCATGTCCTTTCAGGACGTAGGCGATCATGGCTCTCCACCTCCCTCTATCCTTTGCAGCTCTCAACAAGTTCCTTCCCTCTGCCACCTCCCCCAGACCACGTTATGTCATCCCCTAGCTTAAGTCCGCCAGGTATGTCATGCGTTGTTTTCCCTTGTCTCTTTTCCCCTCTATTCGACCCGTGAGTATCAGATTTCCCACCCCCTCCTTTGTGATTATGTGTCCTCGAAACTTCAGCTGCCGCTTCCTGATGTTAAGTATAAGACTTCTCCTTGTTTGCAACCTCTAAGATATCGTTGCTCACACGCTCGGTCCATGATATCTTTAGCATCACTCTGTAGAGTCATATCTCGGTCGCCTCGAGTCTCTTCTTCATCTTTGAGGAAATCGTGCAACATTCGCTACCGTAAAGAAGGACAGATGTCACGTAACAGTTCAGTATTCTTTTCTTTCTAACCAAAACAACCCTTTTTTTTTTTAATTATAAACTGTATTATGTCTTCCTTAAATATACAAGTACTTTCGATGGGTCCTCCAGTCATCCTCAGGCATGGAAACTATTTTGTTTTTGGTAAAATTCAGGAAGCATCCGAGACGAAATAATATAATGCATATCGAAATATTTTTTTTTAATGTGTTATTGATAACAGATACAAACTTGTGGAGTGTGCAGTCGCAACGCTAAGGTTGAATTTTTGAACATTTAAGTGAAAGCGTTTTTTACTAATATGGAAATTTAAATTTTGTGTCGGATGTATTTTACCAAAAACAAAATAGTTTCCATGCCTGAGGATGACCGGAGGACTCGTCGAAAGTACTTGTATATTTAAGGAAAATCTAATACAGTTTATAATTTAAAAAAACAAAAAAACAAAACAAAACGAGGGTCATAACATTCATCGAATGATTAGTGGGTTAATGAATCTTTAAAATTTAGTTAGCGAAGGGATTTCACCATTTTATATCATTAACTTTACTAATTAACTTTTTGTATGAATGATTCATTGTAATATAAATTAAACTGCACCACATATTTGTTACACACACACATACATAAACACACACACACATATATCATTTACAAAATATAGTGCTATTAGTTCATCACATACAAACAAAAATAATATTAACATAATAAAATTTTAATAGCGACACTAAAATATCACACTTGGATGTGCAGGTGGTGAAATGGATAATGGTTTGGAATTGTTAATCGGAGAGCCGAGTTCCAATTCCAAATGGGTTTGTTATATTCACTTACGCGCAAATACCCTTGGTAAAAGTATGAATCTACATCTTCTTCCTCTAGCTATGGGTTAAATATTATGACTGATATCGCTAAACCATTATTATATAAAAAAGAAAAAATAATCTTATAATATAAAAAATATTTCCTGGCTTTAAATAACCTGCAAAGTTATGATAATCCATACAAAAACGAATTGATCAAACTAAAACATTACAGTGGAGTCACTGCAAAGGCGCTGAAAAAAGCTCTTTCAGTATAAAAACAACCAACGTTAAATTAAATGCTTTCTCCATATGAGATTGTATATTGAAGTATGTATTTTCTTTTTTAAGTGCACACATAAACGTTTGATACGTGCTTTTCCCTTGGATCGTTGCAGACTTAACTTAAATTTCAGCAAACTAAAAACGTCGGAATTTATTCTAATCCAATCCCAAACAATGTGACAATACAAAGTACTAGAATATCGGAAAAAAAGAACTTTCGACACTTTATTAATAATTTTAATCCCGACATTAAATACCTCAGTCGGAAATTTGATTTATTTTGCCATTCAATTACCCACCGAAACTATAGCAAGCGCGGCTTACGGCTATATCACGTTGAAACACCGGTACCCGTACGATCATCGATGGGTGACCACTTGGGAATACCAAGTGATGTAAGCGTGGATGTGCTGGTGAGGTAATGGATAATGGAATTGTTAATCTCGACATAAAATACTCCAGTCGGAAATTGTAAAGCATATAAAATGTTTAATAGACATCTCTTGTCGGTGTTATTTAATAAACATGGAATCAGATTCATTTCATCGATAAAACTACTTTTAGAGGAACGTTTAACTTTTTTTTCATTCAATTACCCACTGAAGTGTAAGCGCACCTTATGGTCGTATCGCTTTAAAACACCAGTCCCTGTACGATCACCGAAGTTAAGCAACGTCGAACTGGTCATTACATGGGCGACCATTTGGGAATACCAAGTGCTGGTGGTATAATGACTCGGAATTGTTAATCGGAGAGCCGAGTTCCAGTTGGTTTCAATATATTCACTTACGCGTAAATACCCTTAGGAAAGGTATGGATCCAACTCTTCTTCCATCCAGACATGGATTAATTAGTAAGATTTGAATCATTAAACCATCATCTCCCCCTCCCCACAAAAAAAAAAACATTATTATAATCTAAAAATATTTTCTGGCTTTAAATAACATGCAGTGGGTTGATAATTCATAAAAAACGAATCAATCAATAGAGCAAGCGCCTAAAGAGTGATTCGAGAAATTAGGTTGTTACAAAAGTTCTCACCTCTATCTTTGTATTATATTCGTGATATCATAGTCTTTTTGAAGTTTACTCAGCTCTTTATTGATCTTTATACGTCACGAAATTGAAATGCTGGTTATGACGATAAACTCGGCAACAAGGCCATTGATCGGGTCATTGAAGGTTTTGAGGAGCGTGGAACCACCTCGTAATTGCTACCGTTCCCAGGTCAACCCTAACTGAAATTGGTAGCATATGTTAGGGTCCGAGTTATGGGCAAATAGTAAACCCCCAAACAAAATATTTAGATTTCTGCATTAAATAATCCATAGAGCTTGATATTTCGCCAAACAAAATCAACCAACCAAACAACTAACATGTAAAAACTCTTTCATGACATTAATCTATATAATTTCCAACAATTTCTTGAAGAAATCAATCTGTATTCCAAAATATAACTTCAACAAAAACTACAACATAAAACACACGCGTCTAGTAATTATGTCCACACAAACATGTATATACAGGAAAAGCTGAGTATCATCTACCATGTATTCAATTGTGAAAGCAGAATATCAAAACTACAACATAAAACACACATATCACCGCCTCTAGTAATTATGTCCACACAAACATGTATATGCAGGAAAAGCTGAGTATCATCTACCATGTATTCAATTGTGAAAGCAGAATAACAAAACTACAACATAAAACACACATATGACCGCCTCTAGTAATTATGTCCACACAAACATGTATATGCAGGAAAAGCTGAGTATCATCTACCATGTATTCAATTGTGAAAGCAGAACAACAAAACTACAACATAAAACACACATATCACCACCTCTAGCAATTATGTCCACACAAACATGCATATGCATAAAATCTAAGAACCACATCTCTATCGCTTTAAGTCTCTACATTTGCGAGGAAATTGTCCAACATTCACTTTTATATAGATCGACCTTTGTATGACAATAAACTACATCCAGCAGCAAGGCGTCTATTCGGGAGTTTGGGGATTTTGAGGAGCATGGAACCACCTCTTAATTGCTGTTTTTTCCACGTCCACTCTGACTCGTGGTGGTAGCACCTGTTAGGGTCCCAGCTATGGGCAAATAATGACTCCCCCAAATAGAAACAAAACACTATGAAAGTATAAAAATATATATTTATAGGAAAATGACCAGCAATAAATTAAATACATACAGTTGCGTTCAAAATATTTAGATTTTGACATTAAACAACCCGTAGAGGTTGATATGCCGCCAAACAAAATCAACCACACAACCAACATGGAAGAAATTTTTCATGATATTAACCCATATAATATCCTACAATTTCTGAAAGAAATCAGACTGTATTCCAAAATATAACTTTAACAAAATTGCAACATAAAACACATATATTGCCGCTTCTAATCATGTCCACACAAACCTAGATATGCACAAATTCTGAGTATCATCTACCATGTACTCAGCTGTGAAAGAAGAATAACATCATATTTTTATGACTTCAAGAATTTTTAATTTCAGCATTAAATGATTCATAAGGAGTTGATGTGACTTTAAACAAACAAACAAATCAAGAAATTGAGTTTCAAAAAGTAATTATCTTATTTTTAGGG
Source organism: Acanthosepion esculentum (assembly GCA_964036315.1). Classification (NCBI taxonomy): domain Eukaryota; kingdom Metazoa; phylum Mollusca; class Cephalopoda; order Sepiida; family Sepiidae; genus Acanthosepion; species Acanthosepion esculentum. The sequence continues at coordinate 76,197,783 of OZ038483.1, forward strand.
AAGTTTTTGCCTTTGAAGATAAAACACAATCCTCATGTTATATCTTAAATCTGAGAAAAAGTACAGCCAAGTGTAAGTAATGGATTATTGAAACTTACGTTAGCCTTACAGTAGGTGCAAGCACGATACAATAAGAGATTCCAAATTTTTAAAAAATCTTTGAACAAATTTACTGAATGATAAAAGTTGCGGTTTACAACTGATATCAGTAGATTCATCCAACTGAATTGCAAACATGTTTACTTCTTTGAGGTGATATATTACTTGAATATTATGCATACCTTTTATTTATAATAACAATGATAGTTATTTTATCATTATAAAGGGCTTTTAATTTTGATATGCGCACTAGTTGCACTTTGGGCTTCTTTTCGTAAGTAATTTAATTGATAACACTTTAAAATTTTCGCAGCACGCTTACGTTCCCCTCGTAGAGCGCCGGTTGAAAATGAATGATATAGACGAAACGTTTACCTATTTTCCCCAAAAAGTGACCAGCACAGCCAGTCAACAATGCTATAACAATAAAAGTAAAAGTGCTAAGTGGAAATGTCTTCTAAGATAGATGAAGCATGCAAAACGCTTTCATTCCCACGCAAATTAAATCTTAATCAGTTAACTCGTTTAAATGAGACATTGGACATGAAAATCCATTTAGGGCGTCTGCTGATTTTGCTGCACAATTACGCCAGCCCACACACTATACTAGTTTTGTAACTTCTACTACATGTAAATGTATTCTCCACCGTTGTTTATCACTTGCATCTTCCAATACAACGGTTACTATATAGTCAGCGATGTTAACAACTGAAGATTTTGGAAAACACTATGAAGAATTTTTATCCACTCAAAACTGGAATGGTTCTTTCATTAGGAATTTTGAAGTAATATGCATTCTTCGGAAATATCTTCGTGTGAATATAATGTTGCTCAATATTTCCTTGTTTCCTCCGTTTGTTGATAATGTCACCAGCAGACAACTGTTACACAGTAGGTAACATTAACGGAAGATGGTGGTAAGGCGGCACACCACACAGTGTCCGCGAAACAATGGAGAGCACGCGAAGTCATCCACTATGTCCACATTTCAGCTGCCACAAATATAAAATTGAGTCAGTTTCTTTTTGGCTGCGAATATTTATGTAGTTTCTCTCTGACTTGAATAGATTACGGACTTTTCTAGTTGAATAATGTTTTACATGGAGGTAGAATAAAATCGATAGAAGTGTGTACGATAGAAGAGCGAGAAGGAAAAAAAGGAATAGAGTGTTTGATAGAAAAAGTGTAATTTAGAATGAGGAAGAGAGAAAAGCGCATGATAGTGAGGAGTGTATGATAGAGAATTACAGCGGAGAGGAATGAAAGGTCAGGGAATGGCAAAATAAAAAATGTGCATGGTGAAGAAAGAAAGAAAGAAAGAAAGAAAGAAAGTGAGAGTACGATAAAAAAATACTGTGAGGAAAAATGAGAAGCCAAAGAAAGAAAGAAAGTGAGAGTACGATAAAAAAATACTGTGAGGAAAAATGAGAAGCCAAAGAAAGAAAGAAAGAAAGAAAGAGAGAGTACGATAAAAAAATACTGTGAGGAAAAATGAGAAGCCAAAGAAAGAAAGAAAGAAAGAAAGAAAGAGAGAGTACGATAAAAAAATACTGTGAGGAAAAATGAGAAGCCAAAGAAAGAAAGAAAGAAAGAAAGAGAGAGTACGATAAAAAAATACTGTGAGGAAAAATGAGAAGCCAAAGAAAGAAAGAAAGAAAGAAAGTGAGAGTACGATAAAAAAAATACTGTGAGGAAAAATGAGAAGCCAAAGAAAGAAAGAAAGAAAGAAAGAAAGTGAGAGTACGATAAAAAAATACTGTGAGGAAAAATGAGAAGCCAAAGAAAGAAAGAAAGAAAGAAAGTGAGAGTACGATAAAAAAAATACTGTGAGGAAAAATGAGAAGCCAAAGAAAGAAAGAAAGTGAGAGTACGATAAAAAAAATACTGTGAGGAAAAATGAGAAGCCAAAGAAAGAAAGAAAGAAAGAAAGTGAGAGTACGATAAAAAAATACTGTGAGGAAAAACGAGAAGCCAAAGAAAGAAAGAAAGTGAGAGTACGATAAAAAAAATACTGTGAGGAAAAATGAGAAGCCAAAGAAAGAAAGAAAGATACTGTGGGGAGGAGTGAGAAATCTGTGAAAGAAAGAAAGAAATTGTACGGTAGGGAACTACAGAGGAGAGGAGTGTGAAGTCAGTGAACAGCAGAAAAAAAAAGAAAAAAAACGAAGTACACGATAACGAAAAAAGAAAGAAAGAAAAGAACGAAAGAAAAAAAAAGAAAGAACGTGTACAATGAAAGTGCATAGTAGAGGAAAAGAGAAAACGACCAAGAACAAGAGAGATGGAGAGAGAAAAAAGGAAAGGATCGTGTAAGAAAGATACAAGCTACTTACTCTCCACTGATGTTTCAGGAATATTTGAAAGAACTAACCTACAGACTATTCTCATATCATTCCATCAGTAGGCCAAGTGTGAATATCAATGGCACATAGGATCCAATAATACTAATGATAATAAAAACGATGAATTTTTAGACTTTAAAATTCCTAAAATCGGAGTTTTGACGAATATTCACGTACTTTATTTGGCCAGGTTCTCAATTCACGAACATGGTTAGGACAGTGGCAACAGCTCGCGGTTAGAGGGACCTGAAATAAAAACTATGGAAACATAATTGTACCTCTCCTTTTAGACCAGCACACGAAACCCTGACAGCCATCAAGGGAGCAAAGCAGCTGAAACACTGATAAATAAAAACAAAGCTGAAAAATTAATCTAATTGAAGTATTATTAAAAGGTTACAATAGTTGTTTTTTTTTTAAATTTCAGACAAAAAGTTACAAAAGAGACTAGCAATCCATTTGGATGAGATGAACTTGTATACGAATCTGTAGCATTCTACGTGTGCTTGTTAAAAGACGCATTCCTCAATGAAGACTTCTCTTTCAGTAAATATGCGTGTCGTCTGGATTTATTTTTGTGTTGCTCATGCGCATTAGTTGCTATAAAAATGGTGGCCTTTAAAGTGAAGCTCAGCGAAAAAAAACATTCACAAAATAAAAACCAAGGAAATAAAAAGAGAAAAAAAACGATACAATGCCTAAAAATAATCTGGCATTTAAAAAAATATGCGTCATCTTTTATTCCTGAAAATTGAGCGATAAAGAACAGATGGAAAAAAATGCAGCTTTATAAATATAAAATAATAATTAAAAAAGCAAACAGAATAGTCACGATGAGAAATAAAGTAAGAGAATAGGAAAAAGAGAGAATAGGAAAAAGAGAGAAAGAAAAGACAAAACGAGACGAGAATTAGAATAACAGAAAGAAAATAAAGTGAAAGGAAAGATGGAGAGAGAGATAAAAGAAATAAGAGTATGATAGAAAGAAAGAAAAAACAAATAAATAAACTTGAAATAGAGAATTGAAAGAACAAATCGTAAGAAAAAAAGAAATTTGTTCCGAGGTCGTGTAATGTTTGGCGAGCTTGTCTCGGTAGATCAATAACGATGCTCTGTGAGTGCTCCATACTTTCGGCCTTGTGCCACATCTAAGCTACGCAAACATGTATCATCTGAGTATTATCTACCATGTATTCAATTGTGAAAGCAGAATAACAAATATCATATAGAAAACTAAATTTTGGCATTAAATCACCTATAACAAGTTGATAAGCCGTTAAACAAATCACTCACTCAAACTTTTACAGATATGACCCGCTATATTATTTGCATATGTTAAAATCATCTTCAATCCTTTCTTATTTCATTGGTCAGAAGGAAGTTTGGACAGCTTCTTCCCAAGTGCTGCTATTTTGTGCAACCGACCCCCGAAAGGATGCTTCGAACGACGCAAATGAATCCGAAATTTCACTGTCGATAACTCCAAAACGGTAGATTTTATCAAATTTATCAAGCCATATTCGAACGGAGCATGTACAATTACACAAATAATAAATAAACTTTGCAATTTTCGACCGCCGCCGAGCGCGTCGCGCACGCACAACGCTGGTCCGCCGTTTTTCAAAACTTTACCACGAAGTCGGCGTAAGCATTCTGAATTTTTTTAATGCGAACTGAGCGCGGCTGTTACACTGCAAATTAACCATTTTTTGTTTTTTTACATTTGTTACCCCCACTCAATTTTATGAAATTTCGAGAAATTAAAATTCCAGGCTCTTTATATTTATATTAGTTAAAAGCAGCAGTCTTTGGAGAATTTAAATCATAAATTTCTTTTTATCAAACAGAAACACCATTTACCGAAAATTTACTCTGAATCGTAAAATAAAAAATGCAATAAAACTGACGTTATTTAATTTAGCAAAGTATTTAATTGCTTCTATTAATAAGATATAAGGACACTATTGTCTTAATAAAATAAAATTCGATGAATAATGAATTTTTACAATAATTGTTTTCATTTTTTTTTAAATTAATTAGTATAATTTATTAAGCTTTAAATCTAGATCAATTACGACTGAGTGATGAGTACAATCCCCATTGGGTACTTCACACTTTCAGCCTTGTGCCACATATAAACTACGCTTAGGACATCATAGGGAACATCGACGTGCTGTAATTGTTAGCAAGCTTGTTTTGACAGATCAATTACAAACTGAACAGTGAGTTTAATCCTCACTGCCTCATAATTTCGGCCTTGTGCCACATCTAATCTACGCTAAGAAAATACGCATAATAAGAAGGGAAGATACATGCGATGAGAATGCTCTAATAAGTTTAACGTCTGCTGCAGTGAAATAGAAAACCATGTCAATTTTTAATCTTTTAATTTGTACACTCTAATATATTTAAAATATTCATGCTTTCTTTCTTTTTTTCTATGTGCCGTGTCCTTTCAGGACGTACGCGACCATGGCTCTCCACTTCCCCCTATCCCTTGTAGCTCTCAATAAGTTTCGTCACCTCTCCCAGACCACGTTCTGTCATGAACTTGCTTAGGTCGCTAGGTATGTCATGCATTGTTTTTCCTTGTCTCTCTTTCCCCCTATTCAACCCGTGCGTATCAGATTCTCCAGACCATTTTTCCTCATTATGTGTCCCAGGAACTTCAGCTGCCTGTTTCTGATGTTAAGTATAAGCCTCCTCCTTGTTTGCATCCTCTCTAAGACCTCATCGTTGCTCACACGCTCGGTCCATGATATCCTTAGCACCCTTCTTTAGAACCACATCTCCGTCTCCCCGAGTCTCTTCTTGATCTTTGAGGATATCGTCCAACATTCGCTGCCCTAACGAAAGACTGATGTCACCTAACAGCTCAGTATTCTTTTCTTTGTTACCAAAGAAATCCTCCTTTCTCTGCCCAGCTTTTGAAATGCGTCCTTAGCCATCCCAATGCGTCTACGGTTCTCAGTGTCGCATTTACTGTCCTCTGTCAGAACGCGTCCCAGATATTTAAACTGCCGAGTCTGCTTGATTCTAGTGTTCCCGACCTACAAATCTTATTTCGGGCTCATCATTTTATGATTCATATTACAATATTTTTTTTAAAGTAGGTAATCTCAAATATTTAACGATGTAATTGTAGATTTTCAGTAGGATTTTATGGTCGTGTAGCTTATTCGATTAAGAACTACGGTTGTCTCAGAAAAAATCAAAGATGAATACTGTGAAATTTTCGAGGCTGGTCGTAGAAAAACCAAACATGAAGAGAAAAAGAAGGAAAGACAAAAGAAGAAAGTAGTAAAAAGATAAAGAGGCTAAAAGAAATAGCATTGAAATCCGAATAAAATGCGAAAAAAAATAATCGAAAAAAATGTAGGAAACAAGAAGGAAACTGAAGGTCAGTTCGAAGAGGTCAAATGCCGAACAAATGGTCAGCATATTTCGCATATGGGATACACGCAAAACAACATCTTCAGGGAATTGCTGTCACTTTTAAAAGCCATTAGCCACCAGCCATCATGGCAGAACATAACAGAAATGATGTCCATTCTTCGAGAAAATAAAAAGCCTAAAAACTAAAAAGGATAGCGAAATGCGTAGGTTGAGGTCACTTCTTCCGTTTAGAGCCCCGAGGGTGACTGTCATTTTTCCCGTTCTATATTATTTTTCAATCTCTCTCTCTCGATCTATCTATCTGTCTATCTCTATCTCCCTCTTTCTCTCACTATATATATATGCAATCGTCAGGCCATATATATATATATATATATATATATATATATGTATGGCCTGACGATTGCATCTAGCATGAAACAGACTGTCGCCTCTAAGTGTTCACTTCTATGTTCACTTTTATATTTATATATACAGATATTAATATATATATATATATATATATATATATATATATATATATATATATATATATATATACACACACAGTGTAACCCGGATAAAAGTCTCTGGTCCCAAATTAGAGCCCGTGTTAATGTATATATAATAGACCAAACCCGGATATGAGAAACCCGGATATAAGAGAGATTTTCTCTGGTCCCAAATTAGAGCCATACTTACCTAAACAAAATAGACCAAACCCGGATATAAGAGAAACCCGGATATAAGATACTTCTTCTCCGGCCCCGACAACTCTCTTATATCCGGGTTACACTATATATATATATATATATATATATATATATATATATATATATATATATGTGTGTATATACACACACATAGATATTCATACATGGGTATACATAAATACAGTTTTTTCATCTTTATTAATCTATGCTTTGTAGTACGTAGGGCCAAACTGATTGTGCTGGTGAAATTTATTAGGTTAATCTGTTAAATGGACAAAACCAGTCTCCGAAAGCTGTATTCTATCTAACTGCTGGCTTTTAAGCGATTTTCAATATCGACCTCTGGTACGAATGCGAAACAATTACATGCTGAGTTGAGTTTAGTTTCGCTACAAGGTCACAGGGATTAAATACCCGCGGTCAGTATCGAAATCAGAACTCATATAGAATGGTCAACGCAAGAAATTCGCTGACCGTTACACGATGGAGAAGCGTCCACTCCGGTGGCAAATATACGTTACCGTAAATTCTACGGTAACAGTTTCTTTTCTCGCTGATGGAACTCTCTTTTGACTTATTGCTTTACACTCAACTTTGTTGTTCAAACAATTTTGATTCAATGTCAATCGTTATCTTCTGTCTTCTTAATTCCGATTCTTTTGTTGTTCTTTCTCCTTAATAATGTTTTATTTTTCTTATATTCTCTCATACACAGTAACTCCTTGCATCTCCTTATCTATTATGCAAATTACAAATTGGAGATACCAAAAATCAACCAAGAACAACAATTTAAATATCTGGAAATGTTTTGATAGAGAACGGAAATACGACACCGAATTCCGATGGCGCATTGGTAGCGAACGATGCCTTCCAATAGGACAGCTAAGCAAAGTATTAAGAAACAGAAAAATTTAATTAGAAACAAATAAAAGATTATTGCCTTACTTGGGGTGAAACGATAAAATAAAAACAATTAAAGGAATGGTTGTCATCTTTTTACCAGTTCAGGAAGATTCTAACTCCACCTTCCAGGCTCTATTATTACCAAGTCAGATCAGTTCAAAAATGGAGTATTGCGGCTACGTTTGGTTGGATCTACCAAATTCTCACTATCCAGCTTTGGACAGAATTCAAAATCAACTACAGGGCTTTGTGGGTGATTACTTATTTTCCTTTTTAGAGTGACCTTTTGCTTCTGTTATCGATAGTAGTGGTTCATTCCGTTTGTCCTTTGATCGCTTTCCTTCCACATTGCTGTAAGTTATTCACTTTTCATCACATACGACAATTTCTTTGCAGTTTTATTTCCAAAATGGTACAATTCAATTTACTATGACTAACCGAAAAAATGCCACGTCTATTTGCATATACCAAGGATTCCTGGCGTTAGCACATCTGCTAAGCAGATTTCTTAGTGTAAGAGCTATTATTTATCAGCCAATCCACATGATTTTACAGCCAAACCGAAGTTATTCTCAGTTCGTAAGAGTATTCAGCTTCCTCGCTTGATTGTCAGTTATTTACAGTAGTAAACATCAATATGGCACTGGCTGTATAGATAGAACCGATCAAAGGTCGAAAGTACAAGGAGATAATTTGCATAGGTACGTCAATACAAATGGGTCTGTGATAGCTGAACTTCTATTAAATAATCCTTAATATGCTTTATTAAAGGCATATTGTGTGTGTTAAGAAAAGAGCATTTAGATTTCTATTTGAAAGTTCTACAGACGATATATATATCAAGTCCTTGCAGCCTTCCCTCTTTTGGACTTTAGTATTGTCTTTAAGAAAAAAAGTTGACCAATTATCAACCTTCTCTATTCACACACACACACACACACACACACACACACACACACACACGGTAAATATACAAAAATAGAAAGGTGTGTAAGACAAAGATGTGTCTTCTCACCAGATTTATTCAACCTATACAGTGAGGTGATTCTGAGAGAAATAGAAGTCCTACCAGTATTCATTATTGGCGATCACAAGCTTAACAACATAAAATATGGAGATGACGGTGTGTCGATAGTAGACACAGAAAGAAAACTACAAAACTCCTATAGAAGGTAGTGAGAGAATGAGAGTAGAGAGGACTAAACATCATTTGCAAGAAGACAGAATGCATGATTGTCAGAAAAAGGAATGGCTCAGCATGCAAATTACAATGTTAGTGAACTGTTGTGTAGTATCTGTTCTAAGAAAGAGACAGTTGAAATTTCTAGGGCACATAATGAGGAAAGAGGGCTTGGAAAATGTCACTCACAGGCTATATTGGAAGCAAGAGGGACAGAAGAAACAGCGCATAACCTACCTAGACAGCTTGTGTAAATGGACGACAGAATAAGGGATAGCAAAAACAACATTGACTTGCATTTACAAACGACAGGAAATTGTGGAGAGCCATTCCCTTTTCCACAGACGAAACGTCGCAAGCCTCACACTGCTTTATCTCTATTTCCATAGAACGTGTTCAGACGAACTAGATTCTTTAATTCCAATAGTTCTAACCTTCTCGGATATGACCCGCCATGCCATGCACCTTATAGCGAATTCTACTGGTGAGATGTAAGTTCCATTCAAGTAGCTGCCTCCCACGAACTGCTGCTTTGTAGAACCGTCTCCGAAGAGAATGCTTCCTCGCTCACTACAATCATGGCCTGTTCAAATTCAGGGTCAACCGTTATCTTCTCCACCTATCATTATAAACTTCTTACTCTGTAACACTCGACCTCGAGTAGTTCTTAGACATTGTACAGGGTGAACATCATTGCACATAGAAGAAAAAGAAGAAGAAGTAGAAGAAGAAGAAGAGGAGGAAGAAAAAAGAGAAGACAAAAAGAAGAAAGGAGAAAGAGAAGACAAAAAGAAGAAAAAAGAAATAGTAGAAGAAGAAGAAGAAGAAAGAGAAGACAAAAAGAAGAAAAAAGAAATAGAAGAAGAAGAAGAAAGGAGAAAGAGAAGACAAAAAGAAGAAAAAAGAAATAGAAGAAGAAGAAGAAGAAGAAAGGAGAAAAAGACAAAAAGAAGAAAAAAGAAATAGAAGAAGAAGAAAGGAGAAAATGAAGACATAAAGAAGAAAAAAGAAGAAGAAGAATAAGAAGAAGAAAAAGAAATAGAGGAAGAAGGAGAAGAAGAATGGAGAAAAAGAAGACAAAAAAGAAGAAAAATGTAATAGAAGAAGAAAGGAGGAAAAGGAAAGGAAGACAAAAAAGAAAGAAAAGAAATAGGAAAAGAAAAAATAAGAAAAGAAAAAGAATCAAAAATAAGAAAAGAAAAAGAATCAAAAATAAGAAATATTGGATTTTGGGTATCTAAAAGGTATTTAAATATATGGTACCCGAAAAAATCAATAGAGATATGCAAATAATCTGTATTTCAATATAAAAAAGCCCCAATGTAGTTTTGATAAGGGTCATTCAAATAGGTATTCAGACGAAATAATTTTATTTCGGATATGAATCAGATAAAGGAAAACCACAGCCAATTTTACCGGCAAAACTAAGACGTAAGCTCAGGATATTTTTTATTTAATATGAAATTTATTACTTTTTTATTGCATTGTCCATCTCGAATTTACCCAGGCAGTAAAAGTTCCCGTGAAACCATAATTTACCCATCACTGTATTTTTGTATTTTTTTTTATTTTTTAAGCGTATCACCCCAAGCAAGGCTGGAGGCCACTATCACGCAAGGGGTTATAGAAGGGTTGGAGGAAGAGCAGGTAGGAGTGGTAAAGGAGAGGATGTGGAGAAAGAGAAAGACAGTGGATCAATTAAGGCAAGGGGGTTACAGAAGATTTGGAGCGAGAGCAGATAGGAATGAAAGGTGAAAGCATGTGGAGAAGGGAATTGGATAGATCAAGGCAACTGGAGATGTCGATTGACGTTACACTTAAATAGTTGGAGATTGTATTTGTCAGGGAAACAGTAATAGAGAAGGGAGTTCCACAGGCGAGAAGTGCGAGACATGAAGCTATTGGAGTAGAAGAGACGTCTACATCTAACAGTTTCAACGGTGAAGGGGTGGGAACGGGATGCCAGCCTCGTGATTTTGAATATTTACTATATAAGTAGGCAGTGGAAAATTATTCCATGTGAAAGTGGGCGATTTATCCCTGGGTTAAACCGAAATTCACTATTAAGTGCATATTGGAGGATAGAAGAGATGTTAAGCTTATTCTAGACGCAACTTTGTATCACTCAACTTTTGGGTGGTTGGCTGATTAATTCAGATATGAAATATATAAATACTTTACGAACTCATTAACCCTTTAAGCCCTGACGACTGCTTTACCGGTGGTAGACAAAAATGCCTAATGCCCAGCTACCGGTTGAACGGTGGGTAAACACTTGTAACTATTTTTTTTTTATATCTACTGTGAAATATTACATACCAATTATTTGCGAAGTTTGACCCAGGAGCTCAGACAGAAGAGTTAAAATTGTTTAGGAACACAAGGATTAAAGCGTTAAATATAATAAAAAGAATTTTTTTAATGTATAATAGTGAATAATAAATGAATATTAAATATTCTTAACTTCTTTTTTTATGTGCCGTGTCCTTTCAGGACGTAGGCGATCATGACTCTCCACTTCCCTCTTTCCCTTGCAGCTCTCAACAAGTCGCTTCCCTCTGCTTCCTCCCCCAGACCACATTCTGTCATCCACTTGCTTAAGTTCGCCATTTATGTCACGCGCTGTTTTACCTTGTCTCTCTTTCCCTCTATTCGACCCGTGAGTATCAGATTCTCCAGGCCATACTTCCTCATTATGTATCCCAGAAACTTCATCTGTTTCTTTCTGATGTTAAGTATAAGCCTCCTCCTTGATTGAAACCTCTCTAAGATCTCATCGTTGTTCACACGTTTGGACCATGATATTCTTAAACACTCCTAATGCGATCTAAAAATAAAAAACCAACGCTAGTAATAACACTTAATGATTCAAAAGAATACTATTAGAACTTATACTAAAGCGGAGACTATAAGAGTGAATATTTTGACAATATTTCATCCCGTAAATTGAGAAACGCCTCGGAAAACGCCTGCCAAAATGTAGTAATGAAAGCAACAGTCATATGATAACAATCCGAATAATTTATTGAATTGATTCTACATTTTAATATTTATGAATAATGTTTGGGCGAAGCACCTTTGATTAGAAGGGGAAATGAGCGACTCGCAAAACAACTTAAAATGTATCTTGTACAGACAACGAAAATATCTTCTGCACTCAGAATTCCTTTCTTTTTAACTATCTTACAATAACTTCTTGTTGACATGACTTGAGGCCGCCATATTTATTAAGTGCAAATATGTTTATCTCAATTAAGCGAATGAATTTTATTTTTATTTTTTAAAAAATAATTCCCCCCCGCCACCAACATCACAAAGACTGAGCCGCTAAATTGTTTCCTTTTTAATAGAGGCTTGTAGGATGCAAATAGTTACCGTAAAAATTCTCTTTTTTTCTTTTTTTTTTCCGATCACAAATAAACTGTACGGGAGAGACAGCAAAAGATAGCTGAATGGATGTGGAAAAGGAAATAAAATTTTCAAATTAACTTTCAATTTTTCGACAACTCGTGTGGTTGCTAAAATAGACGAAATATCAAGAAATATTGTTTATGTGAAAATAATGACGAATAGAAATGCGGTTTCACGTCCTGATAGTTGAATTCTGTTAATCCGACCTTTCTGTTTTTGATCAGAAAATGTTATTCTTTTTGGTGCGTTCTACAAATAAATGACACGAACACTTTGGTCTCGGTCATAAGTTAACGAGCACGTCTAGCAAACCATTATTATTGTGAATGATCTCCATTCTCACTGGGTGCCTTCACTTGGTCTCGCCCGAGGTTTCTCTAGTCCTGAACAAATGTATTGGCCACGCCCTTTCAGAAGAATATGATATAAAATGTACGAATATCATATCTGTCGGTCAAGAGCCTAGAGAGGAAACGGGTGCCGCCTAGCTATCTGTAAGCCCACTGAAAGGCTCATCGGGAAAAAGAATCAAATCAACACCATGCCGAATCGGTCGAGACCCGAACCAACAACGGTTGTGCCTTCTCCCTATGACTAACTTCAGTGCGGGTGTGACAAGTGTGGCGACTGGAGCGACAAAACAGCCATCAAGCTGCCAACGCAGGATACAGCCATCAAGTTACCAAAACAGGACACACCCATCGGAACGTGGACTTTTGCACCCTCTATGCTTTTAGAGAAAGAGTGATCGGACATGACAATGTCGGAACGCCTGAGAGCCACCGCCCACAGGTCAGGCTGTCTGTTTCTTCTGCCATCAGATCTCCTCAATCTACGTTTGAGGCAGTCGAAGAACTGATGATAATTATGATGATGATAATGAATAACATAGAATAAGTAAGATTTCTGTGTCTATCATTGTATTTATTTGTTACATGAGGTGAATGAGGTTGGCTCTTTTCAAACATGTCAATCATTTATGGGAACCGTTTCAGAGAGATCCACACGCATCATTTTCATCTCGTACGAACTTCTCTTCAGAGTTTTGGTGTTCATAGCTCTCCACAACTTCCTGTATTTTTTATTTTTTTGGTTTAAGTAATTTTTGACCCCCCACTCATTTTTTATCTCTCTTTATCTATCCGTGTCCTGAGTATGACGATAAACTACATCCGGAAGCAAGACCTCTGATCAGGAGGTTTTGGGGAGCGTGAAGCCACCTCTTAATCGCTGATGTTCCCAGGTACACCCTGACCAGGTGTGGTAACACCTGTTAGGGTCCCAGCTATGGGCAAATAGTTAACACCCAAACTGAGGTCAAAACACTATGAAAGTGAAAAAATAGGTTTTTATAGTGAAAATACCAGCAATACATTTTTTAAAAAATTATTACCAGCAATACATTTTTGAAAGAAAAAATATTGCCAACAATACATTTTTGGAAAAAAATATTACCAGCAATACATTTTTTGAAAAAAAAAAATAATACAAGCGTTACATTTGACTTTCGACAAAATCCCTCTTTACAAAAATACGTCAATGAAACCTGATATACAAACTGATTTCTTACAAAGAATACATATTCTATTTCTATGAACCTACCCTAAACATATTTTCAGCATTAAATAACCCTTTGAAGTTGATATGCCATAAAACAAAATAAGCCAAACCAGTCACACAAAACCGTTAAGTAGTTGACTATCTTGCATCTCAATAGGTCTTGTGAGTTTTAAATTCTCTAGGCAGTCTTTCATCAATATGCATACCAGGAATTTACACACTTCCTCCTTGCTCGTATATTCTGTCTATGGTATTCTCAGATATTGGTCCATTCAAACAGGGTGCGCTACCCTAACCTCGCGAGATAAATAGATGCCTACTGCTGAATTCATTTTCTATCCGTATGCAGCCGGTTTACTTCCAGTATAAGTTCAAGGTTATTCTCATATCTTTCCCAAATATATCTCTGCTGTACATAAAAATCCAAAGAAGGATGTCTAATGTAATCGATACTGACTAGGCATCTCGACTTCAGTCGATTCCTCACCGACGTAACGTGGCTTCCCCGTCTTTTCTACAAATATTCTGTTCTCAAGAGCTTGTTTCCTTGATGCCCCAAATATTGGGTTGGTGCATAAATTATCAGGCGTTTTTTTAAACAATATTAATTATGAAAAAGAAACATAACAATTCAACAGTATTTACATTAGTCAGACTATTGTCCTCATCTTTGTCGCCATATTTGTCACAACGTTTCGGCCGTTGTTCGCTCCGGCCTTCTTCAGGTGGTTGAAATTTCGAACCGAACCCTTTATTTCGATCACTGGGGTAGACTAAATAAAGGGTTCGGTTCGAAATTCCAACCACCTGAAGAAGGCCGGAGCGTACAACGGCCGAAACGTTGTGACAAATATGGCGACAATAGTCCGACTAATGTAAATACTGTACATAATACCTCATCTCAGAAATATAGACATAACAATTCAACAATAACATTTTTAAATGATTATTCCGGAGCGTATGAATATCGACACGCATTTTTATAACCTGAAAATAAAATAATATTTTTATTAAAAACAGTAAACAAAATAGCAATTTTTATTAACAAATAACTCGCCTAGAAAAACGCCTGATAATTATGCACCAACCCAATACAGGAACTTAATACTAGATTGGCATCTAGGTTCCACCTGTTTACTGCTGAAATAGCGAAATGCAACCGCCACTTCTTTTCCAATAGTTTCTTTTCTCACACTTACAACCTGGGGAACTCCCTTCCGTTTATTAATTCCCTGATAGCTACTATCTTCAAAAATGAAGAAAGATTTTACTGAAATGTCAATCGTCGTCATCTATCTTCTTGAACCCCGTTCATCTTTTGCCCTTTCCTCAATCCTCCCTATTCTTAATCCTCTTTCGTTCTACTATAGTATGATATCTACCTAGTAATTTGCAACTAACCATAAATGACGATGCACTTAGTATTTCTGGAAAATACTCAGGAAAAAAGATGACCAGTTTACTACTGTTTTTTTAAAAAAATACCTAATCAGTTTACAAACATTAAAATCACTATTTATATGTTTTTTTTAAATTTTTTTGTATAAAAAATTATTAATGATTTTTTAATATATAAACAGGTCACTGTTCACTGCCTTTAACCCAAACCTTAACTCCTAACCCCAACATATTTCATACTTCTAACAGATAGTGAATATCATACCACAGTAGAAAATGAATAGTAGATATACTATAACAGAAAATGAACGGTAGATATCATGCCCTAGTAGCACCCCTCTTTCACTTTCACTTTCACTTTCACTTCCTGTAATTTCCTGCGTTTTAGTGATATTACCGCCTTGCTTGGAGTGAAATGATTAAAAAAAAAGTTAAGCTTACTTGGTAATTCAGAAAGCAAATTGTCTCTTTCTATCGAAAAAAAGGAACAGGAGGTTCGTGGATCATAAGAAGAGGGATAGTGCCGAGGGCGCGAAAGGGTTGATCATGTAG
This sequence comes from Acanthosepion esculentum, assembly GCA_964036315.1. Classification (NCBI taxonomy): domain Eukaryota; kingdom Metazoa; phylum Mollusca; class Cephalopoda; order Sepiida; family Sepiidae; genus Acanthosepion; species Acanthosepion esculentum. The sequence continues at coordinate 76,213,316 of OZ038483.1, forward strand.
TAATTAAATTAATCTCACGTACACGCAGATGTACGCGTACCCCAGTTTGGGAACCGCTGGATTAAACTAAGCTACGTTTAGTAAATACTGTTGACGCCTCATCGCTGAGTAATGGTTAACGATCTAAACCGTGCATTGACTTTTTTCCCCTTTTGCAATAATGTTCACTCTGAATAACAAGAGCCACTCCAGAGTTACAGAGTAAGAGGAACAGCTTATGTGGATATGTGGGGAAGATAGAGGTTAGCCCTCGACTTGAACATGTCACGATTACAGTGATTTGAAGAAGCATCCTCTTTGGGAGTTGGTTCCACAAAGCAACGGTTCGTGTGAAGGTGTTCAAGAGAAACTTACATCTCAGCAATAGAATAATAAAAGAGTTTGGTGGGGGTCGCTACAAAGTGCTTAGCATGGCGGGTCTTAACCGTGAACTGTTGAAACTAAGGCATATAGTTCGTCTGAATATTTTCCATTGAAATAGCGATAGAGTAGCGAGAGACTTGCAACGTTTGGTCTGCGGGAATAGAAATGACTCTCCACGATTTCTTTTGTAGCTCTTAGTAAATGTGTCTCTCCTAAACGCTAGTCAACAAGCTCGCTAGATAGGTTATACGCCGTTTCTTCTGTCCCTCTTGTTTTCAATGAGTCGTAAAAAAAAATAACGCAACAATCAACTACTACACGACATCTTATATCAACGACAAATAATGGGCACCTGAACATGGTCAAAGACTATTTGGCTGAAACATTGTTTCTATAATAACATCTACAAAATTCGTATAAATCAAAACGTTGAATGTCGTCTGGATCTAACTCCATTTGATAAAATCGTCATGTATGTTATTTGTGTTTCTGTATCAACTGTAAGAAGACAGAAGGTATGGTCATCAGCAAAAGGCGCAGGCCATGATGCGAGTTACAAAATGTGAACGTCAAAATCAAACAAATAGAGAAATTTAAACTATTTGCGAAGTGGTGTAACATACGACGGATGTGACACAAACACCCAAAGTCGTATTGATCACCCACAAGAATCCGGAGTCGGACTGTATTGGGTGCGCCATATTTATATAGTTTGACAGGTACTTAACTATAATAAAGGACTGTAAATTCATGTAGATATGCGTGTAATTTTTCTTGCTACTTGCTCGTAAATGACGATTTATTCGTATAAGTCAAATTATATTGACTTATTGACAGCTTTACTATTATTTGATGGTTTTACATGTTTTCAGAAACACGTTTCGGTCAATACCCTCCGGTTATCGTCAGTTATGCATTGTTTTCTATTGATATATGTATGTGCCGAGCATTGTGTTACTTTCCCTTTGATGCTGTTTCTTGTTCGTTCTTGCTAAACGAGAAATCCATATATTCCAGTTCAACAGGATCAAACAAAAAACGGTATCACAGGATAAATATAACGCAACAATCAACTAATACACGACATCTTATATCAACGACAAATAATGGGCACCTGAACATGGTTAGAGACTATTTGGCTGAAACATTGTTTCTATAATAACATCTTCTACAAAATTCGTATAAAACAAAAAGTTGAATGTCGTCTGGATCTAACTCCATTTGATAAAATCGTCATGAGTGATACTTGTGTTTCTGTATCAACTGTAAGAAGACAGAAGGTATGGTCATCAGCAAAAGGGGCAGGCCATGATGCGAGTTACAAAATGGGAACGTCAAAATCAAACAAATAGAGAAATTTAAACTATTTGCGAAGTGGTATAACATGCCACGGATGTGACACAAACATCCAAAGTCGTATTGGAAAATAGAGAAAGATGTTTTTCAAAAGCTAAACACTGTATTCAAAAACCGGAAAATGTTCTTAGGAGCAAAGAAAATATACCGAACTACTATACAATATCAATTATCCTATATGCCAATGAAAGCTGGACAATTTCTTCACAGGTGAAGATCAGACTCCAGGTAACAGAGCTGTGATGCTACAGGATGACGAGAACGTCACGGACTGAACATGTAAGCAAAGAAGACACTTTTTAAATGAAAATCGAAACAATAAGGACGCTTGTTTTGGAAATAAGAAAGAGGTAGTTGAAATATCTGGAACAAATAATAAGGATAGAGGGCTTGGAGAATTTGACAGCTACAGAGAAACGGCAAGTAACATACCTAATAAGCTTGTGTAAATGTGTAGCAGAATATTGACTGAGAGGACTATTTAGGCGACACGCAAAAAATATAACCTTGTTTAGAGTCACGATAGCCCATGTCCTGAAGCTCTACGATTCCTCAATCCGAGCCGTTATCCATTACTCCACCGTGCCTCCGAGTTCGAATTCCAGTCGAATCCGTTACATTCACTTACGTGCTAACACCCCTGGGAAAGGTGTGAATCCTCTTCTTCTCCCTCCAACTATGGATAAATAGCAGGACAGACTTGGTTCTATAGCCTTGGATGGCAACTGGTCTAGGAGAAGGTCAACTCTGAATTCAAAACCATTCGGCGTCTGCACCGGCATCCGGCGGCCTCTTGGTTACTCCTGCCTCTGCTTCTGTGGAAATTCTGCGGCAAGTAAGAGTATATTCCTCCCTCCACTGGGATAGCACGCGAGGTGTGGGGACCGCGTGTGAAGTTCAAAACTCCCTTGTTACTCCGTTTCAAGAATTCGCCGCCGTTGGAATCGGGAATGGCTGTCGCTCGTTTCAGCATTGGCGACGGATCGCCATGCTTGGTCGGCCTTCGTTCCGGACGCGGTGAATTCCTTGGAAGGAGCCGGCTTAACCGATCCAGGGTGAATGCCGCAACATACATACATACATACATATGTCCTGAAGGTATAATGTACATAAACGAAAAAAAAAATGTATGATAAGGGTACCAATCTTATAAGCCAACCTCAAGTAACTTTGAAGCAAAACGCTTTTTTCACATTTTCTTTTGTTTGTTTCAATGTTTTATACTTACAAGCTACGATAAGAATATAATATGTGAGTTAGATATATTACTGAACATAGCTTACAAGGCTTATAACATCTAAAATCCGTTCAAATGACAAATCTAGTTAGATTCTGCTGTCATAGAGGTGGAACGAGTAAACTTGCATCTGTAGTCATATATTGCACATTTATAAATCTACCATTCGTCCGTGTATTGAATACTGCTGACATACCTGGTCTGGGACTCCTACTATATAACACGCAATTCTTAACAAAATTCAAAGAAGGATCTGTAATGTAATCGATCTGGGATCGAGACATTACAGACCTGGGATCTCGACTTCAGTTCTTTCCTCAGTGACGTGGCTTCCCTCCGTTTTGTTTTTTTCTAGCTTTAAATAATCCGCATAAGCCGTAAAAAATCAAAACAAATCAATCAATGAATATAGGAACACAGTTCATTTCGCTAGATGTTATCTGCTGGAAATGTCTATAGCAAGCTTTGTACGGAGGGCAGTAGTTATCTCCACGCTCAACAGATTTTGAATTCAGAACTATTCTTCTAGACTTGCGTTGTGGGGGCAGACCCTTGTTACACAAGATGGACTCGTCCAAAGTATACTTATACTGGCAGAGAGAATACCTGCAGGTTGAGATACGTTGAGTCAGGGTGAGAGATACGGAGACAGTACACAGGGTGTTCACAGAGAGTTATACGAGAGTCCAGCGAGAGAGATAATTACGGCTTCACTTACAGAGACTTGTACATATAATTTCTACTAACTCGCATTCCTGGACTACTAATCTTCACTTCAAGTCTGTATTCTTACGTTTAATACACTTATTTTTCTATCTCAATTACTGGCGTTGTTTATTTATTTGTGCAGGATTCCATTCCCGGAATCCACAACAACTTGTTAGCAGCCAAGGCTAAAATATCTAATTTGTGCTGCTATTAATCCCCTGCTGTAAACGATTGTCCTTCTACAAGACTGGTATCCAGTCAAAGTTATAAGCGTCAAATCTGCGCTCTGCTATTTAATAATTTCCAAGAGTATTTGTGTGAAAGTGAACGCAAAAGGTCCATCTACAATTTGGACACGACCAACCTATCCCACTTCCTGCGCCGATAATCGCTATGTAGTGATGCATATTCACTAAACTTCTCTTTTTTTCTTCTTGGGGTTAATACCTGCCACAAACCCATGTGATACAATATAATTTTCAACGCCCACTTTAACTAAAATATTGATCGGGTAAAAATCAAGGACGAAAGTAACAATTTCGAGCTACACAACAGAAAAATCACATAAATTATTAGGTTGGTGCAAAAATAATGTTTTTTGACGTTCAACTTCATGTGAGGAAACGACATTATTTTTGCACCAACCTAATAAAATCAATGTAAAAAAAAAATAGCCTACTTATGGATGCCCTTATTAGCGATATTTTCGGACTGTTTCATTTAGAATTCTTAGAAATAGTATATTTATTGTAGATTCTATAAGCGTGGCTAGTATTTGGCACAAGAACGAAAGTGTGAGGAACCCTGTGTAGAGCAAACTCACTACTGAGTCGTAATTGACCTAGCGAAGCGGGGTTGTTAATTATTACACCACGCCGAGGCACCCAAGAAAATGATTTTCTAAGCGTAGCTTAGATGTGACACAAGGCCGAAAGAGTGAGAGGCCCAGTGATAATAGAACTCACCTATCAGTCGTAATTGATTTAGCGAGACAAGCTTGCTAACCATTTCACTACATCCAGTTGCTCCAAAATTCCTAGATACCGACCTATTTTACTTTTACTCCCCAAATATTTTCACTATAGAGAAAGATGACATAATAAAATATCCACACAATACTAAATTAAAAGATCTGTTCGTCGAAACAAGTCAAAGTAAAACACATTCGAAATTGTCATATATATATGTCTCTGTGTGTGTGTGTAATTTGGCAGCAACTTTTCTTTTAAACATGTTGTGTTGAATGTTAAAGACAACATCGTCCTGCATATTTTCTTTTGAATTTTCTCATATTTTCTAATGAGACTTTTGAAATTAAAAGGATTTTAACGTTTATTTAGTTTGTAAAAAAAATGTAGCAACATGATTCCGCTACAAGACAATTGGTAAATGTTTTTAAAAAATTTTGACTAAAAATTTTGACCTTGAAGATGAACAATGATGTTCGAAAGTACTAGGTTATCGTACGGACAATATTTATTTCGATATCAATTTCAAATAAAAAGTCTCATTAGAAAATATGAGAAAATTCAAAAGAAAATATGCAGGACGATGTTGTCTTTAACATTCAACACAACATGTTTAAAAAAATATATATATATATATATATATATATATACTAGCCTAAAAGCCGCCCTCCCCGGCGGCATTTAAGCTAGCTCATGCGGATGGCTTTTGATTGAGCCTTCATCACAATACCTATGGAGGAGTAGATGCGATAGGCATCAATAAACTACAGAAGAACTCAAAATTGATCGCTGCATTTAAGTATTGAATTAATGTTTAAGCTTATCTTTCAAAAGTTCAACGATATTTCTTCTGTTGCCACTCAATTAAAATTCGATTTGATGTACGTAGATCCTTATTTTCTGTAGAAACAATTATTTTTATTTCATGGGTGACAGAAAAGGGGACAATTTATAAGATAAAATTAATATAGTTTAAAGATGGGAAAATAGAAATTAGAATTAGTTATACATTCAACATTTGAAGAGTTAGAGAAACATAATAGCTAATTAAGTAAAACCTATATTATGGAATCTATATCAATAAATGCGAAATTGGTGCTCAATTCTCCCACGATTTCTGAGATTAAAAAGCCCCAGCACTACTTCATAGTAATTTGTATCTACTCAACCCACCCACGAGGTTAGGTTGCGACACAAGTCCGGTTTAATGTGGGGAGCCCGAGCGCGTACACCTGGGCTAGGAACAAAATTTCCCCGAGTCCCCGCAACCGTCGGTTGCGCTCGCCTCGGTGCGAGCAGCGATCCTTCTCTCTGGTGCAATGTGAGGGTGTGGCCTCTGGCAGCTCTTCCTCAGTGTGCAGGAAGGTGCTGTATTGAGAAATGCAAGTTAAAGCATTGTGAAAGAATCCAGTGTTTGCTTGTCTGTCTATGAAGGGCTCGTCCTTAAAGGGGTCCGTGACTCAAAAAATGTTGAGAACTAGTGGGCTATATGTTTTCATGTATTCTATATCGATCACAATGTGATGAACAGCATTTCACTTATGTCAAAGCTTAGTCACCTCTGAGACCTTTACTCCAAGATAGGGTGCGAGTCTTACTAGAATAGAAAAACTTATGTTGAAGGCAGTTTGAACAGCAATGTCTCCACGCAGTACTATATAGTTTTATACGCTTTCTGTTTTGTATTAATTTCAAGAGATATTTGTACATTGCCTCGAGAATGGAAATTTATTGTTTATATGATTGCGTGCATACAAGCAAAGATGTGCACATTCAGTGAAAATAGGACACCCACGACGCACCGGAAACAGACAACATAACACCGGAAGCTTCCGCAACGGTGACGGTGAGCGCGAAACTAAATACACGGTGCAGGATCTTGATAATCCTCTTTCTACGATGATAACAATGTAAAAGATACCATTGGGATGGTTAGGGTTATAAGGCATGGGATGGGGAAAAAAAAACAAACATTGTTGGCTGGGGTTAATTGGCTAGCGGCCGTAATCATGGACGCCGTGTGTATATGATGCAAAACAGAACACCGGAAACAAATGAAGGATATCTAAACTTACGGAAATGAGGAGAGAGTTAAGAAGGAAGGAAAAACCGGATATGGAGGTTGCTAACGGGGCAACTTTTTTTTTTTTGTTTAGTCATGCCTTATAGCATTTTTTGTTCTTGTTTTTATAATTCAATTATCATTTTTTTTTATAAAAATTCTGCATTAATTCCCACCCTTTAATGTTTAGAATCAAATTCCAATATTTCCGTCAAACGTTTTCTGTTATTTTTTTTTTCATTTATATTTTCTCTTTCTATATTCCAGTATCTATTAAACCGTTCCTGTAGAAGGACACAATCCCAAATTCAAAGAAATGACGTTGGGGAAGATTTTATTGCACTGATCATTCAGATGGTGTTGGCCTGCATGCTTGTCTGCCTTTCTAGAAAATTACCAGTTAAATATGAAACCTCTTGTAAATATCAGGTTCTGTAAGCTTGGATGTGCGGATAGTGAAATGGATAACGGCTCGAAATTGGAAGTCGAAGAATCGGGTTCCAGTCCCAGTCGCGTTCATTATATTTACCTACGCTCAAATACTCATGGGAAAGGTATGTATACATCTCGTCTCCCTCCCCGGTATGGGTTAATTAGTAGCACTTGTATCAGTACAAAGCCAGCAGTTCAAACAGTTCGTCGTGTTGTCCTTTATCAAACCCTTTTGTATAATCTATAAAACATCAGTATACATACTTTTGCATTTGTATTGTTTTTTCTGACATCATTCTGAACATAAGTATCGCATTCCGTGTTCCAATATCTCTGACGAACCCGTCACTTTCTAACCGTCGTAAACTCGCTTTCCCCTCCCTTTTCTATAAATCCTTTCATGGTAATTGTTCAGATGAGCTCATCGCTATGGTACCTAGACTTAAGCGCAATACTAGATTGGCAACAACGTCCCATCATTCTACAGTGGAATCGACTAGATGTAACCGTGAATTCTATGCTAACAGTTTCTTTTCTCGCATTTTCCGCTTGTGGAACTCTTTTACGGCTTCATACTTTCCAGACAGCTTCCATCTTCAAATATTTAAATGCAACGTCTATTGTCTTCCTGACGACTCTTCGGTTGTGCTCGCTCCTTAATAAGGCTTTTGTTTTCTAATTCTCCCAGTAACCCCTTGTGTCATTACTGCCTTACTTGGGGTGAATTCGATTAAAGAAAATGTATATAATGTTTAATCTTCTAGAAGCTCTTATACACTGTGTCATCTGAATATTTTATGTTGTTAATATTATGGCTGTCAATAATTAATTCTGATTCTGCTAACTTCTACCTTTACAAGAGCCAGATCAGGCCCAAAATAGAGTACTATTGTCATATTTGGACGGGAGTTACGAAGACCTCACTCTCTAGCCTTGATAGAATCGAAAAGCGTCTCCGAGCCCCCGTGAGCGATGAATTATTCTCCACCCTCAAACCTTTCTCCCACAAGTGGGATGTGCCAAGCCTCTCGCTGGTCTATCGCTACTTCCACGGTAAGTTATCGAACGAACCGCATACTCTGGTCCTGCCAATTCAAACCTTCACGGCAAGGACTCGACATGCCATTTATATAGTAGCAGACCCCCCCGTATTCCCCCCATATTCCATCGTTGAGAAATAAGTTCCACACAAACAGCTTCTTTCCGTGAACCACTGAGCTGTGAAATCGACGCTCAAGAAGTTGTTTCCCCGATCACTTAATTCTTAACCTGTTCAAAGCTTGGGTTAACCGTTATCGTCGACTCCTATCCGCATAAATTGCTTCCTGATGTATACCTCTACCTCGAGTGGACCCGGGCCTTGTAAAGGAGGAACCTCATTGTACAAAAAGAGAAAGAAAAAAAAGAACATTTAATTCTCTCAGATTCGACTTCCTGTATAATCTGAATATGCAAGGTGACAAGAATCGTCCGTTTCTACTTTTGGATATTCACTGAATTCATTTTCTATCCATATTCCAGAATATTCCAATATCCTTCCCAAATGTCAAGGTTAACTAGCAGTTCAAACCGTTCGTTGTGATAATTAGAATTAGAAAAAGAAAGTTGAAACTTCTGAGATACAACATGGGCAAAGAAAATTTAAAAAATTTAATACTCCCAGGACATCGTGAACGCAGGAAAAGCAGTGACAAGCAGCGTGTAAAATGGTGACAGCACAAGGACTAAAAAAAAGAAACAAAGAGTGGTGGCAAATGTGTAAGAGTTACTTCGAGTAAAAACAAAAAAAGACAGGAAGTTGCGTTGAGTTGTATGATCAAACCTTAATTATACAACCGAGTAACATTCTTTTGATAAAGAAACGGAAGGCTTATTCTACTGTATGTAGTGCGCATGCGTTAACAATCGCCACTAAAAAAAATTACAGTGCAATATCCCAAGAATAATCGCTTTTATCTTGTTTGTTTTGGGTTTTTTTCGCAAATATGAAAACTTTCGAAATATTACGAGTGTAATTTGTCTTTCACAATAGGAATGCATATATAAAGAAAAAGAAAGAGCCCAATATATCCGATTATCGAACATGTTTAATCTGGATATTTGGAGAGAGGGAGGGAGAGAGAGAGAGAGAGAGAGAGAGGCTGTGTATCAAGATGGCCGCACCGATAAGAACAGGGAATTGTGGGTAAATAGAAACGCTATTTCGATAACGATTTCTATCGTTCGGCCAAATTGGCTCTGGCTTATCTGTAGCATGAAAACAAGCTAATTTCGTTCTCTCGCCGGAGCGAGATTAAAATAATCGTTATTAGTTCATAAAGGGCAAGTGGAAAATATTTTGTTCCTATCATAAAAGGAGATATAGATTATAGCACGCGGTAAAACTTGCATAATATAATCAAACGGATCTACAAGATTGAGCGATATATATATATATATATATATATATATATATATATATATATATATGTGTGTGTGTGTGTGTGTGTGTGTGTGTGTGTGTGTCTGTGTAGATATATGGAGATATAATAAGCTGGTGAAAGAAATTCAAGAGATAAAAAACAACAAAAATAATAATATTGATAACGAAACTAATAATATTTATTGCATATTAGTAGGCCGTTTTGGCCGAATGGAAGCATGATGAGAAAAATTTAAATGTCGTAATTTTCGGACACGCCTGTGTTCTTTATCAGCGAGACGAGAAATAAAAAAAAAATTAAAAAATGAAATGGGACTTTCTTTTCTAGGGAATTTGCTGTTGTTTTTTTCGTATGTATTATATAACTGAAGAGATATGAATGTTTTGGGCTTGTTGTTTGCGATGATTAATGCTGTAGAGTTTGTAGAAGGCCTTTTGTGGAAAGTATACCTGAGTATACCTGAACAGCTTCCATAGAAATCCTTCTACAAACCCTCAAACACACACACAAATGGACAAAAATCAACCTAACGTCAATAACTAGTGCATAAATGAATTTTTAACTTAGTATAAAAATAGCTAAAATGAGAAAATCAACCGTCAATAACTGCTACCTTCTGAGGAGTGGACCGGAAAAATACTTATCCAAATGAGGATGCACCACCCGAAATCAGATATTGATAGGCTGTATGTACCAAGAGCTTTAGAATGCCGAATCTAATTCGGCTTGAACCAACTCTAAAACCTACAATAATCAGATTGGAAGCCTACCTTACAAAAACCAATGACCCTATCCTACAAATAGTAAAACACCAAATCTATTCCATCACCAAAGAAGCTGCTCTCTTCAAGAAACAGCTTAATATACCTGAAACCCCACCAACAAAAAACGAAGCGAATACCATCTACGCTAAACGAGTAAAACAACTTTGCCAAATGAAATTCCAAATAACTGGGAGAACAACGCGTTGCATAGCAAATACCGAAAAAGAACGAAAGAAGCCGATGTGGACCCACAGAAAACACATCAGTGACTGAGCAGCACCGGGTTGAAAGCTGAAACAGAAGGCCTAATTAATGCAAATCAGTGCAAAAGTCTCGCAACCAGATCCTATCACTGTCGCATTATTAAGGAAGGAACTAACCTAAAATGCAGGATCTGCGGGAAATATAATTGTTATGGTCCAAGATTAGGACCAAGGAAGAACAACACGAGCACAAGAGTAGAAATAACAAATATATATTACACAGAATAATAATAAGATGTGAAAGGTGTTAGTATAACTGTCAGTCTGGTTTGGAGTGAACTACTATTGGCTCGACTCGATTCCGTCTCGATATATAACAACCCTCCCACGTGGGTCGAATGTGGCACAAGGCCGGTTTAATGTGGGCTCCCCAAGCCCGTAAGCTCGGCCAAAAATATGCCCATTTAGAACCCGTATAAACGGGTTCAGGGACTGTCTACCTCCCCGGACGAAACTTTGCCCTTCGGCAAAGCCTCGTTCGCGTTCCTCTCTGCTAAAGCAGAGAGTTCGACAGATGTCGAAAACAGTCAGAGACTGCTTATGACTTGATTGCGACTCGTCCCCCTCTTTTGAGAGGCGCAGTATTTATAGTGCCAGGGAGAGTTCACACTGTCGTTATAGGTAAGGTCTCATAACAATAATGAAACTATCAACCATATTATCTCAGGATGTTCGAAACTAGCAATAAATGAATATACCGTCAGGCATAACAAGGTAGCGACATATGTGCACTGGAAGAAGCACAAAATCGAAACCATTGAGCAGCAACCAGACACAGTTACCAAAAATAACGATGTAACTATCCTCTGGGACATGCCAATTCAAACTGACAAGGAAGTAAAAGCTAATAGACCTGATATTATCATAAATGACAAGAAATTCAGGAACTGTATGCTTATTGACATAGCAGTGCCATCTGTGAGAAAAACGCCTCTGAATATTATCAAGAAATTGTCCAAATACAAGGACCTGTAGATCGAGATTAACAGGGTGTGAGAATGAAGACTGAGACTGTATCTATAGTAATCGGAACTCTGGACCTCGTGAGGAAAGGAATGGACAATTTTATGAACAGTGTCCTAGGTAAAATCAACGTACAATATTTGTCCATATTTCTGAGATGAGATGTTCTAGTTCCACGTGCCATGTCTAATGGATGTCAGTTATCAGTTACCTCCTGTTAATTCCCCTCTCCAAGTTCCCCACTGTCTTAACTAGGTATTGAATTCACACTCTTTCGGTCCTATCACTGGATCTAACTACCGCCTTTATCCACTGTGCCACAGTCTATCCCAGCGAGCGAAATAAAGGGTTCAGTTCGACATTCCAATCACCTGAAGAAGGCCGGAGCGTACATTGTGATAAATATGGCAACAAAGATGAGGATGATAGTCTGAACAATGTAAATAGTGTATCAGTTGCCCAGAAGATCACCCGACTAGGAACATCCCATATACTAAGAAAAGGGCTATCAATTAAAAGAAATTCTCCTACAGAGCCTATTGCCAATAGTTTGGACCCGGCTCTACCAGATACAAAGCATGAAACATAACATACACTAATAATAGTAATAATAATAATTATAAGAAGAAGAAGAAGAAGAATACTAATAATAATAATAAGAAGAAGAAGAAGAAGAATAATGTTGAGTCTTGACTCATTGTTGAATCTCGCCTAATGCATGGAATAATAATGCAACACAAAATGTACTTAGAACAAGAATGTATTATAACAAGAAAGTGTACACAATAAGTACATATAGTATTTCTGTATATTTCTGGGCAGACGTTCCTGGGGAATGTGTTGACTAGCCGCAGTCGATCAGAGTCTCTAATTGGATCTCGTGATTCCAACCCTCGTCTTCCGGTACCAACCATTATTTATATAGTTAGTAGTCACCTATGCAGATTAGGTGGATCCTACACAACAACAACAACAAATAATAATAATAATAATAATAATAATAATAATAATAATAAGAAGAAGAAGAAGAAGAAGAAGAAGAAGAAGAAGAAGAAGAAGAAGAATCATATTATAATTGTGTTTGTTCCTCATTTCGTTAGTTAGTACGACCGTTACGCCCTATGAATACTTAATCCACAATGGACTATTCCGAGTTTTGATCGCATGGAAAGAGGGGGAAAAGACATTACTTGGCAGCAGTAACAAAGAAAAATAAATAAGGGAAGTAGAAGTGGAGAGAGAGAATCAGATTAAGCTGATAAGAACGCATACTACACTTTGATCTCAGCCAAATGTCCGAGAAGCTATGACGGCCGCGCTAAAAGCATCACTTTTCAGACGTACAGTATTGAACTACGGAAACCGACTAAGCAATCACCAAAAATACAATTACCTTAGATTAAATAAAATAATATCGTCTGCTGAATTATTTTAAAATTAGCATTAAGGGGAATGTCCGTAAGACGTGGATTTGGCTAGAAAGAAAGAAAAAAAGAAAGAAAGAAAGAAAGAAAGGGAAGATAAAAGTGTTTAACTTCTGCCAATACTTCATAAATAATGGACTATTCCGTTTTGATCGCGTGTAAGGTGGAGAAATTTCAAAGAGAAAATGCGGCTGACAGCCACATCACGTTGAAAAACAGGTTCCCGTATGATCACCGATGTTAAGTAACGTTGAGCCTGGTCAGTACCTAGATAGGTGACCGCTTGGGAATACCAGCTGCTGTAAGCTTGTTTGTGTGGGTGGTTTAATCGATAACGGCACGGAATTAGAAATCGTGATTTTCTACGGATATTTTATTGCCGTAGAACACGCCATGAGCTTACTTAACCTTTAATAACATTCATCAGAAAATTTAAATAGGAAAACAGTGAAATTTTAATAATCGACGCGTGTTGAAATCGTCACAATATTTAGAACTGTTAAAGTTATCGCTCCGTGTGTCCATTTGAAACTTTCCCTACTGTGCTTATATTTACAGTGTTACTACTGTCTATTATATTTTACAAGAATTAAAAATATATAAAAAAATTAAAGAAACAATATGCAATAAACTATATTGCATTTTTTATTACCGTATTTGACGGCATATAAGACGCACGGGTGTATAAGACGCACCCCAATTTTAGCAGGGCAAATCAAGAAAAAATAGTAATTATTAAAATTAGTAAAATATTAGTAAATTGTACAGCCTAGGCTATATTTATGAGGTATTATTTTGGTTAAACAAGTCATAATTAAAATTAAACGAAAAGCAATAGGAAAAAAAGAACACGAGCCTATAAAAACTTTATTATATCCTTCATATGATCTGCACAACGTACATCTTGTAAACGTTTTATTGGAATAATTAGGATATAAAAATTCTGATTGTATTTATACCAATGCAACCGGAAGTTATCACAAGAAAAAAATTATGATACAAATATATTTTACAAATATATAATTTGAATTTACTGCATATAATTTTAGTGAAACAAAGTACAAATATTAAACGTGATGAAATTCATATAATGAATATTATCAATGATAACACTTTTAATCTGCATAATAGCCTTTTAAATAATGACAATAAGTATATGAAAGTTACTCTAAAATCTAAGTTAATAGGAGTTACCAGGTAGCTAATTTCATCTGACTATAATGAATTTTAAACCTACATATGGCATATAAGACGCAAGGAAAAATTTTAAAAGATATTTTTACTAAAAAAATGTGTGCTTTATATGCCATCAAATACGGTAAATATTAAATATATTTATAATACTTTCATATGAAAATTGAAAAACCATATCTTTATTCAATTAATTATTCTGAGTCACATCCTTACATATCTTATTTTAATCACAAAATTTCAGCCTGTGATCACTTTGGTTTTCACCATGTTGTCTGAAGTCTTGAAGTATTGGCATTATTCAATGAATTACTCAAACAAGCATCTCTATCTTTATTGTTTTGTTCACTTGGCTCTCTACTTTTGTTAATATTGTCTAAAGTTTTGAACTAAAGTATTGTCATCATTTCAAGAGTAACTAGGCTTAAAAATCTTCACCTTTGTTGTTTTGATCATTATGTTCCAAATATTTATCCAAATCACACTGAATAATAACAACACTTCACCTTATAACTTCAAACAATATAAAAAAGGTCAGAGATTAGACATGACAAAATATGATTGAAACAACAAAGGTGAGAATGCTAGTCTGAACAATTCATTGTATAATGACAACATTTCATCTCAAAACTTCATATTTGTTATATTGATCATTAAATTGTTTTAAAATAGTGGGAGTATTTTGTATGTCAAATAATAAAGCTTTTAAATTTTCCAAATGCACCCTAATAAAATCAATTGTACTTTCTACCCGCTTGGCTGTTTGCACTTCTCACCCAAATTTGGTTTCACTTGGTCAGTGTATGGCTATTTTAGAGGGTGTGAAGGACGGACTAACGGAAGTCACAGAATTTTATATATATATATATATATATATATATATATATATATAACGTTGTCATCATCATCAACATGATCAACGAAATACTGTTTTAGTTCGTCTTATTGGAAACATATTTACTGGGGTACGACGAAGTGATGTTATTGGCAAAGTTTTATTTTTGTTTAAAACCATTGATCGACGGACAAACAGCTTATGTTTAATGGCAGTAGAGCAACTGCTTAAATATTTTTTCCAGCGGAATATTCAGGTAAGTCTGCTTAGCTTACACAAATTCATGACCTAATAGAACGAGAAAAAAACCTAAGTGGGGAATAATTTGTGACGGCTAAAAAATCAATATAAACTGCATTGCATTAAAATAACATTTTTTATTGCATCGAACAAGTCAGAAAACAAATGGGATATATATATATATATTATTCAGTGAGGTATACACAATATATTATTTAGTCTATTGTTTAGATAAAGATAAACTCTACAAGAGAAACGAGCGGTTACCAAATATCGTATCCGTTTGAGAGAATAGACATTTTTGGTCCCTAAGTCTCTGTATTTTCTTTAAATGAAAATCAGACCAATGTCTTTTTTCATTGTACATCAAAAATTATTTGAACTCTGTGATCTATTCATTGTAGAGGTGAAATTAATGGACTTAAATGGAATTAAAATATATTACTGAATGAAAATGAAATCCAATTACAAAAATTCTAGAAAGTTCCGCGTGATTTAAAGACCGGCAGTTATGACGGTAGTGAACACTGGTCGTCTACAGTTGAGTTGATAACATACATACATACATACATATATACATACATACTACTGAAGTCCCGTTCTTCGATCATAATAATAATATATATATACAACGTGATGGTGTCACTGTGGGTTCAGTACTGGGTCCGACATGTAGCAATTTCTACATGTCGAACCTTGAAAATAAGATATTTACAGATTAAAAAAAAACATCCATCTACCTAAGATACGTTGATGATATTCTTATGTTACTTAAAAATACAGATGAAATACTTCAACTTCAAAAACGTTTCCAAAATAATTCTGTCCTTAAATTGACGTATGAACTCAATACTTATAATAAAATTCCTTTCTTTGACATATTGATAAACACAAATAACAACAAATTTACTATTTCGCCATAAAAAACCTACCAGCAGAAATTCATGTACACTTAACTACAAGAGCGAATGCCCATATTACTACAAAATATAAGAAATCTAATACATCGTGCAGAAACTAATTCATCCACAAAACATATTTTTTACAGTGAACTAAAGAATATAAAACAAACACTTATTAATAATAGCTTTCCAAACTATATAGTTGATGAACAAATAGGATGCTTTCTCAGAAATCTCAATACTAAGCAAATAGTACATGATACTGCTTCTACTAATCTCAAACATATTAATCTCCTATATCGTAATCAAATGCATACAAATTATAAACAAGATGAAAATATACTAAAACAATTAGTAAATAATAATATATCTTCAACAGATCCTAGCAAAAAAATTAAGTTAATCATATACTACACTAAATCCAGTATATCCAACTCAATTATTCGCAATGATACTTCTCCCCCGGTTAGTGATTTGCAAAAAACCAACATAATTTACAAATTCAAGTGTCCTTTGGGAGATTACATTTGAATGATAACTCTAACATTTTTAGACATATAAAACAACATGCCTGGCCGCATACACAATTCCGGAAAATCCTTGTTGAAAACACAACTATAGTTAAACATGAAAACAATAAACAAAAACTAAAACTTCTTGAAGCTATATACATAAAACAGTTGAAACCTAACCTGAACAAAATAAACTATGAAATCTCCACCAATATTCTTAAATGTTTATAATTGATAACGGAAGCCATTGGTTTATGCCAACGGCTTCCCATATTTAATACTTCTCGAATTCACTCTCGCGTGGTCATGTATGATTGATTTCCAAGCTGCGGTGTGATTTTCGCTTTCAGAGTCTTATATGCACGTGTTTATCGTTGATTGGAAATCATCCATGTAAACAGAAACAGGCTATCATCACTTTCTCGTTCGTGTATTGCTTAATATATTGTAATGTAATTGTCATCTTTGATAATGGCTTATGTAAGCCGAAAGATTAGATTGTATTAAAAAATATGTATCAATATTGTGGGTTTTTTTCTTCGTTTAATGATAACGTTATTAAGCTTATCAGACGATATGAAAAGAATTTGCATAAAATAAATAGACAACACTTGTCTATATTATTTAATGAAACATGTATGAATATATATATATATATATATATAAGCATACCTAGATGTGTGTGTATATATATATATATATATATATATATATATATATATGAGCATAACTATATATATATAAGCCTAACTAAATATATATACAAGAATCTAACTTCTCAGGAAGTTCAGATGTCTAATTGAAATAATAAAACGAAAAATATTACTCCAGTGAGTCTGAAAATTTTAATATTTTTTATTGTTCAAAACATATATATATACATACCTATATATATATGCATATCTCCCTCTCTCTCTAGCTACATACATATATATATATATGCATACCTACATACATATATATATATGCATACCTACATACATATATATATATGCATACCTACATACATATATATATATGCATACCTACATACATATATATATATATAGGTATATCTAACCTTCTAACTTTCTGTCCTGGAGTAAGAAGGTGACTCACAGGTTTCTTACGTGTCAAAATGTCCGAGTTGAATCTTTTCTAATTGATCTCTTTAGCTCTAAGTTGAAATAATGGCTATTTTCCTGTTGTAATCTCCGTTTCAGTTTTCATCTCGACTTTCCTTTCTCTTTTTTAAATTTATTCAACGTTTTCTTGATGGTTCTTGAATGGACTTTGAAGATGGTGCCCATAGTATGAGTGTTGGTACCATTACTGAAAGCCTGAATGATCTTTTTCTCTCATCATTGTTCATTTGGGAAGACAATGAGGTTGACAAAAAACAATTTTAACCTGTTTTCTTTCTAGCTGGATAACTCAAATTGTTTTTCAGTAATTCTTAGGAGCAATGGTGTCAATATGGCTAAATGCCTTATCTGAAAAGCTGGAAAAAAGAAACTCAATTAGTTTAGTGTTTTTTTAAAAATATTAACCATTTTGTGGGGTGGACAATTATGCTGTTACACTCGGTATATATGCACGTGCCTACACTCACACACACATACATACATACATACATTCACATGCATATATATATATATATATGGTGCGATGGATAAATTGTCTCCATTTTATATTTTTTTTAATTTCGAGCATGCGCGTTGTTTGTATTTTTATTTTGTCGGCTGCACAATATAGTTGGGTCAGTTGGGCACCGTCTGTGAGAAAAAAAGGGCGTTGTTTATTTCGGGACAAATATCGTTGTATTTAATATTTTTAAAGACAAGATTGCTGCCCTGACTTCACTTTCCAGTCTCGATAGAGTGCAAAGCCGTCAAGTGACGTACAGAGGTTTTCTGATCCCCGGGCCGAACTCCTTGATTATATTCCCCCGAGACTCAAGTAGATGTCATCTAAGGATTCTGGACTAAGAAATGTGATAAAGGAAGACATTTTAAATATGTAAAAACAGATGAAACATACAATAAACAGTTTATTCAAATTAAATATAAACTAAATTTTTATTTCATTCTTTGATTGGATGCCCTCTCGATACGGATGCCCGGGCGGTCGCACCCTCTGCTCCCCACTTCTGCACGCTATTGCTTGTGAGTGATGAATTATTTTCCTCCATAAAACCTCTTTCTCACAGACAGAAGCGTCGCGAGCCTCACGCTATGCTATTTCTCTCTCTATGTAAAGTGTTAAAAAAAAAGTTCTATAGCTCCACCATTTTTAACCTTCTCGTCTAAGACCCACCATGCAGCGAACCCTCATTCCCTTCGTATTCCGTTTAGTAAGATGTAAGTTCCACTCAAGCAAACGTGGCTCTGTGGGATCGACTCTGAAGAGAATGCTTCCCCAATCCTTACAATCTTAACCGGTTCAAGTCTAACCTTTATCTCCCCACATACCGGCATAAACTGTGCCACTTACTTTGTAAACCCCTACCTGGTGGTCTTGTACAGGGTGAACATCCTTGTAAGAAAAAAATCGTATAACCCAGTTACAGCTTTAAGTGGAAATTATACACTTTTTTCTTTCTTTTTTTTTTCTCGTCGGATTTCGAT
This sequence comes from Acanthosepion esculentum, assembly GCA_964036315.1. Taxonomy (NCBI): domain Eukaryota; kingdom Metazoa; phylum Mollusca; class Cephalopoda; order Sepiida; family Sepiidae; genus Acanthosepion; species Acanthosepion esculentum. Next base: position 76,232,565 of record OZ038483.1, read on the forward strand.
TCTACTTCTTAGCTGATACTATTAGCACAAAATGTTCTGTCCTTCGTAACTAACGCCTTTTTTAAAAGTTGTATTTGAGTAGAGATATAATTAAGTTCACCATTAATTTCCTGTGTAATTTTGTACGTAAAGATGTGTTTCGTCTTTTTTTTTCTTTTTACTTAAGTGCATTTTGCTCACAAACCAAATGAAATAGAATCAATCTGCATTAGTGTCCGCGTACAATGGCACTATTTAAATAGTAATTAAGACTTGGTATGAGATAGTCAGAATGTATTATCTTCGTTACTCCCAAGATCTACACCGCCATTGTTCGTGTTTAGCAGACGTTAAAATTTCCTTGGATAATTGTTTCCGTGCGAAGTTTACACTCAATTTCACAAACATAATAAATGAAAAAAAAAATCAAGGAACAGATTTCCTAGCAAAAAAAGTTGCTACTTTTAAGATTTTATTTCATTTTTTTTCTTTCATCTATCAAACATGCGTCATTAATAATAATATCAATTAGTATTTATTTCTTCCTTAAAAAGGGATGTAGTCGCTTCATTAAAAGCACTTTCAAAACAACTGTCTTTTTATTTTAAATCGTTTCACTCCAGCAAGACGATAATGCCGATAGGACGCAAGGAGAAGGTTACAGGGAGTGAACAAAAAATGTGAAGATTTTAGTGAGAAGAAATGAAGAGAATTGACAATAAAGGAACAGGATTCAGGAAGACATGAGATGGCGATTAACGTTGCGTTTAGATCTTTGGAGATTGTAGTGCCACGGGGAGGAGTCGATTCAGAAGAATTCACGCGACGATCTTACTAGCGATGCTTAGGGGGGGGATGCAACGGTAATTTCCGCTAAGTGAGCGGTCTCTTTTTTTTTTTTTAGGTCGTCACAATGTTGGCATTTTTAAAGTCCTCAGGAACTATTTAATCTTTCCAAATGTTTTGTATCAGAAGCATGAACCGGGTCTTCAGTTCGCAGCCACCACAGGAAAAAAAATCCAGCAGCACAGTGTTGGGTCCGGGAGGATTTTCGGGCTTCACGGAGCTGAGCGCTTCTTTTAATTCCCGGAAAGTTGTCGGGTGTGAAATCCAAAGCCGGGTAGGGATTTTGGATCTTCCGCAGGAGTACGTCCGGCGCGGTCATTGAGAAAGCTCTGGAAGTGGTTTTCCCAGCGGTCCAGGATGGACTTGGGGTCACTGAGGATGGTGGTACCATCCGACTCGTTAAGCCCTGCCACTGTTGATTTGATGGGGTCAAAGTTTTAATTTCTTAGACGCATAGAAGCGACGCATAACCCGTTGGTCTGCATATAGTCGAATTTACGCTGCCTTTACCTGCTATCAGGTGTTCTGGATTGTGCGGAGTCGTTTTTGGCGCTTTTTTGTTGCATCCTGATAGATCTTCCCTTTTCACCCGTGGGGAGGTTCTCGAAAGCCATGCGTGTTTCTCGTTTTTGATTGATCAACTAGTCAATTTCTACCTAATGCTCGTTGAACCAGTCCTATTTTTACTGGGACAGTCTAACCCAGTGAGCGAAATAAGAGGTTCAGTTCGACATTCCAACCACCTGAAGAAGGCTGGAGCGTACAACGGCCGAAACGTTGTGATAAATACGGCATCAAAGATGAGGACAATAGTCCGAATAATGTAAATAGTGAGAAGGAGGTCGCCATAATTTTAATAGTGTTGTAAGATGTTTCAATCCTGTGAACCCAGATTAGACCAGATCACGACATTTTATATACGCATTCGTCTATTTTCCCATTTTAGACGTATTTTAAATATTCAGTTGTAATTGCCATATGAGTAGAGACCAAAAACTGCAACCTGAGAGTTAATATGTACCATTTTTTACGGCCTGACTCGCTCAGCTAACAAAATGAAGTTGCTGCAACGTTTCTGCAACCTTATAGAGGAGTTGCATATTTTTTTCTTTTATGTTTTTTTCATTTGGTAGATTCCTTATATGTTAAGAGCCATGAGTTTTCTTGGGATTGATTGTGGAGTGGTTCCCCGTTATCTTCTTCACAGTGATTTATTGAGACACCACCCCTAGTTAGCTGGCCGTTAACTCGTTTTGAGTTCTTCCGCCCTTTGATAGGTCTTCGTTTTCATCCTACAGGATTACTAGCAGTCCGCCTCATTCGCAAGAAATTGGAGTGGGGGACAAATTTAGTCACCGGCTATTCGATAATTCCATGCATATATATTTATATACTTACTCGTAAACACGCCCATTGTACACACACATTCATATATGCATATCAACATGAATGTGGTTCTGTAGAAAGAGGTTGAGAATGTACCAGTCATGAGAGCAACGACGAAGTTCTAAAGACAATGGCAATAAAAAGGACACTGTTCCCGCCAAAGCTTACTTCTGTTGGCCGGGGTGCTCTTATAACGCGACAAAACTTAAACAAGTGATATTAACAAGTGATATTATCACTCCGTTCCATTGACATACGAAATTTTCGCAAACTTGAACCTTCGTAACTGCCAAAAAATACTAGTGCCAAAAGGACGTTATTAAAACAATAAACATTGCCGAGGGAGTGAAGGTAGTTAAAATAATAGCGTTGTGAAACAAAAAAAACCGTCCTTTTGACCCTTCATTTTTTAGTGGGCACGATGGTCGAAAATTGCCGAAATTTTAAAACAGGGGAGGCTGTCCATTGCAAATACCTCAGCAGGGGCACTAGAGAAAGATTAAAAAAACAAGTTACGTACCACAACCTCAGATAAACACGGAAGTTTAATTAGTAAACTGGAACATGAGTATTTTCGTTCATCCGCGCATGCTCAATAGGTGTCTAAGTCACGTGAACATTTTAAGCTGGTACAGGTCGCTTGAAGTAAGGCTGGAGATAAATATAAGTTTGTTTTTTTTTCTTTAATCCATTAAACAACGAATTCAGACGAGTATTTCTAAATATTTTCTGTTTTTTTTTTAATTTTTGAAAGACCATTAATTGCTATGGTAAATAAACAAAACAAACTACCTGGGGCTTCCCAGATACAAAAACAAAAAAGATCGATACCAGTAGCAAGAATGTCTTCGTTAAGACAGAGAAAAAATTACAAACTACGTACATATTTAAAGGCGTATCTATGTAAACACATATTTATAGACTAATTACCCACGCATTTATTACCGCGTACACGCGACTGGCAAAATTTAGTTTGAGCCAGCATTAACATTTATATATAAACTAAGAAGACCCGTGAAAATTTCACGATTTCCAATTTTAATATTCTGATGAATCTTAATTTTTTAAGTTAATGATTGAGTAAGCTCGTATTGAGTTCTACATCAATAAAATATCTGTAGATATTCCTCTATCGCATCGTTAAATATTTGAGCTTAACAACTTTAACAAAATATTGCAACAAAAATCATAAATATGAACGCTGGTCGTTATTTTAAGAGGTGGGTACAAACAAAAAAAATTTGAAATTGGCAACTTTTTCCATTTCCCAGGTTATAAAAATGTGTGTCGATAATCATACGCTGGGGTTTAATCATTTAAAAACGGTATTGTTGAATTGTTATATTTCTTCTTTGATAATAAATATTGTTTAAATAAACGACTGATAATTATGTACCAACCCAATACTTCTAAAACGGTTTAAATCTGTGTTTCCCCCGTATTATCTTTTGTTTTAGCTTATGACTTTCTCAGCTTTTCCCTACAACGTTTCTTTATAACAGAAAGACCCGTGAAAATTACACGGTTTTCCTATTTTAATTTTATGATGAATCCTAATTCTTTAGTTAATGATTGAATATGTTCATGGCGAGTTTTACGACGATAAAATATCCGTAGAGATCCCCTTATTGTATCGTTACATATTTGAGCTTAACAACTTTAATAAAATATTGCAATAACAATCATAAATATGAATGCTGGTCGTTATTTTAAGAAGTGGCTACAAATGAAAAGATTTGAAATTTTTTAAATTTTTTTTCCATTTTCTCTAAAACAAACACTTTTTTCTTCCTTTTCTTTTTCTTTCTTTCTTTTATTCATTTTCTTATTGAACCCAAGTTGCGTCTGTGATATGTGTTTTGTTTATTAAAACGGAGTAGTCTATTATTTATGAGGTATCGGAAGGAGACGTTAAACACTCCTATCTTCTCTTCTTTCTTTTTTGCTTTCTTTCTTTCTTTCATCTTCTCATTAAAACCAAACAGTATCTTTCCCCCTATTTCAGCGCCATTTATAAGGAAGAGTCAGTTATTTACGCGGTATTCGCAAGGCGTAGGGTCGTACGAACTAACGAAGCGGTCGGAGACAAGCATAATTATACTAGGATATTCAATAGTTATCTTGTTTTATTTAGATATCTGCTGACATGGAATAATGTGTATTTAAAATATAATTTTCCTTCTCACAGCCGCACAGGCGTACGCATAAGGGGTGGCAAAAATCTACGGTCCGGACATCTGACTAGGAGAAGGAGACTCAGTTAGAAAACCCACAAACCTTGAACCTTATTTCCATCGTTATAACTTGATGTGCCATGGCATGTTTTCGCAATGTTTAATAATAGCGGTGTCAATAATAACCTAGCCGTCGTCCGCTTCATAGTTCAGTCTCGCAGGCCAGAGAACTATTCCATGTGTACGTTGTAACGAGTGTGAGAGGGCCTGAAACAGTCGTGGAAAAACATAGATAATAAAGAAGAGGAATCTGTGAAGAGTGATCATATGTGTGTGCGCGTGCGTGTGTGTGTGTGTGTGTGTGTGTGTGTGTGTGTGTGTGTGTGTGTGTGTGTGTCCGTACTCTGCGTAAAGTTGAACCGGCGAGCCGGTTTCGAATTCCCGCCTAGTCTGTTGTGTTCACTTTCGCAAAAATTACCTTGCGAAAGCATGAATCCATCCATTCTCTTTCTCCCCCTTTTGGGTTAAATATCATGGTACATTGGGCTTTCTAACCTTGGGTGGAAAACAAGATAAACTGAACGCTGAAAGAAACCGTAAACTACTTTACTATCTTTTCCAAGCAGCCGTGTCAAACTGCAGATAAAAGTGCGTGGGGAAATACAGATGATAAAGAAAAAGAATCTGTGGAGACCCATGATCGCTTACGTCATGTAGAGACATGCCATTAAAATGATATACGATGGAATACATTACATCCTTTGATGGTCTCAAAATTCCTAGAAAGCTACGGAAATATTTTAATGGTTGAATAATGATGCTATGAATTTAAAAAAATATAGTTAAAAAATACAACAGACGTATTTGATGTGGCTTCGGAGAATTTCACTCCATCGCAAAATCATTTCCAAGGACGAATGTTAAATCTGATTTAAGTATCATATATATATATATATATATATATATATATATATATATATATATATATGTGTGTGTGTGTGTGTGTGTGTGTGTGTGTGTGTGTGTGTGTGTGTGTGTGTGTGTGTGTGTGTGTGTATAAAAATGTATAAAAATTAGATTAAGTAACAGACAAATTTAAGGGTTCATGAGATTATGATTTGTTTCCTTAGGACCGGGATTTTCGTCCTAATTCATCAGGTCTACATTTTCATACAAAATATTGGTGACAAAATATTTGTATGAAAATAGAAATCTGATGAATTTGGACCAAATCCCGGTCCTAAATAAATAAATTATAATCCCATAAACCCTTGAAGTTGTCTGTTTCTTAATATAATTAATATTTGCTCTGTTTTTACATTGAGCTCTCTGGAATTATCGATACGGATTACCAAATATCTTTATTAACTGACTAACTATATATATATGTATATGATAAAATATATTTTTATATGCTATATTTATGGGTAAAAATTCTCAATATCAGAGATGGAACATATGTAAATATAATTTCACACCAAACGTTGACATTCTGTTTTTCGCTTCAACGTAATCTTCAGGCCTTGTATATTGTGGTTTGGCCCGACTATTTATATATGCTGGCCTGTGGTGCATTATGGGTAATAAAGTCTATTGTATTATTGGGTGAGCGGTAACTGTTATTTTGCAAATTATCCTAGAGACTATTGAATAATTGTAAATTTGAATGCGTTTTTTTGTAATTATTTTATTTATTATTGTTTAGTTAAATATTTGTTTCTGATTGTTATTATTACATTTAAATGTGTTTGTGAGTTCATTTGTAGTTTATTAATTCGTTTATTATTTACTTTATTTGTTTACTAGCTTAAAAGCCGCCCTATTGAGCGTTATTCAAGCTAGCTCCCGCGGAGGGCTCTTAATTGGGCTTTCATCTCAATAGGTAGGGAGGAGTTGATGCGACAGGCAACAATAAACTACATAAGAACTCAAAATTGATCGCTGCATAAATACTTAAGCTTACTTTTTAAAAGTTCAACAATAATTCTTCTGTCGCCACTTAACGCAAAGACAATTTTTTGTACGGAGGTCCTTACTTTACATAGAAACAACTATTTTTATTTCATGAGTAACTTTCGTTGGATTTCGCAATTAATTTAAATTATTCACAAATTTATTTCGAAGTTATAAAAACTGTTATAACGCAACAAATTCGTCATAAATATTCGCCGAAAACAATCACAAAAATGAAAACTTGGGAATCCAAAATTTCAGAATTGCGGGTCCGAATTCGGCCAGAAATGGTTTTAATTTGCTCACAGGGTCGGCCCGATTCCAAAATGGTATTATATGTTGGGCTACGGTCTCTAGGAGTAAAGTTGAAAAGGTGTGATACAATGACACACTGACATTCGCATTAATTATATAGAAAGATGAGCTATTGAAAGTTAGAGAGTTGTGTCCCCTTAATTGAAAAAGTGTCCAAAAAAGAAAACACTTGTTCGAACCAAGGAAAAATTAAAATAAAACGTTTAATTGCAGTACCTTGTTTGTCGTCTTTAATGAAACATCTATAAAAGTGTGATTGCTGCCTAAATACACAATATATATATATATATATATATATATATATATATATATATATGTATCTGTGTGTATATATGTATGTATATATAAATATATACATGTACGTCTGCATGTGTATATGTATATGCATATATGTATGTGTGTATACATATATAAATATGAATATCATCGAATGAATAAATATAAAATAAATGTACGTGTAACTGTTCACATACAAATGCATACATATATCCTTTAATGGGAGAAAAACAGTGCTCAATGCTAAATAACAAAGCTATTAAGTATATAATCATAATAAATAAATACACAATACCGTACGCCGACAGTACACTAGGCATGAATCTCAGAGTTATATTGATTGTCAGTCTGGTGTATTATGTATACTTACTAAATTATATATATATATATATATATATATATATATATATATATATATATATATATATCATTAATTTTATTCAGTTAACATATTTTGCGACGCACTGCTCACCACTCTCCTCCATCTCACAAATTTTGGTTCCTAAAGAAATTTATGGCAGAATAGTATAATAAAAATATTTTTTACAATAACAATATATATATATATATATATATATATATATATATATATATATATATAGATAGATAGATAGATAGATAGATAGATTGATAGATATTATTTAAATGGGAACCGATGAACCAGAATGAAAATCTCGTTCCTAGTGAAATAAAGCATAATCTTATTAACCCTTAATAACCTATATATATATATATTACTGAAAAACAGACCACTTTAAGGCTCCATTGTAATAGTTTATTTCACTATAGACCTTTCATAGTACTCTGGATCATCAGACATCACTTTCACAAGGTGAAACGAAAAATGAAATTAAAATTTACATTTTTGACGGGTAGTATTAAGTTTATGTAATTTAACAGAGAAGGTAGCGAGGAGTGGTGTCAGAGACATCGTCGAGTTTAGAGAGGGTTTGTTTTTATATTTCTTTCTATCATACTTAATAGTGAGGAGGGATTAAATTGGTTAACTCAACGGAAATGATATGTTGAAAGGGAAGGAGACAAAAAAAGGGGGAAGTAAAGAAAAAGGAGATGTATTTAGAGTTTACACAGGAAGGAGAGTGGTGGTATAGTTTTAGCGCTTTAGGTAAAAAAGGTTTTAAGGTTTGATAGTAATTTAAATGTTTAAAAATCCACGAAGAATTTAATTTAATGCTTGTTAGCAATCTAAATACAAATAAATTAGGGATTTAATATGAGTTAAATACTATATTTACAAACACATTAACAGAAAAACTAAGAATTAAAATATAAAATTTTCTAATAGTAATCTTTTAAAATTGTAAATGACTGTTAAGGTAACATCTTTATCAGTTTGAGTCTAATTCATGAATGTAATGTGTAACTATGTTAGATGGGTAATCTTTCTTACTTAGAGTTTAGGTTTCAAATTAAGATGGAATAATATTTGAAGGTATTATTAAAGAAATTTTGTTTTTTCATATATATACCACATATACACTTATGTAAATCTCCCATATACATACGTTCATTTACATGTGCAATTACACACATAAGCACACACATATGTATCGAAATGCACAGGTACCTATGCATATTCATATATATATACTTACACATACATTTACAAATACTTACACATATTCTTATTTATTTAAATTTTTCCTTAAATTTTTCATTTAACGTTAAGTGTTTAAATTTTAAATACTTTTACTATCAAGACTAATAGTTAAAGAGTAATACCTTTAAATTTAAATTAAATTATCAATTTAAAATGAAATTATCTCCAGATGATTAGAAATTTCAATTCTACAGTTCTAATTAGGAAATATTTAAAGAGAAAGTAAGATTAAACATTAACAATATAATAATTTTATGTCCATCTATTAGAATTTTCTTTATATATATATATAAAGACAAATCTATACCCATAGATACCTAAATATTCATATATATTCATATTACTATACGCCACATATATATTCACACATATTACATATACGAACTCACAAATATTTGCATATATCTACATACACATACATATACAGACCACAAGCAATTCTATATACATGACTCGATATATATACATACATATACCTACCTAAAATTAGGAATACACATATATATATATATTTACATATGCGCCTACAATATATATACACTTATATATGTATATATATACTTATACAAATGCATATACATATACACATAAATCCGCATATCTATTTCCAAGTCTATCTACACATATGTATATATACAATTATGTATCCATGTGTGCATACAATCATTTCCAAACCCAAAAATAACCTTCGTATATCGCTTTTTCTAAATATATTGAATTAGGTTGAGATGGTTTTTATGTCTACATTTAAAAATTAACTCATTATGTTGGTTCAATAATATATCAGGATTTTTATGCTTTATCATTAGGATCTTCTCTTTTATGCACAGATCGCATCGGTCTCTGAAATTTATTGGAGTTCGAGCACTAGATACGATTTTCCAGTTTACCTGTGGGGTTAAGCCGTTCTCTAACAAATTCCAATAATGTTTTGATAGTGCTGTTTGGTGTTTTTTAGATCCGTTTGTGAAGGCCTGGCGATGGTTATAAAACCGTTGCTTCCAATTTCCCGCAGATATTCCTATACATATCCTTTTCTGTTTTATATTTTCCTTGGGGAAAATTGTAGCTTTGTATATCACATTTTCTGCCATGCATATTCCCTCTACTGGACAATTTGATCCTGCACTGCAATTACAGGTAGATGTTTTCTTTTGGTTTGCATTAAGATCTCTTTGTAAATGATTATTATGAAATTATCTAATAATTCTGCTATTGTGAGAGCTTATAATTTTTTCTATATTGCTCATGCATGAATAACTAATTTTTAAATTCATTTTATTAAACATCTTTTTCAATAGTTCATTTTTACTAAAAATGTTTGTCTATTAGTTTTAGGAAGTATTTCCCTATATTGATACTAGATAGTTTACAGAAAGGTGGGTTGAACCATATAATCTTCCATTTTCATATTTTTGGATTTAGTCGATGTGTTTTTAATTGGTTTATCTATATAATTTAATGCTTGTTTAAATTTACTTTTTAATAGGGCTTGATTATATGTCGATTTATTTTGTTTAAAAATTGTTTTACTAGAATACAGTTTGTTTATTCTTGTATTTACTGTATTTGGAATTTGGTTTATAATTGCTTTCGGGTGGTTTGAGTTGATATTTATGTATATTTATGTATATTCACTTTGGAAGGGTTTGTAGGTGTTATTGTCGAGATTAAATGTAACGTCTAGAAAATTTGCGATTTTTAGGTTGAATGATATTTCTATCTTAAATCCCAGAAATTTGAAGGCCTTACTTATTTTCTTCTGTAGTTGGGATGTTCGAGGACCATTGGTATTAGGTATAACAATAAGTCCATCGTCCCTGTATAGCCCTACATTTTGGGGGTTAAGGAATCTGCTTAGGATATCTAAAATGTAAATACCTATTAAATCTGCTATTTGAGCTGAATCAAATGCTCCCATTGGGACATCGAAATTATCTCAGTTTTTTTTTAATCCAAGTAGAGTCATTCAGTCTTAATGTAGACTGTCTAGAGTCCATTATGATTTTTATTTCTTCATGAAGTCCTAAAAAACAAAACGCGTCTCACGAGAAATAGTTTCCACTTTCTCATTCATTTTATTTTTTTTAATATGTGTGTGTACTTTTGGTGTTTAAATAATATGTTGATATTTACCAACCTCCCCACGATGTAGGATGTGGCACAAGGCCGAGTTTAATGTGGGGCAATCCGAACCCGTAGGCTCGGCCAAAAATTCCCCGTAGACCCCGTATGAAAAGGGGTTGGGTCGCTGTTTCCCGAGACGAGACTCTGCCATTCGACAAAGCCTCGTCTGGGGATCCTCTCTGCTCGGAGAGTTTAAATAATGCTTAAATGATATGTTTATAATGTACGCTATGTTTAGTGGATACTCGTGTTTGAGTAAACGTCTCTGTTTTTTGAAACAGTAGAACCTTCGTCTACTGGCCTGGGCTTTTCCGAAGTTCTGCACCCTCTTTATGCAAGAGAAATGACCGTATAGCCAGGCGTGCTTTAAACCGCTAAGCCACGAAGGAGGTTCATGATTTTAGTCATCAAAGAAAGCGCATATCTCTTTAACATCTTCCGGAGCCCATATGTGATTAATTACTTCCTTAAAAAATCATTTCGTTTACGTTTCGGGCACCAAAATAAACGCCTTGCCTGAATGTCACCCAAAGTCAGAAGTGCCAGTCTACCTTGCTCTTTAGCACATCGTTTCGGGGAGGGGAGGACAGATGGATTCATGATTATCCTAATAATATTTGTGCGAAAGTGAACGCAACAGACTCTAACTGGAAATTGAACTCGGTTCGTGTATTCCAATTTCAGCGACGCTCAACACTCTTTGCGCTACCCTTCATGTATATATATATTTGCTAGAAAAGAGATTGAGAACGTTATTTCTATACACCCAGATGACGTTCAGGCGTAACGTCGCTTACGAAAGGCCATTCTTGCGAGATGGTACACGCACAATGACGATGACTCTTTCCATTTTCATGTTAATCCCCGTATGCATTTTCGTCATTGAAAGCATTTGTGACCGGCCATAACTCACCACGATTAAAAGCCTTCGTCTAATTCCAACGAAAGCGTTAAAATGCGACCCCATCCCACAAAAAAATACATTGAAAGAGAAGGCATTGCGAATACATAATCTCTATTTCCCAAAAGAGAGTTTCGGATCTGGAAATCGTTTTGAACCGGTAGCAGGTGAAGCTGAGTCATTTAGGCAAGATGGCCGCCTAAGCAGATTTTTATTTCTTTATTCTTTCTGAACATGTTTTAAGTATAATATAATCGAATTTGTATTTCTGTCGGTACATTGATGGCATTCAATGAACAGTTTCGGCTATCTTCATATTTAAATTCTGTCCTGATTATTTTTTTTCTGTGACTTTGATATAAGTGACTGTAAACATTCTATGAATCATATTTAATAAATGATTTTCTTATTCACACATTTTGGGGATTCAGATGTTGGAATGAGTTGTTTTTAATTGTCCGTTCCTTTTGGACGACGCTTCTCTTTGATATATTATGAGTTGTTAATATTCGTTTATTAACTGACAACGGAGCTGTTTGAAGTTTACACATGGACAGTTTTGTTGTGCTACGTTTTTCAATATTTTCAGATTCATTTTTAGTCAACAGAATGACGTCAACAGAAACAAAATAGAAAAAAATATAGACACAATTTGAATTTTCATGACATTAAACAATTTGGCCGATACAAACTTTTCTTTCGTTGACATTATATATATATATATATATATATATATATATATATATATATGTGTGTGTGTATGTGTGTGAAGAAATATAGTCTTAAAGTGTGCTATATTTATGGGATAAAGTGCTCAATATCAGAGATAGAGCGTGTGTAAATATAAAAGTGAACAACGAAGTCAACACTTAGAGGCGACAGACTGTTTCATGCTAGATGCAATCGTCAGGCCACGAGTTCTGTTATTTTTCTCGGCTATTTATATATACGGGTCAGTGGTGCATTGTCTATTTTGGCAGATATTTTACCGGAAGTCGTTTATTTGTTTATTTGTGTCAAATTATTTTGCTTGTTTTTATGTAATTTATTTTTGTTTTTTATCCTTTATATTTAATTTATTTTTATTTTTTATTTTGAAACACAAACACACACACACACACACACACACACACACACACACACACAGACGTGTGGAAACAAAATGGGTATTTTGGTAGCGATTTTATAAAATTTTTATGCTATAATTTGAATAAATTATATATATATATACACACACACACACACACATATATATATATATACGAAAAACTCGTTTATTTAATTCGTTTTCTACGTTTTATAAAAAGTTGTAGGGAATGTTTACTGAATGAGGAATAACCAAAACGGAGGTTGGAAATGAAATGGTAATCTTTATAAACATCAACAAAATACAATACTCACCAGCGACGTGAAGTAGTTAAGCCACTGCTAGTGGCGGACTAATTAGACAGCAGATTACCCCTCCCCCACCACACACACATACAGATAGACACGCGCGTGCGCACACTTACAATAGTGTCCAACGTATCAATGAGTATTGGGACATACCCATTAGTGTTCATAGGTACGGTATATAGCAAAAACCTTTCCAGGTTTCATTTTTTTTTTTATTGTGAGTGAAATTGGATAGACGGAACCCTTGGGGTCCGCCGAGAGCTATGCTAGCGCGAAGGCACAAGTCATCGTGACCGAAGGTTTGAGTGTGCTGGCCTTTTTCATATTGCTGATCACGATAAATAACACGCTCTCTCCCAAAAACTGTAAATAAGGCCTGCTCGGCATAGTTGCGGTGTAAACCACAGGTTGGCTCTGTTGGTGTTGAACAAACACACTGCTTTCTGTTCATGTTGTAGTCAAGTGATCGAGCTTTAAGGTTGATCGCGCTAAATTTCTTACTTCTGTAACAGTGTACACATGGCCTCGTCGCTAACAGTTTGCTCCAGGGAGGAACAATGAACAGTGATCCGGATCTACAGAGAACATGCTTCTTCATTGCTGATAAACTCGCTGGTTCTCAATTACCATCTCTCGAGCTTGCTGTATCTTCTCATTAGCGGATGAGGTTGATGAGCGTACTGTTCCTTCTTCGCGAGTCACGCTTGTCCGGACACTTTTAAACTTCTCAATCCACTCATACATACTTCTACGTGGCAGTGCACTGTCACCGTATTGCGTTAAAAGCCACCGATGAATTTCAGCCTCTGACACAGCTTCCAACTAGATCACCGTTCTTTGTTCCTGCTCAAACGTTTCCTTTTTTTTACAGTAATTTACAAGGCCCGAAGGCCACTCGAGGTAGAGAGTTGCATTAAAGGACAGTTTATACGGAGATAATGGTTGACACTAGACTTGTGGTGATCGGGGAAACATCCTCTTGAGTCTCTGTTCCACAAAACAGTGGTTCGCGGAAGAAGCTGTTACTTACTTCTCGCCAATGGAATACGGAGGGGAATGCAGATGGTTTGCTGCAATGTAAGTGGTATGGCGGGTCCTAGCCGTGAAGCTTAGACTTGGCGGAACCAAGGAATGTTCGTTCGAGCACTTGCCATGCAGATAGTGATAGAGCAATGTGAGGCACGCCACATCCAGCCTACGAGAAAGAGGTTTGAGCGTGGAATATAATTCTTATCAAACAAGGACTCGGAAACGCTATGAAGAGTGGAAAATGAGGACCGGGCACCTCCTGGGCAAATATAGCAGCATTGCTCCATTTTCGGCTTGATCTGGCTCTTATAAGTGTAGAGGATAGCGCACGTGGTGTCAGATACTCACTGGAGCGGTACGGGGAGCCGATTATTTTACCTGCATCTTTAGCGGTGGATCGTATATGAGAGTTCCACTTGAGGTTGGGTGTGAGTTTGAGGCTCAATATTGTCTCAAGGCATGCTGCCTCCTGGAGGGGACATCCATTTATCGTGACTGGCGGTAGTTCGGGTACTGATCGCCGGTGATATAAATATAACAATTTTGCTTTTCCAGGCATTGAAGATAACCAGCCAGTTTCTTTCCCCTACAGCGAAGTTAGTGCTAAATTGGAAGAGAGGTCAGCTTCCAATCTCTTATAGGTGCGCCCTCATGTCGTCGTATCATCAGCATAATTGTTTACAAATGACCTGGGTATTTTCTTAGGCAGATCATTTATGTAAATCAGAAAAGGAACGCCTTCGTTGACCGCTAGGGACCCGGAGGATGGCCGTTAATAACTACCTTCATGGATCTACTGTTAGGAAGAATTTTATAATAGAGAAAACCCTTCCAGTCATTCCATAGCTGGAGAGGTTGTCTAGCAAAACCTTTATGCCACACCTTGTCGAAGGCCTTCGACATATATATAATGCTTTGGTCCTCGAGGTATGTGTGCCGTCAAGAGCCTGAGTAAGTCCCTGCAATGGTAGTTAGGACGTGCCAGCACTGGATCTGGTCGATTGAAACCCATACTGCTCGTCGGACAAGAGTTTGTTCCTTGTTCGATGACATTCTTATTGATTAAAGCCTCAAAAACCTTACTGATGATACTGGGGAGACTGATGGGTCTATACTGGGAGGCAGAGGATCGCTCGCCGGCGTTCTTTAAGATCGAGCATACGCTTGCCTCCTTCCACAAGGTTGGGAAGGATTTCTCTTTCAAGGAGCGGTTGAATAACTTCATTAGGATCGGGGGATAATTCTGGGTTGATATTCTTAAGGAAAACTACGGGAATTTTGTTTAAATCAGTGGCTTTCTTAGGGTCAAGGCTTTTGATAAATCTGAAAGATAGGACGTCGTGGTCATTTATATTAGTGGGCAGAGCCGCTTTGCCTCTATTCATAATTTGATTCGTGATCTTCCAGAGTTTGCGAGATCCAATTTGTTTATTTTTAACTTTGGCCTAAACAAATCTCTCGTAGCTGCATTTTGCATTTTCCAGGATTCTCTTACGGGCGGTTCTGAAGGTAGTGCATCGCTCCTTGCGATAGATTTTGAAGTAGTGGTCGCGGTGAGTTATGGCTGCAGCGCATTCATGGGTGAACCAGGGCTGACTGGGTTTGCTGGAATGTTTTGGTGGATATAAAACACTCCATTTCCGAGATGATCCATGCGGAGATTAGGGCAGTAGTTTTGGGGGCAGCAAGTTTGAAGAAGGTTGGGAGAGGAGCCTCCGCTATGTAGGACCGAAATCTGTCACAGTCTGCCTCCACATAGCGAAAAACCGTTGTATGAAATGGTAAATCAGGGTATGTCATTGGTTTGGACTCAATCTGAACACTGAGTAGGGAACGATCTGACGTGCCAATGGGGCCCAAAACATTTGCTTAGCATTTGTCAGGGCAGGATGTTAGAAAAAGGTCGACGAGGAGGTTCGCCAGCTCTCCCATCGCATCCGGAACTCGGGTAGGTTTTTCAATGATCTGAGTTAGTTGTTTCTTGAGGAGGAGGAGGATATGACCTCAGGGCCATTTATAATAGTGGGCACAGCCGTTTTGGCTCTGTTCATAATTTGGTTGGTGATCCTCCAGAATTCGCGAAATCCAATTCGTTTCGTTTCAACCTTGGCCTGGACAGCTTACGCGTAGCTGCACTCTGCGTTTTACAGAACTTTCTTATAGTGATTGCGACCGGTTCTGAAGGGCCAGACTGCACCGCTCCGTGAGATAGATACTGAGGTAGTACTTCCAGTGAGCAGTGCATTCATAGGTGAACCAGGGCTGATTGTTTCGTTGTTACTGGAATTTTTGTGGGTTACAAAATGCAATATTCCAGAAAGGATCTATTTGGAGACGAGGGCAGCATGTTTGAAAAAGATTGGGGGAAGAGTTTCCGTCATATAGGACCAAAAGCTGTCCCAGTTTACCTTCGCATAGTGAAAAACCGTTCTATGGAATGGCAAATCATGCGATGTCATTGGTTTGGAATCAGTCTGGATACTGACTAGGGAATGGTCTGACGTGCCAATGCGGGTAAAACTTCTGCTAAGCATTTATCATGTATTAGAAAAAGGTCTGTTTCGCCTGATGTCCACTCGCGTCCGGGACTCGGGTGAGTTCTTAGATGATCTAGGTTAGTTCATAAGCAACGGAGAAGTCTGCAATATCTGCCTTCCTCATCGGTTTTGTTCGAATTGGAATAACCAGTCTTTGTGGCGAATATTTAAGTCACTGCAGATATTAAAGTTTGCCGAGAGAAATTCGGTGAGGATATTATCAATTCTCTCAGATATTCGTTCTAAGATTACCATCTCCTGGGGTCGATACAGAGCAAAGAAGAATGTAGTACTATGGATAAGTGCCACGCGGAAGAACATATACGGGAGATTAGGGTCCTCGGTTTTTGTGTCCGTGTGACAGAAAAATCCGTCGTTGATGTAGGCCCGAGTCCGTGGCTGTGGCGATTTACGTGGTCGTATTTTGTTATAATGCGTGTATAGCCCTGGTTTGTGAACTCTTTTCAAAAATGTATTACTAGTAATAATTTTTTCGGCCTCGACGATCCGACTGGATATTTTTGTATCATGCTTATGTATTAGGGTGTTATCAGATTTTGATTGTCCGGTTTATTTTAGTGAGTGAAGTGTTCACATTTTCTATTCACTCTGGTCTGTTAGCACTTTGTGTCTTGTCATGTTTTGTTCTTCGGGGTTGTTTTTTTTTTGGTTTCTGCTTGTCTATATGATCTTGTTTTATTTGTTTTTCCATTAAGTTCGTTTGGCGATCTTTGTCTGTTTGATGACCGTTCCCTTATTTGAGGTGAGACAGAGTTTTGTTCATACATGTGTCTTTCTCTTGGGTTTTCAGTGTTATTTCTTTTATGAAACTTTTGTTTCTCTTTTGAATGTTTATTGGGTTTTATTTCTTGAGGGATTTAGCTCCTTTGGATTGGGGTTTTCAGAGTTATTTGTTTTGTACTTATAGATTCTTTTTTGTTTGAGGTTGACAGGATAGGATTTGTTTTGACTATGGGTGTTTGGTTTATATATGGTGTACTAAATTTTAGTACTATTATTTTTTAATTCATTTATTAGACTTGTAAGTTCTTGGATTCTTATTGTGTTGTTCTCTTGAATGTCATTTTGGTGATTTGCTATTTTAGTAGTATCTGCTATGATGTTGGAAGTCAGTTAGTTTCGACCTGTTTTCAGCTCCTTGGAATGAGATGTTTTGTTTGGATTTTATTCTTATTATTGGCTTTTGCTTTTTCCAGGTGTTTCACTCTTTAGAATCTGCTGAGTAGTTTTGTTTGCAGTTTGGGCATAAAGTTGGACTTTCACAGGGTGGTTCTTCATGATCAGTCTTAAATTCCCCACATCTTCGACAGAGTGGTATTCTCGTACATTGATCTGGTAGATGGCCAAATTTTTGACATAGGGTAGATTCATTGAATGTCAAAATGTATGTGTTTGTGTTTATTGATGTGCCATTTCTTTTTATTTGCATTCTTTTGACATCTGTTACGCCTTGTTTTTTTTTAGGGTGTCACCATTTTTATTTTTTTCCAGTACGCAGAGTAACAATTTTGAGGATTTTGTTACTCCCTTAGACAGTTAAGAAATTGGTGGGGATAAGCCTTTACTTTCGGTGTCGTTTATTTCACTGACTTTTAGTATGTTTTCTGGGTTTTATTTTATTTTTACATGAATTAGAAGTGTGTTATTTTCTTTCTTTTTTTTTTAATGATTTTGGTTCTGTCATGACTTATATAATCTTTTGTAACACGAAAAGGTGACCCTATTGTTATTTCACCCTCTAACGATTCTATGACTAAAAAAACTGGAAAGCGTCCTGGGTAAGACGATAAACTACGTCCAACAGCAAGGCCTCTGATCAGGAGGTTTTGAGGAGCATGGAACCACCTCTTAATTGCTGGTGTTCCCAGGTTCACCCTGATATGGGGTGGTAGCACCTGTTAGGGTTCCAGCTATGGGTAAATAGTTGTCCACCCAAACTGGGATCAAAGCACTATGAAAGTGTAAAAATAGGTTTTAATACCTGAAATACTTTGTAAAAAAGTTATTACCAACAATAAGTTTTTGAAGAAATAATTATTATCAGCAATACATTTTTGAAAAAAGATATTACAAGCGATACATTTTTGAAGAAAAAATATTACCAGCAATAAAAATCTTGTCGGCATTAAATAACCCATAGAGGTTGATATGCTGTAAAACAAAACAAACCAAACCAAAACTGGAAATTATTTTTTCCTGATATTTCATTATCACTTTCTCTTTCCAAGTTTTCATACGGTCTCTTGGATCGTTTATAAGAGTTCGTCATATAATTTTGTTTTTGTATTCACCGTCTGTGCTCCCCATACGCCTAGAAGTTCCTTCTTGAGGGACCTCTATCAGTGAGGGGGTACTAATCTCATTCGCCCTGATTCAGCAAGGCTACACAGACGGTATAGTCGTGCTGAAAACGGCAGTAAGCACCCGCATTCCCCACCATAGATACCCAATTATAGTATGGTGTAAAGATTCTAATCCTATTGAATTGAGTTGGGCTATTCCATGCACCCGTCTAACCCAGGTTGTGAAAACTACTCTCCATTTTTATACCAGCTCGGGAATCACTCAGTCACCGGGACTCCGTCCTCTGGCGTCACGGGTCTCCACTCATGGCAAACAGATGACCCCATTGAGATGGATTGTTCTGTGAAAAAACCATCATTGCAATTTAGTTTCGTGTCCAGGATGTGGATGCAGTTTAACGTCATTCCCAGGGCAATAGATAGATATGAACAGAGTGGGATAGATAGATAGATAGATAGATAGATAGATAGATAGATGTAAACGGAATGGGGTCGATAGATATGCACGGAATAGGATAGATAAAGAGAGAAAAAGATAAATATATAGATAGATGCATACATAGATAGATGCTTATATATACATACATATCTACGAGACAGATAGATAGATAGATAGATAGATAGATAGATAGATATTTTATTACTATTAGCATTTTTATTATTCTGAAGACTAGTCAATGACTAACTAATATAACACGTACCTCAAGGAACGAAATTCAAAATTCGATTCGTCATTTCCATCTACCAAAATGAAAAAGATGGGGTAGCAAATAAATCGATATGTTTTGTTGGGCGCACCTATCGACTATTTAAGATCGCTTTCAGCACTAAACGTCATTTATTATTCATCTGATTTCATCGCCTGTCGGTTGATAGAATTACGAAATTATTTTCCTTATGAGCCAATCCTGTCTGTGTCGTTTTTCATTCGTCTGTCCACTCGACGCCATTTTGCTTCAAACGCCGAAATCTCGCAATCATCGTCACGTGCGCTTTTGCGAAAGGATTTTATATGACCGATATATGTTACTACCAACCGTTTGCAAATGTCATTTTGAACAAATGCGATGTTTTAAGTCAATTCCAATATATCATCTACGAGGGTGGGCTGAAAAGTTCATAGCCTGACGATGAAGGAGAGAGACTAGACCCGTGAAATCTTGTAGGTATTAATTTCAACTCTTCTTATTTATAACTGCATTGCATCTGAGTAAACTGAGAATTGATTGTTCAAGGTCATTTTAAATGTGGGGTGCCCTTATACTTGAACATATATATGGGTCAAGGACAGATATTGTCCAGTTCATGTAACTATTGTCATTCTGGTATCAATGTTATACTAAACCAAACTCTTTTAGTGCAATGAGGAGAGCGCTGTCACGGTTGTAATCCACCGATGCCTTCTCCCATCTAAGAGGTTGAACTGAAAAGTTGATCGGCTGATTATGAAGGAGAGAGACTAGGGACGTGAAATCTTGTATGCATTAATTTCAGCTTTTCTTTTTTTTTAAAGCATTCTGCCTCAAGCAAGGCGGGAAGCCATTAACACGCAAGGGGTTACAGAGTTGGAGCGAGAACATAGATAGAGGAAAGGATGCAGAGACGGTTAGGGGATAGATCAGGGCATCTGGAGACGTCGATTGACATTACATTTGAATAGTTGGAGATTATAGCTATCAGGAAAACAAGAAATGGGGAGGGAGTTCCACAGGCGAGAAGTGCGAGAGATTGGAGTAAAAGAGACATCAGTCCTTCATAGTCAGCCTATGAACTTTTCAGATCATTCTCATATCAGACTGAATTTATTATACTCAATAAAGCTTATTCTGCGCTTCGAGAAAGATACTGAAATTTTAGATAAATTTTCATGCTAAAAATTATCTATATATTCTTTTCTGGCTTTCGGTCATATAACGTTGAAACACCGATTCTCGTACGATCACCGTAGTTAAAGAACGTCGAGTCTGGTCAGTACCCAGATGGGTGACCGCTGAGAATAACAGGCGCTGTAAGCCTCGATGTATCGGTGTGTCATTGATACCGGCTCGGAATTAGAAATCGGACAGCCAAGTTCCAATTACAGTCGTGTTATATTCACTTACGCGCAAATACCCTTGGGAAAGGTATGAATTTACTTCTTATCCCCCTAACTATGGATTAATTAGTAAGGCATGAAATAATAAAAGTTTGATAAGCTGTAAAAAAAAAACAAATCCACCAAATAATTTATTTTTCCAGTTTCATCAGCTCGTTATAGAATTATTAAAACAACTAAAAGAAATATGAATGTATGTATTATATAAAATATCTTTAAAACTTAAAATTGCTCCTGGCATTATATTTGCCCTAAATGTGTTAGTATAAAAATAATTAGCGTTATATATAACTGTCTTTTGTTTTTATTAATATGCAGTTTTAAGATCGGCAGCACCATTCTGACATTTTAACCAATCAAAATCCAGAGACTATGATTACAGCGGTATTGATTTTAGACATAAATTTATCCTAATCAGTATTAGCCAATTATGCAAATATAGGGTTGTCATATAATCATCGACATTAGCAGTTTCAAACATACAACTCGGGATAATGGCCGACACGAGTGTCAATTTTATTTTATTTTTAATCTTTATAACTGATTTTTTGTTTATTTTAATATATTATACAAAATATATATTTATTTATAAGTGTTATAAAACAATTTATCTTTAACCATTAACCAATTTATCTTTAACCATTAACCACTAACCTGGTTACCTGCTCTTGCTGATTACCTGGCTCTTGTTCTGGAACCAAACATGTAATTTTTTCTATCAAACAAGGGTCTTGACAGAATGAGACAATGAAACAATTTCAATCTTCATTCTAAGTACTCTAACTTACAAGTAATCCACATGTTATACAAGAATAAACTGTCGCTGCCAACACTTGAGTTTTAAAATAGATCGCCAGTGAGCAAACGCAGGCGATCCCATTATTGAATTAGATGGATCACGTGACCATGGGAGAAACGCACAAATAGGAAATCGCGTAACGTCTAAATGATCACCTTTTCTAACCTATCCTTTATTACGATACAGATCGCAATTTCTAGTCTATCCTCTATACTTTTGGATCTGCCATTTCTGCTCTCTCCTCTATACTATACGGATCGCTATTCTCTACTCTATTCACTATACTATTTCTCTATTCGGATCACTATACGGATTACTATTCGAGCGAGTATTATTAGTGCGAGTGATATTCGAAGGCGTCTGACACCAGCATTGTTCAACGGGGTTACTATAGTTGTAATGTATAGATGTAACCGTAAGTTCTATGCTAATAGCTTCTTCTCTCGCACTTATCATTGACGGAACTCTCAACCAGCATCTTGCCAACGTTAATCTTCAAAAATTTAAATCCAATGTCAATCTTCAGTCTTTTTATTTTCTATTCTTTTATTATTTTCTCTCCTTAATGTTTTCTTTTTCTCATATTCTCTCACAATCAGTTATCCTTGACAGCTTAGTGGCTTTATTGCCTTGCTTGATGTGAAATGATTAAAAAAATAATTGAACTTCTGTTACAGCTTATAGGAATTAAATCCTATGTATACTTTTCAACCAATAGAATCCCATCAGAAGGTTTGGTTGATAAACTACAAACACTGCCAAAATACTCACGGACGTAGTTGTAGACCTAGCACGTTTTATTTTTGGACCATTTAGAAAATAACAATAATAACTCCCTTCACAACGCACGCAAATTCAAGAAAAAGATTTTTCTAAGCCAGTGAGAAATAATTATCGAATGAAAACTCTGCATTCAAAAAGTTCGCACCCCCATGTGAAATTAGATTTTGAATCCCCTCACGGATATAAAAAAAATAGAAGCCTACTACTACTGAGGGTTCAAACCAATTTAGGAGGTCAGTTTGATCTACACGTACGTACACACACATACCTACACACACGCACACAATGGAAGATAGGACAACCAGCAACCGCTGACTAAGGCCTTGTTCACGCATACATTAGAGGGGATTAACCAGCAACCGCCTACTAAGCTTCTGTCTACGAACTCACAAACACATTACGTCATAAAGTAAGACACAAAAGAAAGGAATTGAGTTAAACAAATATATTAACAGGAACAGCAATACAACCATATACAAACGAGAGTGTTACAGCAAAAATGTTCGGTCCGACGGTCAGAGCTGACTGCTGGAAACTTCCTTCTCCAAAAGGCACTACCTGCTCCTATTTATAGCTGGGAGAGTCCATGCGTGCGTGAGTAAATTACCATAACACTATCTATCTCTTCAGATCTAATTCTCTCTCTCTCTCTCTCTCTCTCTCTCTCTCTCTCTCTCTCTCTCTAGCTATCTATCTAGTTCGCTCTTTATATCTGTCTATCTATCTATCTATCTGCTCCTATTTATAGCTGGGAGACTCCATGCGTACGTGGGTAAATTACCATAACATATATATATATATATATATATATATATATATATATATATATATTGTATATAAACGATACTTTAATGTAGCATCAGAAAGAGACAGTTGAAACTTCTTGCTCACATGATATGGAAAGAGAGCTTTGAAAATCTGACACTCACTGCTCATACAGTAGGCAAGAGGGGGACAGGTGTGAAGTGCATAACATTATAACAGGCTTATGTAAACGGCTGACAGAACCGAGATAAGGAGATATAGCAAGAAGGTATATTTTACTAAGGGCTATAAAAAAACGTTTGGAGAGCTATAATCGCCCACGTTCTGAAGGGACACGGCACATAGAAGAAGTCGGAATAATTCAGTGAATAAAAGAATAAGATTTACATCCGAACTTCAAATAACAATTTCGACCTTTTGTTTTATTCGAAAAATATTGATTCTTAAAGTTCATTTCAGTATCTGTTCTTTGATTTCTTTAGCATGAAGCTAATCGGATATATATTTTTTTCCTTTCCGTCTTTTTTTTTTCAATTTAAGCAATTTAATTTTTGGTCATAAAAAAAATCGATGAATTAATTTGATTAGAATGAATCAAGAAATGTCAATTTTACGCATAATGCGTGATTTTTTTTTATTCATTTAGCTGAAGAATTAAATTTACGTAAAAAATCAATAGTCATTTATTACGAAAAAAGACTGTCTCCGAGAAAGACTGTGGACAATAGGATATGCGTCATCAAAGGAGACGTTTTACAGTTAGATTTTTGGCCAAAATGTTTCGGTGGAAACGATCAGAGTACTTTGATACGAAGCGAATCGGACTACATAGATCTAGCTTTATTTTATTTTTGTACAATCACGATATGTAAAGACAGACATGAGTTCTGTTATATATACAGGGTGCGATGGATAAATTGTCTAAATTGTGCAAAACTGAAAATAACACTGACATCTCATTTTAACAGATAAATTTACCAAAATTACACCAAAAATATCTAGAAATACTAAAGAGTAAAATTAATCGTTAAAATGTCCACTGGCTAAAACCACGGCTTCCAGGCGACTTCGGAATCTGCTGCAACTCTTCTCGACAGTTTCCTTGTTTATGTTGGTGAATGGTACCATAATCATTGTCTTCAGTTCATCTTTGGTAGTACAAGGAATTTTGTTGGATTCTCACTCGACTGTGCTCCGCACACAATAATCAAGGAAGTTGCAGTCTGAGGAGATAGGTGGCCAGATGTAAGGGGTGATATGGTTGTGGAAATTGTCTGACTACCATGACTGTATTCTCCTGTTTGTGTGGCATGGTGCAGTGTCCTGTTGCCTAACATAGTGCCTTGAGGCAGCCACCCCTTGATCCAGGGCAGCACTAGCTCCTCATGGCCCTTAATGTAAGCCTCCGTGTTGAGTCTGTCCTGTGGGAACATGAATGGAAGCATAACGTCACTATCACCAATGATCTCTCCAAACACCTTCGTAATCACCACTAGACTGGTTGAACTCTTTCCGCATCCTCTGCCCAGTCATCAGATTGAGACCCAAACACACTAAAATGTTCGTATTGGAGCTCACGATACGAATGCCAAGCAATACAGCATGCCGTTTCCAGATTTCTCACGGAGTGAATTGCGTCATGGTGCTCTTTTTCTCAAAGACGGTGCCCAACTGCCTCTACTATACTGTGCAGTCGACAAAATAAAAAAAACAACGCGCATGCGCAAAATTAAAAATATAAAATGACGACAATTTACCCATCACACTGTGTGTGTATATATATATATATATATATATATATATATATATATATATATATATATATATATATATATATATATATGGGGGTGTAAGGTAAATTATAACTACCATCTCAACCACTTCATGTCAGGACATTAACATCCTGACTTTAACCCTTTCGTTTATGTGGCGCTCTTGCCTTGTATATTATCCAATTGTATTTTTCATGTGATTCTCTCTGTAAGAATTGGAAACCATTTCTTAATATGAAAACCAAGACAGGGCTTTATTTAAACATCAGTTATTTTTTTAAACTGTTGTCAAAATCGAAAAGATGTTTTTCGTTTTATAAAGGCACTTAGTTTGCATACGAATTAATTTCTGCAAGATCTGGGAGCGTCTGTCGAAGCAAGCAGTTATCATAGCCTTAATATTATGTGTTTGAGACATTCATTTCTTATTATTTGTTATTTAATTTTGGCTTTTCCTTTATTGTTGTGTTTATTTTATTTTCTCCGATTTCTTTCATTCCCTGTTTGTATTACCGTAACTTCAATTGATACTTCAGCATAGTCCTTTTTTTTCTTTGTGTAGACAAGACAGGTTCTTTTTGTAAAAAATCATTTCGAAACAAAGAAAACTGGAAATTTTATAAACCTAAAAAAATTGACATTATTCCAGACAAACAAACATAAATCTATGAAGAAGGAGGAGGAAGCGGAGGAGGAAGCGGAGGAGGAGGAGGGGCTTGTGCACGTGACGCTCAAACAATATGAAGCCATCTTCAGATTTCGACTCTGTGGCTGCCGGCGTCTCTGAGAAGTGAAATCGAAGAAGGAAGCAGTTTCGATCTGAAACATCTCCCACGCAAATGAGCAGCCTCGTATTCTTTTCTCTATTTCCTCTCTCGAAACGCTTGGGTAAATCTCCCATTCGTACTAATTCTACAGGCCCACCCATCCACTTTTTTTTTCACCAGCCGTCTTCCCGGAAAGCTACCATTTTTTAACAATATGTTGCCGTGAAAGCCGAGCTGTTCTCACAACTTCCGGTTTCTGCGCAGGAATGCAAAGTATGAAGAATGCTGCGCACAGGGGAATAACACAGAAAACGACGAGAAGAATGCGCGAAGGTAGTCGAAAGAAAAAGTTTTGATGAAATGAAATCAAAAAGAGGTGGAAACAGAAAAGGAACAACGCTTTACAGAAATGGAAATCCTCAAGGCTGACTTAGTTTGCTTCAGTTGGATTTAAGTTGCCTGCTTTTAATGAATTATTTCAAGGTTCTTCTCTGTTGTCATGCAAAAATGCCACTTTTGCAATAGACTCTCTATCTGTCTGTCTGTTTATCTCTCTCTTTCACTCATACACGCACGGTATGCATGCATTTCAATCTATATACACACACATGTACATATATATATGTTCGTCTGTTGTATATATATATATATATATATATATATATGTATATATATATATATATATATATATATATATATATATATATAGATAGATATATATATATAGATATATTGTTATATAAATATATATGTATATATGTATATTTAATGTCATCCACAGACTGTTTCGCTGTATCACAGATCATCAGTGTGGCTAGATATCTGGTTGCTTCAACCCTGGATCGAAACCCGATTGATTCGGCAACTGTCGGATTTTTTCCCCTAAGCCACGGTTGGAAGAAAGGCGAATTTTTACCTACTTACTTTGGGAATAAGCACGCCAATGACTGGCAGTGCTCAGTTCAAGTAAGTGGGAGAGCCTTGTAATATTAGTAGTAATAATCATTGTTTACAAATTCCCACTTATCTTCCATGAGTGCACAACCGAATTTAAGTTTTTCGGGTGCGTATACATTGTCATATATATATATATATATATATATATATATATATATATATATATATATATATATATATATATATATATATATATGTGTGTGTGTGTGTGTGTGTGTGTGTGTGTGTATGCAGGTGTGCAGTAAAATAGGAAAGAACACATTAGGTAGATAATCCGGTTTTCCTTAGTATTTAGCTTTATTTTCAAAAAGACAGTGCTCCATACAGAAGTAGAGCTTATATTATAATAATATTTTTAGTTTTTAAAAATATGACAGCTTCGCTACATAAGAGTTCTCATCGAGAGCCGAGACCCCTAACATAATTTTTTAAGTTATGTAGTGTTAAGGTGTCTGAATATATATATGTGTATGTGTGTGTCTGTATATACACACACACACACACACACACACACACACACACACACACACACACATATATATATATATATATATATATATATATATATATATATATATATATATCAAGCATATATTGTTAAATATAACAGACAACGAATGTCTATTATGTTTGATCATGAGCCGTTCTCAGCTCCGTATAGTGGCTTTAGTTTCGGGAGAATATTAAGACAAAAACTGTTCAACATTTGGATATTATTTTTTATTATACTGTTCCTCGATCTAAGCTTTCGCCTCACATGAGCCATCATCAGAGTGGTTATATGCACATTACAACGGAGATTTGCATTTCAGACCAGAACATATTACAATGCATTTTAACACATGGTTCATGGCTCATGTACGACATCCTAGAACCACATTACGAATTTACGACCTGCGTCTACTATTCCGTGACCATTATCGTCGCATTACAAATTCATATGTAAACATACCAATATGAACAACTATTTTGTCTATATTTCTTTATTTTCTCCAAAATATATTTTACAATATATGTTTAAATAATGATCTGCTGCTCCAATACACGATATATATTTATATATATATATATATATATATATATATATATATATATATATATATATATATATATAGTTTATTTGGGGAGCAAAACGGCTGACAAAGTACTGTGACTAAGCTTTTATATTTAATTTTTCTTTTATTCGAATAAGTGTTTTCTTTTCTGGACATACAATACGTAGAACTGTCCAAATGTTCTTTTAAATCCGAGCGCTTTCGGCAATTCTATTAGCCATTATAAAGCGCTCGGATATATGAATCATTCGGACCGTTTTTACACCGTTTTTATGTCCAGAAAAGAAAACACCTATACGAGCACAATAAATATTGAATAAAAGTTTAATCGCAGTACCTTGTCAGTCGTTTTAAATACATAATATTACATACATATATATATATATATATATATATATATATATATATATATACAAGTATAGAATTGGTATATACGGAATAAATTCCAATAACCAAAATTACTATTCTTAAAAGAGTGCTCAATACAGAGTAGAGCAAATATAATTTATTCGAAAATTATAGCATAAATATTTTATAAAATCACTGCAAAATAGCCATTATGTTTGAACACGTCTGGTGTCCTATCAAGTTATGGTGTTGAACCAGAAGTGTTGAAACAAAATGGCTATTTTTGTAGTAATTTTATAACATATTTATGTTATAATTTTCGAAGAATTTATATATATATATATATATATATATATATATATATATATATATATATATGAAAGATTTCTCAAAGTTACTTGTAGAAAAAAGACAATATGTACAAATGTAAAAGACAATAGGAAAACTGTAGTATTAGTTTGTTTGAATTTATTTCTATATGAGTAGATTTTTAGTTGTTTCTGTGTGATGTCTCTTTTGTGCTCATAGATGCGGGGTTTTTTTTGTTGTTTTGTTTTTAATTCTGCTTGTTTCTCCAATATATTGGGTGGAACAGTTTTGGCAAATGGTTGAATGTGTCAAGACAACAATTTCTACACGTGAAAGAACTTGACCTAATTTTCAGTTGAAAGTATGAATACAATAGCGTTTTCTAAATTCTGGTTGCTAAGGACATTTTATTTGTTGTTAATAGTTACTTTGTTTTCAATAAATTCATTTCGTTTTTGCCTTGAAAAAGTTCACATTGGACGAAACGCGTCGGCTAATGATACAGTTTTCCTATAATCTTTTACCTTTATACATACATGCATATATATATATATATGTATATATATATATATATATATATATATATATATATATATATATGTATGTATAAGATTTAAGAAACAGCAGATATTTTTTAAATAATAATGCACAATATTAAAATGATATTATATGAAAAGATCACTTAACTTTTAAATATCAATTTTATCCCGATATCGATGTTTATTGATAAAATTTACAGTCTTCAGGGGTTGTGGTATTAAACAGTATTTCCAATTTAAAAAATTTTTTTTTACTAATAATAAGATATAAAAAAGACGCGAAATAAAGTGAAAAAATTGCAAAAAATATAATATCAATATATATATATATATATATATATATATATATATATATATAGGATAAAAATATATTTATTAGGTATGCTATAATTATGGGTTAATCAGGGATGGAGCGTATATAAATATAAAAATAGACATTGAGTTTAAAACCCAGTAGAGACAATGTTTCATGGTTAAATGCAATCTTCAGGCCACACACACACAAACACAGAGACACAGACACACACACACATACATATATATATGTACATATATGTACACATTTTACACACACACACACATATATATATATAAACAGTCTGTCTGTGGATGACAATATATATGCTCCAGAAAAATTTATTTCGGTTGAGCTCTCTGGGGAGGATGTGTGGGTTTGTAAACAGTGACTATTACGGCTAATAATGCAAGACTCTTCGGTAAATCGAATCGAGTTCTCTCAGTCACTGTGTATTTATCTAAAAATAAATACGCTTAAATTCACCTTCTTCTCTGCCGTGCGCCAACGGCTTCAGGGTAAAATTTCCGACTGACGCGAATTCAGCCGGTTTTCGATTCTAGCCAGAGGCAACCGGATGTCTAGCCACACTGATGAGCTGTGAGACAGCGAAACAGTCTGTCTGTGGATGACAATATATATATATATATATATATATATATATATATATATATATATGTGTGTGTGTGTGTCTGTAAAATGTGTATGTATATAAATTTAAATATAAATATATATATATGTATATATACAATTTTAATACATATCATTTATATATTATATGAGCGGTACTTATTGGAAAGCGCTCAATATCAGTGATAGAGCTATTCTTCTTTATTAGATGACATGCGTGATGCATACTTGGGCTAACATGAGACTTTTCGAATCGTGATTGCCTTGTCAGTAGTAATTCCCACAATAGACTACCGTTACTTTCTGCTGTAGACTGGATGCCAAGCAAGAATATAGGGTCATGTCTGTCCTGCTATTAAACCCATGGAGACAGATTCATACCTTTCTCAAAGTGAATGCAACAAACTCGACTGGAGCTTGAACACCACTCTCTGATTACTCTTTCCGAGACGCCACCTACACATCCATGTAAAACCAGGTTATATTTTTCGAGCGAATAACCTGGGAATCAACTAACTTTTTTTTAAATGTATCAATATTACTATTATTTGGTTTATATATATATGTTGGATGTAGCAGAACTGGGGTGGTTTGTCGGCATGCCTCGCGAGTTCAAATCCCGGCCGCTGTCGTTTACGTTCGCAGAAATACCCTCCGGAAATGTATGTATTCAATTTTTCTCCGACCAGCTACGGATTAAATAGACTGTGGTCTCCAGCCTTAGTTCGCTGCCAGTCTAGGAAAGGGAAAATTCTTAAAATCTGAGAAAAGTTTGAATACTTTTTAATACACTGTGCACCATTTCTCCATTATAAGCCTTTTCGGAAATATGTGCGCGGCTCTCCACAAGAATTCAATATTAGAATTAAATCATATGTATTTTTTAGTCTAGTCTCCTTATATCATGGAATCGACAAGAATTCACTATATATATATATATATCTATATATGTAAACAATAGAAATTATTAGGATGATTTGAAATAATCCTAATTAAGTAATTCATCGAGTGTATAAGAATCCTCAACAGAATGCAGAAAGCACTGGACATTCAGCAGTACGCATCCACTACCGAGAATCGAACTCGGACCGTTACGATAGGGCACAAGCGTCATACCATATCATGACGAAGAAGTAATTAATTAGACTCGATATAGCTCCGCTCGTCACAAATTCCGTAGTGTAACTAATCCGAGTTTCGCTTACCCATATGACTGTGCCCCCACGAGCCACAACTATTATCCCCAAGTCGATCCATCCGGAGCATTAGAAGCCGGTTCAAGCAAGGATATACAAGTGATTATTAGGAGGATTTGAGATAATCATAATTAAGTAATCCATCGAGTCTAGAAGACACCTCAACAGAATGCAGAATGTACTGGACGTTCGTTTCGTCCTATATTTGGGACTCATCAGAACTGATGAATTACTTAATTATATATATATATATATATATATATATATATATATATATATATATATATATATATATTAGTTGAGCAAGAATTCTTTCAAAGTCGCCTGAAGGAACCTTTTCTTCAATCCATCAACATGGCTGATACTAACCTCTATGAAACCAACACGTTACGCCTTCTCAGACTAACATTATCGGCTGAGATGAAGTGAAAAGATTATATTGAATCCATTGATAGGTCTGCTGCTAAAAAAGGTCGTTCACTGTGTCATGCTAGACAATTTCTCTTTCCAGAATCTCTTACGACTACCATTCGTCCATCTTGATTATTGCTACCACATATGGCCCAATGTTCCTGCTCTCTATTTAGAGATTCTTGATAAAATCCAAAGATGTGATATTATTAATCCCGACCTGGCGTCTCGGCTTCAGTCACTTTCCCCATCGCCGATATGTAGCCTCTCTGTGCCATTTCTATAAATACTTTCATGGTAATTGTTCTACGCTATGTTGCTTATATTTTATGTATTTAAGTGCAGTTTTAGATTGGCGCAAGGTCTCACCAATTTACAGCTGAATTAGCCTGATATAACCGTAAGTTCTATGCTAACAGTTTCTATTCTCGCACTCCTCGCTTGTGGAACTCTATCCCGGCATTATGCTTTTCTGCTAACTTTGATTTTCAGAAATTTAAATGCAAAGTCACTCCCAGTTATCTAATGTCTTCTTGATTACTATTCTATTGTTCTTAATAATGTTTTTCTTTTTCTTTCCTATTCTTTCTCACTCAGTAACCACTTGTGTCTTAGTGGCTTTACTGCCTTGTATGGGGTGAATTCGGTTAAAAAAAGCATGTTTTGTTGAATAATATTAATAAGAGCTGTCTGTCTATCCAATGTTTTAAAAACGTTCAAATTTCTGAATTAGTTGTTTTATATAATCGCTACATTAACCAAAGTTCATTTTCCCCCGAGTACTTTCAAATGTTGATACATTCGTTTTAAAAAGCGTATGTATCAACATTCGAAAGTACTCGGGGGAGGAAAGCAAAATAAGGAAGTGGATATTACATAAGAATTCAACACTCTTCTTTATTTTTCAGGAGATATCTTAATAGTTTCATTCTTAGGCGGATTTTCATGTTCTTTTATACTTTGCTGAATGTTGTTACAGCACCTGACCCACACCTAAGACATTTTTTAATGACTAACTTGAATTTCTACCAGTCTTTTCTGACAAGAGACTTCTGTTATATAGCAAAAGTAGAGTAATGGATAGCAACTCGGATTGAGGAATCGAATTCACTTACGTGCAAATAGCCTTGGGAAAGGTATGAATCCTCTTCTTCTCTCCCTAGCTACGGGTAAATAGCAGGACAGACCGGGTTCTATAGCCTTGGATGGCAACCGATCTACAGCAGAAAGAAATGGCAACCTACTGTGGCAAAAAATGTGCCTCGTCAGTCATGTATCGAAAGATACATGATCGCCTAAGCGTGTATCACGTATGGCACATAACTGACTGATCTAATATATTATAAAATTAATTGCATACCTGATCATACACTCTGTTACTTAACACTATGTTCAAAGACATAATCAAAACCCATCTCCTTAAAGTGATGCCTGAGAGACCCGACGTCGGGGAGCGTTTGGAAAGAATAAATTTTGAAAGAGCCTGTTCTTTGTCCAGCTCAGTTTTTCTTCTTACTGCACAAAAATGAACACCTCCACCAACGTATTTTTTTTTTTTTTTTTTTACTAATTTTCACCCGGTAAAAAACATCAAGAGCCAGTCAAGGTAGAAGGTTAGCCATGAAATATCGTTAATTATCATTTCACTGTGAAATCCTTGGGAATGTGGGGTACGATCTACATCTTGGATCCTGGGGCGGTAGGCGAGAAGTAAAAGCGAGGGATTGATGCTGATGTGCTTGAACGGTTTACCGGTGTTCGGGGGCCAAATGCACTCTGAATAAAAGAATGTATTTACGCCTAATGTTGTTTAGCAGAATTAGGCGCAAATTATCGGCTGAATGTCTGGTGTTTAGGAGAAAAGAAAGAAGTAAAACGAAAGCAAGAAAAGAGATGGAGTGAAAATGAAGCTGGAGGAGTTTGGTAAACAGAAAATGGACGCCAGTTTATCATTTTCTAACGTTCTGGACTTGCTACTGGAAACATCGGATTTTTTTTTTCTCCACAGACCTGAATCATAAATATCTGTCTATATTTCTGAAATGAGGTATTGTAATTATTTACGCTATTTGCAATGTTTGGACTGTTATCCTCATCTATGTTGCCATATTCACAACGTTTCGATCGTTGTACGCTCTAGCCTTCTTCAGGTGATTGGAATTTCGTACCGAACCCCTTATTTAGTCCACCGGGGTTGATTGTTCTAGTTCCATAGTTTACTTCGATTAAAAGTGTGTGTTTTTTTTGGTGGGTGTCTTCTATTGTCTTTGAAAAGAATGATTTCTGTAATATTTAAGAGTGACTAAAAGTAAAACCGCTGGTGGAGTTGTACAAGAGACCCTACGACCAGAAAAAAATATTTGTTTCATATTATTATAGATGAAGCATTTCAGATCACGGATATTAAAAGATAATTATTAAAATTTATAAAGCTTCTCGTTTGCTATGTAAATTCATTATATATTGGTCTCCCTACGGAAGCCAAAAATAAAAATGCACATAAGGCACAATTTTTTTGATTTTTTTTAAAATTTTTAATTGAAATGCTTAATCGATGAAAAAAGAACTCCGGATTAAAATATTCATTATTTTTCTTTTTAATTCTTTTTACATTTTAAGAAATCATGTGGTATGAGCGTGTTTTGTTTTAGCTTTCGTAGGAAGTTACGTATAGTGAACTTACGTAGCAAACTGGACTCCTGTTCAAAATTGTATAAGATTTATTAGATGCATAATTTTAAATATTCGTGATCTGCATATTAATAGGAAAAATATATAGAAAAAATATTTTCTCTTGTCGCAGTTTCTACTGAACAAATCTTTGTAAAAAAAATGTAACGCCTTTATGTTGAATTGAAAGTAAACTTAAAGGTTTCCTTTTTGACATTTGAGAAAATTATGCTCGTTCTTTTTATTATATTCATCATAAATTTGTCTGTGAAAATTTTAACATCACTGTGAGAATTGTGTAAATAGTTGTCATGTAAGCTATGTGTTGTATCCTTAAAGATGTTATAAAAGACAAAGGAGGTACGCGAGTGAAGGAAGAGCAACATGCGCGTAGATGAACGAAAGAGAGGTTTATTGTAAAAGAGAATACACTACTGAAAGACAGGGAATCGAGTGGCACGCGAGTAATTCCCGA
>OZ038483.1:76274793-76307293 GCA_964036315.1 Acanthosepion esculentum
AACGCGTAATGCATATGATGTGCGTTTGTAGTAGAGAAGATTGCGCGGCTCGCGGAACCTGAATGCAATGCTGTCGGGAGCTCCGTCTCCTGACTGGATCACCCATGGCGGTAATGATTCAAAGAAGGGACCAGACTAAGCCCGATCCAACGCCCAGCCAACGGTCAAGGAGACATTTTACATACGAGAACAAGTCGGCTGCCTGCCTGTCAAGCCCCGAATTGCCGTAGCGAATCCTGTCAGCTGAAGTGTGTGTGCCATGGCGTGGAGACCCATGAACAGCCACAAACAATTCGCAGCCAAGACATTCATGCTCAAAGAATGTTCCTCTTCTCACGATAAGACCCATTTCATAAAGAAGGCAAGGATGAGCGCCCCAATAGTTGACGAGTTCCGTTAACGACGAACATACAGCATAGGTGTAGATCTGTATCTACCTATGTCTCTGCTGTTTCCCTTCAGGTCTTGGGCAATCATGGCTCTTACTTTTTCTGTCTTCTACTGCTCGAAGTGGTTATTTCCTCTTCATTACCACATTTTGTCAGTAAAGTACTTGTTTTACCATCGACTTGTTCTCTTTGCTTTCAATATGCCCTATAAATGTTAACTTCTCCAAGCCTTCTTTCCTTAGTATGCCTTCCCCAAAAGTGGAACTATTTATTTTTGATTTGCTGTAATAGTTTCTTTGTAGGGACTATTTTTTAATACTTTCGGCTTCCTCAAATAATCTGTACATATTGTTAATATTCGCCGGCTTTTCTTCATCTATGACAAAATTGTCCCGCATTCACTTCTCTGTAGCAGATTAGGCATTACGAGTTCGAACAACTCATGACAATGATTTGAAGGCCTTTGTGCGCTAACCGTAACTGTCGCCATGCAGTGGCGCGAAATCTCGTTGCCATGGGCAACATGCCAAGCATTTGCGGTCGTCGATGAAGCCAAGTGGCTCGCATTTATGTCAAGTGTGACTTTGGGCTGCCTTTCCATTAGTTCTGCAGCCAGTACAGGCAAGCAGACAACGCAGTGTCATAATATGGATGCTAAAGGCTAGGTGGGCTGAGGAGGCGTGATTGGCACACGAGAGGGAGAAAATAGGTGAGCCGGCAGAAGACGAATGAAAAGATGGAGGACGAAAACAAAAGAAAAAATAGACAAATGGACAAATAAAGACAGTAATCAAGTGAATGTCAGTTAATGTCTGTGAACGATTGTTTTTGCCGGAAAGGGAGGGGCCAATTAGACGGGTCTAATTATGATCATGGTTGTAAATATCCAATATTAAAACGCTTAAAATGTTTGATAAATTTTTAAATAAATATATATATATATATATATATATATGTGTGTGTGTGTGTGTGTGTGTGTGTGTGTGTGGTGGGAGGAGAGAGAATGGGGTAACGGTTAACAAACAATCTTGCTTCGCAGATGATTACAAGTTAGTTCCGTCCTCACTGAGTGCCCCATAAATATGGCTTTTTATATAACTAAGTTCCGATTGATAAATAATAATAATAATAATAATAATAATATTAATAATAATAATAATATTAATAATAATAATAATAATAATATTGGCCCTGAACAATGCCATCAAAAACAGGTTACATAAAACACAAGGTGGGCACCACAAAATAACCAATGTGCATAAATAGATGGTTATGCTAGGTTTAGTTACTTAATGAAACGACATATCAACACTTGGGCTATTTACAGTCAAATACAAATCTTGTAAGACACATATCACAAGTAATTAACCGATAGGTAGGTATAGATCCAGTTTTACATTAGAATCGACAAAGTACATAGAGATGCGTTTTAAACTAGAGTGAAAAATGATCATTCGTCCGGTGTGTGCGAGGGTCAAAGTTTTCGTCATAGGTTAGGTTTACACGAGTGTCAAAAACGTTAGCCGCAGACTTACATGCAAGCTAAAAAGGTAGGCAAAGTCCCGTTTACGCGAGAATAAAAAAAAAAGGTAGATATACGTCCCGTTTACACGGGAGTGAAAAAGGTAGATATATGTCCCGTTTACACGTGAATCAAAAAGGCCGACATATGTCTCGTTAACACGAGAGTCAAAAAGGTCGACATACGTCCCGTTTTCAAGAGAGTCAAAAAGGTCGACATACGTCCCGTTTACAAGTGATTCAAAAAGGCCGACATACGTCTCGTTTACACGAGAGTCAAAAAGGCCGGCATACGTGCCGTTTACACGAGCGTGAAAAAGGTAGGCATATGTCCCGTTTACAGAGAATTAAAAAGGTCGACATACGTCTCGTTTACACGAGTCAAAGTTGTTGACATTACATCCCGTTTACGCAAGATTAAAAAAAAAGGCTTAAAAGTAACAGAGAGGTGTAACAAGAAGACAAGTGTAAAAAGCAAGTCTAAACAGATCAGCAGGTAAGTCGTAAAGGAGTAGACAGGCGTAAAAAGAAGACGTAAAATGACTGGAAAGGTTTAAATGAAGTCGTAAAGAGGAATAGAAAAGTGTAAAAAGAAGACGTAAAAATCAAACGATAATAACGAATATGCCACTCTTTTATAAAAATACAAATACTTTGCAAGATAAACATATGAATACTCTCTCCTGTTGTGTGCCTAAGGCACACGAAATTAAAGGTTCATAATATTCTCAATGCCAGCCTCGTGATGGCGGTATAGAGAATCTGCAATCAATTCTAAGATTTTCAGTTGTCTGTCTCATTAGGCCAGTTCGTAGAGGCTCGAACAATTGAGAAGAGGAGAATTGTAAATAATTTTGTATTGATGAGATTGTGGGCATTTCGATTTTAATGATGGCGGCGTGATTGTTTATTGTACACCAAAGATAAAAAAGAAATCGTCTGTGGTTGTCGGGAATGATTAATTAGTTCACTTCAAGGCAAGAAGAGTGGTGGTGGTAATAAGAGGAAGTTAAAGAAATCGTGGGGAATGAAGAAAGGAAGAAGTGAAATATAATATATGGAAAGGAGAAAGACAAAAAGAAAAAGAAAGAAATAGAAGAAAAAACAAAAGTAAGGAAGATAGAACAAATGAAGAAGGAAAGGGGAGAAAAGAGAAAAATAACAGAAGGAACAAAAAGGAAGGAAGGAAGGAAGGAAGGAAGGAAGGAAGGAAAAGGGAAAGAAAGACGGGGAGAGAATCAGGTGGATAGAAAATGAAACTAGAAATAAAGGAAGGAAAATAGATAAAGTAAAGAAAGAAAAAAAAGAGCGAAATGGAAAGTGTAGCAGAAAAAACTTTGAAAAATCGAGGAAGGAAAAAAAGGAAGAAAAGTAAAAGAATTGAAGATAGAAAAGAACGAAAGAAAAATGAATGAAAGAAAGATTAAAGAACAGGAGGAAAGGAGAAGTGAATTAAATCAGAAAATAAAAAGAAAGAAGAAAATAGAGAAAGAAAAGAAGAAAAAGAAAAAAAAAGAAAATAGAATTAAACAAAAAAATGAAGGGAAAGAAAAGACAAATAAAGGAAGGATGGAAAACGAATGAAACGGGGAAAAAAGCAATGAAAGAAAGTGAAAAACAATATGGAAGATACGAACACTGATGAGCGAGAAAGAAGCGAACAAAAATTATGAGCAACAATAGCTTTTCTTATACACCTAAATAAGTTGCGGAAAACAGAAGATCAAAAAACCAATCGTAAATAGCGAATTCATCAATATATATATACTTCTGAAATCTAAATGTACGGACATATACTTCTAATATATAGTTAAAAAATATACAAATATATATATATATATATATATATATATATATATATATATATATATATATATATATATATATATATATATAAAATACTTCTAAATTCTTACCTGGCACAATCGGGCCAGATAGTTAAAATTTAACTTAATATTATTTATACTATTTATATTCGGACAGTTGTCCTCATCTTTGTTGTTTTTCTCACAACGTTTCGACTGTTGTACCTTTAGGCCTTCTTCACGTGTATATCGATCTGGGTAACCTACAGGGAATTCCGAACTGAACCCTTTATTTAATCTACGCGGGTAGAGGATGATCCCGAAATGCGATTTCAAGGTTGGGAACACTAGAATCAAACAGACGCAGAAAGTTAAACATCTGAGAAGAGTCTTGACAGAGGATGGTAAGTGCGACACTGAGTTCCGTAGGCGTATTGGGATGGCCGAGGACCCATTCCAAAAGTTGGGTAGAGTATTGCGAGACAGGAGGATTTCTTTGGTAACAAAGAAAAGAATACCGAGCTGTTATGTGACATCTGTCCTTCTTTACGTCAGCGAATGTTGGACGATTTCCTCAGAGAGGAAGAAGAGACTCGAGGCGACGGAGATGTGGTTCTGCAGAAAGATGCTGAGGATATCATGGATCGAGCGTGTGAGCAACGATGAAGTCTTAGAGAGGTTGCAAACAAGGAATATATCAGGAAGAGGCAGGTAAAGTTTCTGGGACACATAATGAGGAAGGAGGGCTTGGAGAATCTGATACCCACGGGAAAGAGAGAGAGATAAGGGAAAACAACGCGTGATGTACCTAGCGGGCTTAAGCAAGTGGATGACAGAACGTGGTCTGGGGGAGGAAGCAGAGGGAGGGAACTTGTTGAGAGCTGCAAGGAATAGAGGGAGGTGGAGAGCCATGATCGCCTACGGCCTGAAAGGACATGGCACATAAAAAGAAAAAAAAAGGGGGTAGACTGTCTTCATTTCACTGCTCATGTTTAGGAATATCGTTTAGTTCTTATTTTATTTAGTACTAGTGGGTAAACGCGTTAGATTCTGAATTTGGCGACATAGTGGTTGCGAGTTCAATCCTTAGTTCGGCCAATTTGCACTTGCATTCAGTAGAATCGGGCGAACAGGTCTAAATAAATTCTGTCTTTTCGTTATTTCTCTGTCCCTGTAAGTATCAGATTTTCCAAGCCTTCTTTTCTCATTATATACCGCAGAAATTTCATCTCCCTTGCTGATGTTAATAAGTTTCCATTTTGTTTACATTTTCTCCAAAACAATGTCATTGCTCCCTTGTTCGGTCCATGGTATCCTCAGCATCTTTCTGTAGAACCACATTTCTGTAGGTTCTTTTCTTCATATGCGAGGAAATTTTCCGGCATTCACTGCCATACAGTAGGATAGATTTCACGTAATAGCTCGCAACAAGTATGAAAAAAAACAGCTATATTTGAAGAACTGAAATTTCAACTCACGTGTACGTCCATACAGAGTAAAACTCGCCTATTATTCATTTATTTTTAAGTAACAGCATGTCTTATTATATTTCTGCTTTTTCTATTGTTAGTTTGCGCATACCTTACGCCGTGCCAATACCTCCTAAATAATGAATTGGCAAACTTGGACAAGTGTACCCGCAAAAAAATTAAATATTATTATTTGTTTATTAGACTGTTTCTTTACAAGAATAATTTCATGTTTACAATATTCTAAAAACTAATACAATTAGAACTAATGTAATGCAATATTTATCATTTACCAATTCATAAATAAATAAATATGAAAATAATTTTTATCCATATATTGATTAAAATTTGCTAAATTATTAAAATATGTGAACCAACTCTAAGGAAATCCTTATTATTTACCATTTTAAAAATTCGAGTCGATTGGCAATTAGCCGATGTTTTGCCAACAATTCCAACAAACACTATAATGAATAAATAGTGTAAATAAAAATACTAATAATGTTTATTATTTGTTTTGTCAGTTTCCAAGAACAAAGAAAATGGAAAAGTTCACTTTCATATGTTTACGTTTTTATTAAAATTCTAATCACCGCTTTTTAAAATAATAAACATTACCGAGGGAGTGAAGGTAGTTAACATAAAAGCGGTGTTAAGGGAAAAAAAACCGTCCGTTTGACACTGTTATTCCGTTTTGATCGACGGAAAAGTTATACCAGAGACACTACTTGTTTCAGTGTGAAAAAGAAAGAAGAAAGAGAAAGGAAAAGAAAGAAAAATAGAAAAGAAAGAAAGAAAGAAATGATAGAAGAAGCGATAACACACATGTGCTCAACGTCTGTTTCAATGAAATGGAAAAAACTTGTCATTTTCAAATTTGTTTATATATACCCTCTTACTTCTTTAGATAATTACCAGCATTTATACTTACGATTGTTATTGCAATATTTGTGTAAAGTTGTTATTGAAAAATACTTAACTATATCAATCGGGGAATATCCACGCGTATTTTATTGTCGTAGAACTCGCAAGCATCTTATTCAATAATCAAGGATTACAGCCGCATCAAGTTGAAACACCCGTTCCCGTACAATCACCGAAGTTAAGCAACGTTGAGCCTGGCCAGCATCTAAATGGTTGACCGCTTGGGAATACCAGGTGCTGTAAGCTTGGATGTGCAGGTGGCGTGTCGGATAATGGTTCGAAATTGTTAATCGGAAAACCAAGTTCCAATTCCGGTTGTGTTCATTTATATTCCCTTACACGCAAATACCCTTGGGAAAGATATGAATCCACCTCTTCTCCTTCCAGCTATGTGTTAATTAGTAAGACTCGTATCACTAAATCATTATTATCTAAAAAAAAAAAATTCTTACAATCAAAATCTACTTTCTGGCTTTAAATAACCTGCAATGGGTCGATAGGTCGTAGAAAACGAATCAATCAATCGCTTATTAATTTAAGAATTATGTTTCATCAAGAAATTCAAATGGTAAAACTGAATTTTTTTTTTATTTGGTCATGTTTTTTTATTTTTAAGGATGTCAGTTGTCAGTTATCTCCTAATAAAACCTAAATAAAGGGTTCAGTTCGACGTTCCAACCACCTGAAGAAGGCATACAACGGCTGAAACGTTGTAATAGATATGGCGACAAAGATGAGGACAATAGTCCGAATAATGTAAATAGTGTGAAACTTCAATGGCTTACAATTGGTTACTATCTCTCCTCTCTTTTACTCTGGCCTTGTATCAAAATGACAAAATGAAATAAATGATTAACCTTGCTTTTTCTATTCTATCTTCCAGTAATATATTGTCTCACAGGGCAGGTTAGTGACAAGAGAGACACGGGAAAGTGTCGAATAACCTGCCTAGCGAGCTTGTCTAAATGGACGACAGAACAGGGAAAAGAAGGGATAACGAAAAAAACAAATCTGCAAAGACAGAAAGTTGTTGAGAGCTCTGATCACTCACTTCCTGAAGGATACATAGTAGTTAATTTTCACTTACGGTGCCTCGGTGTGGGGTAAACGTTAGCAAGGCAGGTCTGGCTGACAAGGAATATGAAGATATCTATCGAAGCGCCGTGGGGGTTAGAGAGCGTCGATCATGAAGAGAAAAGTCCATATTCGAAGACAGTTATTGATAAATTTATTGTTTACTAGAAGGACCCGTGAAAATTTTTTTCCCGTTTTTTCTATTTAAAATTTCCGATGAATCTTAATTCTTAAGTTAATGATTGAATAAGCTCCTGGCGAGTTCTACGACAATAAAATATCCGTAAAAATTCCCCTATCACATTGTTAAATATTTGAAACTTTAACAAATATTGCAATGACAATCATAAATATGAATGCTGGTCGTTATTTTAAGAAGTGGGTACAAATGAAAAAGTGTTGAAATTGACAACTTTTTCCATTTCATTGAAACAGCATTTAAACCTTTCTTTCTTTCTTTCTTTCTTTCTTTCTTTCTTTCTTTCAAACCAAATAGGGTCTCTGATGTATTTTGTTTTTCCACGAAATTAAAACGAAATAGTCCAATATTTATGGAGCTGATGATTTGGTTGATTATGTTTAGTGGTATATCAACATCTGTGGGTTATTTAATGCCAAAATTTTAATATTTTGGACGCAGTTGTAAGACTTCAACCACAGATAAAAATATATAGTTGCTCATTTTGCTATAAATAGTTATTGTTAGTCAATTTATATATATATATCCGGACGTCTAGCCACACTGGTGGGCTGTGGTGCGGCGAAGCGGTCTGTCTGTGGGTGACAATATCCTGAAAAATTTATTTCGGTTGAGCTCTCTGGGGAGGATGTGTGAGTTTGTAAACACTGACTATTACGGCTAATAATGCAAGACTCTTCGGTAAATCGAATCGAGTTCTCTCAGTCACTGTGTGTTTATCTAAAAATAAATACGCTTAGATTCACCTTCTTCTCTGCCGTGTGCCGACGGCTTCAGGGTAAAATTTCTGACTGACGCGAATTCAGCCGGTTTTCGATTGTAGCCAGAGGCGGCCGGACATCTAGCCACACTGGTGGGCTGTGGTGCAGCGAAGCGGTCTGTCTGTGGATGACAATATATATATATATATATATATATATATATATATATATATATATTGCGGGCACTTTTACTATAAGATTCTATTTTATGCTTTCATAAGGTTTGATTTTTGTTTGGTGGTCACTATTTTCCCATACCCGGGAACCTATCAGCTGCTACCACAACGGTTCAGGGTGACCTGGGAACAGCAACAATTAAGAAGTAGTTCTATGTTCCTCAAATCCTCCAATCTGCCGATCAGAGGACTTGCTGCCGAATGTAGTTCATCATCATACCCAGGACTGGGGGTATTGGCAGGAAACGTTAAATACTACTATCACCCTTTCCCTTCCTTCCATTCTTCCTTTATTATATTTTTTTCATTTTCTCACTGAAACCAAGCAGCTTATTTCCCATCTTTCCACGGGAAATTCCAAGGAATAGTCGATTTATTTATTAGGCATTGACAGGGCGTAATGGTCGTGCGAACTAACGAAGGGAAGGACACGCACAATTATAATAGAATTTTTAAAAAAATATTGACATGACGATAATGATAGTAGCAATAATGATGACGTGGTTGCTGCCCCTATGATATTTTCTTTAATTAGAAAATATGCGTCCGTTATTTCGATGACCCAGATACAAAATGGCAACATTGAAGAATGAATTGACGTTGACGCTGACATGACATTAATACTGAGGACGCTAACGAGAGTATATCTTTCAAACAAAAGCAAATAATAATATGAAAAAAAAAGAAATAGCTAGCATACACGAGTAAGGTCGAAGGCGAACATCAATTTGAAGTCGATGTTGAAACGGAGAAGAGAAATGATAAGCCTGACGGTTGACAATATCGGCGTAGTGTTTGCGAAAGCAGAGTATTGATGGCGGCGATGGGTGGGAGGTAAATTATTCCCTTCCATCTCCGCGTTTGGCATTCCGGTAAAGTCATCAAGTCAACATCTGCTCCCGTCTCCATATTGGTTGCTAACGCTGTCGTCAAAGCCCCGCCCGCCACCACCAAGCGTCGCCGTGCGATGCATTCGTGAGTGGTGGTGGTGGTGGTGGGGGGAGAATTATAGAGCGCCTTCCTCTGCACGAAGTTCCAAGTGAAAAAATAGGTTAGAATAA
Source organism: Acanthosepion esculentum (assembly GCA_964036315.1). NCBI lineage: Eukaryota > Metazoa > Mollusca > Cephalopoda > Sepiida > Sepiidae > Acanthosepion > Acanthosepion esculentum. The sequence goes on from OZ038483.1 coordinate 76,284,173, forward strand.
ACGTGTCCTGACGTCAGATGACGTTATTGCACGTGTTTAACTCTCTGGATAGTGTAGTAACAGTAGATGGAAACATGCGACGCAACAAATCCGAAGACGCAAAGCATTAATGAAAGAAGTCTTGCAGAAATTAGATAGCAAGACATCGGAAAATATCGTTAGAGACAAAGAAAAGAGTGTTGAACTGCTATATACGGGGTTAATTTTTAAAAAATTGCCCACCGCTTTCGCCATAGAGATCAATATAGCAAAGTAACTGTCGGTCCGACATTTTAATCGAAATGCACACTTCTTATATGTTTGATTTGAACCCTCTTTCCTTGAAGATTGACCCACTACGCAAGTAAGTTAAAAATTCATCCTCACTTTCGGCACAACGGGTATCTAGGCTTGTTACACTACCTTCTGCTCATGCGTGCTTATAGTTGGTACTGTTTTGGTCACGTGATTGAAGTTTAGCCTTGATCGCGCCAGTTTTCTTTCTATTGTTACAGTGTAAACATAGCCACTCCGTTAGCAGTGTGCACCAAAGTGGAACAGGGAGAAATGATTCGAATCTACCTCATCGATAATAACTCGCCGGTTAGCCATTACCATCTCTCGAGCTTGCTTTATATTCCCGTCACTGGTGGAGGTTGACGGGCGTTCTGTCGCCGTATCGTGTTAAGACCCCCGGCGAATTTCAGCCCCTGACGCACCTCCCCGGTCAGATAAATCGGGTCACTGCTCTTTCTACCTCCTTTCCTACACGCAAGCCACCAATGCGCCACTGGGTGGCATGCCACTAGCCTTTACCGCTGGTGGCCCGCTGTCGGACCGCCAGCGTGTTCGTCTCGGCAATGTTACCATTGACGGATCGCTAGAGGGCCACTGACAGCTTCCGATGTCTGCCGGTGGTTGCCGCCAGAGGACCGCTGGCGTTGCCATCGGCGACCCGCTTGCGAACCACTATCGACTTGCGTGTTGGGTTGATGCACAGTGCTAGCTGAGCGGCCTTGTTTATACTGTAACAGTAGCAAGAAAACTGGTGGGATCACGCTCAATAGTTTGCCTATAGATAAAATTATTTACACCATTTATATACGGCCAATAGTTTGCATATCGATAGCGTAAATTATTTACACCATTTACAGAGGCTGGACAAAATAATTGGAACAGGTGCAAATTCCACTCTTATATTTCAAAGACCTATTATATTAAGAACTTTAACTAAAACTTCGTAATTGCATGTTATATCTATTGTAAATACGTTTATTTATCTAATTTACTGTCTTTGGCTTATTTATTTTTAGAATTTAGTAAAATTTAAGCTAAATGCGTGATCTCTCTGAGTTCGAAAAATGGAGCTCGCATGGCAGGAGCCTCGATCACTAAGGTTACTAAACAGTTTGGTTTTTCAAGAGCTACCATATCAAGAATTATGACGCAATTCAAGAAAGAGAAAAATCCTCTAGCAAGCATAGCAATTCGGGGCGGACTTGCAAATTTACTGACAGGAACCGACGTGAATTGAAAGGCAATGTGGCAAAAAATCATCGGACTACTGTGGCCAAAGTGACTTCTGAGTTGAATAATCATCTGAATAGTCCAGTTTCTACTAAAACTGTTCGTCGTGAGCTCCATAAGGCTGGATATCATGGAAGAGCCGCCGTAAGGAAACCTCTTCTCTTCACTCGCAACATTCAGAAGTGGTTGAAATGGTGCAGAGATCACAATGTCTGGTTTGCAGACCAATGGAATTAAGTCATATTCTCAGACGAGTCCAGTTTTTTCTCTTTTCCCAACTTCAGGGCGAGTTTATGTGTGGAGGTAGCCCAAAGAAGCTTACAACCCTGACTGCCTTCTTCCAAGAGTGAAGCATGGTAGTGGATCAGTTATAGTTTGGGCCGCTATATGATGGAAATGTCTCGGTCCAATAGTTGCACTGCGTGGTAGAATCAACAGCAAAGATTACCTGAACATTTTTGGGTGATCATGTTCAATGGCCCAGACTTTGCATCTCCCAATACGATAATGCTCCAATGCATACTGCTTGAGTGGTCAAGAATTGGTATGAAGAGCATGAAAGTGGGCTAGAACATATGGAGTGGCCTCCCCAATCTCCAGATATCAATATTATTGAACATTTGTGGTGCATTTTGGAGCAACAATTTAGGAGCCGCTATCCTCTACCGTCGTGTCTTAAAGAGCTGGAGCAGGTGTTAATGAAAGAATGGCTGAAAATTCCTCTGGATTAAGTCAGGAAGCTGTATGATTGCATTCCTATACGCATTAAAGCTGTATGTGAGACTGAAGGAGGGCCAACTCCATATTAAATAAATTTTCTTTGAATTTAACAAGTGTGTCAATTATTTTGTCCAACCCCTGCATATACGGACGATAGTTTGCATATAGATAGTGTAAATAATTTTGTTTGTAACAGTGTGGAATATCAACATTTTCATTATATCCTTATCCGCATCTTTGTTGTTTTTATCCCAACATTTCAGTTGTTGCGAACTCACGCCTTCATCAGGAGTATGTCCATCTAGATAGGTATATACCTGATGAAGGCCGGATGGCATAACGGCTGAAACGTTGTGATAACAACAACAACAATAAGGTTGAGGACATTAGTGCGTATGCAAATAATAAACTCCTCCTCCGATAATCTCAGACAGATTTTCAAAGAAAATGTTAGAAAGGAATCGACCATTAATGCTGGAAAAAAAGCAATAAAATTTACTGGACTTGAAGAACCTATTTTCGTTGGAAAATTATTTTAATAGAAAGGTTTTATAAATTTTAAACAAAAGCAGCAATAGCTGCTCCGTCATTCGATACTGAATGTTTCCTTATAAGGAAACGGCTAATGGTAATGGTAATATCAGCCGTTTCCTTATAAGGAAACGGCTACTATTACCATTATCATTACCTATGTTTTAAAAGGATTTGGTATATTAAAGAATCTTCACACTTCTTGATGTTGACTGAATATTCCGGTCAATATATTCGTTCGTTTGCCTGCATTCTTTGAAATTATGAGAGATAACGTTTTCCTCATTCTGAACCTGTTTTTGTGTTCACCTTTGGAGATTTTTAATGCAACATTTTCAATCAATACAGACATACCTTGAAGATATTCGGTTCCAGACTACCGCAATTAAGCAAATATCTTAATGCACGAGTCGATTTTTTTCCCTTTGCCCATGCATATAGAAGTTATGTTTACAATACACAGAAGTCTATTAAACATGCAATACCATTATATCTAAAAAAAATTACATATCTTTATTTAAGTACCTCCACTTTTTTGCTACAAAAGAACATAGCACGAAAAAGGCGCTAAAGTTTTATCGTCAAAATATTTATGTTATTATTAAAAGGAAAGACAAAAATATTTTTAAATAAATTGTTTAATCCGTTCTAGAACGTTCGAAATTTTGGTTAAAATCTTGTTTTTCTTTCGTCAGCAGTGGACCAACGATTACTATGGGAAATTTAGCATCTTTTTTGCCGTAAAAAAAACAGTTTTGTAAATTCTTGCAAAAGTCAAATAATTGTCGAATTTTAAGGAAATCTTCAGCCCTTATTAATAAATGATTTAAATTATTTTTTAATTTTTCTTTACTTCAGAAAATCTTGGTAAAATATTTTTACATCTTCCTCCCCAGCCCCACCACTTAATTAATTAAATTCCCAGAAATTAAAATGTCAGCCTCTTCATATTTATATTAGTTAAAAGCAGAAGTCGTTAGAAAATTTAAAACATCATTTTGTATTTGTTAAACAGAAAATATTATTAAACCGAAAAATCTGCTCTGGATTGCAAAATAAAAAATGCAATAAAACTATAACATTATTTAATTAGAAAAGCTTTTAATTACTTTTATAAATAAGATGTATTAAGTACACTATTGTCTCAAGAAAAAAAATCGAGAAATAATGAATTTTTACAATAATTTTTTTCATTTTTTAAAAAGTTTAATTATTATCTATTAAGTTTTAAACCTTTTAAAATTTTGTATTAATTTTAACTTTTAAATTATATTACTATTAAGTGAAAACTATATTTACTAATCCTAAGTGAAAAATCTTAATATAAATCCTTACAGACCAATAATTTTTTAAAATAAACTTTAATTTTTTTATGTGTGTATAAACGTGCCTATTTTTAAAAGTACAGTAGACCATATGCGACATTATCAGAAAATATGAGCGATAACTATATTAAATTTAAAGACAAAATTTCTAAAATTAAATAAAACATTAGATTACGAAGAATATTTTCCTAAATACTTAAAAATAATATTAAAAAGGCGCTTACGTCAATTTTGATTTACAGATAAAGTCTCCGTATAACAACATTAGATTTGTCATCAGGCTGTCAACACGTCAAAACATCTACTGACGTGTTTAAAAACGCAGCCACTGTCGAGTTAAAAATCCTTTATGCAATCTTTTAAACTTAAAGTCAATAATATCTGTTTCAAATCAGTTTAATTACACTTTAAATCAACTAATATTCCCCAAATAAAATTTCAAAAAAGTATATTTTATTTTTGCAAGATTTTTAAAATGGAGAACTTACTTGTGTTTACAGGTGTGTAAAAAATGAACGAGTTTGATGATGTTACTGAAAGAAAATTGTTTCCAATCAATATAATTCCTATTTAAAATACACCACAAATATTTTGCTTACTGGAAATAGTAAATTTAATCCTTTAGATTTCAATTAAATCTAAAATGAAAGGTTCAAGACAGCATTTTAATTTTTTTTAAATAATTTAAACCTTACGTATCGCGATTTTTGTTGTTAACTGGGGCAAGAAATGGCTTGTTAATTGTTCAAACAACAAGGATAAAGATATCCTTGGAAAAGTGACTGAAGCCAATATGCCAGATCAGGACTGATAACATTGCAGATTCTTCTTCGGATTTTATCAAGAATCTCTAAATATATAACAGGAACACCACACTATATGTGTCAGCAATATTCAATGAATGAACGAATGGTAGACTTATAAAGGTGTAAGATAGTGAATAAACTTTATTCACAGCAGACCTAGCAGCTGTTTCAATAGAATCTTTCCACTTCATGTCAACGGAAAACATTAGTTCAAGATGTCGCAATGAGTCACTCTCCTGAAGGTCAGCATCATTTATACTGATGGACAGTAAAAAGGGTTCTCTCACACCTTTAAAAGAGAGCAGTTTCGTTTTGGAAGCATGAAAATTAACAAGCCATTTCTTGCCCCAGTTAACAACAGAATGTAGATCATTTTTTAGACCTGCTGGCAATCTGACCTTATCGAACCGCTCAGACTTAATATTAAGACAAGAATAAAAGTTGTATCTTCAAGATGGATACCAAGAAGGTTGTTGATGAAAATTAGGTTCAACGTAGGTCCGAGGATAGAGCTCTGGGTGGGGGCGTCTGTATTATTGCAAAAAAGATCTAGAGAAGAGACCGTTCAAGATAATTTTCATTTGGGGATTCGATAAGAAAGACTGGTTCAGTTCAAAAATTCGTCCAGAAATACCTTGTGAAGGGAAACAATATGCCATACGCAGTCAAATTTCTTCTAGATACCCAAAGCAACAACCCGAGCTTCCCCATTCTTATCTAAAGCTTGATAGACTCTTTCAGCAATAGCCGTTAACACATCAGCAGAAGCGAAACTCCATATTGCTCATCTGAAACAAGACCCTCAGATTATCTAACTCACCAGACACCAGGAGAATTTTTAAATCTTGAAACCAATTGCCATTTACAGGACAAATATAATACTATTAATAATAAAACTGAAATTATAAATCGAATAAATTTTGAAGTCTATCAAAGCTTGAAATGAAGATTGTGTAGCGTCAGCTAAGATATGGTAGCAATACTTCATTGCTGGCCTAATCTGATTCCTGTAAAGATAAAGCATGGCACAAGGAGTCGGGTATTTACTGGAGCGATAAAATAAGTCCGCCATTTTCCAGTCATCTTTAGTAATGGATTGTATATCTGAGATCCGCTTGAGGTTGGAATTTAAATGTAGACCAATTAGACGTTCAAAGCATGGAGCCTCACCGACAGTGCAACTGCTAATGGTGACTGGAGATGGTTCAAAGTCTGAACGGGGATGATAAAATATTAGCTTGATTTTTGTTGCACTGGGATTAAAAACCAGTTGTTTCCCTCATTGACCTGTTACAGCAAGGTCAGAGGAGAGATCAGCTGATTTAGTTGATTTTGGGGAGTGCGCCCATAAAGAGCAATACTCAGCAAATATACAAGAACAGAAAGAGACGTAAGGAAAGTATGTGTCTTCTCACCGGACTTATTCAACCTGTACAGCGAGGTAATTCTGAGGGAACTGGAGATCCTATCAGGATTCATCATTGGCGTCCGCAACCTTAGCAATATACGATACGCAGATGACACAGTACTGATAGCAGAGACGGAAAATAAACTACAAAACCTCCTACAGAAGGTAGCGAGGGAGAGCAAGAAGAAAGAACTAACCATAAACTACAAGAAGACAGAATGCATGGTCATCAGTAAAAGGATGAGCCCAAAATACGATCTAAAGGTCGGGGACACTAAAAGCAAACATGTACGGAAGTTTAAGTATCTGGAAAATATTCTGACGGATGACGGTAGTTGCGAAGCTGAGATCCGAAGACGGATTGAGATAGCTAAGGATGCACTCCAGAAGCTGGGCAGAGTACTGCGAAACAGGAGGATTTCTATGGTGACAAAGAAAAGAGTATTGAGCTGCTAGGTGACATCTGTCCTCCTATACGACAGCGAATGTTGAACGGTATCCTCAAGGATGAAGAAGACACTCGATGCGGCGGAGATGTGGTTCTACAGAAGGATGCCGAGGATATCATGGACCGAGCATGTGAGAAACGATGAGGCCTTGGTGAGGATGCAAACAAGGAGGAGTCTTATGCTTGACATAAGGAAGAGGCAGATGAAATTTCTAGGACACGTGATGAGAAGAGAGGGCCTGGAGAATTTGATACTCACGGGACGAATAGAGGGAAAATGAGAGAAGGAAAAAGCAGCGCATGACATACGTGGCGGGCTTGGGCAGATGGGTGGCGGAGCATGATCTGGGGGTGTTGGCAGAAACACAAAACCTGTTGAGAGCCGTAATGGATAGGGGAAAGTGGAGGGCCATTATCGCCTACGTCCTGAAAGGACACAGCACATAAAACGAAAAAGCCCATAAAAAGCGGCAGAATATGTATAGATATTTTACCAATGATCTGAGAATGTTCATAGGGAGATCGTTAACATAAGGCAATTCTAAATATTTTCTTATCTTCGCATTTTTGCAAGCACTAAACAAAAAAAAATGCAACATCTTTTAAATCAAAATTATAAATTATTTGACAACCTTCAATATATAATGAAAAGGTTAGGTTAAAAAAATAATATAACATCTAACGGCAAACATAGAATGAACCTGATGGCCAACCCAGTATATCTTCTCGATTTAACTGAAACAAAGAAAAGAGTACTGAACTGTTATGTAATATCAGTCCTCCTATATGCCAGTGAATGCGGGACAATCTCCTCACAGATGAAGAAAAGAACTGAAGCGACAGAAATGTTGTTCTACAGGATACTGAGAATACCATGGCTCGAACATGTGAGCAACGAAGAAGTTTTAGAGACAATAGAAGCACAAAGGTCACTTATACTTAACATCCGGAAGAAACAGTTGAAATTTCTAGGTCGCATAATGAGGAAATATGGCTTAGGAGACTCGATACCCACAGCACAAATTGATGGCAAGAGGGACAGTGGAAAACAACGCATTACCTACATAGTGAACTTGAGTAAATGGATGGCGGAGATAAAATAAGGCAAAATTTATTGAGCTACAAAGGAGAGAAAATTGTGGAGAACCTCCTGGAAAGAAACTGCACATAGATCCTCATGCATATATTAACAGTAACTCTCCTCAAAAATAGTTTTTCCCCCTTTTCACCTCCCTTTCAACTCTTTAATGGGAAGATTAGTCCGTCCTGGGTATGACGATAAATTACATCCGGCAGCAAGTCCTCTGCTCGGGAGGTTTTGAGGAGCGTGGGACCACATCTTAATTGCTGTTCTTCCCAGATCCACCCTGACTAGGGGTGGTAGCAGCTGTCAGAGTCCCAGCTACAGGTAAACTGAGGTCAAAATACTATGAAAGTATAACAAAATTCATAGTAAAAATACTAGCATTATATTTTTGTAGCAAAAAAAAAAAATTACCAGTAATACATTTATCAAAGAAATTACTAATGCTTCCAAGAAAATTAAAATTCGGCATTAAATGACCCATAAAGATTTGATATGCCGCTAAACAAACAAACAAGATATATTCGTTGGTTCCTGGTTCCATGATCACGTTAAAGTTTTCCCTATCAGGAATTAACAAGAAGGCAATATCCCGGTGAGTCGCTCAGATAAATTCTCCTGCACAAGACTTAATATTTTGTGCAGTGTTTTTGTTAAATAATTGTACTTTTTGTTTCCATATTCTTTTCTTTTCCGGCAACTGTCTACATTATTTTTGCTTCCAATGCAATATTTTGTTTAATCATACATAAGAGGTCTGTAGAAAAATTCGAGATATTTATGGCGTGAAATGTTTTCCTCAGAATGAAAATTGATAGAAAATGGGGTTTTGCAAATCTTGGCGCAGTGATTTCGAGAAATGTGTAAAATGTCCGGCGGAATACCACAGGTGTGAATCGTCTAATGAGAAAGTGAACTCAGTGTATAATAAAGATTATTTCCTAAGCTTAGTTAAATCTGAAAGAAAGTCTCACTTATGTCGTGTTATTTCAGTATGAACAGAGCTCACAATGCTATAGACAAAGGCCTGAAACACTAGCTTTTTTAACCATCATGCCACAGAAAGCATTCTTACAAGTGTAATGTGCCCAGTGAGGATCAAACTCATTACAGAAATGAATATATAAGAAAGATATTTTGCGATTAGATATATAATCTATAAATTTCTGACAGTCCTTTTCCCTGTCTATGGATAATTTGGTGGAAAGTAGTTATGAATTTTATAACCAGGGAATCGAGAGATTGAATCGATTCATTGTTTAAAACAAGTAAGAAACAAAAAAAAATACTAAGAAAGAAAGAAAGAAAGAAAGAAAGAAAATAACATAAAAAGAATCAAAGTGACTAAAAAGAAAGAAAGAGACTAAGAGAAGAATGAAGAAAGGAATGAAAGAAACAAACAAAGAATAGAGAAGAAACAAAAGGACTAAGAAAGAAATAAAGAAAAAAATGAAAGACAAACATAAAGAGACGAAGAAACAAACAAACAAAAAAATATCAAAGAAAGGAATGTAGATTATCAAAGAATGAAAAAGAAGGAGAAGGAAAGAAAAGAAGAGAGAAAGCAATAGATGAAGAAAGAAAGTAAGAAAAGAAAAAGAAACACAGGGACTAAAAAAAGAAAGAAAGTAAGAAAAGAAAGAAGGAAGGAAGGAATGATTAAAAGAAAGAAAGAATTAAGTAAACAAGAAGAAATAAGGAAGGAAATGAAAAACAGATATTAAAATGAAAGAAACAAAGAAAAAAGAAACAAAAACTAGCAAAGAAAGGAATAAAAACACTAATAAAAGAAAGAAAACATTAAGAAAGAAATAAGGAAGAATATGAGCGGAAAAAGAAATAAAGTGACTAAAGAGAAAGAAAGAAGGAAATAGACTAAAAAATGAATGAAAGAAAGAAAGAACGAAGGAAAGAAAGAAAAAAGAAAGAAAGAACAAACTCAGAAATAAACAGAGACTAAGAACGAAAGTAATAAAAAAAGAAAGATGTGATTGAACAGGCTAAGAATGGAATAAAAAAAAACAATGAAAGAAATGTAGCGATGAACAAAGAATGAAAAAGGGGAAGAAAGTAGAGGAAGAGGGAAAGGGAACAGATTAAGAAAATGAGTAACAATGGAAAAAGAAAGAAGAAAATGATCAGTAAAAAAAACAAAGTAACTAAAAAAGAAGCTGAAAAAAGAACGAATGGAGGAATGAATGAAAGAAAGAAATAAACAAAGAACAAAAGAAGGAATAGGGATGGAAATGAACAAACGCAGAAAGAAACAAAGAGACTAAAAGAAACAAATAAATAAAAAAAAAGAAATTAATGAACACACTAAGAAAGGAAAAAAAACTAAGAAAGGGAATGAAGAGACCGACAAAGAATGAAAAAGAGCAAGAAAAAAAGGAGAGACGTTTGAAATGAAAGAAATACAGAAAGAAAGAAAGAAAGAAAGAAAGAAAAAGAACGATGTTAGACCAGTGTTTCCTGAAAGTTGTTGTGTCTTAGGCCCTGTGGAAAGATGAATGGTGTCATAATGTTGCCATCAATGGAGATCAATCCAAACACGTTTGTAATCACTATTAAACTCATCTTCACTGTCCTCAGATTGACACCCAAACACTCTAAAATGTTCGTATTGGAGCTTCCGCTCCGAATGCTAAGCAGCACTGCATGCCGGTTCCAAATTTCTGGCGGAGTGAAAATAAAAACAAAATTTGCGCATGCGTGAAATTAAAAATATAAAATGATGACCCAACGCACCCTGGATACTATGTTTAATAGATATATGTATGTGTGTGTGTGTGTGTGTATATATATATATATATATATATATATATATATAAATATATATGCCCTTATTTACACTATTTACATTGTTCGGACTGTTGTTCTCATCTTTATTGCCATATCCCACACCCCAAAGGACACTGTGGATAAAAGCATTGGTTGAAGTAATACAAAAACTGACCAAAAAAGTGTAGAGTTCAGTACCTGGCCATTGTGCCTCCGGCTATCTCTTCTCAATGCCGTAAGCTATCTTTTCTTCCTCTACCGCTCTCCATCCTCTCAGGACTGTGGGATACTCGATGTCATTTCTGACAGCATAGATAGGGCCCTCTCTGTCCATCCGTACGCTCACATATTTGTGTTTGGCGATTTTAACGCCCATCACAACCAGTGGCTTAAGACCGCTACTACCGACCTCGCAGGCATTCATACTCTCAACTTTTCAGTCTCTCAATCCCTCACTCAGATAATCGATTTCCCCACTCGTTTTGCCTACAACCGTGACTGTAAGGCCTCACTCCTCGACCTGTGTTTTACCTCCATCCCTGAGTCTTGTAGTGCCACGCAGCTCTGTCCTATCGGTAACTCCGATCATGCTGTAGTGTCTATTAGCATCTCCTTCAGCCCCACCCCCTGCAAAGAGCCTCCTACCACCAGAACCACATTCTGCTACCAACGGGCTGACTGGGACTCGTTTCGTGACTTCCTCCGCGATGTCCCCTGGGATGCTGTATTTAAGCTCCCCACTCATGATTGTGCTTCTGAGTTCTCTTCCTGGATTAAAGCCGGTATCGAAGCTTTCATCCCCTCCAGGAAATTCAAGGTCAAAACGCGCTCCTCTCCCTGGTTCACAGCTGCTTGCTCAGCCGCCATTGCCCATAGGAACAACTTCTTCCACCGTTTTCGTAGTGATATGTCCGACTCCAATAGACGTCTATTTACCTCTGCCCGCAACGAATGTAAGCGTATCCTTGACGATGCCAAGTCACTATTTGCTGCTCGGATGAAGGAACGTATTGCATCCCGCAAATTTGGCTCCAAAGATTATTGGCGCCTCTGCAAGAGCGTTCTGAACAATAACAAACCCTCCATTCCTCCCCTGTTCAATCAATTTGAGGTCCTGACCACCTCTGCCGACAAGGCTGAATGCTTCGCTCGGAAGTTTTCTTCCAATTCTACGCTAGATTCTTCCGGGGTACCCTTGCCTGATTTCCCTCCCAGAACTGAGGCCCTCCTGGACGGATTGCACATAACCCCGTCGTCGGTATTGGGCATTATTTCTAACTTAGATCACCACAAGGCTACTGGTGGTGACGGAATACCAGCCATTGTCCTGAAGAAATGCGCACCAGAACTGGCGCCTGCCCTCTCTAAATTGTACAAAGCTGCCTCAAGGAGTCCTGTTTTCCTGAATGCTGGAAGTCCTCAACCATTGTTCCTGTCTTTAAGAACTCTGGTGACCCCTCTGACCCTTCCAATTACCGTCCTATCAGTCTCTTACCCCTCTTCGGCAAAGTCTTCGAGGCCATTATCAACACCGAAGTGATTAATCACCTGATATCCCACGATCTGCTCTCAGACAAGCAGTATGGTTTCCGCTTTGCCCGATCTACTGCCGATGTGCTTACGGCCATCACTGAATTTGTCTACCAAGCTATCCATAATAACGGTGAAGCTCGTGCCGTGGCCCTTGACATCTCCAAAGCATTCGATGGAGTTTGGCATGCCGGCCTTCTTCGCAAGCTCCAGGGTTATGGTATCACAGGTCGATTGTTTGACCTAATACAATCATTCCTGTCAAATCGGGATTTGAAGGTTGTTCTCAGTGGATTCATCTCCAGCTCCTATCCCACTAACACAGGTGTTCCTCAAGGCTCCATCCTAGGCCCTACTCTGTTCCTCATATTTATAAACGACCTTCCTGACACCATAGACTCCCAAGTCGGCATCTACGCTGACGACACCAATATTTACTCCTGCCTCAAACACAAATCTACTGAGGCGGACAAAGTTAACCTGGCAGCTCAAATTGAAAAGGACCTCCAATCGGTTGTGAACTGGGGTAAGAAATGGATGGTTAACTTTAACGCCTCTAAAACAAAACTGCTCTCGATTAACCACCACAAGGATCCATCCCTGCATCCCATTAGAATGTCTGAAGACCAACTTCTCGAGAGCTTCTCTCTGCAGCTGCTCGGTCTCACGCTGTCTGCTGATCTGAGATGGAACAAATACATCGAGTCTGTTGCATCAGCCACCGCAAGGAAAGTTGGTTCTCTGTGCTTAGCCAGGAAATTTTTCTCCTCGGAATCGATCCTCCAAGTCTATAAATCGACCATTCGCCCTTGCATGGAGTATTGCTGCCATATATGGTCTGGGGCCCCTGCTGTTTGCCTCAGGGTTCTTGATAAGATCCAGAGACGGATAGGCAACGTGATTGGCCCTGATCTGTCATCTCGTCTGCAGTCGCTCTCTCACAGACGCGATGTTGCCTCGCTCTGCCTTTTTTACAAGTACTTTCACGGTAATTGCTCCGATGAGCTGCTTTCGCTTGTCCCCAGACCTCGTGAATTTAAACGCCGCACGAGGCTGGCTTCCCGCTCCCACCCCTACACCGTGGAAACTGTTAGATGTAGACGTCTCTTCTACTTCAATAGCTTCATGTCTCGCACATCTCGCCTATGGAACTCCCTTCCCTATTACTGTTTCACTGACAAATACAATCTCCAACTATTTAAGTGTAACGTCAATCGACATCTCCAGTTGCCTTGATCTATCCACTTCCCTTCTCCACATCCTTTCATTTTTCATTCCTATCTGCTCTCGCTCCAAATCTTCTGTAACCTCCTTGCCTTGATCGATCCACTGTCTTTCTCTTTCACCACATCCTCTTCTTTACCACTCCTATCTGCTCTTCCTCTAACCCTTCTTTAACCCCTTGCGTGATAGAGGCCTCCAGCCTTGCTTGGGGTGATACGCTTAAAAAAACAAAAAAAAAACAAAAAAAAAAAATAGAGGTGAACAAAAACTGGAACTAAAGTTGAATTACTAAGGGGAAATAACCGAAACTGAGATATCCAGAAAATACATAGTACAAGGAATTCGAATTCGTGGATTAAAATAAAAGGTTCGATTCGAAATTCTAACGTATATCACCTGAAGAAGTCCGGGGCGTACAATGGTCGAAATGTCGTAAATATGGCAATAAAATTGAGGACAACTGTTTGAACGATATCAATAATGAAAATAGTTACAATACCCTATCTCAGACATATTGACGGCCTTGTGTCAAAGCCCAGTAAATATGAATTCAAAGACTTTTATAGTTTTTATTTTTATAAATCACTTGAGTATGCAGTGGCGAGGTGGGGGCGTTATCGAAAGGTGAGAACGTAAATTTTCGGTATTCTCACCACGGTTGATTTGTTAGTGGAGTGGAGTGACTTCTTGATATCGGTTTTGGAGACAAAATTCCAGCGTTCGTCACCGTTTGTAAGTACCTAATGACCATAACATGAGTTGAGCAAGTCCTTATAATTTTAATTGGGTAGATAGAACTGTACGGAAAGTGGTTGACGGCTGTGCTAGAACGAATTCTTAAGTCATCATGACCGAGTCTTTTAGCGCACTAGCCTCGTTCAAACTGTTATTCAAGCTATATTGTGTGCTCTCTCCTAGAAACTGTAACTGAGGTCCGCACAGCATATTGGCAGCATAAACGACAGGCTGGGCGTGTGTGTGTGATGCAAACTTAGCGGTCAGCCATACTGACTGTGAGTTCGATCCTAACCACTTATCATATTAAACTAGTTTAACAGCGACAATGTTGCAAAGTGGTGAAATTGTTCAAAGGTAACCGAAAATATCGTTACTTCTCGAATTAATTCGATTCACGCTGAGTGCTCGACGTCAAATGGCTTTATGCACGACTAGGCGTGGTTTAATAAATGCTATAATTCGAGTTAATTTTGTATACTGTTTGGTGGTTGTTTACTAAGTACGGTTCCCGAGAGAGAGAGCTTAATAAAAATAGCCTTTTACCTGACAAAGCTTCATTCTGTACTTCCTATCCTTACCAAAAAGTAATTAATAATAATAATAATCAAAACAGATACACACGTGTTTTCCTGTTCAAATAATTGATGAATTATTCATTATTGCTTGATTATTGGTTTCTTGTCGTCTGTTTCACGCGGGATGTCCATCCCTCGCGATCAGGTGACCAACCCATCAACAAATAACGGTTTGGCTTGGCAAGGGCAAAGAGGAAGAGGGTCCGGCAAAGCGGCTGGTGATGAGTCACTAGCGTCGATTGGCCCCAAGCGGGTGGCGCGGGGTGTCAGCTTATTGGCCGGAGAGGGTCGAGGGTCGATTACTTGCGGCATGAACATTTGATCTCGTGGCAATCGCATTAGCATTATGCTCGAATGGATTCAGAGTCAAAGTGCCGCTCTGTTCGCCTTGGGCAATCACTTCACGCTTCAGATGCAAAAGTGGGCAAGGAGTTGAAAGATTTACTCGAATATAGCAAGGACTGGTGAGTTGTTGTCCTTTTTGATAAAACACATTTGAAAAAATATATATATATATTTATATATATAACTGTGTACAGGGCCGATGAAAGAGGTCTCGCGCCCCCCGCCTCAAAAAGTATATGATACGAAGCTCCACTCTACTGCGTCTCAGGTTTCACAAGGTAGTATTCATATAAAATACAAATTTTATTGCAACCTAATTATGTACAATAATCGGTCGTATGGAATATGTGTTAACAAATCAACTAGAACAATTTTAAATAAATACAAACAATGTATCTAAATGCAAATTAGAGACATGTCATAATAGATCATTCCATCTTCAACCAACAAAAGTTTGGCGGCAATTAACTTGAGATTTTTCTTGTTAAGAAAAAAAACATTATTAAGAAGAGAAAGGAGCGGGAATTAAGAACAGAAAATATAACAACTGACATTGCAGTTAAAATTTAGAAGGTCAAAGTTGACTGGGAAGTAAGAAGCCAGAAGAGAGTTCCACAAGCGAGAAGTGCGAGAAAAGAAATTGTTACCATAAAACTTACGTTTACATCTAGCCATGATGAGACCTAGCTGTCAATCTAGTACTGCGCTTAAACTGATAATGTCTAGGTACCATAGAGGAATGCCCATTAAAAAATTACCGTAAAAATATTTATAGAAAAAGTGTTAATG
The DNA here is from genome assembly GCA_964036315.1 of Acanthosepion esculentum. Taxonomy (NCBI): domain Eukaryota; kingdom Metazoa; phylum Mollusca; class Cephalopoda; order Sepiida; family Sepiidae; genus Acanthosepion; species Acanthosepion esculentum. Next base: position 76,299,983 of record OZ038483.1, read on the forward strand.
GATATATAACGCAATAACAATAATTGGCTTTCACCCAATATCGATCGACCAAGGTACTTTTGGAAGATGTGTTCTCTCTCTCTCTCTCTCTCTCTCTACATATACATATATATATATATATATATATATATATATATATATATATATATATATATATATATATATATATATATATTATAAAGCATAGTGAGTGGTGGTAATAAAACTAATATAAAATAAAGCCGTTTTCAACGCAACTACCTACCCACATACATGCCATATTAAACACACCCAAACTTTATTTTCCATCCAATAACAGACAATATTTAAAACATAAAAAACATTCCACAATACAACTCAAAGTCGAAGTGTCTATTAACATCACTATGTGATATATTTGACCAATCTACATATAAAATCCCACAGGCTTTTGTCGAATGCTGGACGTTGATCTCAATGTACACTTTTATATTTGTAACACGTCTACACAAAAATGATATCGTCTCCAGTGGTGCCAGGGGTGGCAGTACTGGCTTAACCGCAGAAACTTTTTTACTTCCCCTGATTGTCGGCTGACGAGGGCAGGCTATCGCACGTTATATGTAGAAAATTTACGTTGTATCCTTGATATTGAGGGCTAACCATAAATAAAGTATACCCGAAAAATATATATATATATATATATATATATATATATATATATAAAAGTGAACATAGAAGTCAACACTTAGAGGCGACAGTCTGTTTCATGCTAGTGCAATCGTCAGGCAACAATCGTCTACTTTTATATTTACACACGCTCTATCTCTGATATTGAGCACTTTATCCCATGAATATAGCACACTTTAAGACTATATTTCTTCATATATATATATATATATATAGTTTCGTTGATGTAAGTTTGTGACCCTGGGTTTCACGCCTCTTGCGGTCGTCAGACAAAAAGAGTTTATTTGACGATCGCAAAGGGCATGAAAACCAGGGTGACAAACTCACATCAACGCAACTAAATATGTTAGCTCTATCACTGATATTGAACGCTTTTCAATGAGTACCGCGCATATATAATATATAATGAATATATATAGGAATTGCATATACAATATATATATATATATATATATATATATATATATATATATATATATATATATATATATATACATACTAGGTGGATAGGAACTGCAATTTTCTATTTATACAAGTTTGATTAAATACTACATCAGTTCCTTGTTAATATCATGTCCTTAACTAACTGGGCGTTATTGCAGCGGTTTCCACAGAAAAGAGGTTTTACACCGAGTGGAATTGCGAGCGCCAAGCCCATCTGGTTTTGAAATCTGATCTGTCCTTCTCATGGCGTAGCTGCTAACCATGTTTGCTCTATTATTTAACCCGTAGCTACGACGACAAGAGGTGAATTCATAACTGTCCAAAGGGAAGCGCAAATGTGGATGTCGTGAACTCAACTGGAATTCGAACTCGGCACGCCGATTTCTCGTTTCCAACCCGCTAATACTTACACCTCACATCCACATCATAGCGTGAAGAGATAAGTCATTATTAGGTAGTTTCGTTAATGGAGTGAGCTGAGTCCACAGTGGGTGCCACACGACTGTGACCATGTGCATGCTTCGTCAATATCTGTACAGAATGGGTGATATATTTGTGCTTGATTGTCAAACCTTGCGGGAAGAACGACTTCTTTGACCCGTGCAGCGGTATTTTAGTTCATCTGGATTACATCATCAATGTGGATAAGTGCACACTGATTGGCTGATAATATAAGACTATGCATGCATACACAATTCTACATTGAACGCCACTCAAACCAAGCGAACAATCCCTGCTTACATCAACAGCGAGAGAGTGATTGCCCTCAAATGACGATAAAGTGTTCAATCATCTTTCTCATTGACTCGATGACGGCAGTTGCGCTTCTCTGATGAAAGGTTTTCGAAACCCGAGTCACAGTAACAAACTGAAATTGTAAATATAATTCTGCAACTATAGTTTGTTGATAATGCGTTTTTAATGTGTTTACTCTCACTCATTCTTGTGTCTTGTGGCATTTCAAGTATTGCCTATGATACACCTAGCGTCCTTTTCAAATGTTTTTTTTTCTGATTTTTATTACATCTCTAAATAAGAATTTAAAGCTTTTTTGTTGTTATTATTTTCATTTTGATTTGTAAAACGATTTTTTATTACTCCTCCAAATAAGAATAAAAGTATTTTTTTTGCTCTTGATTATTTTCATCTTGATTTGTAAAACGTTTTTTATTACTCCTCTAAATAAGAATAAAAGCTGTTTTTGCTGTTATTATTTTCATTTTGATTTGTAAAACGTTTTTTTATTACTCCTCTAAATAAGAATAAACGCTTTTTTAGCTCTTGATTATTTTCATCTTGATTTGTAAAACGTTTTTTATTACACCTCCAAATAAAAATAAAAGTTTGTTTTTTTTTGCTCTTGATTATTTTAATCTTGATTTGTAAAACGTTTTTTTATTACTCCTCTAAATTCTAAATAAGAATAAAAGCTTTTTTAGCTCTTTATTATTTTCATCTTGATTTGTAAAACGTTTTTTGTCACACTTGGATTTTCATGTCCGGAAAAAAAACAAAAAAAAACGGAGTGTCAAAAGGACGTTTTTTTTCCCCTTGACACCTCTATTATTTTAACTTCCTTCACTCAGCAATGCTGATTTTTTTTTAAAAAAGCGATAATTAAGATTTTAATAAAAGAACCTAAACTTATAAAAGTGAATTTATACATTTGCTTTGTTCTTGAGATTTAACAACAAAAATAAAGGGTATTTATTTATGACATTTTATTTATACTATATATTATATTGTTTATTGAAATAGTTGGCAAAACATCGACTAATTGGCTAGACATCGGCTAATTGCCAATCGATTCGAATTTTATTAAATGGTTAATTATAAGGAATTCAGTATAGTCGGTTCATATATTTTAATAATTTGGTAAATATTTATGAATTTATGAATAAAATATTGTTTTCATATTTATTTCTTTATAAATTGATACAGAATAAATTGCATTACAATATGTAATGCAGCAACAACTCTAAGTAGAAGCTTATGAAGCTTTATTTGACTAATTCAGTTTTAGTGCTGAAAACATTCATTTTATTATAATGGATTCAGGATTTATTAACTGAGCAACCTGTGCTACCGTTGGTTGTTTTTTTATAAAATATTTCTGCTAAAATTCTTTAGATAAACAGATTTATCAAGTTCACTGTTATCGCCTTTTCCAATATTGATAGGGGTGTTGTGCAGGAATATGTAGTTCAATGTGTATGAAACATACGACAACATAAATATATGAAAAGTAAAACAAAAAACAAAAGTCTTCGTATAAAAACACTTGTATATACATACATACATACATACATATATATATATATATATATATATATATATATATATATATATATATATAGTTTAGGAAAAACTAGGTAATCCGTATGGGTAGACCCAATGAGGATAGAATCCAGAGAGCTCAATGTAAATCAGAGCTAATAATTTAAATAAAAACAGACCACTTTAAGGTTCCATATAATAAATTATTTCACCACAGCCCTTCCAAAGGACAGCGGATCATCAGATTTTATTTCCAAAGGTTGAAACGAAAAAATGAAAATATATTTACACATTTATGACGGGCAACAATAAGGAAACTCACGAAGTGGGGCAGTGTAGGGAGGTAGAGAGACAGCGTTGAGTTAGATGTAACATTTCTATTGTTTCAAATGTAAATATTCGCTGAAATCTAGACATTGACACTTTAATATATATATATATATATATATATATATATATATATATATATATATTATATCGAAATTCTTAATACACTGTTTTCATATATCTACTTGCAAAAGACTGAGTACTAAAGACAATATGAAATTTGTACTTGTCAGTCTGGTTGTTACGAGCCTGCGTCTAGTTACTATAACTTCAAGGAGCAAAAAGAGGAAGATTGACTTTTCCGCCGAACGATGTCTCGTGCAGGTCTCGTCAGATCACGTGACTATTTCTACTCTCGTGAATATTTATAATCAATTTTTATTGTTGTTGTTTTGTTTGGGTCAAGAGGAGATAACTTTATTGTTCTCGCTACAGGGGTTTCCTTCCTAACCTTTTGTTTCAAGTTGTGTGGAATGTCAACATGTTGATTATGTCATTATTTTCTCTTCTAGTTACACGTTATACCCATTTTATTTGCAGCAACTGCTGAAAGTCAGCAATGGTTTGGTTTGGTACAGTTCATTGCTTGTGAATCTGTAGCGCCAGTTCAAAAAGTTCGGAGAAGGATGGCAATATTATAATCAGATATTTAGTATTGTTTCACATGCATTAATAAATACACGCTTAATTTTAGCTTCTAGCTTGTGATCCCAGTTGGGTATATAAAGATTAGCCGGACATGTGAAAATTCCACGGGTGTTGCCAATTAAGATTATCCGTTATCTCTTCTCTGACGTCGTTGTCTGAGTATTCTCTTTCTCCCTCTCTCTTTCTCATTTCCGATCTTCGTTGAGCGTCCATGCTTTTTTCTTTACAAAACACGGATTACTTTCATTTGCGAAAAGCGAATATGAATAAAACTGATATGTCCTACATTATTTATACATATACGAATAAATATTTATACATAGTTCTTTTGAAGATATATTTTTAGTTATATCTGAAATTTTACACACACGCACATATTTATATAGTAGGCCAATGAAAGAAATTCAAGGAGACAGAAAGTTTTTCGTGTTCTATTTTCAATAATAATAATAATAATATATTCACAAAAGATTTAAAAAAGGAAATTTCCATCTTATATGCCTTGTCAACAGGATGTCAATATTTCTAAAAAAAAAAAGAAAAGTGTTTCAAAACAGTCAAATTATAAGGACAGAAGTAACAATGTGTGGAAATTTAAAACTAAGATTAGCCATTAGATATGAGCATTGGGTATGATAAGGAATGGTACCAAAATCATGTGAGCAAAAATTTCGGAAAGTATCAGCATCTCAGATCTACAAAAGAATTCTTTGTCCGCAAAATTAGCCCCATAACAACGAAACGTCCCAAATGTGCATAGATATGTTACTCTCCTACAGTGCTCTTTTTATTGACAGACCTCGGAGGGACTTCGTAATTAGGCACTTAATATTACTCTCTGGCAAGATGATAGCACACAACGACAACAACAACAACAACAATAATAATAATAATAATGTAGTTGTTATTATTGTTGTTGTTTTATGTTATTAGACCACAAAACCAAAATAGAAGCATTATGAAAAACGATCTTAAAAATCGGAATATCGTTAGATAGATTTTCGAACAATCTCACGTTATCAATACTAGCATCCGGTTGGTTGAAATGTGCAGCAGAGGTGTTAGACCGTTTATGTTGGTTTCTATGCGGTTTATTGGAGTTTCTCTATACCTATATGATGTTTCTAGAATTAGTTGCATTTAATTAAAATATTTGATTTGTTTTTGCTGTTTGCTCGGCATTTGTCTGCATGTTTATTATAAATGATATTCAGGGCATGAAAAACAAAACTGGGCTGGATGTTAAATAGTGAGTTTGTGCAGAATCGAACAGCTACCGAATACGATAAAACTGTATAAAAAGAAATTGTTTTAAGAGAAAGATTTTATAAATTTCAAGCGAAAGGAGTACTGGCTGATTGATCAATGAATGCCAAATGTTTCCAATTGTTAGATTAAGATTTGAACCGTTGTATCTTAGAAATGATTAAAGATATCTTACTGGAATTCTCTGAGGTTTTTTATAACTATATTGAACTCTACTTTGAGCAATAAGAATGTATTATTATTCTCCAAGTTTAACAGAAGAATCGTGATGAAATCGATTATAAACGAAAATGACATGTTCATCATTAATTAATCATAGCTAAAGATTGGATGCTCATGAACGATTAAAATAAAGTTCAAATAGGTATATTTATTATTCCAGGATCACTACTTCACTTATTCAAGATGATCTTCGACCTTTCTAAACTTCTATCCTGGAGTAGCAACGTGTCTCACAGTTTTCACGTACGATTTTATTTTCAAGTCTTTTTTCATTGCTCTTTGGCTTGTCTTAGGTAAATCTCCTCTCTCACGTGCCAAACATCTTATGGACTGTGTTGAATATTTTCTAATTGATCTCTTTAGAAAATATATGGAAGAATGGAGTGTCCCAGAAAATTCCAGGTGCCTTTATTTCGCATATTTTTCGCGTTATTATCGGCATTATTCTAACTGGTTAGAGAACTTGTTGTTCTCGTGAAAATATTTCCTTTTCATCGTTAACAAACAGAAAGAATTCTCCTGTGCATTCTTTTCCTCCACATTACATAATGGACGATGAAAATAGCTGCGATTCTCCCTTCTTCGCTGCATACGCCTCGCTTCCACAGGAGTTAGCATAAAAAACAAATATCCTTGTTCTTTTTTTCTTAGATAAAAACCCGAGTGAACATTTTGAAAATTTGTATAAAGTATCTACCTGTCTATTTTAAGAGCATTGCATAAATCTCTTTTCAAAATAGTTGAAAATATTTTCTCATCGTATTTAAGGACACTGTTGACAGTTTACTTTCGACAGACCAACTCCGCTGTGTAATTACTCGCGTTACCAGTCTGCTTGACTCCAGGGTCCTTCCAATGTGACTGTAAATGTTAGGCAATCCCCTCATCCCTGTCACTTCAACTCGCAGAACTTCGTAAATAAACGGAATCAATGAATAAATGGCAACAACGTTGAAGACAATAGGCCGAAAATAGATATGGAATTATGAAAACGCTTCTCCGAGATTTCGATAAAGAAGACTCTACCAATGATGATATTGTGATTTAAAAGAAAAATGAAGGCGGAGGATATGAATAAAAAATATGCCGAATCCTGAAAATATTATTATTTTATTTATTTATTTTTCTTTTTTTTTTTGCAAGGGTTTATTGAAATTAGGAATATTGAAAAAAATATTAGGCGAATAAATGAATTAAAAAGTATTGTGAAGGTAGGCTGAGCGCCACAAAATAAAAAGCCGGAAGGGGCCTAATTTTGGGACTAAAAGTAGAAAGGGGCTAAATCAGATGTTAAAAGCGAAGAGGGTAGTAAATCAAATGTTAAAAGTAGAGGGGAATCTAAGTCAGATCATAAAATAAGGGTCAGAAAAGGGCTGTCAGATGTCAAACGTGGAAAGGGGGTTAAGTTATATGCTAAAAGTGGGGTGGAGGGTTAAATCAGATGTTAAAAATGAGGAGGGGGTAAATCAGAATTTAAAA
>OZ038483.1:76312293-76317293 GCA_964036315.1 Acanthosepion esculentum
CGTAAGAATTATGGTATCATTAAGTCATTTTATGGTGCTGACATATAGGGTAAAATTTAAACTAACCAACAAGCAGTAACATTAACCAAGGAAACAAAAAGATTATGGTTAAGCCGTTAGTTCGAGTTACACTCACAGAGATCCTCAGATGACCTTCTAGACATCTGACGATCGGTCGATGGGAAATTAATGAGTAAGGATTTTTGACCTAATGCTATTTCGTTGGTTAGCGTTACTGTTCTGCCCTAGTGCATAGGCATGAAGCACTTTTGGATTATTGCCTAGGTAGGTGTCTGTCTTTTCTCTTTTCTTATGCTTCCTTTCTATTATTTATTTGGGGGGGGGGGGTATTTTTTCTTTTTTCGTTCCAAAGTCGATATTCCAGAACAGGACCGATATCATGACAGAGCCTTCTTTGGATTTTTCCAAGTATCTCGAGATATCTAGCAGAAGCACCAGGCCAGATGTTAGCAGAAATATTCGATGCACGGACGGATGACAGATTTATAAATGTGCAAGATAAATTCTGGCGATAAAAATTGTCTTGCACGACAGAGTGTACCAACTTTCCTAGTAGCAGACCTAGAAATTGATTCAATAATTTCACTTCACGTCAATGGAAAACTAAGAAGGTGCAATAGATTACTCTCCTGGAGGTTAGCATCAAACATGCTGATGAAAGGCAAAAATAGTTCTCTAAGACGTGTAAAAGATAGTAAATATGCTTTGGAGTTGGTAAAATTTGCAAGCTATTTCTTGCCCCAGTTAACAACTGACTGAAGACCATTTTCGAGATCAGTTGCCTGTTTTATGTTATCGGACTTACTATTAAAACAGAAGTAAATAATTGTGACATCCGTATGAATACCGAGTTAGGAACTGATAGATTGCTATGACTTCTTAAGATAATGTAGTGCATTTCCGTTTTGCTTTCCGCGGGTTGGAATTCAGGCTTGTTTTATCTCTTAAACTGGAAGTCACCCAAAGCTAGATTACCTAGTCTACCCTGTTATTTAACCGATAGCTGACAGAAGACGATTCGTGCCTTTCCGTATTCTCATGGCAAATGTTCGTATAGGTTACATACTTTTGTTCCACCGCTTCAGACCTTCGCATCTAAGACCCGACATGCCACGTACACGGAGTCGATTCATCCCCATTCCTCCTTCGTATTCTATTGGCAAGTAGGAAGTTTCATTTAGAGAGCTCCTTCTAGAGAATGTTTACTTTGTGGAACAGAATCCCGAGAGGATCCTTACCTATCACTAAATTCTTAACTTATTCGAGTCTAGGTCAACCGTTATCTAGCCTACATATCCTCATAACCATCATTTACTTCCTCTTCTTTCGTCTATAGAACAACCTAAATCATTAGCCAACTACTCTCAGTGGATATTGGGCTTTCTATTCGGCGGAATTTTCAGTAATAATAATTTTAAAAAATATATATTAGTGTGAAAGTGGTCTCGACTGACTGGAGCGGAGTTTGAACTCGACTCGACGATTCCACTTCCTGCGCCGATAAGCGTTACACCACCCGCACATCCTGGTATAATCTATTATTCGTGTTTAAGTTTAGCAGTTACGTGAATTTACAAGAACTTCTACAGGAGGTGGCGAAGGAAAGCAAGATGAAAAGATTAAGCTTCAACTGCAAAATGACTAAATGACTTGTTAGCAAAAAAACAAAAAAAAACTACTCAACATACTAACTACAGACTGGAGATACCGAATTCAAACAGGTGTAACAATTTAGATATCTGAGAAGCGTATTGAACAGAAGAAGGAAAGTGCAACACGGAAATCCCAAGGTGAATTGATCTAAAGAAAGATGCCTTTCATCACCTAAGTAAAGTATTAAGAAGCAGAAAAATCTCGTTAGAAACTAAGACAAGAATACTGAACTGTTACGCAATACCAGTCTTATATCGCAGTGAATGCTGGACAACCTCCTCATAAATGAAGAAGACACTTGAAGCAACAGAAATGTAGTTATATAAAAGGATGCTGATAAAACCATGGACTGAACATGTGAGTAATGATGAAGTTCAAGAGAAAATAAAAATAAAAAGGGCACTTATACTTAACATCAGGAAATAAGAGTTGAAATTTTTAAGGCACATATTGAGGAAAGAGGGCTTGGAAATTCGATACTCACATGACAAATTGAAGCTAAGAGGGCTAGAGGAAAACAACGCGAATCCTACTTGGCGGGCTTGAGTGAATGGATAGCAGAGCAGCGTTTAGAAGAGATGAGTAAAAGACAAAAGTTATTAAGAACTACAATCAACGCCCTTCCTGATGACATCAGTTCTCATCTTGGTATCTAGGATAATGACAACCATTTACTCGTGTTTTGATAATAAGTCTGATCAGTTCGATAAGGTCAAATTGGCAGGCGATCTAAAAAATGATCTACAATTTGTTAACTGGGGTAAGAAATGTCTTGTTAATTTTAACGCTTCAAAAACGAAATTTCTCTCTATTAATCATCCGAAAGACTTCTATCAATATGTCTGACACTAACCTTCATGACTAGCACTCTCAGCTGATATGAAATGGAAAGACTATATCGAATCCATTGCTATATGTTGGCTGCTAAGAAATCGGGTTTTTATGTCGCGCTAGACAATTTAAGTCTACCATTTAAGTCTATGCTTTGAATATTGCTGCCACATTTGATGAGGTTCTCCCGTTGTCTATTTAAAGATTCTTGATAAAATCCAAAAAAGAATCAGTAATATTATTGGTCCTGACTTGGCATCTCGGTCTCAAACACTTTCTGACCACTTTAATATAGCTTCTCGGTGTCTTTTTCTATAAATAATTCATTGGTAATTCTTCGTATGAACTCTTCGCTATGGTACCTAGACTTTACGAATTTAAGCGCAGTACTAGATTGGCGGCGAGGTCTCATCAATTCACAGGACAGTTGGCTAGATGTAACCGTAAGTTTTATGCTAACAGTTTCTTTACTCGCAATTTTCGCTGATGGAACTGTCTTTTAGCTTCATGCTTTCCAGTTAACTTTGATCTTCAAAATTTTTTAATGCAATGTCAATCGATATCTACCGTCTTGATCAGTCTTATATTCTTCTCGCCCGTTCTGAGTATAAACTAGATCTCGCAGCAAAGCCTTTGATCGGTAGACGTTGAGGAGCGTGGAGCCTCCTCTTAATTGCTGTTGTTCCCAGGTTCACCATGATCGGAGGTGGTAGTACCAGTTAGGGCCCCAGCTTTGGGAAAATAGTTAACCCCCAAACTGGAATCAAAACACTAGGAAAGTATAAAATGTCTAGCAATAGCTTTTAATAGTAGAAATCCAAATTCCAGAAATAGATTTCAATGTTCAAAAAGAAATTAGCAAAGCTCCCAAGTAATATAAATTTCGGCATTAAATTATCCATGGGGAGTTGATATACCTGTACTGATAAATCATCAGTTACCTCCCCTTAAGATCTAGGAGTTATAAAAATCACCCTGTAAAATCCGTCAGTAGACGAGTAGTCAGAGTAAAATGCAGTAAAGCTTTGGTATAAGTTTATTCACTGGTTCTGTTTTTACTACAATGCCGTTAAATAAATCAAATCAAATTTCCTTATCGCTTTCTAATGTTTATCTTTTTTTCTTGTTCTTCCACACTAAGAACTCCCTTCACTGACTTGCTTGGGATTTTATGATTAAAATAAAGTGAGGAAATTGTGGAGAGCCATGATCGCCAACGTGCTGAAGATACACGATACAGAGAAGTAGTAGCAGTAGAAGAAAAAGAAAACTTCTAGCTAGTTTAATCTCCCACTTTTAACGCGGCATGAAAATTGGACAGTTGCCATTTTGATGATGTGCCTTTCATCCCCCATTAGCGAGAGTAAAGACAACCATTTTTTTTTTTTGTGTGTGGATCGCCGTAACCAGTCTGTTTATTGGCCGACCATTAATACAGAAACAAGCGAAATACAACGAATGAATACACGAGCATTGATATTAATAAATAATTTGCTCTTTTGCCTACTGGAAATATCATCAATCCAAGGATATCCGTAGGCCTGCTTTTAAAATGGCGAGGAAGATTTTTTTAAGCCGGTTTGAATGTCAAACACTGTTAGCATGAATGAATTCGATTTTTCTTTTTCTTTTTTTAACTGACTTTATCGTTTCTCTAAAAGACTTATTCTATGTGTCGTGTCCTTTTGGAATGATTGGAATGACGATCATGACTCTCCAGAACTTCCTATAAGCGCAGTAATAGGCTGGTGCCGAGGTGTCACCAATTTACACTTCAACTGGCTAGATGTAACCGCAGATTTCTACGCTAACAGTTTCTTTTCTAGCTCTTCTCGCTTCTGGAACTATCTTCCGGCTCCGTGCTTTCCAGCCAATCTGCAAAAATTCAAATGCAATGTGAATCGCTATCTACTGTCTTCTTGACTGCTTTTCTTTTTTTCTCGCTCTTTAGCAATATTCCCGTTTCTCAGTCTTCCACACCAGTAACCCCTTGTGCCTCAGAGGCTTTACTACCTTGCTTGGGGTGAATTTCATTAAAAATAAAAGTAAAAGAAAAAAAAAGACTCTTATTAAAGTTTTGCTTTTAAGCATCCCTCCTACTTCCTGTTCTGCCAACCATTTACACAGTCCTGTTAAGCAGATTACTCATTGTTTCTCTTGCTTTCAGTATTTCCTGTGAGTGTTAAATTCGCCAAATCATGTTTCCTCATTATGTGTCCTTGAAATTTCAACGGTCTCATTCGAATTCTATGTGTTCTTTTCGTTTCCATTTCCCTTAAAACTTCCTCTTTACTCGCATGTTCAGTTCACCGTATACCCAGCATCCTTCTGTAGAAACATATATCTGTTGCCTCAAGTCGCTTCTTTCCCTTTTAAGGAAATTGTCAAAAATTAACTGCTATATAGGATGAGTGAATTTTACAAAGCATTTCGGCAATGTTTCCTTTCTTTCTGTATGCTTTTAAAAAGCCAGTTAGACTTAGAAATCCATGGTT
>OZ038483.1:76322293-76329793 GCA_964036315.1 Acanthosepion esculentum
GGTCTCTCAGAATATTTATTTAGAGTAACATTGGCGGTTTCACAATTCTAGGATTTTCAAAAGTTACATTGAAACGGCGAGACATGTGGCGAGGCCTTCATCAGTTTCACCCTAAAATATGTTAATCAACACCTGATAAAGAATTTCCAGGGTTTGAGTTATCCAGCTTCATTTCAAATTTGATGCAGTCACGTTGTATTGAATTTTTCAGCCATTGTAAAGATTGTAGAGCCATTCCAACACAATAATACACAATCTTGTAATACTTGAACACAAGTCGGTAGCACGAAGCGTATAACCACATTTGGAGAAAGACAATTCTTCAGATCCACGGAGCAAGCAAAAAGAATTCAATTCACTATTTTTCCCACGACACCATGGCAATTCAAAATTAATAATAAAAAAAAGATTTCTGTGGACAATCATAATCACCTTGGTCCTGAAGTGAATTTTAAAAAAATGTATTAAAACCTTCAACCACTTTTCTAATACGAATCGTTCAACTTAAAAACATGGTATTAATTCGCACGACTTTAAGGAATGTTGTACACACAGGAATTCGAACGCACATCGCAATAGTGAAAGATGACTTCAAAACCTAAGCAAAGTATCAAGAAACAGGGAAATTTCGTTGGAAACAAAGAAAAACATTCTCAACTGTTATGCATTATCTATTCTCTTATACGACAGTAAATACTATGAAATTATCCGACAAATAAAGATGTGATGTTTTTATTGTTTTGTTTTTTTAAATTGAGGTCCGCCTTATACAATGCCCGTGAGGCACTCGAAATAGAGGATTACATTAAGAGGCAGTTTATATGGATAGTAGAGAAAGATTAAGACTAGACTGGAACAGGTTAAGAGTGTAGTGATCGGGGTTGGCTCCACAGAATAGTGGTTTGCCGAAAGAAGCTGTTTGAGTGGAACTTACTTCTCACTGATGGAATACCGTGGGAATGTGGGTAGTTTGCTACAAAGTGAATGGCATTGTCGGGTCCTAGCTGTGAAAGTTAGGACTGGCGAAACCAAGGAATGTAGATCGTCCGAGAACTTTCCATGGAAGTAGCGATAGAGCAGTGAGTATGCTTGCCACATCCCGCCTGGGAGAGAGAGAGGATGGAGGGGGAAAATAATTTGTTACCCACAAGGACCCCGAGACGCTTTTGAACGCTATCGAGATTGAAAAGTTAGGACTGGGTAGCTCTTTTCCCAAATATGACAACAGTACTCCATTCTCGGCCTGATCTGGCTCTTGTAAAGGTAGAGGATAGCATGAGGGGCCAGGTACTTACCAGAGCGGTACAGCGAATCTCTAGCGAACTTCTCAGTGGGGTAAAACTTTCAGTGCCAACTTGACGGAATATACAAAGACCATTTACACTATTTACATTATTCGGACTATTGCCATATTTATCACAAAGTTTCGGCCGTTGTACGCTCCGGCCTTCTTCAGGCGGTTGGAATGTTGAACTGAACCCTTTATTTCGCTCGATTTGGGTAAACTATTCTAGTTCCACGTGCTATGTATAATGGATGTCAGTTATCAGTTATCTCCTGTTAATTCACCTCTCCAAGTTCACCACTGCCTTAACCCGGTATTGAACTCACAACTCTTTGGGTCCTGTCACTGGATCTAACCAATGCCTTTATCCACTGTGCCATGTGTCCTTAAGGATCCAGTGAGGATCGAACTCACTACTCAGTCGTAATTGATCTAGCGAGACAAGGTTGCTAACCATTACGCCACGCCGAGGTGCCCAAATCCTGTTAGTAGTATTACTATTAAATTATTTTCGTTTGTTGTTTGATAAAAATTATTCACTACGCCTTTCATTTGAAGTATTTTTTCTTGGGAAATTATTGAGCCCACTGCATTGAATATTTGATTAGTAACACTATTTTGAATACTTGCGTACAGTATCGTCGTACGCACGAACATTTTCCTTATAGTTATATCTCGTCCATTTTACACGTTTTTTTCTTTCTTTCCTTCGGTTATTAATAGGCGCTGACTGAAGTAAACCATCCTTGGGGATCGTCTGCCGAAGATGTCAGTTTTCATTATTGGCAGGGACAGTAGAAGAATATTTTTCGACCTTAGGCTAGTTCCGCCTTTGAGGCCGCGACCGTTAGTAAACCGTGTGGCGGATGATCCGGAATGACATTTTTCTTAGTATTTTTTAATCATTTCACCTCAGACAAGGCAAGAAAGCAACTAAGATGCAAGGGAATTACTGAGTTTTAGTGAAAATGAAAAAAAAAACGCTATTAAAGAGAGAACAATAAAAGAACAGAAATTATAATAACAGAAGATAACGATTGACAATTCATTTAAATTTTTGAAGATCAGCAAGCGAAAAGTGCGATAAAAGAAACTGTTAGCCTAGGTTACATCTAGCCATTTGAGCTGTAAAATGATGAGACCTTATTGATAATCTAGTACTGCGCTTACATTCATAAAGTCTAGGTACCATAGAACAATTGACTCTTATTAGTTGTCCCCTTGTTGTACGTACTTCAGACTCTTTTTTGGACAATAAAAGCGGTAGATGCTGGCCGTGGTCTCGATAACAATTCTGCAAATTTTACTTCGTATCCAGACTCATACAACGAAACGAATATAAAGTATTTAAGCCGAACAGTAAGAATTATTCTATCTAGTCGTCTAAAAGCATTACGTTGCTATCGAGATAGTGTTTTGGACTTAAATTCATAACGTCTACGTACTTATAGAGGAAAGTAATATTTATTTTTGTTGAGTGCAAAAAATGTGGCACAAAGCCAAAAGTGGGGACAGGAATGACCGAACTTCATCTGGCTTATAATTAAACTTAGCTAGTCACAATAAACTGACCCAAACATAACACAGTATTTCTTATAGCAAAACAACACATTCTTACTTACAATTCTTTCGACAGTCGCCACAATACCTCATGTCTTTATGAAGTCGTAAATAGTACCCATATATAAAATTTCTCTGGCGGGTTAAGGGGGGGGGGGTTAAAATAACAACTTATAAAGGAAAGTTCACCAGAAAAATTTCCATGAAAATATTTATAGAAAAGGCACAGGGAAGCTACAAGCCGGCGATGGGAAAGTGACTGAAGCCGAGATGCCAGGTCAGGTCATTGCAGATTCTTCTTTGACTTTTATCAAGAATTACTAAATATATAGCAGGAGCACCATGCCAGATGTGGCAGCAAAGCAAGGACGAATGGTAAACTTATAAATTCTCTAATCGATTCACTATACTATTTCTCTATTCAGCTCACAATATGAAATACTGTCCGAGCGAGTATTATCGAGCAAGTACTATTATTGCGAGTGCTATTCGAAGGCGCCTGACACCAGTATTGTTCAACGGCGTTACTATAGTTGTATCTACGATTAAAAAGTCTCTACTGCAACGAGCATTAAGAAAGTGACAACGAGTATTCGTTGACATTACAAAAGCATGTAATGAATTCCTCTGTTAGATCGATGCATTCATTTTTGGAAAGGACTATCAATATTTTATATATTTTTGGTAAAAAAAAGTGGAGAATAAAAGGAGATTTTGGACTCTCATAAGATTGTTATCTCATGGGGTGTTTTGTAGGTACTTTCCCGTGTGAATATGCGGTATTTTGGTGTATGCAGAATCGAGAGGTGAATGAGCAAATTGTACTGAATGAATAGCTCGCGAGTCTAGGAATAGAATAGTTAATGAAGACCAGCCCCTCTCTTTTTCTCCCCCTGGCGTTGTGCCACAATTCTGTATGTTACAGAATAAATAGTCTATACTGATTACTTTTCGAATCACTATTCAGTTTTTACTTTTCGAGCGAGTATTATCGAGCAAGTACTATTAGTGCGAGTGATATTCGAAGGCGTCTGACACCAGCATTGTTCAACGGCGTTACTATAGTTTTATCTGCGATTACAAAGTCTCTACTACAACGAGCATTACAAAAGTGACAACAAGTATTCGCTAACATCACAAAAATTATTATGTGCCGTATCCCCTGATAACATCTTCCAACTTCTCATTTTTCTGGTCTTTTAGTAATGTTTGTATATATTTTTACCATCCCTCCGCCATTCCGCCATCCATTCACACAAGCTCCTTCTGCCCATTTTGCTGTCTATATGTCCTGTGTGTGTCAAATTCTCCGAGTCCTCCACCTTCATTATGTATCCTAGATACCTCAGGTTTCTCTTTCTGATTTTCAGTGTCCTTTTTGTTCTCATTTTCCTGGAGACTTCGTCGTTGCCAGCATTTCCGTCTATGATATCGTCAGCATCCTTATGTAGAGCAACATGTCTGTTGCCGTCAGTTTTCTATTCATCTGTGAGAAGACTGTTCAGCATCACCATCATAAAAGAGGAATGACATGACGTAACAATCCAACACCCTTTTATTCTAAAATAATATATCCATTTCCTTTAAATAAAAAAAAAAAGTATATAGGCATTTAGAATTATTCACAGCCGCCATTATATATCCTAAACGTTTTAGGTCAATTTTCTACTCATTTCTCCATTTTCGAAAGAGATAATCTCATTCATTTGATTATCTTCCAATGTGAATAGTGACGTGTATAAACGATTATAATATTAAGCATAACCACGAGTCTCATATCTGTTAATTATATAAATTAATTTACAGGCAACAACGTTATTCGAATCTAACTTCATCATTTTTCTCACACACACACACACACACACACACACACACACACGCACACACACACACACACACACACTCTTCCTGCGTTTACATGTGTGAGTGGGCAGTGTACATTTTTCCTTGTTTGTTCAAAACTATATTTGTTCTCCCTGAATTAATATATTCACATTTATATCTACAATCACCTGACCGTATTCAGTGTTAAGAAGTGAAGCCGTCTATGTCGTTATTGTCAACAAAATGATTTTAACCTGATTAAATAAATATATGCAAGTCAGTCTTTCTTGCACATTATCTACCTAACGTTGTCTGTTCATCTATATCTAGTTATCAATATCAGTCTGTTCATATCTATATATCTATATATCAATCTAAATCTGCATGTTCATACCTATCTATCTATCTATCTATCTATCTATCTATCTATCTATCTATCTAAAGCTGTTCCTCTCTATCTATCTATCCATTTATCTATCTATCTATCTATCTATCTAAGACTGTTCATATATATATATATAGAGAGAGAGAGAGCGAGAGAAAGAGAGAGTGTCAGTAGTCAATATCTATCAATCTATTTTTCTCTGTTCGTATCTATCTATCTATCTATCTCAGTCTATTCATATCTATTACCTATTTATCAATTTATCTCAGCCTGTTCATATCTATCTATATATCTATCTAAAGCTGTTCCTCTCTATCTATCTATCCATTTATCTATCTATCTATTTATCTAAGGCTGTTCATATATATATATATATATATATATATATATATATATATATATATATATATATATATATATATATATATATATAGAGAGAGAGAGAGAGTCAGTCAGTATCTATCTATTTATCTCTGTTCGTATCTATCTATCTATCTATTTTTCTGTTCGTATCTATCTATCTATCTATCTATCTACGGCAGTTCATATATAGCCACATTGAGGAGCTGTGATACAGCGGAACAGTCTGTCTGTGGATGAATCTCTCTCTCTCTCTCTCTCTCTCTCTATATATATATATATATATATATATATATATATATATATATATATATATATATATATTTAAAATACTATGTAGCATACCCCGTGTTAGCCTCACCCGTTCGAGCCATATTGGCTGCAACATGAGTGGGGTCTATGTTATCCTTTTCATTTTTTATTTCTTTCCAAGTCGCGATCGTTCACAGATATGCAATATATTTATCAATTAACAGAAATATCCTCGGCTGGAAGAATGTGGCTCTCCTCGACGTTACACACAATGAAATACAACAATAAAACAAAACATCAGCAAAAAAAAAAGATTAACACTAACCCTAAAATTACTTTCTAAACGATTGGTGATACCAAAATCCCTTGCATGGAGTATCTCTGCCATATATAGTCTGGAGCCCCTGCTGTTTGCCTCAGGTTCTTGATCAGATCCAGAGACGGATATGCAATGTAATTGGCCCTGATCTGTCATCTCGTCTGCAGTCACTCTCTCACAGACGCAACGTTGCCTCGCTCTGTCTTTTTTACAAATACTTTCACGGTAATTGCTCCGAGGAGCTGCTTTCGCTGGTTCCTAGGCCTCATGAATTTAAACGTCCTACGAGGCTGGCATCCCGTTCCCACCCTTTCACCGTTGAAACTGTTAGATGTAGACGTCTCTTCTACTCCAATAGCTTCATGTCTCGCACATCTCGCCTGTGGAACTCCCTTCCTTATTCCTGTTTCCCTGACAAATACAAGCTCCAACTATTTAAGTGTAACGTCAATCGACATCTCCAGTTGCCTTGATCTATCCACTTCCCTTCTCCACATCCTTTCACCTTTCATTCCTATCTGCTCTCGCTCCAAATCTTCTGTAACCCCCTAGCCTTGATCGATCCACTATCTTTCGCCACATCCTCTCCTTTACCACTCCTATCTGCTCTTCCTCCAAACCTTCTGTAACCCCTTGCGTGATAGTGGCTTCCAGCCTTGCTTGGGGTGATAAGCTTAAAAAAAAAAAAATCTGGGAAGTGTTTTAGCAGAGGACGGAAAGTGTGACACTGAAAACCGAAGACGTCTTAAGATAGCGAAAGATGCCTTCCAAAAGCTAAGCAAAGTATTAAGAAACATGGAAATGTCGTTAGAAACAAAGCAAACAGTACTGAACTGTTACTTAATACATGTCCTCCTTTTTGGCAATGGATGCTGGACGATCTCATCACAGATGAAGAGGAGACATGAAGTAACAAAAATGAGGTTCTACAGAAGGATAGTGAGAATACGATTCACTTAACATGTGGGCAATGACGAAACTTTAGAGAAAATGGAAACAAAGAGGAAACATATACTTAACATTAGAAAGAGACAATTGAAAATTCTTGGGTACATAATGAGGAAAGAGGGCTTAGGAAATGTGACACTCAAAGCGACGGAGGAAAACAGCACATGATCTATCTAGCAAGCTAGAGTAAATTGATGACTAAATAGTGTTTAGGTGACACAACAAAACGACAAAAATTTATTAAGAGAGATAAAGGACGGGAAGTTGGGAAGAGCTATGATCGCTAACATATGGGACAGACACATCTCATAGAAGAAGTGATCCTCCTAACGGCGCCTACTATTTTTCCAAAATATTCAAATAATTAATTTAAAAGTGATGTACTTCTCATTCTGCTCGAGAAAATCCGTTCTTATGTCACGGTCACCTGTAAATATGGAGTCAGCCGCCGTCACTACTAACAATGTGGACATGACACACGGATTGCAGTGCAGTGCGTGCGGCAAAAGAAACAAAAAATATATCCGCTGCACACGCAAAGAGGGATTAAAGTAACATAGTAATATA
>OZ038483.1:76332293-76342293 GCA_964036315.1 Acanthosepion esculentum
ATCTACCCCACTACCCACTGTGCGAGTTTCGTTTGCTTATCAAATTGTACTTATCCGGTGGTATATAAGGTTATCGTCTTATTACTGCAAGAATACCTGGCTACCTGAAGTTTGTGTGAAAACACATGAAACTTAAAGTAGTGGCCAGACACTGCCTACCTGGTTATTGAATAAATATTCAAATGCTCTGTCATTTATAAAGCACTTTTATGCCAGAAGGTTATTTTACGAAGATTCTATTTAGAGCCGCTTATTCAAACAATGGAATTATATATAATATATATATATATAATATACATGCATATAATATACATTTATCTAATATACATTTATATAATATACATATATATAATATACATATATATAATATACATATATATATATATATATATATATATATATATATAGTATGCATATATACATGTTATATTCATATATATGTAATATAGACCTATATAACCAATATATATTTTTTGTATAATATATATACATATATATATATATATATATATATATATATATATATATATATATATATATATATATATATATATATATATATGTAACACTGGTCAACACGATTTTTGAAACAAACACATTTTTTAGCAAACACATGACCTAAGTTTTTCAAGGCTAGCTACCGTTTTTGCTGTACTGAAATTGCTCATTTTGGGGGAAAAAGAAAAATTTACAATCTTCGCTGATCGCAAAATTTAATTAATAAAGCTCATAAAATACCATCAATTCATGTCAGCCACCTGAAATAAACTATTTTTATGAGAGAAAAAGTGTTTTTGCGTCAAAAACTTTTAAATGGAAATACCGAATTTTTCCAGTTTATCGCCAAAATTCAAATTAACTGATAAACTTCATAAGTAATAGACTTTAGTAAACCTGGTAATTAAGGTGACATCAATATTTGAAAACCCTAAAATCCGAAACCCTAAAATCTTCTTGGGATTCATAGCCCCGTGATTTTACTAGTACACGGTTGTTTTGTGAAATCTTCCTTACATTAATTAAACTGATGATAATGGCATAGATCGTTTATTGTGTTAGATCTAATATTTTTGTGAGTTCTATTCTATGTTAGATCTCCTCCAAAATAAATAGTGTTAGTGACCACTATAAAATAATTACTACAAAGATACGAAATAGAATCAGCGTAACGATTCTTTCCGCCTTTTGTTATTGACAGTTTTACGAGTCTCTCCGTAGGACATCAGGAAAGATCAAATTACCTAAATGTGAACACGCAACGTGTAATGTAAATGCTGAACAACTCATGTTCTTTTTTTATCAGAGAGATAGATATCAAATGACATGGCTTCATCGAGCGGATGCAAAAATGATCCCAAATTATTTTTCTATACATGCGGCGAGTTTACACTGAAAGCCAACAGGAAACCGATATCTGACTTTTACAAGAAAGCATATCGTACTTTCACTTTTCCAAGAAAACATATCTTACTTTCAGGTCGAGTTTGGTGATCAGGACAAATCGTGGGATCCTTACATTGTTTGCAAGACATGTTTGGAACACAGGAGACAGCGGATTTCAGGTAACCGAAAATCGCTGAGATTCGCTATTCCTATGATCTGGCGTGAACCAAAGAACCACTCTGACGAATGATGCTTCTGCTAAGTCGGTGTTGCGGGACTGAACCAAAAGAAACGCAGATCTATCGACTATCCCAGACTTCATTCCGCTATTCGACCAGTGCCGCATCCAGATGAATTGCCGATCCCAGTTTTCCAATGCTGAAACTTGTTGAAAGTGACGAGTCCGACGCTGGTGTAAATGAGAGACACAGTGAAAACAATCCTGAGTATGTTACCGAAACCTTTCCAGAGCCATTTAACCAAAATGAGCTGAATGTCTTGGAACAAGACTTAAATCTAAGCAAAGAATCAGCTGAACGTTTCGCCTCTAGGCTCATCAAAAAAACACCTGTTAGCAAAAGAAACAAATGTAACATTCTGTCGAAATAGGGATGCCGAATTTGTACCATTCTTTAATGAGAAAAAAACGGATCTTGTTCATTGCAATGAGGTTCAGGGCGTTCTTCTTCTACTAGGCGTCCACAAATACGGTCCTGATGAATGGAGATTGTCCATTTATAGTTCAAAATGTGTTTTGCTCCTTAATACCAACATGTATGCGCCAATAGCTATAGGTCATCCAACAACACTAAAAGAAAATCATGATGCCATCAAACAGGTTATGGAACAGATTGACTACACCAAGCATAAATGGAAGTTATGTGTTGATTTGAAAAATGGTAAATTTCCTGCTTGGTCAACAAAATGGCTACACGAAATCCTCATCTTTTTGTTGTATATCGGACAGTAGAGCAAAAGAGAAGCACTGGAAAAGAAAATATTGGCCACCTCTCGGGATATGAAGACCGGTGAAAAGAACGTTATTAGTGCAGCGCTTGTTCCGACAGAAAAAAAAATCATCTTTTCTAGCTTGCATAACGAATTGGGATTAGTTTGGTTTGGTTCGTTTTACGGCATATCAACCTCAACGGGTTATTTAATGCCGACAATTTTTATTGCTGGTAATATTTTTTTATCTATCTATCTATCTATCTATCTATCTATCTATCTATCTATCTATCTCAGTATATATTGGTTTGGTTTGTTTTATGGCATATCAATCTCAATGGGTTATTTAATGCCGACAAAATTTTTATTGCTGGTAATATTTTATTTTGTCAAAAATCAATTTCTGGTAATTTTACCTCAAAAATGTATAGCTGGTAATATTATTTTTAAAAATGTATTGTTGGTAATATTTTTTTGTTTTCAGAAACATATTGCTGGTAATAGTTATTTTTATCCTTCAAAAGTTTATCCCTGGTAATAAATTTTACAAAGTATTTATGGTATTAAAACCTATTTTTACACGTTCATAATGCTTTTTACCCCAGTTTAGGGGTTAACTATTTGCCAATAGCTAGGACTTTAACAGGTGCTACCACCCCGCGTCAGGGTGGACATGGGAACACCAGCAATTAAGAGGTGGTTCCACGCTCCTCAAAACCTCCTGATCAGAGGCCTTGCTGTTGGACGTAGTTTATTGTCTTACCCTGGACGCGGATGTAGTTTATCGTCATACTCAGAACGTCAAATTGGGAATAATGAAACAGTATGTAAAATCAAATTAACTGATAAACTTTATCAGTAATAAACTTGATAATTAAGGTGACATAAAAAAAATGAAACCTTAAAACCTTCTGTTTGATATTTAGAAATCTATCCCATCACTACGGAAGGAAGCCAAGCACACTGAGAGATTTTGCTTCTACAGTGAGAAAGAAACTCCAACTAAAGACATCCCAATTGAATGCACCTATTCCATTGTACACGATGAACACCATGAAAATGTTTTCACCATAATATCTGTCCTCCACGAGGGATTAGGAACATCTAATCATAACCTGATCTGAAATTGCCAAAGCGCTATAAGTGTCGTTAATTTTAAATCTCCCTCTGTATTGAAATCTCCCTCTGTATTGAAATCTCCCTCTGTTTTGAAGTTGCTTTTTGAATGCGTTCGAATTTTCAGTTTGAGTTTTGCTGGAGCAGATATTTATGTGAGCATATGAGCAAGGTCTGCTTTGCTCGGTGAGAAGACCTCGCTGATCTACAGACCGATGCTGACAACAAAAACACTCAGTAAATGTTTTGCTATTGATGCATGTGTTAATGATATTATGGTACACATGTTTATTGTGTATGTGCGACAGTAAAGCAAAAGAGGAACACTGGAAAAGGAAAAATTGGCCATCCCGAGAGTTGAAGGTCGGTGAAAAGAACGTTATTAGTGCAGTACGATTTCCGAAAGAAAAAAAATCCTCTTCCCTTCCTTGCATATCAAATTAGGATTAATGAAACAGTATGTAAAATCACTCTACAAAGAAAATAAATGTTTTGAGTATTTTTTTTAAGCAAACACCCAAAGCAAGCCAGGAGTGCCACTAACATGCAAGGGGTTACAGAGAGTAAGAGTAACAGTAAGAGTAAAGAGGAGTGTTTGGAAAAAAGGATAAAGAGAAGGACAGGGATCAAGGTCAAGACATCAGAAGATGTCGATTGACATTACATTTGAATATTTGAAGATTATAGCGATCAGGGAAGCAAGTGATAGGAAGGGAGTTCCAGTGACGCGAGCTGCGAGATAAGAAGCTGTTGGAGTAGAAGAGATGGCTACATTTAGTCGTTTCGAAAGTGAAAGGGTGGAACCGTCATGCAGTTTCTGTTAGATTTTTTGGGTACTTTAATATACTAGTGAGCCAACCAAAATGAGCTGACTCATTTTATAGTTGACCAATAGAAGTGTTAACAATTCAGAAAGCTCAAAATATTCAATTCGACGTGTATAAAGGCAGCCAGATTTTTTTTCCGAATATTCACTGCCAAACCCCGAGACCTTCGAAGACTGAAGAATTACGGAACAGCTGCTGCTGCTGCTGCTGCTATTGGCAATATAGTCAGATCCAGCAGAGTGTCTGACTCGTGAGTGTTAATCTTTAACGTTGTTTCATTGAACAGATTACGTACTGCGCTGGATTTTATATTCATAGACTACGACGAACATGGCCAACAGTTTCGGAACCACTGAAAGTAGCTCGTCGGAGCTGTTGCCATGAAAGTACTTATAGAAAAGACAGAGGGAAGCCACAGCACGTCTGTGAGAAAGTGACTGTAGACGGAATGCCAGATCAGGATCAATCACGTTGCATATCCCTCTCTGGATTTTCTCGAGGACTACGAGATGAACAGCGGGAGTACCAGACCATATATGGCAGTATATATATGTAAATCGTCTCCAGGAATTAGCACCGAAAAACTCAAAGCAGAAGTTTTTGATGATCCTAATATCAGAAAACTCATTAAAGATAATGAATTTGTTAATTCAATGAATGACTTGGAATTACGAATTTGGACATTGTTGATGTGATGAAAAACTTCTTAGGCAATCGCCGGGCCGAAAATTACAAGGAATTAGTGGAAAAGCTGTTGAAAAGCCTGCAGGACATAAGCGCTACTATATAATCCGATGTTCTTATTAATGGTTAATTTTTTACATAGATATCTTGATAAATTTCCGGATAATTACGGCGATGTGAGTGATGAGCAAGGAGAACGATTCCATCAGGATATCAAAACAATGGAAGAGCTCTACCAGAGACGGCGGGACAAACGAATGATGGCTGACTACTGGTGGAGTATCAAAAGGGACTTAAATAACTTTGAACATGTCAGACAATCAAGAAAGAGAAAATTTTTACCATAGTTCATATGTTTACGAAGATTTTATTTCTGCTGTTAGTTTATGAAATGATTTGATGAAAATATTGTTGGTTTTAGTATATTCAATCGTGTTATGTTTAAAGATTTAGGGTCTTATTGTTATTGCAAAAATAGTATTTCTCAATAAGCAGACCAAAATTTGTAGGTTTAAACACGAATTGAGAGTTTTCTACGATTTTATTTTGAGAAATATTGCCATCGGTCCATATCATATATACAGAAAACAAATGAACAATATGCTTTTTTTCAAAAATGAGGCATTTCTGTACAGCAAGAATGATAGCTAACCAAGAAGAAGTAAGGTCATTTTCAGATTCAGCGCCCTCAAATTAGCTAAAAAGATATTTGGTGTCTCGAACCCATTTCAGATTTCTTTTTGTTGACCAGTGTATTATAGATATATATATATATATATATATATATATATATATATATATAATATACAAATTAATATATATATATATATATATATATATATATATATATATATATTTATATATATATATATATATATATATATATATATATATATATATATATATATATAATAAACAGAATAAAACAGTAAGATATATAATCCGGTGTTATATTTTTACAAAACAGTACTCAATGCAAATCTACAGACCATATATGTTATACTCATATATATATATATATATATATATATATATATATATATATATATATATATATATATGTATATATATATATATATATATATATATATATATATATATATATATATATATATATATGTATATACATATATATATATATACATATATATATATTTATAATATACACATATATAATATTTTATATATAATATACATATTTACATAATATATTTACATATATAATATACACATATGTCTGTATATGTATGTATGTGTGTGTATGTGTGCGTGTATGTGTGTGTAAAATAGAATATATCTGTAAAAGAACAATATGAATAAAGACAAAAGAAAAACTCTTATTTGTGGACACCTTTCGTTCGCTTTATAAAGAGAAATGCAAGAATGTTTGTTTCAAAACAAAATTCTTGCATTTGTCTTGATGAAGTCTCTCAGCGAAAGAAACGCTTCGGCTAAGATAATTTTTCCTTTCACATATATATATCTATATCTATCTATCTATCTATCTGTCTATCTATCAATCTATATCTATATATATATATATATATATATATATATATGCTCCGGAAAAATTTATTTCGGTTGAGCTCTCTGGGGAGGATGTGTGGGTTTGTAAACAGTGACTATTACGGCTAATAATGCAAGACTCTTCGGTAAATCGAATCAAGTTCTCTCAGTCACTGTGTGTTTATCTAAAAATAAATACGCTTAAATTCACCTTCTTCTCTGCCGTGCGCCAACGGCTTCAGGGTAAAATTTCCGACTGACGCGAATTCAGCCGGTTTTCGATTCTAGCCAGAGGCAAACGGACGTCTAGCCACACTGATGAGCTGTGATACAGCGAAACAGTCTGTCTGTGGATGACAATATATATATATATATATATATATATATATATATATTGATTTTTATTGAATATTTTATGCAGTTTTCTTTTTCTTACAGTGGACACTGTCATACGATTTAAATTTCTTATAGCTGAAAGTAGTTGAAAATTTTTTACATCGACTTGCTTCAGAATTTTATATCAGGGAAGACTCAAGATGATCCTGAATTCTGGGAGTTATTTTCTAAAAAGCTTCCGATCTCTTACCTCTAGGAAACGTGCCGCAATGCAGTCTTCCTCAATCCCAACATATCGATTTGCTCTGATAGCTACACTAAGTATATAAGATGTTTGGATTACTTACCAATTAACAGGCAATTTCAAGTAGTGACCTTTTTAAAAAGGCATTTTGTTTCACATGGACGCTCCCTAGCTCACCGGTTTTCCTAGTTTTTCATAAGGAATGTTGTCAGTTTGCTGACAGTAGGAAAAATTATTAATGTTTATTAATGTATTCACGTTCTTGAATTTTCTGAGGTTCGGTTCATTCACCATCCGTAGATTGCAATTTCATTTTCTCGTTCCTTTCTTTTATTATATTATCCAATTCTACTGCTGTATAATATATATATATATATATATATATATATATATATATATATATATATATATATAGTTTACGAAAAACTAGGTAATCCGTATGGGTAGACCCAAGGAGGATAAAATCCAGAGAGCTCAATGTAAATCAGAGCTAATAATTTAAATAAAAACAGACCACTTTAAGGTTCTATGTAATAAATTATTTCACCACAGCCCTTTTAAAGGATCGCGGATCATCAGACTTTACTTCCAAAGGTTCAAACGAAAAATGAAAAGAAATTTACACATTTTTGACGGGCAGTACTAAGCATATGTAAATTAACGAAGTGAGGAAGTGAGGGGGGAGAGAGACATGATTAAGTTAGATGTAGATGTAAAATTTCTATTCCTCACTTCGTTAATTTCGTATGCTTAGTACTGCCCGACAAAAA
The DNA here is from genome assembly GCA_964036315.1 of Acanthosepion esculentum. Lineage (NCBI taxonomy): Eukaryota > Metazoa > Mollusca > Cephalopoda > Sepiida > Sepiidae > Acanthosepion > Acanthosepion esculentum. The sequence continues at coordinate 76,340,108 of OZ038483.1, forward strand.
TGTGTAAATTTCTTTTCATTTTTCGTTTGAACCTTTGGAAGTAAAATCTGATGATCCGCGGTCCTTTAAAAGGGCTGTGGTGAAATAATTTATTACATGGAACCTTAAAGTGGTCTGTTTTTATTTTTATTTAAATATATATATATATATATATATATATATATATATATATATATATATATATATATATGTGTGTGTGTGTGTGTGTGTGTGTGTGTGTGTGTGTGTGTGTGAATATAACGAACTCGAATGGAATTGGAACCCCGTTCCCCGATTACCAATCCCTAGCCATTATACATTACACCACCCGCACATCCATGCTAACAGTACCTGGTATTCGAAGTGGGTAATCCATCTAGCTATTGCCTAGGCTCGCTCCTGCTTCACTTCAGTCACTGGACGTGGCATGCCAGTAAACCATATATATATATATACATATATATATATATATAAACTAAGTATAGTTTCCTCTTGTCTTTTTTTTATTTTGTTCCTTCTACATATATTCTCTGTCTATATATATTCACACACACACACATACGTACATACATACATACATACATATATATATATATATATATATGTGTGTATATATATATATATATATATATATATATATATATATATATATATATATATATATATTAATTATATTAAGAAACAGATAACTTAAAGGATTCATGGTATAATAATTTATTTCTTAGTACCAGGATTTTGGACCTAATTCATCAGATCTCCATTTTCGTACAAATATGATGAATTAGGACCTAAATACCGCTGCTCAGGAAATAAATTATAATTCCATGAACCCTTAAAGTTGCCTGTGTCTTAATATAATTAATATTTGCTCCGTTTTTACATTGAGCTCAATGGATATATATCCTCCTTGAAGTTATCCATACGGATTACCAAATAACTTCATTCACTAACTATATATATATATATATATATATATATATATATATATATATATATATATATAATATGGAGAAAACAACTGAAAAGTTGCAAATTACTTGAAAACAAACTTCTGAATACAGTTATTTAATTAATTTCTGACGGAAGATCGGGGCGATCTGAAATATCAAATATATATATATATATATATATATATATATATATATATATATCTGCATAATTTTAATTATAGTTTTCCAGATTTAGGATAATGTGTTGAGTATTGAGTTCGAAGTTGTACATAAACTGTCGGAAGTACATATTTTATTGATTTTATTCAAGTATTTTCGACTTTCGCAGTCATTATCAAGAACTGATTTGGTGTCTGTGTAGTTGTGAAAATTCCTTTATCTGCTTCCTGGTATTCTTTGGGAAGCTAGACGTTTGAAATGATCCTCCAGCTTGACATCATGCGTAACGACTATTGGGAACGAGACGACACAAAAATACGCTATTTATTGTTTTAATTTAAATTTTTATTCTCCATTTATATCTTATTTTACTTTTTTATTATTATAATACTGATGACGTCACACTAGTCCATTTCAGACATATATATATATATATATATATATATATATATATATATATATATATATATATTACTTTGTCCATTTTCATAATATATATATATATAATATATATATCAATTATGTGGTGCGGGTTCAATTTATATTACGCAAATCATTCATACGAAAAATAGATAATGAAGTTAATGATATGGCACGAATGTTATCTGCTTTTCGTATGAATGATTCGCGTAATATAAATTGAACCTGCATCACATAATTGATATATATATATATATATATATATATATATATATATATATATATATATGTATGTATGTATGTATTATGAAAATGGACAAAGTCCGACAATTATTTTAATAACTGTCGGACTTTGTCCATTTTCATAATGTTTGACGTCATTTGTTTACATTTTGATACGCATCGAGCAGATATGAATGTACGAGAGAAAATCATGGAGAATTGTAGTTTAAAAACAGTAAAATAGACTTGCTAACCGAAACGCTCCTCTGTGGCTCAATCGGTAAATGCACGTCAGGCTATATGACGGTTTCGTATAGGATACAGGTTCGATTCCTGTTGGAAGTCGCCTATTTTCTATGAAAATTTCTCGGACATTCAGGCCGGTAAATGTCGTTAATACTGTTTATTATAAACAGAGCGTTTACTTAAATATTTGAATCTATAAAAAGAACGTAT
>OZ038483.1:76347293-76374793 GCA_964036315.1 Acanthosepion esculentum
GGATTCGTTTATTCGAATTTTATATAATTTTTTTTTCTTTGTAGTGTAAATGTTCATATTATTTAGTTCAAATTAATAAATAAAATAAATTAAATTAAAAGATCGTAAGTTCATATACTTACATATATATGTATATATATATATATATATATATATATATATATATATATATATATATATATATATATATATATATATATATATATGAGAGAGGTTTATACATGTGTGTGTATACAACGCAGCAAGAATTTGTTTAAATAAGATTTATTGTTGAATTTAGAGAGCCAGGATTCGTTTATTCGAATTTTATATAATTTTTTTTCTCTTTGTAGTGTAAATGTTCATATTATTTAGTTCAAATTAATAAATAAAATAAATTAAATTAAAAGGTCGTAAGTTCATAATGTCTTCTTTCGTGTACCTTCGACTAACACCAGTCGCTTTTAGAAACGCTAATGCTATCAGAATGGAGAGAAAACTTTGCATGATTTCAACTTGTTATTTTTAAGTAATGTTCTAATTTTACGTGTAACGAATAAAAGTGACGTCATATACAGAACAGTTTGTATTTATAAAGGACATATATTAAAAACAGAAACAAATTAAGAAAACACACACCATTAGCAGTTAGATAAGTTGAGAACACCTACGGACCAAGATATATATTTTTCTAACATTTCAAACATATTTCCCTAAGGTGAAAAAAATTGTATTTAGTTTGTTGTTTGGTGTTTACCATCAATTATTTTGAATCTTTAATTAGTCAGCGTTATATCGTCTTTTACTATTATTTATTAGTAATCTTGCATACTAAATATGCCGGTAGTACATTTTTTCTTCTTCAAATCATCCATCCCCGGCACGGTCGTTATTTGGCAAGGCGTGCTTTTTATTTCTCAAATAATTTTCTCCACGGCACGATTATTTTGTCCGATGTATATTTAATTTAATGATGAATTCCCGTCAGAACTTTTATTTGGTCTGGCACCTTTATTTTATGAGTTGAAAGTACTCACCCGGCATGACTGTCCCAGACGGCACTTCTATTTGGTTGAAAATGAGTATTTCTCTAATTTGCATGTTAAAGTCTTGTGTAATATGTTGATCAATACAAATAAGATTTATACTAAAATGTGATAAGTAGCAAGCCGACATATATATATATATATATATATATATATATATATATATATATATATATAGAGAGAGAGAGAGAGAGAGAGAGATAGATAGATCGATAGATAGATAGATAGATAGATAAAAGAGTTACTGGAAATTTTTTCAGCTTATCAGCACGTGGTGGTAGATAATAGTAACGTAAGTAAAAGTTGTAAGAATTAATATATCATTTGTGTGTGTCCGCTGTTATATCAGTAGATATATAAACATGTCAGTATATATATATATATATATATATATATATATATATATATATATATATATTAAAAAGAAGAGAGAAACCGCAAACGTTTTTGGTTGTAATGTGGATAGTTTTTTAAATATATTATTCTTTATTTTCCGCAATAGCAAAATTATGGGAAATAAAACATAATATATATATATTTTTAAAACATCCACATTACAACCAAAAACGTTTGCGGTTTCTCTCTTCTTTTTATTATACACACTTTTCTCTCGTTGGAACTACTATAACCTCTTCCCTATACATATATATATATATATATATATATATATATATATATATATATATATACACACACACACATACACACACATAAATATACACACATACACACACATATATATGATTACACACACATATATGAACACACACACACACACACACACACATATATATATATATATATATATATATATTGAGTTTTAAAACCTACAACTAACAATCACCATAGAGCGTTGATTTCTATATCTAAACTGACTGAAACTATATATATATATATATATATATATATATATAGAGAGAGAGAGAGAGAGAGAGAGGAGAGAGAGAGGACATAGAAATCAACACTACATGATGATATAGTTTGATCAAACGTTAATGTTCCATGTTTTGATAGATTGATTCGTTTTCGACGGTTTATCAACCTTTACAACTTATTTAAATCCCCAAAATAATTTTAGAGTGTATCAATTTTTTGTTTTTTCGATAATCATGATTTTAGTGATACAAGTATTACTAATTAACCCATAGATTTGGGGAGAACAAGAGATAGATTCATATCTTTCCCAACGGTATTTGCATGTAAGTGGATATAACGAACTCTACTGGAATCGGCCACCCCGATTAACAATTTCGAGTAATTATCCATTAGACCAACCGATATTAAATTATTACAGCACTGGGTATTCCCAAGCGGTCACCTATCTAGGTACTGACCAGGCTCGACGTTGCTTAAATGGTCATGGTTGCTGACAACAATTGAGGACACAGTTATATATATATATATATATATATATATATATATATATATATATATATATACCCATATGATAAATAACATGCATACAGTTCGTCCATAATTAGAATATTGCTGCCACATATGGTCCGGTGCCCTTGCTATTTACCTTGAGCTCTTTGATAAGATCCGAAGAAGAATCTGCAATATTATTGGTCCTGAGCTGGCAGCTCAGCTCCAGTAACTTTCCCACCGCCGTAAGGTTGCCTCTCTATGTCTTTTCTATAAATACTTTCATGGTAATTATTCGAATGAGCTCTTCGCAATGGTACCGAGAGTTTTTGGCAATTTAAGCGCGGCACTAGACTGGCGTCGAGATTTCATCAATTTACAGTCGAGTTGGCTAGATGTAGCCGTAAATGCTAACAGTCTCTTCTCTAGCACTTCTCGCTTGTGGAACTCCCTTCCGGTCCCTTGTTTTCCAGTCAACTTTCATCTGCAAAAATTTAAATGCAGTGTCAATTGCTATTTACTGCCCACCTGATTACAATCTTTTTTTTTTGCTCATCGTTATTATTTCTGTCCCTAATTCTTCCACACCCTGTAACCCCTTGTACATTTGTGGCATTACTGCCTTGCTTGGAGTGATTGCGATTAAAACAACAACAAAAAAACATATAATATATTCCAGAAAAACTCGACCCTGCTTTTATATGCAATCGTTTAAGACAGGCGTCGTAATACACAAAATATGAACATTCTCAGAAAATTTACTTAATACCTCGCCCCCAAGTTATCGAATTGATGCATTTTACATTCAGAGCTTTGAAATTTTATAAGCATGTGTGCTTTTCCTGCGTGTACGTTCAACAAGCTGAGCCCCTGCCGTGGAGTGAGGCTGACCAAACTTCTCTTTTTGATTATGGCCGTTGTAGTGAGAGCGACCCTGCTTGACTTCCCCGACTCTCTGTGTCCAGCAGTTGCGTATTTGACAACGCCGATCTGGATCAGTGCTTAATCACAGGTGAAAAAAAAAAAGGAAAAAGAAAAAAAGCTAAGGTGTCGTATTAGAATAAGCGAGCAGACCTACCCCTAAACAAACCACTATTTTCCTCTCATTCGTTCATATAGCTTTGTAACGGTCTAAGCATCACACACACACACACACACACACACCGCAAACAGGAAATGTATTACATAACGAAAATTATACCTGTATCCAAGGAACATTGATTACGGCAGCTATAGAGTAAGAATGGTCCGTATGGGCCACCATACTAGAAAATATGTTAAATATGAATGTATTCTGTATCCACATTAATAAAACCAATATATATATATATATATATATATATATATATATATATATATATATATATATATATATATATACAAACACACACACATATATATATATATATATACAGTGTAACCCGGATATAAGAGAGTTGGACCGAAGAAAAGGCTCTTATATCCGGGTTTCTCTTATATCCGGGTTTGGACTATTATATATACATTAACACAGGCTCTAATTTGGGACCAGAGAAAATCTCTCTTCTATCCGGGTTTCTCTTATATCCGGGTTACACTATATATATATATATATATATATATATATATAAATATATATGTATGTGTTCATAAACAAATGCAAGGTTATATACATACATTCACATATTCGTACAGAGATATATGTATACATGTGCCCACATCTCGGTGCATATAAAAACCTGCATATACAAAAATGTATATACGTATAAGTACATATATGTACACACACACACTCATATATATTTTACATGGACACGTACTCCAATACGTATATAAGTCTAATTAAATACATATTCAGTCATCACACAGATATATACATACAGACATATATAGCGAACCTTAAATAATACATAAATTTCAATATGTGTGTGTATATATATATATATATATATATATATATATATATATATATATATATATATGTGTGTGTGTGTGTGTGTGTGTGTGTGTGTGTGTGTGTGTGTGTAGTGTCTGTGTGTTACTTTGCATGTAGACGGACATAAATATATATCTATGTATGTATATGCTTTGTACATACAGGTATATCCATAAATTTATTTGCCACCCCTCTTTCATATATATATATATATATATATATATATATGTGTGTGTGTGTGTGTGTGTGTATGTGTATGTGTGCGTGAGTACTCTTTTAAAGCATATGTATAAACGCACCCACGTAAATGTAAACCAACCAAACATATTTACACACGTACACATCTACATACATATATATGCTCTCACATATATTCTTCTATATGCCTATTTCAAAGACTCACTCATGCATACATACATACATACACAGATGCATATGTATATTTATATATATATATATATATATATATATAGTGCTCATCCTTTTTTTCAGAACATCGCTTAAAGTGTAAAACTAACAGTCAACATTCAATGTTGATAACTGTATCCACTCCCCCTCTCTCTCCCTATATATATATATATATATATATATATATATATATATATATACATGGACACAAACATATATATAGCTACAAATATATACATGTATACACGTTCACACTCCTATATTAACACCCACATTCGAATATATATAAACACAGCCCAAATAAATATATATATATATATATATATATATATATATCGGCTCACGTATATACAGACGTACACATAAATTTATATATGCATACACATATATTTTCATATCTACGCATATATATATATATATATATATATATACATACACACACGCACACGCACACACACACACACACATATATATATATATATATATATATATATATATATATGTATATATATATATATATATATATATATATACCCACCCGCTTAAATGCACGTACTCAGAAAGATAGATAGATAGATAGATAGATAGATGTGTGTGTATTATATGCTTGTGTTTCTGTGTGTTTAGTTAGGCGTCTTTTTCTTCTTCTTTTTTTCTTTTTTGGCCGTTTTACTATTGGTAGAGTTGGTTTTAGTACTTCCCTATTATCTCTTACTTTATTTATTCCTGTACATATACCCCGAAATATCTGTAAACCATACATTGAGCGGTACCCACGTATCCAGGTAAGATAAGTGGCCAAATTAAATACCAAGTTGCTTTTAAACTTATGCTCACATCACCGTAAAAAGTATTTTTTTTTAAATTTTCGAAAATAATGTTTATCAATATAAAAGTCAACTTACCTCTGTATGGCCACAACAGAACATTACGGTGGTAACTTCCAATAATTTACACCAAAGCAAAAACATGGATATCCAGAAAAACAGTCCATTACTCCTGCAGACTAAACTGCTTCTTATCCAGTAAAAGTAACCAAACTGCGACTTGTTAACGCATTTTGAATTAATTTTTAAAATATTTGGATAAATTTCGAATTCTTTTTCAATTCGTTTTTTTTTTCCTGCTAATTTCTTGCTTTGCGAAAACAAACTAAACGACAACACATATGGTAGCTAGATCCGCCTGCACGTATGTAAAATCCACTGTTCTTTGGGGGGACTCCTGTATCAATAAAGCCGTTCAGCGCAGGTGTTTTTTCTTCCTTCATATATATATATATATATATATATATATATATATATATATAGATAGATAGATAGATAGATAGATACTGTTGTAGAGAGGGATTTTCTTTTTCGTATTTTTCTAAGATATTTTTTTCATAATTTTTTTCGCTCCTGTTTTTATTTTATTTTTCTAATTTTCATTGCTTAGAAATATTCTTTTTCAAAATAGTTTGCCTGTCTTTTTTCTATTTCCTTTTCTTTCTGCCTTTTGCTTTTGTTTTTGTTTTTTTTTTACGTATTATTTGACACTTTTTTTCCTTTCCATCTCACTTAAATTATTCTCTCTCTCCCTCTCTCTCTCTCTCTCTCTAAAGAAAAATAAACAAATATTTTTTTTTTTACAGAAAAGAAATAAAACAAAAACAGAAAAATAACGTTTTGTTGTTCTTAAAGAAAATAAACCGAGTTAGTTTCGTTTTTTCTTCTTTCTTTTTAAATTAAAAAAAAAAGCAAACAAACGAATACTCTTTTCTCTGTACGACTTTTTCTTTTTTTTTTTTTCGTTAATGAAAACAACTGTCTTTTTTCGCGTTCTAATTGAAGACGCAGAAGCCGTGAGACTTTTTTTTTCCTCGATCGCCGCAAAAGTGAAATAACTCAGCCGAAAGGTGTCTAAAAATTGTAAAAATTTACATGGTGTATATCACAAGAGTTATTCGTGTCGCTGACACATCTGTCTCTCGATCCAGACGGTGATGACAACAGGAGCAACGCTTCGGTATTCTCCACATCGCGCACAAATACGAACCCATGTGCATATGTAGATCGAGTTAGAGGTATAAAACGAGTCTTCATCTTGTATCTTGTCGAGAGTAAGCAGTCAAAAGCGATACTACACGAATAAGGTAGGTAAGCTCACTCTCTCTCTTCCCATCTCTCTCTCTCATATATATATATATATATATATATATATATATATATATATATATATATAATCTCAGGTGAGAGAACGTGTATTGAAACGAATGGAAGAGGTAGATCGCGTCAAACACATTCTGATAGAGTTTTACCGGGAGAATGTGAAGTGCTGGTGGTGTGTGTGTGTGTGTGATCATAAAACATTTACTTATAAGTTTGTGTGTATGTTTACGTGCTGGTGTATGTATGTTTATATATGTTTGTGTATGTGTCGGTGAGTGTGTGTGTTTGTGTGTGTTTTTCTGTGTGTGTGTGCGTGTGTGTATGTGAGTGTCACCTCTGCTGTGTTGATACAGTGCGATCTAACTAATGTCAGACGTTGCTCAAGTCGTAGGCTTAACAGCAGTTGTAGTAGTCAGAGTCGTGTTGATGGAAAGAAGCTGGAGTAATTCGAACCACGTCTCTCACCGTCAGTATTGTTACTACTTCTACTACTCGCCTCATATTATTATTATTATTATTATTATTATTATTATTACTAAAAATAATACTATTATTATTGTTATTATTATTATTATTATTATTATTATTATTATTATTATTATTATTATTATTTCTAAACTATTACTACTATTGGTTTATATCATTGTAACAAAAGAACGTTTCTCAATAATTTTCTTGCTTTTCTTTGCCCATGAAAAAAAGAAGGAAAAGGAACGAAAGAAGAAAGAGATGAGGAGGAAAAGTAAAAGGAAGGAAGAAGTAAACGGAAATTAATAAGAAGAAATGAAAAAGAGAGAAAGAGACAAGAAGAAGAAGAAGAAGAAGAAGAAGAAGAAGAAGAAGAAGAAGAAGAAGAAGAAGAAGAAGAAGAAGAAGAAGAATAGGAGGAGGAGGAAGTGAAAGATGGAAAAGAGAGAAAGAAAGACGATAGAGTAAAAAGAAAAAAAAGAATAAAGTAAATGTAGTGAAGGGAAAAAAAACGAAAAAGGTAAGTTAGGAAGAAAGAAAAGATAAGAAGCGAAGGAAGAGAAAGAAAGAAAAGGGAAAGGAGAATGAGAATGAGAAGACTGTGAAACGTAGAAAAAAGAAAGAGGGAAAGAAAAATAGGGAAGGGAAAAGAAGGAAAGAAAAGGAAGTTTTAAAAAAATGGAAAAGAAAAGAAAGAAAAAGTAAAAAAACAAAAAAACAACCTGAAAGCTAAGACCTACGATTCCTAGACCCAAGTTTAAAAATAATAGAAAGAAAAATCTGAAAAATTATTTCGAAAGAAACAAGTGATAATTCAATGTTAAGAGAAATAATTTGAAAAAGAAATGAAAAATAAAAGATAGAAAGAAAAACAAACCCAATGAGACGAATAAGAGAATGAGCTACTTAGCGTATCATTTCGGCAATTTATGTATCTACGAACGAATGAGTTTTTGTATAAATGAGAAAACGGGAAATAAAATAAAAACAGTTGCAAGAGTGTAAAGCTTAAAGAATCGGATAATAGATGGGGTATAGACTCGGATGATACCGATGGGAAAGACAGAGAAAGGAGTAAAGTTCAGTTAAAAGGATGACTGAAACAGAATCAGAAATCAACGAAAGAATTCGAAGGAAAATAAAAGAAAGAGAAAGAAGAAAAAAGCGACCAAAATAAAAAAGGATAAGAAAGAAAATTTTTTTAAAAAGGAGAGTAAGGATAGTAAGGATGAAGAGAACATGATTCCTCCTTTTCTCTTCATTCTTACTTTCCTTCTTTTCTTGAAAAAGTTGTAAGAGTGTAAAGCTTAGAGAACTTGATGATGGATGAGGTATAGACTCGGAGGGTACCGATGAGAAAGAGAGAAGAGTAAAGTACAGTTGAGGATGACAGAAAGAGAATCATCAGTCGAGGAAAAAAGCGAAGGAAGATAAAAGAAAGAGACGAGAAGAAAAAGTGACCAAAAGAAAGGATAAGAAAGAAAAATTTCAAAAAAAAGGAGAGTAAAGAGTAAGGAGAGTAAGGATGAAGAGAAAATGATTCCTTCTTTTCTCTTCAACCATACTCTCCTTCTTTTCTTGAAAAAGTTGTAAGAGTGTAAAGCTTAGAGAATTGGATAATGGATGGGTTATGGTGTCGGAGGTTACGGGTGGTAAAGAAAAAGGGAAGAGTAAAGAAGTCCATTTAAAAGCCAACGAGAAAAAAGAAAAGAAGAAAAAGCCATAGAAAGAAAGAAGTTCATGAAAAGAATGAGAGAAAGGATGAAGAGAAAATGGTTCCTCATGAAAGAAAGCGAGAAATATAAAAAGAAAAAAAACGGAAGAAGAAGAAAGAGGAAGTGAAGGAAATAAAGAAAAGAAAGACAGGGGGCATAGGAAGATGAAAAAGAAAGATAGGAAGTGAAGAAAGAGAAGAAAACGGAGGAAGAGGAAAAAGGAAAAGACAAAAAGAAGGAACCGAAAAAAGAAAAGGGAAGGAAGAAGAAAGGGGAGAGAAAAGGAAAATAAAAGTGGGAATAAAGAAAAGAAAGAAGAGGAAGAAAGAAGAGGGAGAAGGAACATAAACATATGAAGAATAGTCGTAGAAAGAGAAGGATAGAAAGAAGTGAGAAGAAGAAGAAAACGAAGAAGTGAAAGATAGGAAGTAGAAAGAGGAGAGGAGGAAAAGAAAGAAAACACGAGGAAGGAGGAAGGGAAAAGAAAAGAAGTAGAAGAATGCGAAGTAAGCGAAAGAATAAATACAAATGGGAGAAGGAAGACAAGTAAAGTAAAATAAAAGTACAAAGAAAGAAAAGAACGGTGAGAACGCAAAGAAGGAGAAAGAAAGGAAGAAGAAGGGAAAGGTTAGAAAGAGAGAAAGAAAGAAGAGTGGGACTAAAGATAGGAAGAATTAAATAGATGAAAATAATGACAGATAGGAAAGGAAAGTAAAAAAGAAGAGAACGTTAAGAAGGAAAAGATAGAAAAGTAAGAAGGAAGCGAAGACGTAAATAGAAGAGAATGAAAGGGAAAGAGAAAAATGAAAGGAAAATGAAAAGATAAAGAAATGAAAAAGTGAGAAAAAATATGTTAAAGTAAATAGGATAGAAAAAAATGAAAAGAAAAACAAAAAGAAAGCTAAGATGTGAGATTCTTTGAAACGAAAGGAAACATACTAAGAAACTATGAGAATATATTATAGAGGAAAAATGGATAATACGGGATAGGAAAAAGAATTTGAAAGAAGGGAAGAAATGAATGAGAAAGAAAGCGATAGAAAGACAAATCCAATGATAGAAAGGAAGAAATTGAAAGATAGAAAGAAAATACGTAACAAAAGGAATACAAAATAGAAAAGCAAAAAAGAAAAGACAGAAAGAGAGAAGAGAACAATGAAAACATTTTAAAAAAAGAACGAAACTTGACAGATAAGAAAGAATGAGAAGAAAACTAGAAAAAAATGCGGAATCTATAAGAAGGCAACAGAAAGAAAGAAAGAAAGAAAGCAGGCGTAACAGTGATAAAAAAAAACAGTAGAAAATATTGACAAAGAGAAGACAAATAGAAAGAAGAAAAAGGGAAATAGAAAATTACGGGTGAATGGGGAGGAAAACATAAGCGAGAGAGGACAAGAAATAAAAAGATGGAAAAATGTAAATGTAAGGGGGGAAACGTAAAACAAAACGAATATAGTTCAAAAGAAAGAAAGAAAGAAAGAAAGAAAGGCAAAAGGAGAAAAAAAAGAAAAATAAAGAAAATGGCGAAAAACGCAAGAGGCGAACGAAAGAAACAAATCACGAAACAATGAATGGCAAAAAAAGGTAAATGACAAATGAAAAAAGAAAAACAGAATGGAAGAAAGGAAGAAAAAAGAAATAACTGAAACAACCAGAGGAAGTAAAGAAAGATAAAAACGAAAGAATTAGAAAAGAAAGAAAGAAACAAACAAACAAACAAGCCAACAAAGCAAAAAAGAAAGAAGTTAAGACGAAAATGGCGAAAAAATTCAAAGAAAGAAAGAAAGAAAAAATAAAACAACGCAGAATGTGAACGAAGGTAACAAATGCGAACGAATGAAACAAAGAATGAATGACAAAAAAGGTAAATGGCGAATGCAAAAAAGAAAAATGAATGAAAGAAATGAAGAAAAAAAGGAAGAACTGAAACAACCTGATGAAACAAAGTCATAAACAAAAGAATTAGAAAAGAAAGAAAGAAAATGGCTTAAAAGGCAAACAACAGAAAGAAAGAAAGAAAGAAAGAAAGAAAATGGCTTAACAGTCAAAGAGCGAACAAAAGAAAGAAAGAAAGAAAAAAAGAAGGGAAAAAAGAAAGAAATTGGCTTACAAGGTAAAAAGCCAACACAATAATGAAAGAGAAAGAAAGAAGGAAGGAAGGAAGGAAGAAAGGAAAGAAAGAAAGAAAGAAGGAAATCAGGAAGGAAAGAAAGAAAGAACGAAAGAAAGCAGGAAAGAAAGAAAGAAATTGGCTTACAAGGCAAAGAGCGAACAAAAGAAAGAAAGAAAGAAGGAAGGAAGGAAGGAAGGAAGGAAGGAAGGAAAGAAAGAAAGAAAGAAAGAAAGAAGGAAATCAGGAGGGAAAGAAAGAAAGAAGGAAAGAAAGAAGGAAAGAAAGAAGGAAAGAAAGAAAGAAATTGGCTTACAAGGCAAAGAGCGAACAAAAGAAAGAAAGAAAGAAAGAAAGAACCTGAAAATAAAACACGAGAACGAAACAAAAATGGAAAGTAGCGAAAGCGAGAAAGAATGAATGAATAAATGAACAAACCAAAGCTAAATTAAAAAAATAAAAAAAAGCAACTAACGAATGAAAGTGCAAAAACAACAAAACAACAAACAAAGATGAAGGACGGAATAAACTGGAAATGACAAAGGTAAATTCTAATCCAGAAAATGAAAGAAAATGAAGAAAAATGACTGATAGCAAAATGAAGAAGATTGCGCGAAAGAAAACAATAATATCAAAAGGAATTTTCAAGAAAAAATGGAGAAGCTAAGAAAATAGTCCTGCTGAAGAGAATTAAAAATAGAAAGAAAAAGCAAATTCGAATGTCAAAAATTAATTTCTGAACAGCGGCACGAAAAATCACGAAATTTTCACCAAATGAAAGATTTATTGAAGCACGTAGAAAAGACTTTCAACACCTGCGAATTTATGATTGTTTGTGTTTATTTAAATAAACACTGAATAAACTCCATTTTGAAAAGTACAGATTGAATACACCTTAGAACGTTCTTTTGATAAAATGAAACGTTAGAAACTTCGCGCACGTTGAATATCTTCGAAGCAATGCTGAAAAGTTCCCGACCGACCAAGCAGGGATTAAAATGCTTGGCAAAATGCAAAGAAGAATCTTCAATGTTATTGGCGCTGACCTGGCAGCTCTGCTTCAACCACGTAGCTTCCATGTATGTTTTCTGTAAATATTTTCATGGCAATTATTCTGGTGAACTTTCCTCTTCGGTACCTCGTTTTAAATAAATTTAGGCGCAGAACTATATTGGCAGCTACCTCTTAGCATTTTACAGTTTAACTAGCTGGATCTAACCGTAAGTTCTATTTTAAGAGTTTCTTCTCTTGCACTCCACTCCTGTGCAACTCTCTTCTGGATTCTTGCTTTCCTCTCACCTACGATCTTCAAAAAATGCAAATGCAACCTCAATCGTCCCCTCCTGTCTCCTTGAATCATGTTCTTTTATTGCCATCAATAAGGTTTTCTCAGCTTCTTTCACTCTCAGCAATCCAATGCACCTTAGTGGATTTATCGCCTTGCTTGTAGTGAAATGGTTTAAAAAACATTATTTCTTGAAAACTCGACATTGAATACATATAAGAGAAAAGCATTTTTTTTTAAATTGTTCCCCATTTTTTGTCTAGGGATATCTCTTCTGTTTTTTGTTTTTTTAAATAATGCTCAGTTTATTTTTACCCTGTTTCCACTAAGTCTGTACTTTTTATTGTTTCACCCCAAACAAGGCGGGAATGCTGCTCGTTAGGGTTACAGAGAGTGAAGGTAAGAGAAAAGACTGGGTATAGTGGGGACAGAGGAAAGGATAAAAGCTGAACGAGGTGCAAGAAGATAGAAGATGGCCATTGACGTTGCATCTAAATTTTTGAAGATCGTAGCTATCAGGGAAGCAAGTAAACGGAAGAGAGTTCCACAGGCGAGACGTGCGAGAAAATAAACTGTCGGAGTCGAAGTGACGGTTGCATTTAACTAATTCATCAGTAAAAGCGTGGGACCTAGATGCCAATCTAATAGCACGCTCAAACTCATGTAGTCGGTGAACCAGGGAAAAAAGCTCGCCATGAAAATATTTGTAAAAAAAAGACAGAGGGACCGAACGACATGTCGGTGAGAAAGAGAGTAAAGTTGAGTGCCAATTAAGGGCCGATTACATTGGCGATCCTTCTTTGGATTTTGCCAAGTACCTCGAGATAATTCACAGAAGCACCAAACCATATAAGGCAACAGTATTCAATGCAGGAACGAATGGTAGATTTGGACTCTGACGAGAAAAACCTTCTGGCACGACACAATGAGCCTGCTTTCCTTGCAGTAGATGCAGCTATTGATTCGATGTAGTCAGTTGAAAACGTGAGGCCAAGAAGCCGTAGTGTGTTGCTCCCCATGAGTTTAGTATACGCCATGCTGATGGTGGACAAGAAGGTTTCTTTTTGGTGGTTAAACGAGAACAGTTTCATTTTGGAGGCATCCAAATTTACGAGCCATTTCTTGCCACAGTTAACCACAGATTGGATATGCCGTAAAATAAACCAAACCCAACCAAATCACGCGGTCAAAGCGGAATAGTCCGTTTTTTATGAGGTACTGGCAGGGCGTTACGGTCATGCGAACTAACGAAGGGAGGGAAAGACACAAGTATAATAAGATAATTTCGTTTGTACCTATGTATGTATACCGAGAGTGAAACAGAAAGAGATAGAGAGAGAGAGAGAGAAAGAGAGAGAGAGAAAGAGAGAGAGGGAGGGGAATTAAAGAGATAAAAAAGGGGGTGTATCAGAGAGTGATTGAAGGGGATGTCCTCTTAGATAAAGGCATTTATTTGTTGTGGGGTGTTAAATCATGTTTCTTGACCTAACGACCTGTTGAGGGCAAATTAATCCATTAACTGCAAGTGACCTTTTGATATTAAAATATTGCTTTTTTTTTTAAAAAAAAATCTTATAATTGTGAATTTCTTACAGACTGAGGGAACCCAGACTGTGTTGAGCCTACGACAGGGAAACAAAAAGAGGAAGAGACATAGAGAGTAAAACATAAAGGCAGTGAGGGGTTTAGAGAAGCAGAAAGAGAGGGTAGGTCTTAGATAAAGTCATTGGTTTTTGTATTGAGAGGTTAAAGCGGCTGTGATAAGGACATTCTGCTGGGCGCAGTGGTGGAGGACAAACAAACAGCGCCAGGGACGACCACCCATGTCTTGGTTTGATGATTTTAAGAGGTGGACTGGAATGACGGTAGCTGAGGCTGTAAGGGCAGCATCCGACCGAAAGAGATTGGGCAGAGTGGTGACCACAGCGGCGCAAAATGCGCTAATTGAATAAATCATGATGATGATAACCATTTTTTAAAGATTATTGTCCATCCAAAACAAAGCCTAAGAGACGCTCAAAGTAAAGGACTACTAAATCCTTCTTTTAAGGAGATGAATGGACGAGGGAAAAATGGCATATTATGGGGATATGTAGGATATATAACCGTTGACCCTCGACATGAAGAGTTTAATATTGTAGAATTCGGCTTAGCATCCTCTCGAAAGTCTGTTCCACAAAGTGACAGTTCTGGGGAAGAAGGTGTTTGTGTTGAACTTCCTCCTTACAAAAGGAATATGAAGGGAATGAGGACGAGTTGACGCTGTGAACGTGACGTTGCGGGCTCTATCTGTGAAGGTCTGAAATCGTGGAACGAAGGCCTGTAGCTTGTCTGAACATTTGCCATGGATATAGCGATAGAGTAGCTGGATGCGCTTAATCAATGAGGCTGTTATCATATTCTGTTTGTGGAAACGACTACCAACAAGATGTTTTCCCGATCACTACAATCTTAACCTATTCAAAAATAGGGTTAACCTTTATCTTCTACTCCTATAGGCACAAATGGCCTCCTAATGTAGTGGCCCCCGGGGCTTGTAAAGATTTTTTTTTAAATGTTCGTTAGTAAGTTAGCACGTACGTTAAGTCATGCCCTTACCAAAGCTAAATAATCGATTATCTGTTTTAAGTTTAAAGAAAGTTTGATTTAATGAGAAAAGAAGCGTACATAATAATAAGAAAGAAACAAAGAAAGAAAGAAAGAAAGAAAGAAAAGAAAAGAGAAAAGAAAAGAAAAGAAAAGAAAGAAAGATAAGGGAGGCGATAACTCTCTCGTGTGCTTAACGTCTACTTTATTGAAATGGAAAACCTTGTCAATTTTGAATCTTTTCATTAGTACCCTTTTACTTCTTTAAATATTGACCGCCATTCATTTCACCCCAAACAAGGCAATGAAGCCATTAAGTCGCAAGGGGTTACCGAGTGTGAAAGAATGTGAGAAAAAGAAAACATTATTAAGGAAAGAGAACAATTAGATCCCAGGTTAGTTCCGCCTTTGAGGTCGCGACCGTTAGTAAACTGGATGAAGCGAGATGTCGTTTTCCTTAGTATTTTTTTTTATCATTTCACCCCAAGCAAGGCAATAAAAGGGGTTACGGAAAGTTAGAGAATAAAAAAAATAACAATAAAGAACAGAATTTATGACGATTGATATGGCATTTAAAATTTTGAATTTTTTTCTTGCAACATTTTTTTCTAGAAACATGGAACAAGAAGTGCGAGAAGTTGATTTTATCTTCTTTATGCGTGTGTATGTGTACGCATGTGTATGTGTACGCATGTACGTGTGTGTATGTGTACGCATGTACGTGTATGTGTAGAATGTCGAGGTTTATATTAATTTATTTATTCATTACCTGTCTATATTTCTGAGATGAGGTATTATGCACACTATTTACATTATTCGGACTATTGTCCTCATCTTTGTTGCCATATTTTATTTCGCTCACTGGAGTAGACAGTACTAGACAGTTATTTCCTCTCCTCTGCCTTAACTAGGTATTGAACTCACAACTCTTTGGGTCCTGTCACTGGATCTAACCAACGCCTTTATCCACTGTGCCATGTGTCCTTAAGTAGCTAATCTAGTAGTATATTATGTACACTATTTACATTATTCGGACTATTTGTTGCCATATTTTTCACAACGTTTCGTTGTACGTTCCGGCCTTCTTCAGTTGGTTGGAATGTCGAACTGAACCCTTTGCCATGTGTAATGGATGTCAGTTGTCAGTTATCCCCTGTTAATTCATCTCAAGTTCTCCGCTGTCTTAACCTGGTATTGAACACACAACTCTGGGTCCTGTCACTGGATCTAACCAATGCCTTTATCCACTGTCCTTAAAGACATCTGTGTATGAATCTCTGGAACTTATAAACCTAATATCTTCAGTAATCTAGTATTGCGCTTAAATTTATAAAGTCTAGAAACCAAAGAGGAAATTTCATCAGAACAATTGCTATGGAAATCTTTATAGAAAAGGCACTGTACAGCTACGTTAGGGCGGTGAGAAAGTTACTAAAGACGAGATGTCAGGTCAGATTGCAGATTCTTCTTTGGACTTTATCTAGAATCTCTAAATATATAGCAGAAGCATCGGACCAGATGTGGCAGCAACATTCAAATCATTTACGAATGATAGACTTTATAAATGTATAAGGTAGATTCTTTCGAGAAAAAACTGTCTCGTTCATACTTACAATTGTTACTGCACACTTTTGTTAATGTCAAATATTTAATGATGTAATTGCGGTATAAACACGGCAATTGTATCGTCGAAAACCTCGCAAGAAGCTTCAATCATTAAATTAGGATTCATCAGAAAATCCATTTTTTTACGTTCGGTCTAATGGTCTCATCTTTGTTGCTATCATCACAACCATTCGATAGTTGTACCTACGATTCTTCTTTTGGTTCGAAATATATCTTCAGGGTACCCTAATCAACAGACGATTAGGGTAACCTGAACGGAATTCCTGAGTCATTTATTTAATATACGCGAATAGCTTGTTCTCTTTCTTCTGTCTATGTCTCGTGGCACAGGGATATTATTTTTTTTTAAATAGCTTATTTTTGCAGGTTATTTAAAGTCAGAAAATATTTTTAGAGCATAAGAATTTATTTTTTTTAGATAACAATGATTTACTGATACAAGTCCTACAAATTAACTCATAGCTGGGATTGAAAGGCGTTGAATTCGTACCTTTCCCCAGCGTGTTTGTGTAAGTGAATATAACGAATTCGACTGCAGGTGTAACTTGTCTCTCCAATTTCCAATTCCGAGCTCGCACATCCAAAATGACAGCGTCTGTTATACCCAGGCGGTCACCCATCTTGGAACTGACCAATATCGACGTCACTTAACTTCGGTGATCTTACAAAAATTGGTGTATAAACGTGATATATTCGTAATCCCATTATACTGCTCACACATGCAAACTTACAGCACCTGGTATTCCCAAGCGGTCGGCGATTTAGGTACTGACCAGGCTCGACGTTGCTTAACTTCGCTGATCGCACGAGAACAGGTGTTTCGAAGAGTATTAAGTTCTTGGATCAAGATTGTCCAATGGGAGAATAGACGAGTGGATTAAAACGATGTTTTATGAATTGTTAGTTCAGCCCCTATAGGCCGGATAGTACAGAGTGTTCCATACTCTGTTATAACTTAACTAGAAGTCCATTTTGTCAAGTTCTTTCAGAGATATGTGTCTGTCATTTTTAATTCTTGTTTAATCAGTCATTTTTTCTTTCCTTTTTCTGTCTCTTCCCTTTTGAATTTTAAATTTTTTATAATTTTTTTTCCCTTTTCTAACAGATGTTGTCTATGGTATTTGAGTGTTTAAATTTGAGTTAAATTTCACGTTTTAATCAGCTTGACTACAATTAATCTAACTATTTAACGGCCGGCAACTATTTAACTATTAAGTATTTACAGGAGGCACGGTGGAGTAATGGATAGCGGCTCTGATTGAGGAATCGGAAAGCCGAGTTCGAATCCATTCACTTACGTGCTAATACCCTTGGGAAAGGTATGAATCCTTTTCTCCCAACTATGGGTAAATAGTAGGACATACCGGGTTCTATAGCTTTGTATGACAACTGCAGAAAGAAATGGCAACCTACTGCGAGAATAAATCTTCCTCGTCAGTCATGTATCGAAAAATACATGATCGCCTAAGCGTGTATCACGCATGGCATACAACTGACTGACTGGTTTAACGGTTATCTGGTTTTTGTCTATTTTTCTTTCCTTTTTTTTTTAACCCTGCTGCTACGATTCTAGGGACAGATCCCGCTAACCACCTGTTTCCACCTCTCCCTCTTAACTTCAGTTAAACATGGCATGGTCTAAAAGTTCTGTGGACGGCAGGCCGACTATCCAAATATGAGTGTCCTTTCTCTTTTATAACTTAATTGGGAGTCCACTCAGGAATATTTGTCTTGTAAAGTTCTTTCAGAGTTAGGTCTGCCATTTTTAACTCATTGTTGAATTTCTAATAGACATCTCTACTTTAACTAAGTTAAAACTTAGTATTGTTTTCTTTTTAGGAGTAGGTAGGCTTTTCTATCGCCCGGTCCATACTCCCCACTCTTCTCTTAAACACGCGTAGAGGCTCATCTCTTGTTTCTTATTTAGGAAAGTGTTGTGGCCTGTCACGAGTCAGAAAGAAAGACACGGAAAGAAGAAGGTAGGTTGAACAAGTGTATTGAACTAACAGAACATATATACAAAATAAGAGTGTTATTAGCAGATAGAAGTATCCGTCCGTACTGTCAGGTTACCCTGCGTCCCAACTGCCTCACTTAAGAAGTCTCGCAGGTTAGTATTTATGAAGTAGGAAGAGTTCATTCTAATGTAGATAGGTCACCATAACAGAAATGGTTCCCGGTTCCTTTCCTTTTCTCAGGCCTTACTAGTGGTGCTGTCATGTATCTTTTTGTGATATGTATGGATGGTGTTAATGTGTTTTCATTTTGAGGGTACCGGGTTGGCAGTTTTATGATTGCTGCTCCCGGTTGGTAAGTTCGGAGCCCGAACTTTTGCGTAGCGTCATGAAAGGCTGCTCTGATCAACAGTCGGTTCTTGCCGTGCCATGTCGCGCATGGAAGGGTGTCCCTGCAAGCATCACCGTTGGGCAACACCGAGGTCACACTATGTTACAGTCTGCGCCAGTTCCCTTCCCGCACATGTTACATTAGACGACCCACTACTACTACTACTACTACTACTACTACTGCCAGAGACCTTTCCTTACCAAAGTAACATAACATCACAAAAAGCAACCAAAGATATAAAACTAAAGCAGCTCAACAAAAACACACCTAAACCCTTTAAACTTCCTTTCTCCTACATTCGTAGTGTTCGTACCAACTTCCGCAGTGTAGAATCTTTCTTCTTCGAAAAATCTCCGGACATCCTAGCTCTCTGCGAAACTAATCTTGACTCTTCAATCCTCACCTCTGATTTCCCGATTCTTGGCTATCTTCCTCTCTTTAGGAAGGAGCCTAATGTCCAGATGCATAGTTTATATCCGCAAACCTCTCCCGCTGTCTAGGAAGCTCCCTCTTGAATCGCCAGGCTATTTTTGCATGTATCTCCGTCTCTCTCTCTACTCAGTCAGTTATCTCTTCTTTTACCGTTCCCCTCGCCTGTTGCGTGCTAGATAGTATTTCTGATAATATAGAAAAGGCCATCTCTCTACACCCGTTTGCAAATATATTTGTATTCGGTGACTTTAATGTCCACCATGTCAGGTGGCATTAAAAACTCCATCACTTACCTCGCTGGCATCCAAGCCCTGATTTTCTCAATCACTCAATCTCCCACGCGTTTCCCCAGTAACTATAATGGACACGCTTCGGTAATAGATCTCTTTTTTACCTCTATCCCTGAGTTATGTCGTACCATGCAGCTCTGCCCTCTTGGCAACTCTGATCATGCTGTAGTGTCTGTAAACATCTCCCCCACCACCAATTAAGAACCTCTTACCAACAGAATATCTTTCTGTTATCAACGTGCGGATTGCTTCTCGTCCCGTGGTTTCTTTCGTGACGTCCCTTAGAATGAAGTTTTTAAGCTTCTTGTTCAAAGATGCGCGACTGTGGACTCTTCCTGGCATCGATGCTTTCGTTCCAACAAGGATATACCAAGTTAAATCGCGTTCATCCCCTTGGTTCTCACCGGTACACTGGGCCGCTATAGGCCAGAGGAATCACTTCTTCCGGCTGTACCAGAACGACACGTCTGATTGCAACAGACGTTTCTCGTAATAAGTGCAAGTGTGTCCTCAAAGAAGCGCGGCTGCTGTTTGCTGATAGAATGTATAACATCTCGCAAGTTCGGTTCTATAGAATCACTGGCGGCTCTGCAAGAGTGTGCTGGACAACACCAAAACCCCAATTCCTCCTCTATTCAATCAATTCGAAGTCCTGACATCTACAGCAGATAAGGTTGAATGCTTTGCTCGAAAATCCTCTTCCAACTCAACGCCCGACTATTTTGAAGTATTCACACCTGATTCCCCACGTCCTTAGTATTGAGGCTCTAATAAGTGGTATGCGCATAACCCAGACACTTTTCTCAGACATCATTTCTAAATTAGACCCCCATAAAACAATGGGTTATTTAATGCCGACAAGATTTTTATTGCTGGTAATATTTTTTTCCTCAAAAATGTACTTGCTAGTAATATTTTTCCTTCAAAAAATGTATTTCTGGTAATATTTTTTCCTACAAAAATTTATTGCTGGTATTAAAACATATGTTTACAGTTTCATAGTGTTTTAACCGCGGTTTGGGCGTTAACTCTTTGCCCATATTTGGCATCCTAACAGGGACTACAACCCTGGGTCAGGATGGACCTTGGGACAACAGCAATTAAGATGTGGTTCCATGCTTCTCAAAACCTCCTGATCAGAGGCCTTGCTGTCGGATATAGTTTTTCGTCATACCCAGGACGCGGATGTAGTTTCTCGTCTTACCCAGGACGCGGATGTAGTTTATCGTCATACCCAGGGCGGTTGACAGCGTGGAAAGAATGGAAAAGACACGTCTTGGTTCCAGCGAGAAAATGAATAAAAGAAAGAAGATATGTGTTTAACGGCTGTTTCAGTGAAATGGTAACGGTTGTCAATTTCAAATCTTTACATTTGTACCCCCTTACTTCTTAAAATAATGACAAGAATTCATATTTATGGTTGTTATTGCAATATTTAAAAAAAAATTAAAATAGGATAACCGCGGAATTTTTACAGGTTAAAACTAGTAACGAGTAATCATAATCTTTCTTTCTATTTCAACAGAAATGTAAGGCACGTTAAAATATTTCCAGTTATTGATGAAGTCATCTGAATTCCAGATTTTGACACGACTTTTCAATCAGATCTAAGGATTCCGTTTGATGTACGCTGTTGTTATAGGAAGACATGCAAATATTTCAAATAAAAAGACGAAACGAAATAAATAATAGAAGAGAAGCGTGAAATTTTCATACCAACATTAAATTCAAATGCCATTTGCCAACTTGTCATTTGTACTCAAAATTACGCTGCGTTGTTTTTATTTGTTTAAGCATTTCTCTCATTTCAAGTGTCTTTTGCATGAGCTGTCTTCAACACCGCAATAAATATTATCTGTTGTAATATTTTATCATTTTACGAGCGATTTCTTAAAGCTCTTCGATTAAAATGAATATAATCGTTCCTAAAGATGGCATAGCTATACAAAATAAAGTTATGATGCGTTAGAGAGACTTGCCGGTTTTAATAATTTCAGTAAAACACACAGACATACCACACACACTTTAATCTTATATACATGGATAAAAAGACAAGAGAAAAAATTATTTAAAAGCCTTGATAGACCAATATCCTTGCTTTTGTATATAAACACGTGCAACAAAATAAATCCTACATTTGCCTTGATAAAGTCCCTCAGCGGACGAAACGCGTCGGCTAATAATAGTTTTTACTCTTGTCTTTTTATTAATTTTATTCCTTTACAGATACACTCTATCTGAAAATAATTCACACAGAGACACATACACACACACACACATACACACACACACACACACACACACACACATATATATATATATATATGTATAATATATATAAAAGTGAACATTGAAGTCAACACTCAGAGGCGACAGGCTGTTTCATGCTGGACGCAATGACGATTGCGTCCAACAACAAACAGCCTGTCGCCTCTGAGTGTTGACTCCAATGTTCACTTTTATATTTATATTTACATACACTCTATCTATATATTAAGCACTTTATCCCCCAAATATAGCACACTTTAAAAATATATTTCTTTATATATATATATATATATATATATATATATATATATATATAGTTGCGATGAACAAGAGTTTGTCTGACGATTTAAAAAAGGGCGTGAAACCCAGGGTCACAATCTCACATCAACGCAACTAAATGTCCTAGCTCTATCATTAAAATTGAGCACTTTCCAATAAGTACCGCGCATATATAATATATAAATAATATATATACAATTTGCATATCTATATATATATATATATATATATATATATATATATATATATATATATATTGTTAAGGGGTCTCCCTTTTTTCACACAAATGTACTCAACCGAGGTATACATATACTACCACCAGTGAATACCCGGCAGTACGTTAAGACAGTCGAGAAGTCTGTATCAGAGCAGTATCAGAGTAATATTAGAGGAGGGTAGCCCAAGTGTCACCGTCACGAGCACCTAGACTCAGTAAGGAGTCATACCGCGATACTTCAATTCCAAGACTGTATATATATTATTACAACTAACCCGCATTCCTGGATCTACTAACCCGTATTACTAGTCTGTGTTATTACGTTAATACATTTATTTTCTTTATCTATTCCTGGCGTTTGTTATTTATTATTGATTTCATCCCGGAATCCACAACAAATTGGCGACGAGTATATCGAACTCACACGGGAAAGAAATAAAAAAGAAAAATTCCCCCTCGTCGCCAATTTGTTGTCGACGAGTATTCGAACTCACACAAAAAGAAAAAAATTGCCATTTTTGCCCGTATCCACATCAACTTGGCGATTTACGAGGACTAAAACACGGAAAATCCAGTTTTTCGTTAGACTCTTATCATGGAGGGTTTTAAAAGTATTTAAGTAGAACTTGTAAAATACCAAAATGAACAGCAATTACAACTCCAAGAAAGACCAAACGAACAGCAATTACAATTCCAAGGAAGACTGGAATAAAAATGGCAAAAACAATTAGTACCAACGCAGGAACTAATATTAAAGGCACCGGACAATTTCAAGTGTCTCATCTTTGTTCAAGGGTTAGTCTCAGCAAAAGATAGTGAAATGCACAAAAGAATGCTTTCAGTACTACAAAATGAACCTGGGCTAACATTACAACAATTATCAGAAGATTGCCAAAAATGCCTGAGTATAAAGAAAGACTCGAAGAACATTGAGGCGTCAGGAGTATCACATGTAAGTTAAACAAAAGTTTACGTTCTTCACCCTCCCCGGAAAGAAAACAAACAATTCTATAAGGGAAAAGTACAACATATAGGGAAAATTATGACGAAAATCGAAGAAAATATAAGCCCCCCCCCCATCTGCATGTTATCGATGTGGAGGAATAAGGATTGCCGTTTTAAATATAAAAACTGTTTTCTGTGTGTAAAAATGGGGCACAAGGCATCCCAATGTAGGAATAGACAAGCTACTAGTACGATAAAAGCTACTAGGATGCATGACGAAGACAATACCAACATAAGGAAATATGTGGAACATGAAATCTTAAATAAAAAGATAAAATTGCAACTAGACTCGGGTTCCGATCTAACGATAATTAACCTACAGACATGGAAAAAGCTTAACAGACCAACCATGTTACATACACAAAAAATTGCTAAGTCGGTGACAGGAAAGCGTATAAAATTCGAAGGAGAAATAATCGTAAATGTTAAATTTCACGGAAAAACAAGAAAACTCAAGATATACGTAATGAAAGATACAGAAAATCTAGTGGGTACAGACTGGATGAAAAAGTTCGACGTATGGGATTCACCTATCAGCTCGTTTTGTAAGGGTGCAGCTAGAATTGAATTGAAAGAAAATGTCCAACCAGTATGTAAAAAGAAGCGAAACGCGCCATTTGCTACCACAGATGAAAACAGTAAAGATTTATACAAAGCAATAAAGGAACTACCTGTGACCTTGCGAGAGATAAGAAAAGAAGCGAAAAAGGATTAATTTAGTCAGAGGACGAAGGAAAAAATAAATAAAAACCGGTACTCAAGAGATCATTCAAACAACAATGGGTCTATTTCAGTAACAATATGGTTTATGAGGAACCAAATACAATAATTAACAGACTAGGAAACGTGATGTACACAAAAGGCAAAAGATTTATCCACAGAAAACATATTGACCAAATACAAAATAGACGGGTTGAAGAGCGAAGCTCGTCACCCGCAAAAAATGAGTCAATGGAGATCTTTGAAGTTTTTGAGATTCAAAGACCACAAGAAGACAGAGAAACTGGAAGGAGTAACAGAAAGAGAAAATTTACAGCAACCATAAGAGAAAGGAAAATTGTCGACCATAAGAGAAAGGAAAAGATACTATGTATTTAAGGAGGGGGGTGTTAAGGTGTCTCCTCTTTTTCACACAAATGGACTCAACCGAGGTATACATATACTACCACCAGTGAATACCAGGCAGTACGTTAAGACAGTCGAGAAGTCTGTATCAGAGCAGTATCAGAGTAGTATTAGAGGGGGGTAGTACAAGAGTCACCGTCACGAGCACCTAGACTCAGTAAGGAGTCATACCGCGATACTTCAATACCAAGACTGTATATATATTATTGCTACTAACCCGTATTCCTGGATCTACTAACCCGTATTACCAGTTTGTATTATTACGTTAATACATTTATTTTCTTTATCTATTCCTGGCGTTTGTTATTTATTGATATCGGATTTCATCCCGGAATCCACAACATATATATATATATATATATATATATATATATATATATATATATATATATATATATATATATATATATATATTATATACACACACACATATATATTTATATACATACATATTATATACACACACACATATATATATTTATATACATACTTATTACACACACACACACACACACACACACATATATATATATATATATATAAACATATATATAAACATATATATATATATATGTATTTCGTCATCGTTGTCGGCAGCCGCTCGCATCCGAATATCGGAATCGCCAACCTCTCAGCCTATTTCTCTCTCCGTCTGCCCTGGTGGCGGTGACGGTGGCGGAGATGGTTACCAATCATAAGGACTTTCACCAGACAACTTCCTTTACTGGGACATGCAAGCCTTCTACGATGACAAGGAACCACCATATATATTTTACACTGGAATTATATTGGGGCAACAAAAGACTGGTTAACTCCAATGTCTCAAAAACAAAAGTGCTCTCTTTTACCCACCACAGAGAACCTTTCCTGCCTCCCAGTAGAATGTCTGATACTCAACTCCACGAGAGTGACTGCTTGGTCTCACACTGATCTGAGGTGGAACAAATACATTGAATCAATAGCTTCATCTACCGCAAGGAAAGTTGGTTCTATCTGTCACGCCAGAAAGTTTTTTCTCTCCCGAGTCCATCCTTCAAATCTATAAATTAATCTTTCGCCCTCGCATGGAATACTGCTGCCATATATGGTCTGGAGCCCCCGCTGTTCGTCTTAAGGTCCTCGACAAAATCCAGAATCCAGTGACAGCTATGCAATGTGATTGGCCCTGAGCTGGCATCTCGTTTACAGACGTGCCGTCTCTCCCCTCTGTCATTTCTACAAATACTTTCACGGTAACTTCTCCGACGAGCTACTTTCGCTAGTTCCAAAACTGCATGAATTTAAGCGAGCTACTAGGTTGGCATCTCACCCCACCCTTTCACTGTCGAAACGATTAAATGTAGCCGTCTCTTCTACTCCAAAAGTTTCATGTCTCGAACTTCCCGTCTGTGGAACTCCCTTCCTCTTACTTGCTTCCCTGATAGCCATAATCTTTAAATATTCAAATGCAACGGGAAATAGCTCCTTTAATCTATTCCCCGTCCTTCTCTTCCTTTTTTTTCTCTATCACGCCTCTTGCTCCCACTCTCTAATGGTACTCCGCCTTGCTTGGGGTGAAATGCTTAAAAAATGTGTGTGTTTGTGTGTGCGTGTGTTAATTTAATAAAATTAACTATCGTAAATCAGTACTTAGTTCTTGCCGACGTGTTTCGCCATTTGACTTTATCAAGGCAAGTGAGGATTTGTGCAGTTACATGAAATTCAAAAAGTTTTTAAAAAGACGATCCCATGAAAGCCTCTTTTTGGATATAAGTAACTTTTTTTTTATTGATTAAGAGTGTGTTTTTGTTTTCTATGTCGACAATTTGTTATATATGATTCATACAAATATAAAATTTGTCACTTAGCTGATTTAGCACCTCTTACCCAGAGATTCGGAGCCGAACCTTATGTAATTGTTCGGTCTACTCGTCAGGAGATACCGCCAATTGTCTGGCCATTTTTTCATTTTTATTATTTTTACATTAATTTATATAATAAATATTTATACGCTATTTTATTTGTGTTAAGCTGTTTTTCCTCTTCTTTGTGTGCGTGTATATGTGTATTTATGTGCGTGTTGTGTGCGTGTGTGTGTATGCGCGCGTGTGTTCATGCGTATCTATGTAAGCTTGTACGCGTACGTATGTACCCATGTGTAGAATATCATGGATATTTCTTCATTTCATAATTTACTTGTTTACTTTTACTCTGTGGTTATTCCTTTCGATTTGGTTTGGTTTGGATGTTTTATGGCATATCAACACCTCAATGCTGACAAGATTTTATTGCTGGTAATTTTTTTTCCAAAAATGTATTGAAGGTATTAAATCCTACTTTTACACTTTCAACTTTTTAACTATTTGCCCATAGATGGGACCCTAACAAGTGCTACCACCCCGAGTCAGTGTGGACATGGGAACACCAGCAATTATAAGATGGTTCCACAGACCTCAAAACCTTCTGATCTTGCTGTTGAATATATTTTATCGTCTTACTCATGAAGCGGATGTAGTCTATCGTCTAACCCAGGAAAGTATTCCTTTCGGGTTCTGATATATATATATATATATATATATATATATATATATATATATATATATATATAAAAGTGAACATTGAAGTCAATACTCAGAGGCGACAGGCTGTTTCGTGCTAGACGCAATCGTCAGGCCGCCTGACGATTGCGTCTAGCACGAAACAGCCTGTTGCCTCTGAGTGTTGAGTTCAATGTTCACTTTTATATTTATCTTTACATACGCTGTATCTCTGACATTGAGCACTTTATTCCATAAATATAGCACACTTTAAAACTGTATTTCTTCATATATATATATATATATATATATATATATATATATATATATATAATGTTAATAATAAATATAGATTTTATTCCTCACCAG
>OZ038483.1:76379793-76444793 GCA_964036315.1 Acanthosepion esculentum
ATTCCTCAATCCAAACCGTTATACATTACTCCACCGTGCTTTCCTTCTTCAAGGAGTTTAAACAAATGACTATATGAACACAAAAAAAAAAACATACAAAACGCATTGGTTGTTCACCGTAACGAAACTGATCACAACTTTGATCATAGGTAATGGAAGGATCCCGAGCAGGTCCCCAAATTGTCCAGCCTCCGTCGGTTGCTCTGGCATCTGTATTACTGTCGATGCCCTCTCTTTTGTGTAATGAGGAAGGTAATCCAGCGGGCAGCTGTTTCCGGAGACCGGGCAATTCTTAATATTTCCAGTTGTGCTCAATCCGAAAACAGAGACACAACTGAAGGATGAAATGTAGCTTATCTGCCCGAGCGCAGATACTACATTTTGATCCCAGCCAAACGGCAGCGAAGCAATGGCGACGGCTATAAAAACGCCATTTCTAAGACGCAGTGTATCAAACCACGAAAACCGAGTTTGGAAATTGCCAAAAATCCAATTACCATAAATTAAATTAAATAACATCATCTACTAATAAATGATCATAAGACATGGATTTGGCTAGTGTTGTGACCTAGGGAAGGTTACTGAATAGAATAATCAAACGAAGGTTGGTAATGAACGATAATACTTAGGACAAGAACAACACACATAAGATTCGCCAGCGGCGCGAAGAAGTAGTCAACTGCTAGAAGTGAGTCACGTGAATTCCACAATGAATCTCCAACTGCAGAATATCTACCAACCGCCCCACGCGGTCAGATGTGGCACAAGACCGAATTTAATGTGAGGTATCCGATCCCATAGGCTCAGACCCAAATTGCCCGTAGACCCCGTATAAAAAGGAGTCGGGTAGCTGTTTTCCGAGACGAGACTCTGCCCTTCGACATAGCCTCGTCTGGGGATCCTCTCTGCCCGGAGGAAGAGTGTTTGGCCGGCACAGTTGGAGACGAATCTCCAACTGCAAGCCAACATACAGTATTTACTACTGTATTTGTGTGAATGGGGGCATACCTATTATCGTCCGTAGGTATGCTACAAAAGATAGAAAGAAAGAAACAAGATAAGATGACAGTTTTTAATGTCCCAGAATCGTTGCATGATTGAGCATTGCTCCATACTTGTATGCCATTACAACCTACCTTGAGTGGTTCTTGGGACTTTTATTGTGTGAACAAGAGTAAGAATTAAAAAAAATGCCTTTATTGTCTTGAAGACTATCATTTTAAAGCCTTCCATTGGTAAAGACTAAATTCCAGTCAGAGATCTTCTTCACCAGCATTGTTGGATGATTGAACGAACCTCTGAGTACATGCCTCCCTGATCACTACAATGTTAATTGCTTCAAGGTGAGTGTCAACCGTTATCTATCCTTTAAATACTCATAATATGAAATTATTGCTTCTTATCTGTAACATACAACATACTTATTTAGTATAACTCTAGCTTGAATTTTTCTTGGGGCTATTATTGGGTAAACGACTTTTTAAAAAATCACTGTTTTTATTGCCTTAAAGATCAGTATTCGAAAACCTGCGGGAAAGTATTTAGCGGGTTGCGTCTATTTTGGTGCTGTAATCTACTGTGAATTGAATGCAAAGTTGATAATGCATTTCGATATTCATACAAAGATTAAGACCAACGAAAATAAAATTAAAAAAAATGATAAATTTTCGAGAGATTCGAAGAATTTATTCTTTCAATCGATCGAAAATTAAACACTAACATAAATTCTTTTATTCTTGTTATTCTTTTGAATCACTTTCTGTCGTTTTTATTTATTTTATATGTTTTCATTTTATTCACGCATTTTTTTTTTTTCTTAATTTCTTTTTTTCTGGCTACAGATACTTCGAAATGGTGAGCTTTTGCCAAAGGGCGATTTTCTTTTCTTTTTTTGTTCCAAAGATCTAAGACATCACTCTCCTCGATTTCAAATCTGATTCATAAAAAGCAGTTCTAGAAAAAGAGCTTCCTCTTCGTTGAATACGCCTGCTGCACTTTGAAAAATGGCGGATTCTTCGTGATGCGAAATTTTCAACATTTGGTAGTCATTTTTTTTTCTTTTTAAGGAAAAAAAAAAGAAGAAGAAAGAAACAACGTCTTTCGTGCAGGGCGAAGATATAGATGATGTCATATTCTTGATTTTCGCTCAAGTGGCGTCATTCTTCCAGTAATCGTCGATCAAGTTATCTTCGATCAGTCAATGTTGGAGCAATCAAGGGAGGTGACTCAACGAAACAGCTTATAGATTCCTTCATGATCGGAGCTTATCAAAAGACAAAATTTTCGCATGTCGATCAAATTAGGGGTTACTTTTTTCCTGTAATTATGAGAAGCTTTACAAGAACAGACGATTTATCTTTCTTTGGAAGATCCCGGTGAATATCGGCAAAGTTATGCAAGTATATGCAAAGAAAGTCAGGGCAGTTAAAAAATGAAAGCGAATGAATGTAATTTAGAAAGAGTTGTAACAGGCACTAATTGTGGAGCGATAGATACCCAGTTTGACTCACAATCCACCATGTTTATGAATATCAAGTTCGAACTTCGCAGATGCCAGCACACTAATAGTCTTGGGTCAGAGTAGACTTATTATTATTCGTGGATCTTCCCATTTCTTCTCCCTTGAACCTCTCAGCAACCTTTGCCATTTGCGAAACCGACTAGCCCTCGTTACGCCATCCATTCATACAAGATCGTCAGGTAAGGTGCCCTCCGCCTTACAATGTCCCTTTTGTCTTCGATATGCCTCGTGAATGTCAAATTCTCCAAACCCTACTTCCTCATTATGTATTCCAAAATTTTTTCTGTTCTTAGAGCATAAGTTTCTCTTCTGTCTCCATTTCCCATAAAACTTCTTCGCTGTTTCGCGCTCCGTCCATAGTATTCTCAGCATCCTTCTGTAGAACACATTCCTGTTTCCTCCAGTTTTCTGAGGAGATTGTCCTGTATTCACTGCCATATAAGAGGATTGATATTACATCGCGGTTCTGCACTGTTTGTTGCTAACGAAAATTTCCTGTTACTTAGTACTTTGCTTAGCTTCTGGGATTCATCTTTTGCTATTCCAATGCACGTTCGGAACTCGATCTCACATTTTTCCATCCTCGGTTAAAACATTTTCATTATTAAAAATTCATTTTTTATATTAGGTATCACATTGCTAAAATTGGAGCCAAAATAAAAAAAATTAGAAATTTCAAAAAAACATTACTTTCAATCTTTTTAAATTATTTTTGAAATACAGCATAGCATTTTGTTTCTTAGAACTATTAAATTTAATCTCTCAGCTTGAAATTAAAACTAAAATAAATACTTCAAGAATGATTTTTCATTATTAAAAATTCATTTTTAATATTAGGTATCGCGTTTTCATGGCGGTCCCTATTCATAAAGCAATTAAAAGTTTCTCTAATTAAATACTGTCTTAGTTTTATTATGTTTTTTGCTTTCGATTCAGAGCAGATTTTCGATTTTTGCAAAAAAAATAGGTAGTTTAAATTCTTCAAAGAATTCTACTTTTAACTAAATATAGTCACAAAAAATTATCTCGTTGACTTTCGCAGGTTTTCATAAAATTAAATAAGGGGCTGAAACACATGTAAACAAAAAATGTGTCCACCAAGATAAAAAAAAAATTGAAAATTAATTTCATTCATTTGTGAATTAGTACTGAAAATTGCATTAAAATACGAAAATTATTTGATATTATCAAGAATTTCCAAATGAATATTTCCCAGTTAGTTAAACTTCTGTACTTGTTTTATGTTGACATCTCAAATCCGCAATTCGCATCTTGAGCTGTTTTTCTTGCTGACAACTATATATTGTCTTCTTACAGTTGTTGGTTAGTCCTTTACTATAGAATAGATTACGCAGGCTAAATAATGAGATCTTCCCATTTCTACTGTGTACTGGACTCGATGTCTGTAGATGTAGCCTTGTGCAAGGCTGAGCTTAATAAATACATTCAGAACAAATATTTCCATTAGTTTCGGTTTTAAAAATTTCCTTCTTGACTATAAGAATATATAACACTTAATATCTAGATGAATATATAAAAAAATAAAACTCCTTCACTGCCTTCAGCATGTATTTCTCAACGCAAAATGAAAAAAGTACAGAATTCATAAGACTAAAAAAAAGTACAATCCACAAAAGTTTGTAATTCTACAAAATCTACCTACTGAACTTGTAAGGCATTTAATTATTTCAAACGCAAAAATTATAACCACTAACTCCAAAACAACATTTGGTCAGTAATAAAACAAAAAACAAACATAGAATCGACAACGCAGCGAAAACTGGAATAAGATAAACTGCTTTCAATGCCGTATAAAATACACAGGTGAGATATCAAGAAACATAAAAACCAACAGACAAATGCACTGAGTGTGTTTTAAATTTTAAGTTCCTTTAATATTGGTATATACATTTCGTTAAATTTCGGAAAGTTTCGGTGATATATTTTGGGGATGAGGAGTTTCTTTCAAATTCGCACATTCTTCAAATAATGAACTTGGAAATAAATTATATCAATCTTAATAAAAATAAAACAGTTTACAATGTCATAAATGTATAACAATGGGCTAACTACTTCATAAATAAAAGTTTATCAAATATAATTGAAACAATGGAAGCCAAAATACATTTCGAATGCAAAACAAAAAAAGACAATATTGTCAGAAGAAAAATAATTTCAACAAAATATGAATTTTTACAAAATGTTTTCATTTTATTTTTTAATTTTAATTACAAGGTAACCAAAAAGTTCTGTCCGTTTTTAAAAGAAAAAAAAGAAAGCGCTTCACAGTATGTGTAACTTATATTTAGTCTTCGAAGTAATCGCCATCGGCATCTAGCACCTTCTGCCAACATGTCTCCAGCTGTTCAATGCCCTTGCGGTAGAACTCGGGGGGTTTTGACGCAAAGAAGTCCGTGAGGGATTTGCGCAAGTCTGCTTCATTGGTGAAGGATTTCCCCCGAAGATGATTATCCAGGGTGTGGAAGATGTGGTAATCGGATGGCGCAAGGTCAAAGGAATAAAGTGGATGGCACAAAGTCTCCCACCCAAGTTGATGTATGGTATCCCTGACAACTCGCCTGACATGCGGCCTGGCGTTGTCATGGAGGAAAAGCACACCTTTGCGATTCACCAGTGATGGCTTCTTCTGGCGCACTGCCTGTTGCACACGTTTCAATTGCTGCGAGTATAGGTCTCCAGTGACCGTTTGGCCCGTTGGTAGCAGTTCATAATGAACCACTTGACGACCTGTACACCAGACGCAAAGCATAATCTTGCGTGGGTGCATAGGCGGTCTTCCGGTGTGAGGGACAGCATTCTGAGGAGACAACCAATGTCTGGAACGCTTGGGAGTTTCCTACAGAACCCACTTTTCATCACTGGTAAGCACTCGATTGAATAAGGATGCGGTACGGTGGCGAGAAAGCAACGATACGCAGGCTACTACTCGTTGTCCCTTGTGGACCTCCAACAGCGTTTGCGGAACTCACTTGCTCAGTTTGTACGCCTTACCTAGGCGGTGCAGGTGAAGTCTAACTGTTTCATCGGAAACGTTGAACTGTCTTGCAAGTTCACCACACGTTAGACTACTGTCCTCTTCAATGGCCGCCTTCAGGACTCCGTCATTCAAGACCTGTGGTCGTCCACTGCGAGGCTCATCATAGAGAGACAAATCTCCCGACTTGAATTTTCGAAACCAACGCCTTGCAGTAAGTTCATCCACAGCACTATCCCCAAACGCTTGACATATGCCTTGACTTGATACAGCTGCTGATAAGCCCACTTTGAAGTCGTAAAGGAAACAGCCCCGAACGAGATCTATAGACACTACCATCCTTCTCACAGCTGTCCGGCTTATAACCGATGGCCGTGCACGGTGCGCGTGTTTTTTTTATAACATCTGATGTTCCTACTTCCGGCTGTCATAATTTGAAAACAATTGCTACACGCATTTCGTATATATTTCAACTTCATTCAATGACTAATCAAAAAACGGACAGAACTTTTTTGGTTACCTTGTAGAATAATTTATAATATTTTAAAATCTTTATCAAATTCAGTTTCAATGGTGTAACTCTTAGGAAAGATTGCTATTACGTAAAACTATATTTACTAATTATATATCGTAAAGCTTATTACAATCTGAGACCACCGAATATTTTAAAAAGAATTTTCAATTGTTTTTGTATGTGTAAAAACGTACCAAATTTTATAGATATGGTTTTAGAGCTAAAATTCAATAAAACATTAGATTACACAGAATATTTTCTTAATTTTTTATGATTACCGAGTTCGCGTTATATTTCTCAATTATTTTTTAAGGTTAAAGACCCCGTAAAACAACGTTACATAACAATCTATCCGTCATCGGCTGTCAAGGTGTTAAAAACCTGTCAACATAAATAAACAGGCTACCGTCGAGTTGAAAAATGCAGTTCTGTGATCTTTTAAATTAAAAAAATAATAGTTATTACAAATCAGATTAATTATACTTTAAATCATCTAATATTCTTCAAATAAAATTTCAGAAAAGTATATTTTATTTTTGGAAGATTTTTAATAAAGAGATTTAGATTTTTGTAACACATTGCTAAAAATGGAGCCAAAATAAAAAAAAATAGTAATTTTCAAAAAACCATTACTTTCAATCTTTTTAAATTATTTTTGAAATACAGCATAGTATTTTTGTTTCTTAGAACTATTAAATTTAATCTCTCAGCTTGAAATTAAAACTAAAATAAATACTTCAAGAATGATTTTTCATTATTAAAAATTCATTTTTAATATTAGGTATCGCGTTTTCATGGCGGTCCCTATTCATAAATCAATTAAAAGCTTCTCTAATTAAATACTGACTTAGTTTTATTACGTTTTTTGCTTTCGATTCTGAGCAGATTTTCGGTAAGACGGGGTCTTATTTTGCAAAAAAATAGGTGGTTTAAATTCTTCAAAGAATTCTACTTTTAACTAATATAGTCACAAAAAATTATCTCGTTGACTTTCACAAGTTTTCATAAAAATTAAATAAGGGTCTGAAACACATAAATGTGTCCACCAAGATATAAAAAAAAATTGAAAATCTAATTTCATTCATTTGTGAATAAGTACTGAAAATTGCATTAAGATAGGACAATTATTTGATATTTGCAAGAATTTCCAAATTAATGCGTCTGTCAGGGCAAAAAAGAGGGTTAAATTTGCTATGCTAAAAATTAATACATCCACTGACGTATTTTTTTAATCAAAATTTCGAAAGTTCTAAAAAGAAGTAAAAAAAATTTCATTAAATATTCCAAAAATACATTGATCCTTCCCCTTAATAATAACAAAAATTTTGACACTAAAACTATGTTTTCATCACGGCATGCTGATTTTTAGCGATATTGTGGAGGTACCTACATAAAAGTAGTGTATTTTAAAGGTTAGTAGTAAAAAGTAAACATAAATAAATTTGATAAAATTTGAACTCGATTAACTTGATTTGTATTCCACTTCTTTCTCTCACTCTCTGTATCTCTCTCTCTCTCTCTCTCTCTATCTATCTATATATATATATATATATATATATATATATATATATATACATGCATACATACATACATACATACACACACACACACACACACACACACACACACACACATATATATATATATATATATATATATATATATATATATGCATGCTAGATTTCACAGCTCTAGCATCACTTCTTTAAAGTCAGCATATGAACTGTTCAACACACTCTCGTAGACAAAAATGAAGCAGTGGCCAGAGAGGAGCTGGGTACTAAAAAGACATGCAGGTTAACAGAAGAATAGTTCCTAAACTAGTATTGTAATCGATTTAAATTGTAGTGTGTTCGATCCTCACGAGGTTAAACGTACTTTTGGCAGTTTGCCAGACGAACAGAGTCCATTGGATTCTCAAGCCTTGATTGGCAACAAGTCTACGAGAATTCAACGCAGTCGAGATGGCAACGGGTAACTACTCCATTATTGTTTATTTTCCCAATAATTAATGCCAATTTACAGATACTAAAGATAGGAAAACTGTGGAGAGCCATTACCCTACCTACATCCTGAATGAATATGGTATTAAAATGTCCATCTGATGCTTGAGGTCGACTTAAAAATACCTGAGGAAGGAACATTTTGGACAGACTGTTTAGACTAGCAAAAGATTATTACAAGCCAAAATATACATATACCCATTTCAAAAATGGAAAGACCTAAATAAATAAAATCCAAAAAAAAAAAAATGTCAGTTTCTGCATGCGCTTTAAAATAAATACAAGGTTGGAATTTTTTTTCCAGGAAGTTGCAGCAAGTCGATGGAACCGGCAAAATCAAAGATAAAAAGAAGGAAATAAAAAAGAACAGAGAATGTTGAAGGGATCAGTTTGATATCGATAGCACAGAAAATTGTTTCAAGTGAAACAAAAAAAAAAAAACAAAACAAAAAACAAAACGTTAATTTAGAATTTGATTTGCGCAATGAATTCTTCGAGTTACCAGAACGTCTTCTTCTTCTTCTTCTTCTTCTTCTTCTTCTTCTTCTTCTTCTTCTTCTTCTTCTTCTTCTTCTTCTTCTAGTAGTAGTAGTAGTATTACTAGTAGTACTACTAATATTAATACTACAGTGTAACCCGGATATAAGAGACCTGGATATAAGAGAAACTCGGATATAAGAGAGCTTTCATCTGGTCCCAAATTAGAGCCTGTTTTAATAAAACAAAATAGACCAAACCCAGATATAAGATAAACCCGGATATAAGAGACCTCTCCGGTCCCGACAACTCTCTTATATCCGGGTTACACTGTACTAAATTTATTTTTTTCATCTCTTTCTCCTCCTATTTATTTTTATTTTTTCCTCCTCTTTCTTTATTTTCGTCCTTTTCTTTCTCGTTCTTCTTTTTCTTGCATCTTTTCTTTTCCTTACGCTTCCTTTTTTTCTAGTTTCTTCTCGTTCTCTTTTTCCGTTTTTCTAGTAATCGCTTTTTATTCTTTTTTCATTGTAGTTTCCTTCCTAATTTCTTTTTTCGCTCTGTCTTTCGTTTTTTCCTTCGTTCTTCTTTTAGCTTTTATTCACATTCTCATTCTCTTTCTTCTTTCTTTCTCTTTCTTATAAGCAACTTCTTGTTCATTTTCTTCTTCTTCTTGTTCCTTTAATTCATTCTTCTTCTCGTGCTCGACATTTTCCTTGGTTTAATATCTCCTTCTTCCTGTTACTATCTTCTTTTTCTTCTTCTTCTTCTTCTTCTTCTTCTTCTTATTATTATTATTATTATTATTATTATTATTATTATTATTATTATTATGTTTTTGATTTTCTTCTTCCTTTTCTTCTACGAATAGTACTTTCATTCTTTTCATCATTTAGTTCCCTTTCTTTTTGCTTTCTCTTTATTTTCTTCTTTTATCACTTTCCTCTTCTTCCTTCTTCTCCCAGTTTTCTTTTTCTTCTTGAAGATCTCTATCTTCGCCTTCTTTTCTTTTACCTGTAGGTTTCGTCCTCTTCCTTTTTTCTTCTCTTTCTTCTTCATCTTCTTCTACCACTACTACTACTTCTACAACCATCATCGTCTTCTTTCCTTTTACCTGTAGTTCTCGTCCCCTTTCATCTTCTCCTCCTTCTTCTTCTTCTTCTTCTTCTTCTTATTATTATTATTATTATTATTATTATTATTATTATTATTATTATTATTATTATCCTACCACTACTACTATCACCACTACTAGTACCATCTTCGCCTTCTTTCCTTTTACCTGTAGTTCTCGTCCTCTTCTTTTTCTCCTTCTTCTTCTTCTTCTTCTTCTTCTTCTTCTTCTTCTTCTTCTTCTTCTTCTTCTTCTTCTTCTTCTTCTTCTTCTCCCAATACTACTAATGCTACTACCATCTTTGCTTTCTTTCCTTTTATCTGTAGTCCTCTTCCTCTTCCTTTTCTTCTTCTTCTTTTAAAACTACTACTACTACTACTACTACTACTACTACTACTACTACTGCTACTACTACTATTACTCCTCCTGTTTTTTTTTTTATAGTCCTCGTCTTCTTTCAATGTGATTCTCTTTCTGCTCTTTCTCCTGCGCTCTAATTTTATTTCTTTACTTTAATCGAGTGTTTTTCTGAGTGGCACGGTTGGTTCAAGAGAGAACGAGAAGATGCGTGTGATGATTCAAGAAATGAAGCTCCCAAATCACCAAGGACATATGCAAATGTGGACACATTGTGAACTGGTGCGCTCAGATCAAAGATTAAACAAGCGACTCATAGCCGAAGAACTGAAGACGAATAAAAAAAAAAGTGCGGCAGATTCTGACAGAGGACTTGGGAATGAGAAACATGTCTTCAAAGATGGTGCCTCGAATTTTGAGAATTTCATTTCTAGAATAAAATGGATGACTTAATCCAGCCGTTCTTAACGAATCCCTTAATGAAGTCCGTGTTGAACGGACACGCTTCTAGTTCCTTTCACATTAATGATGGGGTCCCCTCCCCACCTAGGGCTATATCCTTGGACCTATTTTGTTCCTTATTTTCATCAACGACCTTCCCGATGTCATCAGTTTCAAGATAGTTATTTATGCTGATGACACATCTATTTACACCTGTTTTAGTAGAAAGATTGGTGACTACATGGGAATACCAGGTGCTGTAAGCTTGGATATGCGGGTGGTGTAATGGATTATGATTCAGAATTGTTAATTGGAGCGCCGAGTTCCAATTCCAAATGAGTTGGTTATATTCACTTACGCATAGATATCCTGAGGAAATGTATGAATTTAACTTTTCTTCTCCCAGCTATAGGTTAATTAATAAGACATGTATCACTAAATAATCATTATCTCTGAAAATAAAATAAAAGTACGTACAAAATATTTACATTTCAGCATTAATTATCCCATTGAGGTTAATATGCCGCTAAACAAAAACAATCAACATAAACAAGATCGGATTGGAAGAATGACTGCCCAAAGAAATCGGGAACGCCACTCCTATATATATCTCAAATCAGGATAGAACAAAAATTTCAAGCTAGGTCGAGTATGATCTGCGAGTTGTGATTTATGAATTTCCCTAATTAAGCTGACAGAAGCGAGGATTTCAAGCCCTGCAGAAGATGAACCGTTTCGCCCGCTAGCAACTGACGGCCACGGTCAGCACTACGAAGAATAACAACCTATCCGACTGCTGTGGTCTGACAGGAGGGAGGATTTCAAGCCTTGTAAAAGAGAAACCGTTTCGCCAGCTAGCAACCGATAGCCACGGTCGGCACTACGAAGAATAACAGCCTATCCGA
This sequence comes from Acanthosepion esculentum, assembly GCA_964036315.1. Lineage (NCBI taxonomy): Eukaryota > Metazoa > Mollusca > Cephalopoda > Sepiida > Sepiidae > Acanthosepion > Acanthosepion esculentum. The sequence continues at coordinate 76,391,121 of OZ038483.1, forward strand.
CTGTTGTGGCCTGACAGGGCGGAGTATTTCAAGACCTGCAAAAGAGAAACCGTTTCGCCCGCTAGCAAGCAACGGCCACGGTCAGCATTACGAAGAATAACAGCCTATCCGACTGTTGTGGCCTGACAAGAGAGATGATTTTAAGCCCTGTAAAAGAGAAACCGTTTCGCCAGCTAGCAACCGACGGCCACTGTCAGCACTACGAAGAATAACAGCCTATCCGACTGTTGTGGCCTGACAGGGGGGAGGATTTCAAGCCCTGTAAAAGAGAAACCGTTTCGCCCGCTAGCAAGCAACGGCCATGGTCAACACTACGAAGAATAACAGCCTATCCGACAGTTGTGGCCTGACAAGAGAGATGATTTCAAGCCCTGTAAAAGAGAAACTGTTTCGCTAGCTAGCAACCGATGGCCACGGTCAGCACTACGAAGAATAACAGCCTATCCGACAGTTGTGGCCTGACAGAAGCGAGGATTTCAAGACCTGCAAAAGAGAAACCGTTTCGCCCGCTAGCAAGCAACGGCCACAGTCAGCACTACGAAGAATAACTGCCTATCCGACTGTTATAGGCTGACTGCTGGAAACTTCCCTCTCCAAAAGACAGTATCCGCTCCTATTTATAGCTGGTTAAGTCCATGCGTGCGTGGGGAAATTACCATAACACACTTCGTTTTCATTTTTCTAAACTCTATTAGCAACCTCTCCTTATTTTTATAGTGAGATTCACCCGGTACAGGATCCGAGAGCCACTCGACGTAGAGGGCTACAGAGTAAGGGACACAATAATTCAATAACAATTTAATCGAAATCCAAAGAATATTCATTTATAAAATAAGTATTATTATTAGGTTGGTGCAAAAATAATGTCGTTTTCTCACATGAAGTTGAACGTCAAAAAACGACATTATTTTTGCACCAACCTAATATTATTGAATATTACTCGATCATTTTACTTTTCACCAGAGTTTGAATTAGAGCACTTCGTGTCTTCCCCATGCCTTGACTGACCTTCCAACCACCTGATGAACATTAATGAACGTTCACAAGTTTACAAGACTTGATAAACCAATGACATCCTCGCCTCTGTGTATATAAACAAGTGCAGCATAATAAATCCTACTGGGTGGTCCGAAAGTCTTCTCACAACCTACTTCTCCTCGAAGCTGTAGGAGTTCGTGTCAGCCATCTGAAATAGTAATTTTTATTATATAAGGGTGGCAAGACTTTCGGACAACCCTGTACATTGCCTTGATAAAGTCCCCCAGAGGACGAACTATATATATATATATATATATATATATATATATATATATATATATATATATATATATATATATATATATATATAATTATTTATTTGAATAATATCATCACTTGACAAGACACAAGAAGTGTTGAAACAAAATGGCTACTTTTGTCGTGATTTTATAACATATTTATGTTGTAATATTCAAATAAATAATTATATCTGCTCTACTCTGTATTGAGCACTCTTTAAAGAATATTAATTGTTGGTTATTGGATTTCACTCCGTATATACCAATCCTAAACTTGGGTATATATATATATATATATATATATATATATATATATGTGTGTGTGTGTGTGTGTGTGTGTGCGTAATTTGGCAGCAACTTTTCTTTTAAACAAGTTGTATTGGATATTAAAGGCGACATAGTCTTGCATATTTTCTTTTGAATTTTCTCATATTCTCTAATGAGACTTTTTATTTGAAAATGATTTCGACAATACTTATTTCGAAATCATTTTCAAATAAAAAGTCTCATTAGAGAATATGAGAAAATTCAAAAGAAAATATGCAAGACTATGTCGCCTTTAATATTCAATACAACTTTTTTAATATATATATATATATATATATATATATATATATATATATATATATATATATATATATATGTTTTTATATATACGTCTTTTTGTTTCTGGGTATTATACCGCGCGCCCCCATCTATAAATACGAAACTTATGTTTTACTTTTATCTCACATGATGAGCAATGTAATAAAAAAAGTCCCGATCGACAAAACGTTTTACTTAGAAAAAAAAAAAGAAAAAAGAACATCAAAGATTCAAAAGTTCCTTTTGAAAAAGCTTGAAAAGAAGCAAAGATAAAAACAAATCCCAAATACCAGAGTTTTATAAGACAACACTACGTCACTCGTATAAATGTCAACCTTCTACTAATTGGGGTTTTCAGATTGAATCGTTTACCGATCTTTCCCAAGCGGCTTAAAATAAATGTGCATGGAAACGAAAACGTCGAATGCTGAAGGGAAGAAGTGAACAGAAATATAAACACCCCAGATTTTTCCCTATCAAAACGTGAACTAGATTCCTACGATCAAACCCACAAGGTTTCATTCGATGAAATTTAACATTAAAATGATACTTTATAGACGTATTTAACGTCGTCCAACACAACTTGTTTATAAGCTGTTGACAAAAGATTTCCCAAAAAATCACTTTCTTTAATATTGCTGCTACATCTGGTACGGTGTTCCTGTTATATATTTGGAGATTCTTAACAAAATCCAGAAAAGAATTTGCAATATTATCGATCCTGATGTGGCATATCGACTTCAGTCACTTCTCCACAACCATAACGTAGTTTTCTTGCGCCTTTTCTATAAATATAGTCATGGTAATTTCCCGAAGATCTTTCGTCTTTGTTTAGTTTCCCTGATATAAATTGTAATCATTGCAATATTCCTTGGGGTTTTATTTTTAAATCTTGTTAATGTTGATTATTTTATGATCACAGTAAAACCCACAAACTTTATAAACCCCTTTTTTCGATACAAGAGGTTGTATTTTGTTTTTAAATCTAAATAAATCGTCCACTCGTCGATAATTTACAATCGTCTGATGAGATGGATTGATATGCATTGAAACACGACTGCAACTGTGTTGCAATTTTTCCAGGTTCTTGGTGTAATATCCTAAAATTATATATATATATATATATATATATATATATATATTGTTTCCTGTCAGCTAAGGTGGCTAGCCAATCCATTTTGCAGAGACCTGTCGTGGGTCAATGTACTAAAATAAGTTTAACGTTCGGACCAACCCAAGTAAATACAGGGAATTCTAAATCACTAATACCGCAGTTTAAAAGCATTTCCATAGTTCGAGGTTAAATGAAACATTTATATTTGATCTTGTATTTATTAAATGAAATACATCGAGTCAATTGCATCATCCACCGCAAGGAAAGTTGGCTCCCTGTGCCGGGCCAGGAAATTTTTCTCCCCGGAATCGATCCTCCAAATCTATACATCGACCATTCGCCTTGCATGGAGTATTGCTGCCATATATGGTCTGGAGCCCCTGCTGTTTGCCTCAGGGTTCTTGATAAGACCCAGAGACGGATATGCAATGTAATTGGCCCTGATCTGTCATCTCGTCTGCAGTCGCTCTCTCACAGACGCGACGTTGCCTCGCTCTGTTTTTTTTTACAAATACTTTCACGGTAATTGCTCCGAGGAGCTGCTTTCGCTGGTTCCTAGGCCTCGTGAATTTAAACGTCCTACGAGGCTGGCATCCCGTTCCCACCCCTTCACCGTTGAAACTGTTAGATGTAGACGTCTCTTCTACTCCAATAGCTTCATGTCTCGCACATCTCGGCCGTGGAACTTCCTTCCTTATTCCGGTTTCCCTGACAAATACAATCTCCAACTATTTAAGTGTAACGTCAATCGACATCTCCAGTTGCCTTGATCTATCCACTTCCCTTCTCCACATCCTTTCACCTTTCATTCCCATCAGCTCTCGCTCCAAATCTTCTGTAACCCCCTTGCCTTGATCGATCCACTATCTTTCTCCACATCCTCTCCTTTACCACTCCTATCTGCTCTTCCTCCAAACCTTATGTAACCCCTTGCGTGCTAGTGGCTTGCTTGGGGGGATAAGCTAAAAAAAAATTTAAAAAATATTGGTTAATATAAATCATTTATATTTGATCCTATAACCTTTTCTCGGCTCGGGAACAGGTAAATATATGTCGTTTATATTTGAGTCTATAAGCATTTACTAAGTAGGTGTCACCTTTTTGAGGTTACCGCCCTACGGGGGATGCAGTCTGAGTATTTTAGTCACAGTCGACAGCGAACGAATCGAGTTGGCGAGAAAAGACTTTGTTTTTTCTTTTAATTATTTTAATTATTTCACCCCAAGTAAGACAATAAAGCCACTAAGCCGCAAGGGGTGGTACTGAATGTTAGAGAATATGATAAAAAAACATTATTAAGGATAGAAAACAATACAAGAACAAAAGATAATGATTCACATTCACATTGCATTTAAATTTTTGAAGGTCAAAGTTGACTGGGAAGTAAAAGGCCGGAAGAGCGTAGCACAAGCAGAAAGTGCAGTTGAAGAAACTGTTAGCATAGAACTTACGGTTACATCTAGCCATCTCAACCGAAAATTGATGAAACTTTCCCGCCAATTTGGTACTGCGCTTAAATTCATAAAGTCTACCTACCACAAAGGAAAGTCATATTTATTTTGAAAATATAGCACAAGGCCAAAAGACGTGATAAGGGGAAGCTGGTCTTCCGTCTGTCTCATTTTAAACTTAGCTAGCCACGATTATTGACCCAAACATACCACAGTCTTCCTTACACCAAAACAACACATTCTTACTTACTATTCTTACTAGAGCCACCATAATACCTCAAAATCTCTATGAAGTCCAAACTAGTTCCGCCAAAAACTTGGAAACGGCATGCTGTATTGCTTTCCAATACGAACAATTCAGAGCCTTTTGGGTATCAAACTGAGGACAGTGCAGAAGATTCGGAAACCGTTTCAATGAGTCTAATGATTATTACGAAGATACGGCAGCTCGGAAAACTCACTCTGATTGTTATAATAAGAAAAGAACTCCCAAATTTGTTGGTGAGAGTCCCAGACTCAACACGGAGGCCTACATCAAGTGAAGTGTCTCGAGGGCGTAGTTCTTCCGTTTTGTAGGAGTAATGGAGTACAAAAATTTAATTTTTATTGTCGCAAGCGCTTTCAGTCACTTCTATAGCCATTTTCAAGGGGTGGGGGTTGTCTCTAGTGTTATTTTTTCCTCATATGTTGTCTGTTACGTTGTAATTTATTATTGTGTTGTTTTGAAGAGGAGCGTTTATTCCGGGCCTTCACGTGTTGCGCGCGACTGGAATTAACATGAACATCTTTCGATTAAAAAAAAAAATCTTTTAACACACCATTTCAACTGTTAAATAATGTGAAGCTGATAGTAGGAAAGGAAAGTTTAATATACAGGGCCTCTCTAATAGCGAGATATTTCTGATAATGTGATTAATATAGAATTCTTGTGCTTATATATATATATATATATATATATATATATATATATATATATATAAACAAACAATTTCTAAGGAATTCATGGATTTGTATTATTTTTAAGCTGTCATTATTATTTGTTTATTTTAAGGTTATGTTTTAGTGGCTACACGTGTTTGATTCGATGTACTGTTTTTTTTTTATTTGTAAATTAGTTCTAGTCGCCTGCGCAGTAATCGAAAATCTCGTATGTAATGCCCAGTAGATATAATTCGCGTTTATTCCGGGCCTTCACGTGTTGCGCGCGACTGGAATTAACATGAACATCTTTCGATTAAAAAAAAAAATCTTTTAACACACCATTTCAACTGTTAAATAATGTGAAGCTGATAGTAGGAAAGGAAAGTTTAATATACAGGGCCTCTCTAATAGCGAGATATTTCTGATAATGTGATTAATATAGAATTCTTGTGCTTATATATATATATATATATATATATATATATATATATATATATATATATATATAAACAAACAATTTCTAAGGAATTCATGGATTTGTATTATTTTTAAGCTGTCATTATTATTTGTTTATTTTAAGGTTATGTTTTAGTGGCTACACGTGTTTGATTCGATGTACTGTTTTTTTTTTATTTGTAAATTAGTTCTAGTCGCCTGCGCAGTAATCGAAAATCTCGTATGTAATGCCCAGTAGATATAATTCGCACGGTCTAAAAAAAAAATACAGGGCTTCTACTCAAACACGTGTAGCCACTAAAATATAATGTTTAAAATAATAATAATAATGGATTCACACAACGCACGCAGATCGATAGTACGACTTACGTAGTTTGAACTTCTTAGATTAACTTTTTCTTTCATCTTTATTCTTTTGTTTTCTCACAATGAGTAGGTGAAAGCACTCGAACAAACATATTTGACGCTTCTAAAATGAATTAAATATTAGCCTACATTAATCCGTCGGAAACCGGAAAAGTCAATTTAAGAATTGTTTGAAATTCTCAGCATTTAATCACATTGCTTATCCAAGTATGTACACACGCACAACACACACACACACACATACACACACTCACACACACACACACGCACACGCACACGCGCGCGCATCATTGGTTCCCAAACTGTATGAATTTAAGCGTGCAACGAGGTTGGCATCTCGGTCCCACCGTTTCACTGTCGAAACGGCTTCTACTCCAACAGATTCTTATCTCGCACCTCCCGTCAGTGGAACACCCTTCCTATCACTTGCCTCCCTAATAGCTACGATCTTCAAATATTGAAATGTAATGTCAATCAACATCTTCTGATGCCTTGCCCTTGATCCCTGTCTTTCTCTTTATCCTTTTCCGAGACACTCCTCTTTACTCTTACTCTCTGTAACCCCTTGCGTGCTACTGGCCCTCCCGCCTGGCTTGGGGTAATTTGCTTAATATATATATATATATATATATATATATATATATATATATATATATATATATATATATATATATATATATATATATATATAATATACTCGCAAGAACACGCACACACCCATATATATATATATATATATATATATCTTTTGTGTTGCTATTCTTTTTGATCTTTGTTTCTTTAAATATATTTTTAAGTAAACAATTTTTAAAATCGAATAAAGACTGTATAGATATAAAAAAAAAGAGTGTGGGGAATAGGAGAGTGAGTAGGGAGAAATGAAAAAAAGAGGGAGTGAAAATGTGTTACTTCGTGTTTACTTGAGTATCGATTAGCATTTTCCCTCAAAATCAATTCCGTATCCTCTTCGTCAAATCTTTCAAAGCCAAAAAAAAAAAAAAAAAAGGAAAAAGAAATAAATGCCGGCATTGGTGAAATATTTTAAACCCCAAATCAAAAACCTAAACGCTCAAATGAAGAAATAAATGTGTAAATAATCGAGGCGAATGCAGAGGCTACAAAATAGATAAATAAATAGAAACGTTTGTAATTTTTTTTTGTTACTTCTAAAATGGTGGATGAATGACAAGGCGTAGGTTGCTGTGTTAATTTGCATATTATGGCGTCAGTTCCCGCGTCGAATTCCAAACCGGCTGACTTGCTGATGGAGCAGATAGATCGAAATTTTGGAAAAGGCATAACGAGTTATAAGCTGATAGTAAGTGCGTTACTCAAGTGAAAAGAGGTCCTGTGTATCTACTGCTGGGTCGGAACGAACGTTTTCAGTGTTTTTCAATAGCTGGTGTTTGAACAAGTGATCTCGTTTCACACGTGACTGAAATTTATGACAGAGATCAATATTCTGAAAGGTGACATTTCAATGTGTCTTTCATTACGATCCTTGTGTCGATTATAACTATTAATTTTTTTTTTTTAATTTTTTAATTATTTTTTAATCAGTATCACCCCATGCAAGACAGTAAAGCAACTAAGACACGAGGGTGTGTGGAAAAATTCGGAACAGAAATATTAATAATGAGTGGGAAGAGGAAAGAGTAATCAGGAGGATAGTAGATAGCAATTGATATTCACATCTAGCATCAGTCACTTTCCCATCGCCCCGTTTCTTTTCTATAAATATTTTCATGGTAATTGTTCGGATGAGCTCTTCGCTATGGTGTGTGTTTGAGTGAGTGTTTGGGATGAATGATTGATTTTATATTATTAAAGCCCCGCATTAATTTCGTCCAGTTAACTGATGTTTCTGCCACATTTAGAGATTATTACTAACATTATTTTGTTTAGTTTCTTGTTAATAGTTTTGTTTTCATATTGTTAATACTCATTGGGGATAGTTTTTAAATTGTTGTGTTATCCCCCACACACACACAGACTGAATTTTACATATGGCAACTAGTTAGGATTTTCATAGAGACAATGAGGTATTATGGTGGATGTAGTAAGAAAGGTAAGTATGAATGTGTTGTTTTGGTATTAGGAATATTGTGATGTTTGGATCAGTGTTTGTGGCTAGTTAAGTTTAAAGTTAAGACAGAAGAAGACCGTCCTTTTCCCCATTCCCCATTTTTGGCCTTGAGCCACGTTTTCTGCCTTGAAGCGGAAATAAATATCGCTCTTCGCTAGGGTGTCTAGACTCTTGAAATTTAAGCGCAACAATAGACGGCCGTCGAGATTTCATCAATTTACAGTCGAGCCAGTTAGATGTAACCGTAAGTTCTATGCTAACAATTTCTTTTTTCTTTTTCTCCCTTGTGGAACTCCCTTCCGGCTCCATGCTTTCCAGACCTTTAATCTACATTCGACTAAGTCCTCCTGCTATCCGCTATCTTTACAAGAGATTGATCAGACGTGAAACTGAGTATTATTATCATATATGCCATAAAAGGCCAAGAATTAAGAAGATACAAGATAACGATTGACATTGCATTAAACTTTTTGAAGATCAAAGTTGACTGGGAAAACAAAAAGCCGGACGAGAGTTCCACAAGCGAGAAGTGCGACAGAAGAAACTGTTAGCATAGAACTTACGGTTACATTTACCCATTTCAGCTGTAAAATGATGAAAACTGGTTGCCAATCAAATACTGTACATAATTTCATAAAGTCTAAGTACCATAGAAGAAAATTCATCAGAACAATTACCATGAACATTTTTATAAAAAGACACGGGGAAGCTACATTACGGCGGTGAGAAAGTCACTCGAGCCGAGATGCCAGGTCAGGGCCAATAAAACTTCAGATTCTTGTTTGGATTTTATCAAGAATCTCTAAATATATAGCAATCTTGATGAACGGAGGTCCTTACGGGGAAGCACCGTGCCTTGAAAGACTGTTGGGCTTCAAACTCACACCGGACCTCAAGTGAAATCTGGAACCCATACATACAATCCATTGCTAAGAATCTAGATAAAATAGTCGGCTTCATTTACCGCTAATATGTACAGTCGCAATAAGGCAATTTGGTTTTATACCGACGGTATCTACTTCTGAAGATGAGTTGGTCGAAAGGTACCTAAAGTTATTATTTTATTCGACGTGATATTATTGTATCTTATTTTAGAAATAAACTACGATACCTGTCTTAATATATATATCTATATATGCTCCTGAAAATTTATTTCGGTTGAGCTCTCTGGGGAGGATGTGTGGGTTTGTAAACAGTGACTATTACGGCTAATAATGCAAGACTCTTCGGTAAATCGAATCGAGTTCTCTCAGTCACTGTGTGTTTATCTAAATATAAATACGCTTAAATTCACCTTCTTCTCTGCCGTGCGCCAACGGCTTCAGGGTAAAATTTCCGACTGACGCGAATTCAGCCGATTTTCGATTCTAGCCACAGGCAACCGGACGTCTAGCCACACTGATGAGCTGTGATACAGCGAAACAGACTGTCTTTGGATGACAATATATATATATATATAATATATATATATATATATATATATATATATATATATATATATATATATATGTGTGTGTGCGTGTGTGTGTGCGTGTGTGTGTGTGTGTATAATTCAGTTTATTTATATATGAAAATTAACATTTTTCATTAAATAAGTTTGAATGGGACCTGTCTCTAATTTTCATATGTACAGTGAATATTTTTCTTTTTACACGGTTTTATTACGCATGGTAGTCTCTGGAACGTATCCCCCGTGCGAAATGAGAATTGAGTGTATATGATGAAATAAAAAGACACAAGAAAAACGTATATCAATCTTACATGTTTCACATTTATTGTAGTTTCGTCAGAGATTGAGAGAAAACAGATTAAAAGATAGAAACTCTGGTATTTCCAATTATGTTTGGGTCAGTTCTCATTGGTCAGTCACGCGTCACGTGTATCAAAACCGTAGATAATTCTATATGTATATGAAGATTCTTGTATGTCTAAGCGAGCATCGGATGTGTATTTGTAATTATATATGTGTCTGTCTAGTTGGTGTTCTAATGTCTTCACTTTCGTGTGATCAGCCAGTGCAGTGGGGTGTCGCCACATTCTAATCTATGGATGATCTCTTTAAGCATGTATTCCATGTGTTAAATAGATATAAGTTAGATTCTTTAAGAATGAATTCAAAGAAACTTGGCCATGTAATGTAATGTTTTAGATGTGTGCTTATATTTGTTAATAATGTTATTATTAAGTTTTCAAAGTACTTTCTCCATAAAGAATTATGTTCTTTTTTTTAAATCGGGTGGCATTAGTCAAATCAAAGTTATGTCCAACATCGTTTCGATACAAAACGAGAGAATTAGATCGTTTATCCAAACGCACGTCTCTTTTGTGTTCGTAGATGCGTAGATCACGTGATTTCGCCCCCAAATAAACAGTTTTGTATTGTAAACAATTTATATGGTAAATTTGGGTTTATTTTTCTTCCTAATTATATCTCCGATTGTCTTGGAGGTGGTGGTAACGAGCCTAGCAATAGGGATTATTAATTTATTTGCGAGTTCAGTAGAAAGAGTGTTGGAGGTTAAATTTTGTATAATTTGTGTTAGAAGTGTTATTGTTGGTATCTGCTTTTTTTTTTAGCTTTGTGGATTTTGTAATCTCTTTTTTTAGCGTTGAGGATAAAATGATGTGGGTAGCGAAGAAGTTTCCTCAATATATTTCTCTTCTTCATTTAGGTATTCTGGGCTACATGTCCTAAGGGCTCTAAGGTAGAATCCTGTGATTAGTCTAGGTTTTATTCTTTGGTTGTGGTGAGAATAGAAGTTGATTAGATCGTTTTTGTTTGCGGGTTTATGATAAACTTTAAAATCTAATTTCTTATTGTTGTGTATTAATAAGATGTCGAGGAAAGGTAGAGAATTGCTTATTTCAAATTCGCGTGTGAATTCAATGATAGTTTCAACCTTACTGAGTTTCATTATTATGTCTAATAGGTTTGCATCTTGGGAATATAATGAGACGATGTCATCTATATATCTTAGGTAAATAGAGGTGTGTATGATGTGTTTAAATGGACGGGATTATAAGAATTCTAAAAAAAGGCAGGCGAGAATATCACTGATAGGTAAGCTGAATTTTTACTTCTGGAAGTTTTGCTTAATTTAAGATTATATATGAAAACATATTACAGGTTTTATTTTATCCAGTTATAGAGTTTTTGAAAACATTGCCTCACGCATATACGTGCATTTTCCTTCTCGCACTCATTGACAAACCAAAACAAAACACGCGCGTGCGCGCACGTAGACACTCAGACAGACAGACAGACAGATATATATATATATATAGATAGATAGATAGATAGATAGATAGATAGATAGATAGATAGATAATCAAAATGCTTATATAGATAGATATGAACAAACTTATATACGTAGATACGAAAAGTGTGAGATAGATAGATAGATAGATAGATAGATAGATAGATAGATAGATAGATAGATAGATAGATCATGAATATACGGATATAGATAGATATGAACAAACCGACATGGATAAATAAGAAAAGATAGATAGATAGATAGATAGATAGATTATGGACATATGGATATAGATATGAACCAACTGATATACATAGCAATATATATATATACATATATATATGAACAGATCGAGATAGATAGATAATGAACAGACTGAGATAGATAGATAGATAGATAGATAGATAGATAGATAGATAGATAGATAGATAGATAAGTAGATAGATCATGAATATACGGATATAGATAGATATGAACAAACCGACATGGATAAATAAGAAAAGATAGATAGATAGATAGATAGATAGATAGATAGATAGATAGATAGATAGATAGATTATGGACATATGGATATAGATATGAACCAACTGATATATATAGCTAAATAGATATATATCAAGAGATTGAGATAGATAGATATATAGATATATAGATAGATAGACTAGTTTTGATATATAAATAGATAGATAGATAGATAGATAGATAGATAGATAGATAGATAGATAGACTAGTTTTGATATATAAAAATTATCTGATATTTAATAACATTAAATATGAGGTCACTAAAGAAATGTTTCATGTCATGCGCCAACAGCCAAGAAGTTAAAAACGTTGATGCACCATTCAATAGTTTTCTTCAATTTACGTCTTGTCATTTTTTTCTATTTCTGCCTCATAACTACTGCGACTCTACTCTTATAAAAATTATCTTTACTACCCGTCAATCGGTTGTGAATACTGTTCTTCGTGTTATTTGCTATCTCAATCGGAAAAGTCTTTCTCTTCCTTGTTTCATAAATTGCTTCTGTATCTTTATCTCGTAATGCGTCATCTAAATTAATATCTTCGATAGGAGAAGGTCTGGCAATCATTGGGATTACTGTTACACGACACTGCTTCCTCTCTGTTGCTCCAGCTGCAGGAGAATGTCTGGCTACATTAGGGAGTTCGGTTTTACATCTTCACATCTACTTATTCCTCTAGGTTTAGGTTGGCCAAAGGGGGAGCATCCGAGTTGAAGCCACTTCATAAATCGTCCATCAAGCGTTGAAGGCTTTAAATATCTTGGATCTCACATAATAAATTCCCGAAAAGACTTCAACATTTGCAAAGCTCTTGCATGGGCTGCGCGTTACAAACTTTACAAGATTTGGCGCTAGAATCTTCCGTCCTCCTTAAACGCCCAAACTTTTCGAACACTGATTGAACCGGTCCTACGATATGGATCAGAAAACATTTGACATTATCTGTTCGTCTTGAAAAACGAATGGATGCTTCATAAACGAATCTACTTAGAAAAATTCAAAGTATCATCTTGAGATCCCATGCCACGCTTAACACAATTGACAAAGAACTGAGACCAATCTCTCATAAGCTCAAACAAAGACGATTACAGTTTGCCGGCCACGGACACCGAGCGGACAGAGTAATCGTCTCATTCTTACTACTATGGCATCCTTCTGGAAGAGTCTTCTAACGAAAATTGACTTTCCCAGACACCATCGCTCGGGAGTCAGGCTTAGACACTGGGGATCTGGGGACAGTATTACAGGACCGAACAGTATGGAAAGGGATTGTCAATGGAGCTCCGACTAACCACAGGGAAGTCGAAGGATGGTGATGATGAAGGGGAGGGAAACTACAAGAGAATGTCTGGCAATGGACGGGAGCTCGTTTTGACAAATTTGCTTCCGCCTTGCTACCCTGACTGTAGAAGGGCTGCCAATGGAACTGAACTCAGTTTTTAGCTCTGCTACCACTCTGATATTCTAGCTACACGAGAAGGTCTGACAACGGACGGAAGTCTGGTTTTACGACACTGCTTCCTCCATGCTGTTCAAACCGCAGAAGGACAGTACAACGGAAAGGAAATAGGTTGTCAGCTCTGCCTTTTCTCTCTTGCTCTAGCTACAGGGGAAGGTTTGGCAACGGACGGGTGTTCGGTTTTCAGCTTTGCTTTCTCCCTGACACTGTCGCTCCAGGAGAGGTTCTGACAAAGGAGAAGGGTTCGGTTTTACTATTCCTTCTTCCTACCTGCTTCTCTAATTGCAGTGGATCATTTGGCAACAGAAGGTACCCCAGTTTTTCCTTTCTGCTGGTTTAACTCTGTGGCTCGGAAAATATATGTTGCTTGGATAACCTTAGGTTGCTCTTCTTCCCTGAAAGTAACCCACAGGCATTAGTTGATTACCCTGGAGATTAGTGTCAACTGGATGCGATAAGAAAACTTTCGACTTTTACAGGGCTGCTATTAGTGGAGCTGAGTAGTTGTTAATATTATAGCTAATATTTAGCCAGTTTGTTAGTTTCTCCTATGTAGCTATATCTTTCAAAATGTTCCTGTAAATGCTGTTTTCTTGCTGGAGCCCAGTTTCTCTCAGGCTGCGTTAATTTCCTGATTAGGCGGTAAACAATCTCAAACTGTTTCATAAAAGACCTATACACAGTGAACCAGTTACCGTGTAGTCCGGTGATACAAAATTTGGTGTTTTGGGCCCTTTTTTGAGGATAAGGAACGACGAGCGGTTTCCGTAAATTCTGATTGGTATGTGGAGATGTTATTAAGTTTTCTGGAACCCAAATTCACAAACCTTGGTAATTCAGCTGCATGGCTTCAGAAGGATATAGTTACTGTGTACACAGTGAACAGATCAATAATGGAGGTTTTCAGGTAACCATTTTCAGGATAACTTGATCTCATTACGCGTTGACGTTAGATGGCCTGCATACTCGCTTGCATCTCTTCGCATGTGATTAATTTCTCTGGAGTTACCCGAAAGCCGAATTCTACAAACATCGGTTAACAACAAGTGACAAACTAAAGGCTGCGATTCGCAAAAACACTTATTCATATACCGCTGGAAATTATTTGTTGGGTGATGAAATATTCGTAAATCGACAACAGTAGTGTAGCGAAAAGAGAGGCCACGATCCTGAAGGCATTGCTTTTGAAAAGAAAATGTATGTCTTTACTTTATCGATTTTAAACCATTTTTCTTTGACTTTTTTAAAAACTGTTAAATATAGGTGGGTTTATCGACACAGACTGTTTATTTCTTCTGTAGTTTCCTATTTAGTTCACCGGTCAGAGATCAATTCTTCGAGTCAAAAGGTGATAGAAAGACTATCGGCTTCCATTATTGTAACATAACTTTTCCTAACGCATATATATATATATATATATATATATATATATATATATATATATATAAATATATATATATATATATATATATATAAAGAAAACATTTTGGGGAAAGAAATATAAAAAGTGTAAATATTTTCGCGTGACGACTATCGGCTTCCATTATTGTAACATAACTTTTCCTAACGTACATATATATATATATATATATATATATATATATATATATATATATATATATAATATAAAGAAAACATTTTGGGGAAAGAAATATAAAAAAGTGTAAATATTTACGCGTGACGAGTTTCGGCCTTTAGAACTTCAATGGGCTAAGTTCATATATATCGTTCACAGCACTTCAATGCGACTAGACAAACGAATGCCTCACGCCAGAACAGAAACCCAACCGATTTGATGCCAGTCATAGTTTCTACCGCCGAGCTATCTTCATTCGACGGAATAAGGCAGCTAAATCTAACGTATTGTTTTTAGAAATGTAAACAAATGTTAATCAGCTGGAGTGCGCCATTCATTTTACTGAAGAGCTTCGCATTAACGCAGGTGCCTGTTGTTTGTAGAATTAACTTGTCATTAAATAGTGCTCAAGTGAAATATATTTTCAAGACCTAAATTAAGTTCTGGTCTTGATATATAAAAAATTATAAATCGTTATCCGAGGTATATATATATATATATATATATATATATATATATATATATATATATATATATATATATATATATATATATATATGGGATAACGATATATAATTTTATATATATATATATATTCATGGGCTAAATTATGTTCTGGTCTTGATATATAAAAAATTATAAATCGTTATCCGACATTATATATATATATATATATATATATATATAACATGACGATATATAATTTTTTATATATCAATACCAGAACATAATTTAGCCCTTGAAATATATATATATATATATATATATATATATATATATATATATATATATATATATATATATATATATATATATATATATAAAATTATATATCGTTATCCCATATATATATATATATATATAGCATAATGAGAAGCCACGTATATATATATATATAGCTAAAGAGATCAATTAGAAAAGATCAAACTCAATCCATAAGGCGTTTGGCACGTGAGAGAAGAGTTTCAGCTATGATAGTCCAAAGAGCAGTGGAAAAAGACTTGAAAATGAAATCGTCCGTGAAACCCGTGAGGTACCTTGTTACTCCAGGACAGAAAAGAAAAGAGGGCGAAGATCATATTGAATAAGTTGGAAAATGATCCTGGAATATATATATATATATATATATATATATATATATATATATATATATATATATATATATATAAACTTTATTTCAATCCTTCATGAGCTTCCTATCCTTGGCTATGATTAATTAATGACGAACATGTCATTTTCGTTTATGATCGATTTCATCACGATTCTTCTGTTAAGCTTGGCGAGTAATTATTTATTCTTATTGTTCAAAGTAGAGTACAATAGTGTTATAAAACCTCGGAGAATTCCAGTAAGATATCTTTAATCATTTCTAAGATATTCATTTCTAACGATTCAAATCTTAATCTAACAATTGGACAATTTTGCTGTTATACCCGGTATAAGATATGCAAATAATAGACGTATATATATAAAATATGATATGAATGATTTCGGAATAAAAAAAAAAAAAAACTATTAATTGCTTAAAAATATTTAGTTTACTGTTCGAGTACGAAAATATGATGGGAAGATATAGACTTCGAAATGTCCCAACAAGAGATTTGCATCTCTGAATTTGGACAATTGGACATTGCTTTAATCCAATGGCTTTTCTTAGCTTAATGGTAAAAATGAAGATGGTTTCTGTTGTGGATTCCGGGATGAAATCCGTTATCAATGGATAACAAACGCCAGGAATGGATAAGGAAAATAAATGTATTAACGTAATAATAAAAACTGGTAATACGGGTTAGTAGATCCAGGAATGCGGGTTAGTAGCAATAATATATATACAGACTTGGTATTGAAGTATCGCGGTATGACTCCTTACTGAGTCTACGTGCTCGCTAACTGTTACGCTTGCTACCGTCTCTGTGTGTGACTTACTCTACTACTACTGAACTCTACTACTCTTCTGTCGTTCCGTCTCGATTCCTTCACTGTTCGGGTATTCACTGGTAGTAGTATATGTATACCTTGGGTGAGTCTATTTGTGTAAAAAGGGGAAACCCCTCAATATCCCCTCCTTAAATCCCTTTTGGAGGAATTAATATCTTTTCCTTTCTCTTATGGTCGACAATTAGAGGCACTGTAAATTTTCTTTTCCTGCTAGTCCTTCCAATTTCTGTGTCTTCTTGTGGTCTTTGAATCTCAAAAACTTCAAAGATTGCCTCCACCGACTCGTCATTTTCTGCGGGTGACGAGCTTGGCTCTTCAACCCGTCTTTTTTGTATTTGGTCAATGTTTTCTGTGGGTAAATTTTTCGCCTTTTGTGTACATCACGTTTCCTAGTCTGTTAATTATTGTATTTGGTTCCTCATAAGCCACATTGTTACTGAAATAGACCCATTCTTGTTTGAATTATCTCTTGAGTACTGTAGGTGTATACCGGTTTTTATTTATTTTTTCCTTCGTCCTCTGAATAAATTCATCCTTTTCCGCTTCTCTTCTTATCTCTCTCAAGGTCACAGGTAGTTCCTTTACTGCCTTGTATAACTCTTTACTGTTTTCATCTGTGGTAGCAAATGGCGCGTTTCGCTTCTTTTTACATACTGGTTGGACATTTTCTTTAAATTCAATTCTTGCTGCACCCTTACAAAACGAGCTGATAGGCGAATCCCATACGTCGAACTTTTGCATACAGTCTGTGCCCACCAGATTTTCTGTATCTTTCATTACGTATATCTTGAGTTTTTTTGTTTTCCCGTGAAATTTAACATTTACGATTATTTCTCCTTCGAATTTTATACACTTTCCTGTCACCGACTTAGCAATTTTTGTGTATGTAACATGGTTGGTCTGTTAAGCTTTTTCCATGTCTGTAGGTTAATTATCGTTAGATCGGAACCCGAGTCTAGTTGCAATTTTATCTTTTTATTTAAGATTTCAAGTTCCACATATTTCCTTATGTTGGTATTGTCTTCGTCATGCATCCTAGTAGCTCTTATCCTACTAGTAGCTTTTCTATTCCTACATTGGGATGCCTTGTACCCCATTTTTCCACACACAAGACAGTTTTTATACTTAAAACGGCAATCCTTATTCCAGTGTAGTCCTCCACATCGATAACATGCAGATGGGGCGGGGGGGGGCTTATATTTGCTTCGATTTTCGTCATAATTTGCCCTATATGTTGTACTTTTTCCCTTATCATAGAATTTTTGTTTTCTTTCCGGGGAGGGTGAAGAACGTAAACTTTTGTTTAACTTACGTATATGTGATACTCCTGACTCCTCAATGTTCTTCGAGTCTTTCTTTATACTCAGGCATTTTTGGCAATCTTCTGATAATTGTTGTAATGTTAGTCCTAGGTTCATTTTGTAGTTTTGAAAGCATTCTTTTGCGCATTTCACTATCTTTTTCTGAGACTAACCCTTGAACAAAGATGAGACACTTGAAATTGTCCGGTGTTAATTCTGCCAACTTGAAGTCGTCGCAATGTTTATTCACGATTGCGGCAAACGTGGAATAGTCCTCATTTTTGTCCTTTACCAGGTTAAGACATTTCCACTTCTTGTGAAAGAGTGACGTTTTTGGACTGAACAGCTCTGTAAACTGCTTCGTCAAACGTTAATTCGTTCGTCTTTTTTGGCAAAATGTAATCCACAAATTTTGTGTATTCCTCTTTCCTAGTTTTCTGAGCAACAGACGTAACTTCTTTGCTTCTGTCCAGTTTTGACAATCGATGTTAAAGATGTCTTCGTGGCGTCTAAAATAATCCCCGAAATTTGTATCCCCTTCTAGAGAGTATTTGAAAGTTTCTATCGTATTCCACACTGCGTCTTGGGAAAAAGTCGCCTCTTTTTCGATGTTTTGTTGTTTGTTACCCGCTACCTTTAATATTAGTTCCTGCGTTTGTAGTAATTGTTTTTGCCATTTTTCTTCCATTCTTTCCTGGAGTTGTAATTGCTGTTCATTTTGGTATTTTACAAGTTCTACTAAAATACTTTTAAAATCCTCCATGATAAAAGTCTTACGAAAAACTCGGTTTTCCGTATTTTAATCCTCGTGAATCTTTTGTCGCCAAGTTGTTGTGGACACTGGCAAAAAACGGCAAAGGTGACTTTTGTTTGTTTTTTTTTTTTCTGTGTGAGTTCGAATACCTCGTTGCCAATTTGTTGTGGACAACGAGGGAGAATTTTGTTTCGATTTCCTTCCAATGTGAACTCGAATTCCTCGTCGCCAATTTGTTGTAGACAACGAGGGAGAATTTTGTTTCGATTTCCTTCCGGTGTGAGTTCGAATTCCTCGTCGCCAATTTGTTGTGGATTTCGGGATGAAATCCGATATCAATGAATAACAAACGCCAGAAATGGATAAGGAAAATAAATGTATTAACCTAATAATACAAACTGGTAATACGGGTCAGTAGATCCAGGAATGCGGGTTAGTAGCACTAATATATATACAGTCTTGGTATTGAAGTATCGCGGTATGACTCCTTACTGAGTCTATGTGCTCGCTAACTGTGACGCTTGCCGCCCTCTTTGTGTGTGACTTACTCTACTACTACTGAACTCTACTACTCTTCTGTCGTTCCGTCTCGACTCCTTCACTGTTCGGGTATTCACTGGTAGTAGTATATGTATACCTTGGGTGAGTCTATTTGTGTAAAATGTGGAAACCCCTCAATAGTTTCGTAATGCACATTTCCTTTAATAAAATGTTCGATTTCAAGGCGAGTATATTAACTCCACCGTTAAAATAAAAGAAGAAAACGTATGTGTACTGAAATACGTTTACCCATTAAATATAACATTTATAGCAGTGAAAAAATGAATATATGATATTAACTAAGTAGCAAATATGTCCCTTTAAAAGCAGGGAAATAATTGCCGACCAAGAGATCCAAGAAGGGTATCTGCAATCCGATTTTTATCTAGCAACCGCATTCAATACAAGTACGCTTTATCATTAAGCAACTAGAAGAAGCTAAAGTAAAGCAAGGGTTAGTTAGCCTAGATAGGATATACATATAGGACCATTCTAAATATATATCTGCAGATATAGACTTCGAAATGACCCAAAGAAAGACTTACATTTCTTAAATTGTTTAATTAGATCTTGCGTTACTCAATGGTAAAAGTTAGGTACCCTACATAGAATATACATATCTCTCGTTTGGACCTTTCTAAGACTATATCTGCTGAATTTATTTTTGCACGCGAAACGTAATTTTTAAGCGATTGATAGATTTTTTAATCCGGTATTAACTCTTATTGCTGTAAACGTCACATTTACTGGACACACGTTGACAAGCTCACCAGAAGACTTATTATCATTATAAAGATTCTCAGTTGCATAGGCCGGTAGATGCAAGTCATACGATTAAAAAAAAACAAGCCGTCTACTCAAGAATGTTTATCTACAAAAATATAACGCTTAAAGTGATAGGAAATAGTGTCGAATTAAATTTATTTTTTTAAATCTAATTCTTTAGAAATGTCTTAGTTTACGCGACAGATACAGAAATAAAGTTAGAATTTACATACCTTCCGGTAGATACGGGTTTTCGAGAAGACCTGAACGAGAAGTTGTGAATCCTTTACAAGGTTAATTGAATCTTGGTGGGCGTTGGTGTTTTGTGGCCGAACAGCTGAAAGCAGTCCGGATGAAACAGTGCTTTCCTCTATAAAAAGGGGACACTCAAGGCTTGATTAACCATTAAGCAAAATAAGCATATGCTTAGGGCATCAAAGGAAGAGGCCCCCACTGAAATTTTAATGGTATAATGTTGATATATATGTCTAAAGAAATAAGTCAAACATGATTAACATTTGAATCAACGGGGTGCCATTATGAACGCGGAGACAACTGACCCGCAGTGAATCTTTATTGCCATTCCGATTGGTTAATAAGGGAATGATCTCAGAAAGATGTTTTTTATTTACTCAATACATCACATCAGCTCTCTTGAATGAGTTAGTATTTCTAATTAACTTAATGGGATTTAATTTTTGTGAACAGGAGTAGACTACCTTCATGTTCGTTTGACATTATGCTAACCATATGTTTATATGACATGCTGGTTTGTTGATTACACGACCACTTCTGGTCACGGTTCTGGTTGTGGCTCATGTGAGAGCGGCTGCTCAACTGTGATTGGCTCTTTCTTGGTTGATATTGTTCTGGGTTGCAACTGATGATCAGCCTCTCTCGATGTTCATATGTACCTTCAGTTCATTCTGTATTTATTTCCAGCTAGTATTTCCACGTTGCATGCTCTACTTTGATATCCTTTATTTGGACTACTCACCGAGACTCCATACTAGCATAATTAAGTCGTAGATGTATGGGGACCTGAAAATCTTTTAAGTGCTTAGGGCCCCTATGGGTCTTAATCCGGTCTTGCATAAATGACTATAAAAAAATAAAAGAAAACGGTTAAATTAATTAAAGATATATATCAGATAAATTAATCCCAAACTAAAACAATATACATATTAATTCCTTTATAATAACAATAAAAATATATTCCACAAGTTCATTTACTTATATTTGTTTATTAGATATTGAATTGCGCCTCTTAGCATTCTTCATAATTGTTGTGATGTACGGTGGCCGTTAATAATTAAGTATTACACAAGACTTCAATGTTAAAATAAATCAGTATTTAATTACAACCGCAAATAAATACTTAACAAGAACTAAGAAGTAAAAGTCAATCAAAGATAATTAACCATTTCAGTGAATACCTTGTTAGTACCGCGGCTCGGCTTAACGTCTCGTAAATCCTAAATCAAAACTCAATCATCGACGCACAATAATTCACACTAATTCAACTGGATAGTTCCATTCAGTAGTCACTCAATACACTCAATAATCACTGCAGTCAGTAGCCTGACACCGCTATTTATACACCAGGCAGAAAATATATATTCATATGTCCAGAGTGTCCCGCTCGAACCTCAGTGTCAGTAGTTACTCATTTTCTTCCCATATGTCAATTATTTACCTAGATTGATGAATGTTCACGGGCGTTTCTTAAATTTAATAAGTTTGAAAAACTAACACCACTTTTACTTTCGTTTGTAAATACATTTTTCAAAATAAAATTCCAAACATAACTCTTGGAATAAATTTATATCCAACATCGACACTAGCACAAAAGCCAAATGCATTTGGAATATGATCCAAAAAATCTCTGGAAAAAACAAACAAAGATACTCCTGTAAAACACTATGAAAGCCACAAACAATAAAGATATTTCAAACCTGCTAGCTAAAATCTTTCTCATAAAACTGTTCCTCAAAAAACTATGGTACACAATTTCAGGATATTAAAAGCAAAGAAAAAGTTAAACTTCTATTCAAACAATAAGGGAGACTACAACCAGACATTCTCTTTATTTGAAATAAGAGATTCTCTAAAGAAATCACATAACACAGTAGTCGGTCCTGATAAAGTACATTAGAGATAAATAGCCAGAGATTTCTCTGAAGTACTTACTTAGATATACAATAACATATGGATTAATGACAATAGTCTTAGTCTTTGGAAACAAGCCACCATTATTCTAATCTTGAAGACTGGCATAAATTCGGAAAATCCTTCAAATTACCGCCCAATTACACCCATTAGTTATTTATGTAAAACTCTTGATAGAAGATTAACAATAGACTCACTTGGTTTCTTGAAGTGAATAATATTATTTCAGACCGGCTCCAGAAAGAATGGAAGCCCAAAAGACCAGATAGCCTAACCAGAAACATTTATCAGAAACGCAAATATTAAAAATGAACATGTGACAGCAGTTTTTCTTTCATTTGAAAAGGCCTATGATATCACATGGCGATTCAAGACCTAAACAAAATAGGTCACAAAGGCAGATTGCCAACCATCATCAAGAATTTCTTTACAGAGCGCATCTTTATTGTCCCTGTTTGCAACACTCTTTCTGATTTATATAACCAAGAAATGGTACTATCACAAGTAAGCATCCTATCAGTCTCCCTTTTCAATATAAAAGTTAATGGTATAGTCAAGTGTCTAAGTTTGCCCAAAAATATCTTGAAATACTAAAGAGTAAATGTATTCAATAAAATCGCCATTGGCTTCAACTACGGCCTCCTGCAACTCTTCTGGACGGTCTCCTCGTTTTAGTTGGTGAATGCTGTCATGATCCTAGTCTTGGGTTCATCTTTGTTCTTAAAAAGAGTTTTGTAGGTCACTTGCGTTCACACATAATAATCAAGGGGAGTTCAGTCTGGGGAGTTAGGTAGCCAGATGTTAAGGGTGATGTGGTCACAGAAATTGTCTAACAGCCATGACTGGGTTCTCCTGCTTGCAGAGTCTTGTTGTCAGACATAGGGTCTTCCAGTAGCCACTATCTTGAACCAGGGTAACACTACTTCCTCAAGGCACTTGATGTAGGCCGTCGTGTTGAGTCTGGGGTATTCACCAACAAATTCAGGCGTTATTTTCTTATCAAAATTATCAAAGTGAATTTTCCGAGATGTCGTACATTCGTAATCACCATTAGACTCATCCAACTCTTTCCGAATTCTTAGCCCTGTCCTCAGATTCACGCCGAAACACTCGTATTCTCGCTTCCGGTGTTAATATCAAACAGTACAGCACGCCGTTTCCAAATTTCTGGCTGAGTGAATTGCGCCATGGTGCTCTTTTTCTTACAGACGATGGTAATATTTTTTTCAAAAAATGTATTGCTGATATTAAAAATTATTTTTACACTTTCATAGTCTTTTGACCCCAGTTTGGTGGGGTTAACTATTTGCACACAGCTGGGATCCTAACAGGTGCTACCACCCCGGCCAGGCTGGACATTGGAACACCGGCAATTAAGAGGTGCTTCCACGCTCCTCAAAACCTCCTGGTCAGAGGCCTTACTGCCGGATATAGATTAGCGTTATACCCAGGACGCCTTATTGGATGGTATTACCCCTCTGCAGAGGTGCAGTCGGCGTATTTTGAAGCCCCAGCCGACAGAACGAAACCTATTTGAGTAGATGCTCCGTTTATTTATTAAAAATTATATTTATTTATTTCTATCTACCGGTCTGAATAGTCGAGAAATCTTATTAGAAAAATATGCGTTCTCTGACTATATTATACTGTGCTGTCGACAAAATAAAAAAACAACCAATGCGCGAAATTAAAAATATAAAATGATGACAATTAACCCATCGTACCCTGTATATTTGCGACTGACTGATAGCTGCCCAAAGACTACCAGCGGTGAGTTGATGTGTTTGCTGGCAGGCGGTCGTCTTCGGCGGATATGTTAATTCAAACGGAAATAAACCCGGAAACGACAAGAAATCTGTTTGTTTCAAACAGGACACTCATCATGCGGCGACAATGTGGCGAGGGATCGTGTAAATGGTGAAAATCACTTGACCGCGGGCTAGCGACAACATTCCAATGTGCTCGCTGGGAGGAGGCCGTGGTCTGTTGCCACAAAATGAACATTTTTAAATTTGGCGGGAAATTCTTCGACAATGCAGGGATGTCGTCCAACCGGCTGCCGCGGGCCGCACTGCGGCCCAATTAATATTTCCATGCGGCCCACATGCACCCTAAAATCTTTCGATATATTTTCATTTACTTTAGTAACGTATGTCAATAAAATTATTCTCAGAATGTGCTAGCAGGTTCACTTCCCCATTGCACTAAAAGGGGAAGGGGGCAAAGGCTTTCCGGTGCGTGGGGAAAGACACAGAGCTAAATAAAAATTACTATCTCATCTAGAAAACTGTTATGCATGTGGGGTAGTACATACTGCTGTGAACAATTCTTTTCGTTCATGAAAAAATATCAAAACTTCTGAAAGAAATAAGTTGAGTGATTCATATTTAACTAATATTCTTAAAATAAAGGTTAGTACCGTAAAAGCAGATATTGAAAATATTATAAAAAGAAAACAATATCAAAAATCACATTGAAATTATTTTATTTTGTGTATGTATAATTTCTTTTTTTTAGTGTCAATAATACAATATTTTTGTAATTATATATCTGACGTAGAAGCCCTGCCGGCTAGAGCTCTGTCCTGTCTCTCCGGTGGTTCTGACCGAAGAGTAAACCACCCGGTCCTCCTCCGGTGAACTGAAGGAACCACCACTATCCGCCACGTTGTGTATTTTTGATCCGGACAGCAGTATTTCGATCCTTCAGGACGATCCGGAGGTAGGACGAATTAAATGGCTGCGCTCCACGCTGAAAGAAATCGCTATTCGTGCAGAAACGTTCTTGTCGTAACCGCAAGGGCACAAAGAAGAAAGAAATAAGCAACACTTTCGGTTCCTGTACAAAGAGCCCTTTAAGTCGACTGTTTTTATGTCACTATCAAAGAAATTGCACGAATACAAACTGTCTTAACGAGGTTCACTCGTTTGGGTCGGGAAGTCACAGAGAGAGAAAGATACAATTATGCCGATAGAAAATTCGGCTGATCTAAGGGAGATAATTCGTGGATCTTCGTCTGCACCCTCCGATATAGCAGTCGGCATTCTCAGCTTTGTTGACGAAGTTATCTCGATTCGCACGGGTTCTATTTCTATCTCTTGGTACTTGACGCATGCAGCCAACTGGCCAGACCAGCAAGACCCACTAAGCCGTTTCCGCCGCGTTTTCTTCCGCGTTCTTCCGCGTTATCTCTCGCGTTTTTTCTTCATCTCTGCTGGCTCTGCCGGCTCTCTGTCGTGTTCTCTCGCGTTCCGACGCGTTCTCCGATCTCCCCAACTCAAGCGTGCAGGCCGCTTATATAGACAGAGGCGAAGCTAAACAATTTTTAGGCACCGCCCACGAATTTTAATATGCAAATCGCCTTGAACACTATGTGTTTCCGCCTGCTCTCCAAAACTCCGCGGGAACCCAGTTTTCAAGAGGTACTAAAAACGGATTCGGACTCCCTGCTGAGTTTTCCTCAGACAACGTCCACTTAAGCCGGCGAAAAGCACTTATCTCGTCCGAGGGCTCTGGCTGGATTTTGGCTGGTCTACCGGGCGAAATCCAATTCACCATTTATCACAAGCTTTACTTAATGAACTCGTCCATTAATTACTCTAGAATTAATTCACCTAGTTAATTAATAATAATTCAATCCCACCAACTAAGTAAAAAGAAAAACTTATTTCTGGAATTACTCCGAAATCCCATCTACCCAACTAATTAGTACCTTCATCCCAATCCTTTAGAACCGTTGATTAATAAACCCACCTGGTGGAGGAGATCTATCTCTGTTACAATTATATATTTGTTATTAAAATTTGATATTAACAACGTTTTGAACTTTTTAAAAGTATATTTATAAAAATGATGTGGACCCGAAGTAGGGGCCACGGAAGGAAAACACGGAACACGGGTTAGAGGTAAGAAAGATATATTAAACAGAAAAGTTACAAAGAATAGAGTAAGAGTAAGCAGAGCTTATTATCCAGTGGTGTCCGATATTGGTATCGTACGCGGCTGCGCATTACTGGTGCTACTCCCATGATACTACCATTCACAAAATAATATTGTACTGGGAGAGTCCATGATGTAGGAAAGTATCGGTCTCACAACAAAAAAGTACTTTTGTAGCCCAATGAATATATATAAATGTCTTATTTGATCCATTTGGAAAACATTGTGGGGAAATTACATACACACACACACACACACATATATATATATATATATATATATATATATATATATATATATATATATATATATATATACAAGGTGCCCATAAAGTTCGTGTGCACTTCAAAAATGTATAACTTTATTTGTATTTGCGATAGAAATAATTTGTAAAAAGGATGAAAAAGTAGTAAATCTATATTTTTAAGGTTTTATTGAAATTTTATTTAAGTTTCCACATGTCCTCCATCATTAGCAATACAAAGGGTAATACGATTTTGCAGTTCACGGAAAACATTTACCAACTGATTTACAGTAATGCCTGAAATCACATTAGTTGTTTTAGCTATACTTAAAACTAGGTACATTAAACTTTATAACATTATTTACAGATTATTTCTATCAAAAATACAAATAAAGTTATAATTTTTTTAAAGTGCACACGAACTTTATGGACACCCTGTACACACGTACATATATATATATATATATATATATATATATATATATATATATATATATATATATATATATAGAGAGAGAGAGAGAGAGAGAGAGAGAGAGAGAGTGGCAATAAAGGCACTATACAGTTATTTACAATAACAATTAAGTCAAAGCAATTAATCAACGGTCCAGAAATTTATCTTTAAAATGCTTTTGGCTAATTACAATAAAATGCTATGGTAAACAATAATAAATTAACTATCGATGCTGTTCGAACAGCTAGCCACCTCTTTCAATGCTTTTTCTTTTTTATTATAAGTGTATAGTGACTTTATTGCCACCTATATATATATGTATATATATATATATATATATATATATATATATATACAGAAAGAGAGGGGGGAGAGAGAGACAGAGAGAAAGATAGATAAAAATTGGAAGACTCTCAGTAACATGAAATCTAGCTTTAACTACTCTGTAAAATAATATTTTCTCACTGCTTGTTATGGTCCAGGTTAGGACCAAGGAAGAACAACACGAACACAAGCGTAGAAATAACAAAGATATATCACACGGAATAATAATACAAGATGTGGAAGGCGTTAGTATGACTGTCAGTCTGGTTTGGAGTGAACTACTATCGGCTCGACTCGATTCGTCCCTCTCTCTTGAGAGGCGTAGTACACATAGTGTTGGGAAGAGTTCATTCTGTAGTTATAGGTAAGGACCCATAACACTGCTATAACAGGAAAAATTGTGTAGCGCCATTTTTTAAGCAATTGTCTAAAATTCTTAAAAGTAGGACCCATACACCAGATGTTTGGTAAAAATGACGAACCTTTAAAAATGTTTGTGACATTTTCATACTCGAAACTTCATACGATTATTCCAATGTCGAGTTGATTGATTGCAGCGGTACCAGGCGAGGTCCTTTCGTGATGCTTCTGAGACAATTCCTACTTTGGTAAGATCTAATTCCTCTACGCATATCTGAAGAGAAGTGGTGCTATCTTAGGTGGTAAGACGAACAGACAAGAATCACCGACTCGCTAACCATCATGGTATGCCAGTAAGGAAACCTTTG
Organism: Acanthosepion esculentum; assembly: GCA_964036315.1. Taxonomy (NCBI): domain Eukaryota; kingdom Metazoa; phylum Mollusca; class Cephalopoda; order Sepiida; family Sepiidae; genus Acanthosepion; species Acanthosepion esculentum. The sequence goes on from OZ038483.1 coordinate 76,419,349, forward strand.
TCAAGACGTCAAGCTGTGGGGCAAATATACGGTAGTGATTTGGTTTATGTGTTTTCCAAGGATGTAAGCGCAAAATGAACAGAAACAGCCGGAATTTGACCGCAAATCTCTGATTTTTTTTTTTCTGGCGACGACCCTTTCGGAATTTATTACCAAGACGTCTGGGATACTTTCAACAAAAAATACTTATTTTAAGACGTTGAAAGCAATGCCATCGCATAATCCCGGATAATGTCAAATCTGTCATGGACAATAACAGGAATGGTTCGAGTTACTGTTCTGTAACGATGTCACTTGTCGTCTAGAATTAATGTGACTTCACGGTGTATATTTGTTGGTTGTTTTTCATTCGAAGAATCGTGTCTTCTTTGTAGTAAATACATATTAACGAAAAAAAAAAAGAACAGAAAAATATAAGAGGATTCACAGAATACTTTAGACAATCAGTTGAAAAATAATACTTGCTGATCAAATAACCGGGGGCCTTATGAAAAGATTCAGAAGAAATGTTTTTTTAATAACTGAATAAATATGCTGTGTATTTAAATGAATGAAATATTTAAAAAGATCACCGTGAAACTCTGGGATTACACACACACACACACACACACACACACACACACACACACACATATGTTATCATCCGACACATATATCATTATTTCTACACTATTTCAATCCTATCTAATAATCTTCCTCCTACTTAATATTTGATTAGTTTTTTGTTTTTTTAATTAAATTAACATTTAATATTTTATTTATATTTATTAATTAATTATTAAATATATTTAATATTTAATTTTTAATTAATATTAATTTAATTTTTGTAAATATTGACATTTATTTAATATTTATTTATTAATTTATATTTAATGCTTATTATTTTTTAGATTATATATTTATTTAATATTTTATTTATTTTTCTTTTATATTTTTCAATAATTTTATTTAATAATTAATATTAATTTAATAATTAATAATTGTTTTATTTATTATATTGTATGCATGTATATATTGCTATTATTATTTGTATTATATATATCATTTTATCTTTAATTTTAGACGTTACCTTTTCACTTGCCAATTTTAAAAAATAAATCTTCTCTAATTTTTAAATATATTAATTAATTTCCCTTATATAAACTAGATATTGATTACTTTTACTAGCATAAATTTGTTTTTTTCTTTAATTTTGTGACTATGTTTCAAAACTAAGTTGAGTGGTTAATATTTTAAAATATAGCTCATGGTCATTTTAACTGTCTAATTGAACCAGACACTCCCACATCTACCACCTTTTAAATCTGCTATTTCCTCCTTATACTCCTTCCTCTCTGGCTTTTCCCCTTTTATTTTTATTTTTTCTCTTTTCCTCCTCTTCTTCCTTTATTGCTTTAATATCTGTTCCTCTTTTCTTTGTTTGTAACTGTTGTAACTTGACTAATGCATGGAATAATAATGCAACACAAAAAGTACTTAGAAGAAAATGTATTTAAACAAGAAAGTGTACACAATATTTACATATAGTATTTCTGTATATTTCTGGGAAGACCGTTCCTGGAGAATGTGTTGACTAAGTCGCAGTCGGGCAGCGTCTCTAGTTGAATCTCTTGATTCGCTTCTCTGTCTTCCCGGTACCAACCATATTTATATCGTCGGTACTCCACTATGCAAATTAGGTGGATCCTACCACAACACTAACGATTTTTTTCCTGTTTCTTAATAATTTGCTTAGATTTTACACGTCTTCTTATTTTTCTATACTTACTGGATCCATTTTCTATCCGTATGCAGGCGGTTTGCTGTCGGTATAGGTTGTGGATTATTCTAATATCCTTCTCACATATGCCAAGGTTACCTAGCACTTCCAATAGTCTTTTGTTACGTACTTTCTAGTGTCCATTGCGTGTAGCTTGATAAATAGCATTTTGAGCGTTTTGGCATGGCGTAAAGATAAACGTTCTAGTCTGTTTGCTAATTACAAATGAGTATTGACTTCGATCTTCACTGTGTGCCCAGTGTTTGTAGAGTTGAAACAAAACTAATTTAAACTTCGTAAATAGCATCTTGGGTGCTTCAGCCTGGCGTAATTGTTAACAAGCTTGTCTGTTCGCTCATTGCTACTGAGTAGTGAGTTTCATCCTAACTGTGTGTCTCATGCTTGTCGAGTACTTCTTAAAACATAGCTAAGCTTAGTAAATACATACTACACGAGCAGTGGCCTGCGAAACGTGTTTTGGGGATATTGCTCCAAAGTAAGCGATGTTCTACTTGTTTCTTTTATTGGAGTGCTAAATTAAACAATCGGAACATAGAAAACTGTATTTACAATTATAAACAGAGTTCTTTTTTTCTCTTTTTTTTTCTTCTACATTATGTTTCTTTCATTCTTTTCTAATCTCGAAGAAATATGGCGTCGGATGGGTGTTGGTGTAGTGTGGCAATAACTTACAAAGTTTTTTTTTTCTGAACTGTTAAAAAAAATCGCGGCGCCGTTATAATCTATTTCCAAGCAAATTAACCTTGCATGGAATTTGAAATCGATTATAAACATCCAAGGTGAAAGCAGGGCAGCATAAGAGAGAAACGAAGAAGAAGCAGAAGGAAAACAAGAAAAAGAAGAAGAAGAAACCAGAAGAAGAAGAAAGCAGATGAAGAAGAAGAAGAAGAAGAAGAAGAAGAAGAAGAAGAAGAAGAAGAAGAAGAAAGCAGATGAAGAAGAAGAAGAAGAAAGAAGAAGCGGAAGAAGAAGAAGAAAGTAGAAAAGGAAGACAGTAGATGAAGAAGAAAACAGCAGTAGCAGAAGAAGAAGAAAGCAGAAGATGAAGAAGCAGAAGAAAAAGAAGAAGAAGAATGCAGAATAAGACGAAAAAGAAGAAGAAAGCAGAAGAAAGTAGAAGAAGAAGAAAGTAGAAAAAGAAGAAAACAGAAGCAGCAGAAACAGCAGCAGCAGAAGAAGAAGAAGAAGAAGAAGAAGAAAGCAGAAGACGAAGAAGAAGAAGAAGAAGAAGAAGAAGAAAAAGAAGAAGAAGAGGAGGAGAAGAAGAAAGCAGAAAAAGACGAAAAATATTAATAAGAAAACAGAAGAAAGGAGAAAAAGAAGAAGTAGAAAGCAGAAGACGAAGAAGAAAAAGAAGAAATCAGAAGAAGACGAATTAGAAGAAGAAGAAGAAGAAGAAGAAGAAGAAGAAGAAGAAAGCAGAAGAAATGTGTTAAACGGCAAAACAGAAAAAAGAACAAAAGTCAAAAAGGAAAAGGTGAAAAAGAAGAAATAAAGAAAAACAAAAAAGTGAAGAAAGAAGAGGACAATAAAAAAGTGAAACGCATCATGCGTCATCAACTTCTATCAAGAAAATACAAAAGGTGACTATTAACGAATTTATGGTCAGTCTATTCATGGTGCAAAAAATGTCTCACTTCAGCTATGACAGTACTGGAATATAATGAAATGCTAAAAGCAACGATCAAAAGTAATACACATTCTTCTTTAATTACAATAGATTTAATCGTAAAAACACAGAGATCATACAAAAATGAACACAAAAGGCTCGGTATACCAAATCTAGTCCTCAAAATGATAATGGTGATAATAGCCGTTTCCCTCCATGGAAACATTTGCTATTCATTGACCGAGCACCCTAGTACTAATTATGGTTGAAATTTATAAATTAAAAACAGTTTTTCAGGAAAATAGGTTTCTCAAGTCCAGTATTTGCTATCGCTCTTTTCAATATTAATTTGGGTTTCCTTCCTAAAATTTTATTTGAAGCAGTTTATCGTCATACCAAGGACGAGCCTTGCGGAGGAGTACAAGATAGCAAGCTGCTCACAAATATTATTACTATCGAGTAGTGGGTTCAATCTTCATTGAGTGCCGCATGTATGTATTATGGAATATCAGCATCATGATAATGCTATTATTTTCTCATCGAATTACATTAGCTATCCATTTTAGTTGTTGCCGTTGTTGGAAGTCTTCAAGTGATGTGGTTTCTGTTATTTGGAACAGTTCTTTATTTTTTATTCTGTAGTGCGAGTTCACAATGTTCAAAGAATGGTGGTCTTTGCTAAGACCCTCAAGCTTCACACGCACAAAGCCTTTTTTTTTTAAATATTGTTCTTAGAAAATGGTTGTATACAGCTGACTGTTTGAAAGAGTTTGGCGCCATGCATTATATCTATATCAACGTTTCGACCTGACGAGGCTATTGAAGAACATGACTCGAATTTTCAGGTTGATGTTTCGGTTCTGTAGTAACTTGCGGTGTTGGGCGAAACTACCTCTGTATTCACCTATTTCATATTCATTTTCTTTTTGTCTTATAATAAATTTGTTATAAGAGATGGATACGCCGATGTATTTAAAGTGTTTACTAATTCCACATCCTAAATTTTTATGATGGGTCCTGGGTATGTGACATCGCTGCTTTCATTCCAATTCTAGAACATGGCATTCTTTATCGATCGTAGTATGAGGGTTGGTAAAAAAGTAATACCTGTTCTTCTTAATGACTAAATTAATACCAGAAAAACACAAAGCATATCAAAATGAACAAAATGTTTCAGGATTCGAAATCTATACCTAAACAAAGTCTCCTTCCCTATCGATCGTACTATGAGGCTGGGTCAAAATGCAATGCGCTATTTCTTTAATTGCAACTTAGTAGAAGCACTCAGAGCTTAGCAAAATGAACACAAATGTCAAAGAATTCCAAATCGAATCGTCGATATAATTTCCTTTTTCAATTGTGGTACGAGATTCGGTCAAAAAGTAATTTCTGTTCATATTTAATTGAAATAGCTCTAAGAATAACGGTAAACAAAACAGCAACGTTAACACAAAATTATCACGACTCCAAATATAATCCTCAGCATTAACATCCTTTTCAATCGAGGTATCCTAGATTTGAATGAGGGCATACGAGTATATACTCGCCTCGTAGATTCCTTATAACTGGTTTCTTCGCTAATTGCTTCTTTCATCTCTTTCCTTTTGACGCTATTGTTCCCCGAACACAAGGCCAAAGAACTATTAAAAGTAGACGATTACTGAGCGAGGCTGTCGTATTTTTTTTAATCATTTCACCACAAGCAAGGTGATAAAGCCACTAAGACGAAATAGGTTAGTGCGTGTTAGAGAATATGAAAAACGGTGGGAGAATAATAAACGAATAGGAATTCAGTCAATTCTGTGAGATGCGTGATACACGCTTAGGCAATCATATATCTTTCGATACATGACTGACGAGGCAGACTTTTCCCGCAGTAGGTTGCCATTTCTTTCTCCGGTAGACCAGTTGCCATCTAAAGCTATAGAACCCGATCTGTCCTGTTATTTCCACATAGCTGGGGGGGGGGGAGAAGAAGAGGATTCATACCATTTCCAAAGAGTATTAGTACGTAATGGATTCAACTGGAATTAAGAAGACAAAAGATAATGAAAACTATTAAGTAAATAAGAAATTTCAAATTAACAGGAATTTTTTTTTCTCTACAGTCTGTTATAGTGATTTTCCGAGCGTAGCTTAGATGTGACACAAGGCCGAAAGTAGGGGGAACCCAGTAAGGATCAAACTCACTACTCAGTCGTAATTGTTCTAGCGAGACAAACTTGCTAACCATTACACCTTCTCGAGGAGACCCTAGTCTCTTATATATCTATAAATCTACTATTCGCACGTACTTAGAATATTGTTACCATATACGGTTCGGTGCTCCTGCTATATATCTAGAGATTCTTGGTAAAATCCAGAGAACTATCAGCAATATAATTGGTCCTGATCTTGCATCTCGGCTTCATTCATTTTCCTACCGCCGTAAAGTTGCCTCGCTGTGTCTTTTCTAACAATACTTTCATGGTAATTGTTCGTATGAGCTATTCGCTATTTTTAATTTAAGCGCAGTACTGGACTGGCGTCGAGATCTCATTAATTTACAACTGAGCTGGATCGATGTAACCGTTAGTGTTTTTCCCGCACATCTTGCTTGTGGAACTTCCTTCCGGATCTATGCTTTCCATCCAACTTTAATCTTCAAAAATGTAAATTAATCTTCCTCCGTACTCGCTCCTTAGTGGGCTAACTGTTTCGTAATTCTTCCACACCCAGTAACCCCTTGCATCTTAGTGGCTTTAATGCCTTGCTTGGGATGAATTTGATTTTTTTAAAAATATGTAGTATAGATAGCAGTTGTTGTAGTCATATGCAAACCTCCATATAAATAGCAGTCGATACAGCTGACCTGGATGAGATAGGATTGGCCAAGCTCCGAAGAGGGAGTACCTCTCCCTCAGGAGGGGGCTTGGTTTATTGCACGGCGTCTGAGGTGTCCCCAAAAGGGGAAGTGCCGAGGGAGCTTGGTAATTTTTGTGCGGTGCGGTCGATAGACCCAATTTAAAACTCGACTTTGTGCTACATCCGGTTGCGACGTGGGCTAACTGGTAGATACCACTAGTCCTGACATTGAAGACTAAACCACTGGAAAAATAGTAGTGAATACTTCTAGCTAATTATAGCTTACCACATTCCATTCACTACTAATTTTTTTGCTTCGGGTATCAACATAGACAGGGTACTAAAACCTAAACTTCTGGATCTAGATAGTAAAATCCCCGAGGCAGAGAAATTATGGAATCATTGGTACCGAACATTTTTAAATTTCTCAAGCACATAGAGGGTGAGGATTTGGGTAAAAACTATGTGTCGTCAGATGTATACAAACTGTTGAGCGAATGTACAAACTTTAAAGATGCACAATCTACTCTCTTTAACGCATCTGCGCATGCGTTTTTGATGCCCGGTCGATATCTGATACCATGTTTGTAAGTGGAAAGTTTAATTCGCCAGCGATGAATTTTGTCGTTTTTAGTCTTCGAAGCTTTATGATTATCGAAAATGTGAGATAGGGTTTTTTGGTCCGTGACAAGAATAATATATTTACCTTTTAGGTAATGACTCCATTCCCTGATTGCTCCGATGATCGCGTTCGCTTCTTTCTCTTCTGTGTAGTGGTTTCGTTCAAAGGGGTTTAGAGTTCTGGGCCAGAATGCAACAGGCCTGCCTCATTGATTTAGCGTCACAACTAAGCACGCGCAGTCTTCGTCAGTTTCAATTTCAAGGGTTTTCCTCGTCTAGAGTGTGAACTACAGCTCTTTCTAATTTACTTTTCAAATATTCAAAGGAATCTTTTATTTTAGCAGGAAAGGGGAATATAGTGTTGTTATTTAGCGCGTAAATATTTAGCAAATAGTTTGGGATTAAATGACTGTAGTAAACGAACATTCTGACGATTCTCTTCTGAGCTTTCATATTGCTAGGAGGAGTGAGTTCTCACAAAGGTCTCATCCTTTCAGGGTCTGGTCAAGCGGTTCTTTTACTTACTTCACAGCGCAGAAGTTTTATTTTCGTTACTCTGTAGATACAATTATTCTCATTGATAGTGAGGCCATACTTTTCAATCAGTTCTTTGAATCTTGCCAAGTTAGTGTCATGTTCTCTTTCATTAATACTACAAATGGTCACGTCATCTATTTACGCGAACGTTCCTTTCATGCCTTCTTTTTCGATTATTTCATCAAAAATTCTTTGAAAATTAGCCACTCCATTTTTTATTCCAAACGACGTCGTTTTGAAATTATACAATTTACCACCGGCTTCCAAAGCCGTGTAAGGGCGGTCTGCTTTACGTAGGGGAACTTGATGATACACACTTTTTAGGTACGGTTTTAGAGTACAGACTATACTTTGCTATTTACGAAACCACCGTTGTAATCTTAGGTATAGGATGGGCATCTTTTAAGATAAAACGATTTATCGTTTGAAAATAATCTGACTAACCTTCTTTTTTTTTTCGTTTCTAGTCTTAAGTTACCACAAATTGCGTTCTCCGTGAAGATCTGAAGTTGCTCAATGATATCTGAATCCAACAGGGTGTTTATTTCCTTCCTTATAAATGCCTCATCTTCTCTAGCGTATCTTCGGGATTTCACCGATATAGATCTACAGGCAAGCGACAGATTTTCAAACAGAGCAAGGGGTGAAATCCTCATGCTAGCGAGTCCACACCGTTTTAGAGGTGGTCTGTCGCCCACATATAACATTTCTATTTTTTGCGCAGCCCTTGAAAGTCTTGTCCGAGGATCACATCAGCACATAAATTATCCATTAAGGATAAATTAATTTTATGTACGTTTCTGTACCCACCGTCAGATGCGTTAACGAGGTATATTGTGCTTCCGTCGTAAATATCGACCTTAAGGAATTACATAATAATCTATGTTATCCTGGAGTATAAAAAATGATGCATTTTATCAGCTCGAGAAATTTCCCCTGCTCAGCAGAGGAAGTAAAAAGAATGACTAAAAAATGTGATGTGTATGTCATAGAAAAGCCAAGATTTGTGAGAGGAGGAGACAAAGTAATCAAAGCCACTCAACCCCTTTGAAAAATTGAATATAGATTTCAAGGGACCGCTTCCTTCAAATCGAGGAGGAAACAAATATTTATTGACTATCATTCATGAATGTAGTTGTCCTCCTTTTGCTTTTACGTGTAGGGACAAACTCACTACAATTTTATTGACTTGTTTAAGTAAATTATTTTGCATATTTGATATGCCATATATAGTGATAGGATCTGGTTTTATGTCGGAGGAGTTAAGGAGATTTTTTTCAAGAGAAAAGAATAGCTACTAGTAGATCTGATGCGTACAATCCACGGAGAAGCAGTCAAGTGGAGAGACTGAACTGAACTCTGTGGAGGACGATCAACTGAGCCTTAAAATCGAGAGTTTACCTGTGAACCAAAGAACCTAAACGACTGGGTATTGAACACTAGAAGTAAAAAATAAGAAAAATTGAATTTGGTTGTTGAAACTGAATTCTTCTTTTGCCGAATAAAGTATTCCGAATTTACATTGAACAAAAAAGAATGGTGGTGGGAATGTTGTATTTACATGCAAATCTTCACCATATAAATAGCAGTTGATATAGATGATGGCTAAACCAGTCCTGACCTTGGTTTAGGTTGGTATGCCCAAGTTCCAGGGGGATTTACCCCCAGCCAATACCTCTCCCTCTCTCAGAAGCGTTGCCAATAGGGGAAGTGCCGAGGGAGCTTTGGAATTTTTTGCGTGGTACGACTAAAAGACCTAAGTTAAACTTCGACCTTGTGTCACATCCAGTTGCGACGTGGGCAAATTGGAGGGGGCTACGTTTATTGCCCACCACCTGAGGCGTCCCCAAAAGAGGAAGTGCAGAGGGGTTTTGTGAATTTTTGCACGGTTCGACTAAATGACCCAAGTTAAACTTCGACCTTGTGTCACACCCGGTTGCGACGTGGGCAAATTAGTATATACCCCTAGTCCTGACCTTGGTTGGGATTAGTATGTTCAAGCTCCAGGGCGTTTCCCTCCTCCAAGGTAATACCTCACCATCCGGGGGGGCTACGTTTATTGACCGCCACAGGAGGCGTCCCCAAAAGAGGAAGAGCAAAGGAGTCTTGGGAACTTTTGCACGGTGCGACCGATGAACCCACTTTAAACATCGCCCTTGTGTCACATCCCGTTACGACGTGGGCGAACTGATAGATATCACTAGCCCTGACATTGAAGATTAATCTACTAAAGAAATAGTAGTGAATACTTCTAGCTAATTATAGCTTACCACAGCAGATAATTCTGGACTTGAAGAGATAAAGATCGTAGTTATTGGGGAAGCATCCTCCCAGGAGTCCGTTCCACAAGACAGCGGCTCTTGGGAAGATTTTTTTTCAAATAGAACTTCGTCCTTACCAATGGAATATGAATGGAGTGGGGATGAATAGTTCCTGTGAACATGACATGGCTGGTTCTAGATTTAAGTCACTGTGCCGGTGGAACTAATGAAAGTTGCTCATCAGAACATTCACAATGAAAAAAGCATTAGAGTAGCTAGAGGTTTGCGACGTTTCGACTGTTTTTGGATAAGTTTTATAGCTTTGAAAAATCACTTACAAAACCGTGTATGCGTTTTTGAATTCTATCAAGCCTGGAAAGAGAAGATTTGGCAACTCCAGCCCGGATATGACCACAATGCTACCATTTTTGTCTTATCTGGGATTAAGTATGACAGGTGGAGGGATATAAGGAGGGGGTCATTTCTCCTTAATCTATAGCAATAGGTCATATATGTGTATTAAACTTGGTCTATGGTGAATTTGAATACTGTTATATTCCGTGCTAATAGGAATATATACTTGAAAAACAAGGTGGATAAAATAAGTAAAGGTTTAATATACACAGACCAGTACAATAAGAATAAAGGTAACAGTTATGCACAAGGTCATCGCAAGTCAATCCAGTAGTGAGTGCTACTATTGGAAGGTAAGTCTGATTTGTACTCAACAGATCCCAGCTAGAAATATTTAACAGCCTCCCCACGTGGTAGGATGTGGCACAAGGCCGAATTTAATGTGAGGCAATCCGAGGCCGTAGGCTCGGCCCAAAATTCCCGGTAAACTCCACATAAACGGGTTCGGGTCTCTTTACCTCCCCAGACGAGAATCTGCACTTCGGCAAAGGTAGAGAGACGTCTCGTCCGGGTTCCTCTCTGGCCGAAGGCAGAGTTTGACAACAGCTAAGCGCTGAATAACAGATCCCAGCTAGTCAATATTTACTAGCCACGCCCCACGAGGGTATATGTGGCACAAGGCCGAGTTTAATGTGAGTCATCCGAGTCTGTAGGCTCAGCCAAAAAATCCCCGTAGAACCTGCATAAACGAATATCGGGTTGGTCAACCTCCGCAAACGAGTATCTGCCCTTCGGCAGAGCGTCGTCCGGGTTCCTCTCTGCCAGAAGCAGAGAATTCGACCGTCTAGCTAGAACAGATCCCAGTTAGTATATTTAGCTACCGCCCACCAGGGTTACATGTGACACAAGGCCGGGTTTAACGTGGGATCTCCGAGCCCGTAGGCTCGGTCAAAAATATTCCCTATTTGAACGCGTATAAACGGGTTCAGGGTCAGTCTACCTCCCCGAACGAGACTCTGCCCTTCGGCGGAGCCTCGTCCAGGTTCCTCTCTGCCTTCGGGCAGAGAGTTCGACAGCAGCTAAGAGCTGAATAACAATACCAGCTAGTAAGTATTTACTACCCTCACCACGAGGGTAGATGTTTCACAAGGCCGAGATTAACGTGGGTTATCCGAGCCCGTAGGCTCGGCCAAAAAATTCCCAGTAGAACCCACATAAACGGAATCGGGTAGGTCAACCTACGCGACTTAGTGGCGTTATCGCTTGGGGGTGAATTGATTAAAGAAATGGAGGATAGATAACAACTGACTCTTGGAATGAACAGGTGAAGATTGAAATGTTCAAGAAAGCAAAAATGCAGGAGTCCACTTCACAAAGTGGCGGTTCTTGGAGGCACTGAGTAGAACTTTCTCATTACATTTGAAATACGGCGGAGCATCCAACTCTATAGAAATAGAATGCTGCGTCCTAGTTGCAAAGGTCTGAATTTGTGGAACTAAAGAATGGCTTTCATCCGGTCATTAACGATAGAATAGCGAAAGGCTAGTGAGATTACGTCTGTGGGGAAAGAGGCTGCAGAATTGGAAATGTCTTCTTTCACAAGACTGTTTGGAAATAGTAATCAGGCGATGAACTTTACAGTTACAGAAGCATAAGCTGATGGGTAAGAGTTCCGCCGAAGATTAATGGGCTCTTTAGAAGCTCACGAGTTCAGTGCAGTGGTTAGAGTGAATCCTATCTATCTATCTATCTTGATCTTTTCATTTTTATCTAACTTATTCGGTTCATATCTATCTTATTCCGATGTATCTATCTTATTCAGTTCTATCTTATTCAATTCAGATCTATCTATCTATCTATCTCAGTTCAGACCTATCTATGTTATTCAGTGAAGATTTATCTTTCTACCTATCAATATATGTAATACAGACCAAGAAATGGGCAGTCAGCGACTTCAATCAACCGACAAAAAAAAATTAATAATGAAAAGACTTCATGCCATAATTCAAACAACTTAAGATTGAGGCTTTAATCCCTATCCCCACCCGACTAAAATATCAAATAACAACAACAAAAGCATAAAACAATTAAACTACTTCTCCTCGGAACTTTGGAAAACGTACTGAAAACTATAAGCGTGCAATGCTTGCAAGTGAAAGCAATAAGATAGACCGATAATCAGATTTATTGAAAAAAAATATTCTATGAAGACTGAGTGGATCTGAACAGAAAAAAGATGTGTCTTCATATCGACTGATAATATTTGGTATCATTGATCTTTTTAATACCGAGTAATTTTTAGTTTTTGCTTCAGACTTCGCTGTGTATTTATAATAAAATTGAGTTGGCTCAAATTCAACCATAAAAAGTCGTCATGCCTTTTACTTTAACAGCCCACGCTGCAAAATATATCTCTCGCTTGCCCATTGGTCCGTTTGTAGTCGAAAACGGCTTTCATTAAGAATGAAGCAACTGGCAAAGGGCTAATGCTCTTAATAAATTCGACAATGAAGTCGTCATTTCCGTTAAAAAGAATAAAAAAAGAAAAAGAAATTTGAATGGTATAAATGAATCGACGAAACGGATCGGGTTCGATTTTCAATATATACACTTTATGTTCACTTGAGGAAAGCATGAATCCGTTTCTCCTTTTGCGCTCTCTCTCGCTCTCTTCCCCCTCTCTCTCTCTCTCCTCATCTCTCTCCTCCCTCTCCTCATCTCTCTCCTCCCTCTCTCTTTCTCTCTCTGCCAGATCTATCTTTTTAGTAATATCACATCGTTCACTCGGAGTTGGGTAGTGTAATTGCTGAATAGTGATTTACTCTACCCCTCACTCACTCAAACTAATCAACCAAACCTCGTAATTACTCTACCCAACTCTGCAAAAATATTATCTCATTAAAATTGAAATAATCAAATCAATGCTCATAAACCAAAAAAAAAAAAATTAAAATAAATGGAATCCAATGAGGATTGAACTCACTGTAACATAAATACTACAGCTCTGATTTTTATCAACCTTTTCCAGGTAATTTAATGCCGAATTCATTTTTTAATTAGACAGAGGTAGATATTTGATCAGTTTGCACGAGATTAAAAAAGGTAGTTGCAAGTCCGGTGGCAAGAAATTAAAACAATGTAGACACACAAGTGCTTTGCATGAGAGTCAAAACAGTTAAACATTGGTCCAGTGTACACGAGAGTAAAAAAACGTCGACACAGGTCCGGTTTGAACGAGAGTCAAAAAGGTAGACAGATGGCCGGTTTGCACATAAAGTAAAAAGTTAGACATAGGTCCGGTCTGCCAGAGTTTTAAACAATTCTCGACACACGTTGGGTTTGCCTGAGATTCCAAAGTATAGACATATGTTCGGTTTGCAAGAGAGTCAAAAAAGGTAGGCATGGGTCCGGTTTGCATGAGATTAAAATCAATCTAGACACACGTTGGGTTTTCACGACAGACGAAAAGGTAGACATAGATCCGGTTTGTCCGACTCAAAAAGGTAGACAGAGGTCCGGTTTTTGTGAGATTAAAAAAATCTAGACACACCTTTTGGTTTTCTCGAGAGACAAAAGGTAGACATAGATCAGGTTTGCATGAGTCACAAGAGTAGACATAGGCATGGCCAAAAGATTGTTCATTTTTTTTTGGGGGGGGGGGGGGTAGCGGTTAATACTATGCACGGGGATGCAATCGGCTTATTCCTGACCCCAAATAGCTGGGCTTTATACTGATTCTGTGGATTAGCTTTCTGACGACGACTACACGGCAATACGTTGTAGTTTTGTCGTATTGAATACAGTGTAACCCGGATATAAGAGAGTTGTCGGGACCGGAGAAGCAGTATCTTATATCCGGGTTTCTCTTATATCCGGGTTTGGTCTATTTTGTTTAGGTAAGTATGTCTCTAATTTGGGACCAGAGAAAATCTATCTTATATCCGGGTTTCTCTTATATCCGGGTCTCTTATATCCGGGTTACACTGTATAAAAAAAGCTTATTTCGGAAATACATACGATGTATTTTTTGATTATTGTACTTTTTTTTTAATTAGATTTAACTAATATTTTCAACTTTCTTACAAACTGATTCACTTAATTTTCCGTTTAGCACCCGCATTAAAAATTTCGAGAATACTTAAATTTGTGTGTAATTGTACATGCTTCATTCGAATCTGAGTTGATAGATTTGATAAAATCTACCGTTTGGGAGTTATCGACAGTGAAACAATTGCACATAAATGTAAGTATTCTCGAAATTTTATTGCGAAATGAGCGCGGGTGTTAAACTGCAAATTAACCACTGATTCAATTGAAATAATGTCTATATTTTATTTTTTTATTTTTTTTAAGCTTATCACCCCAAGCAAGGCTGGAAGCCACTAGCACGCAAGGGCTTACAGAAGGTTTGGAGGAAGAGCAGATAGGAGTGGTAAAGGAGAGGATGTGGAGAAAGATAGTGGATCGATCAAGGCAAGGGGGTTACAGAAGATTTGGAGCGAGAGCAGATAGGAATGAAAGATGAAAGGATTTGGAGAAGGGAAGTGGATAGATCAAGGCAACTGGAGATGTCGATTAACGTTACACTTAAATAGTTGGAGATTATATTTGTCAGGGAAACAGGAATAAGGAAGGGAGTTCCACAGGCGAGATGTGCGAGACATGAAGCTATTGGAGTAGAAGAGACGTCTACACCTAACAGTTTCAACGGTAAAGGTACAGTTTTCTGGTCTTGGTGCCGTCCGAATTTCGAAATTGACGGAGATTTACCAACTATGAGAGACTCATGCCAAATTCCAGGCGCTATAACAACCAAACGGGTATAAAGCAGGTCTATCAAATACCTGGCTTTGCATAGTTCATTATCCAATTGAATGTCGAAGGAGAGGGACTTGTTGTGAAGACGACATCATGAAAAAGAAACTTATCATTATAACTTTGTATAAGCTTCGTAAACACGATAAAAACACAAGTTTTCGGATGGAAAAGGTTCAATTTCAATAACTTTTCACTTGTTTTCGAGAGTTTACGAACTCTAAATTTCAGTTACTATAACTTTGTGTAAGCAAAGTAAACATGCTAGAAACATGACATTTCAAGTGAAAACCTATGCAAACCGGATTTATCAATACAGAAATTTAAAATTAAAATAATCTTAAAACTAAAACCCAAATATACTCCATTAAAAACATCATGGCAATAAATGGAGTTGACACCAGAACGAATAGTTGTAGCCCCTTCTTTCAATAATTAAAAAAAAAACTCCTCGTTTTATGATTCTTATTTCAACGTCTTCAATCAGTTTATTTTGTATCGGCTAAATTAGTAGTAGTACCCTTGGGAAAGGTATAAATCCGCTTCTTCTCAACCCCACCAGCTATTGGTAAATAGCAGAAAAGACCGGGTTCTATAGCCTTTACTGGCAACTAGTCTACCGCAGAAAGAAATGGCAACCTACTGCAAGAAAAAAATCTGCCTTGTCAGTCATGTATCTTTCGATACATGATCGCTTAAACGTGTATCACGCATGGCACATGGGACTTCAGGAAACACGGTGGAGTAATGGATAGCGGCCGGGATTGAAGAATCTGAGAGTCGATTTCGAATTCCAGTGAAATCCACTGCATTCGCTCACGTGCTAATACACATGGGAAAGGTATGAATCCTCTTCTTCTATCCCTCTCCCCAGCTGTGGGTAAGTAGCAGGACAGACCGGGTTATATAGCCTTGGATGGCAACTGGTCTACCGCAGAAAGAAATGGCAACCTACTGCTGGGGAAAAATCTGCCTCGTCAGTCATGTATCTTTCGTTACATGATCGCCTAAGCGCTTATCACGAATAGAACATAACTGACTGACGTGCTAATACCCTTGGGAAAGGTATGAATCCTCTTCTTCTCCATCCCACCTATGGGTAAATAGCAGTACAGACTGGGTTCTATAGACTTGGATGGCAACTGGTCTACCGCAGAAAGTAATGGCAACCTACTGCGGGGGAAAAATATGCCTCGTCAGTCATGTATCTTTCGATACATGGTCGCCTAAGCGTGTATCACGCATGGCACATAACTGACTGGCCATTTCAATGTTCTCTTATTTGACGGTGGTTATGACGTGGCTCCCAAATGAAAGTGTATGACAACGTCATAACAGTCAACAACTTTGCGCGCTGCTATCATACAAGGTAGCACTTTAATACAAAAGAAGAGGAGACGGACAGAAAAGAAAAAAGATCGACAACGTCACTGGGTAGACTGAAGGATCATTCGCAGTGACTCAGTCATTGGCACGCATCTGTGACATATGCAGAGAGCTGATTAGGTGCTCAGCCACACAGCGAACCCACAACAACACCCGCTTATGGTTTGGTTTCGTTTGATTGCTTTTGTCTAGCGTCTTCTATTGGTTATTTAATGCCGAAATATAAATAATCAGAACACAATTTTATGACTTCAACTATATACAGTGTGTCCATAAAGTCCGTGTCCACTTTAAAACATTAAACTTTAAAGTGCACACGAACTTTATGGACAGCCTGTATTTTTTGAACGCATTTGTCTACTTTCAACTACAGTTAAAAAACTATTGCTGGTCACTTTGCTTTAAAAATGTATTGTTGGTAATTTTACTATCTATCTATATATATATATATATTTGGTTCTTTTATATAAAAATGTATTGTTAGTCCATTTTATATAACAATATATTGTTGGTACTTTTTATATAAAAATGTATTGCTGCTACTTTTACTCTGAAAAAATGTATTTTTATACTTTCATAGCGTTTTGTTTGGCGGTTCACTATCTACCCATAGCTAGGATCCTAACAGGTGCTACCACCCCGGGTCAGGCTGGACCTGGGAATAGCAACAATTAAAGAGGCGGTTCCACGCTCCTCAAAACCTCCAATATCTCGATCAGAGGCCTTGCTGCTGGATGTAGTTTGTCGTCATACTCAGGACTGTTCGTTATAGAAATAATGCTGTTGATTCTGATGATACTGACTACGATGATGATGATAGTAGCAATGTTTTTAATTCACGAGAAACTATTTTCAGGCATTTTTAATTACGTAGGCCTACTACAATAAATGATTTTGAAATGGTGAACAGGATGTTTGGACTCATTTTGAAAAAGATTTAGAGCACAAAATTCATTTCCCAGAATTACGTTTATCTTTCCTGCTCCAGAATACCATATCCTATCAACAAAATGGTCATGATTGGGTTGATGCCCAGGAAAACAGAATTGCTCATTTGAAGCTTAAAAGCAAACTCAGTGTGAAACAAAACACAATTTCACGTAGACGCTTTTGAATGCTATCAAGACAGGCAAGTGAGGATTGTGCAGCTCCAGACCAGATATGGCATCAATACTTCAGCTCCAGATCAGATATGGCATCAATACTTCAGTTTTGGTCTGATCCGGCTCATTTAAAGAAAGAGTGTAGTAGTAGGATTCAGATAGTTACTGGAGCGTCACAAAGAACCGACAGGTAATCTCCCAGCAACCTCTTTTTGGATAATAGATCATATACAGTTGCGATGGATAAATTGTCACCATGTTATATTTTTAATTTCGCGCATACGCGTTGTTTGTGTTTGATTTTGTCAACAGCACAGTGTAGTAGGGTCAGTTGGGCACCGTCTGTGAGAAAAAGAGCACCATGACGCAATTTGGAAATTTGCGGTACTGCATGGCATTCGCGCCGGAAATTCCAATACGAACATTTCAGGATATTTGGGTGTCAATCCGATTACAGTGCAGAAGATTCGGAAGGAGTTGGATGAGTATAATGGCGATTACGAACGTAGGACAGCACGAAAAATTTACTCTGATCCTTCTGATAAGAAAAGAATTCCCGAATTTGTTAGTGAGAACCTCAGACTCAACACGGAGGCCTACACCAAATGCCTTGAAGAGTTATGGTGCCCTAAGTCAAGAGGGTGACTGCTGGAAGACCCTATATCAAGCAACAAGACTCTGAACCATGCTACACAAGCAGGGGAACCCAGTCATGGCTGCCAGAGAATTTCTGCGATTACATAACCCCTTATATCTGGCCACTTAACTCCCCAGACTGCAACCATTTCTTTATTATGTGTGGCGCACAGTTGAGCCAAAGACCAATAAAACTTCTTGTAACACCAAAGATGAACTGAAGGCAAAGATTATGGCAGCATTCACCAACTTAAACAAGAGGATTGTCCAGAGGAGATACAAGTGATTCCGAAGTCGTCTGGAGGCCATGGTTGAAGCCAATGGCGATTTATTGAATAAATTTACTCTTTACTATTTCAAGACATTTACGTGTAATGTTGGTAAATATATCTGTTAAAATGAGATATCAGTGTTATTTTCATTTTTGCATAATTGAGACGACAATTTATCCATCGCAGCCAGTATATGAGTGCCACTTGAGGTTTTTGGGTCAGTAAGCGCTCATGGCAAAGAGCCCCCTTCAGGAAATAGCCGTCCATCATGATAAGGTGACAGTTCAAGTTCAGGTTCTGCTCAGTGATCGTAGAACCTTGCTAGTTGATTCACTGTGTCGCTAGCCAAATGTTTCTCGTTAGAATATTACATATTTTTAAGTCTACCATGCTTCGAATATTGTTGTTTCACCTGGTGCTTCTAGTATATATCTATAGATTCTTGATAAATACCCAAAGATGAATCTGCATTGATATCGGTTCTGACCTGGCATCTCGGCTTCTGTCACCTTCACACGGACGTAACGATCTTGTCTGTTCCTTTTCTATAAATATTTTCATGGCTAATTGTTCTGATGAGCTTTCCTTTTTGGTACCTAGACTTTACGAGTTTAAGTGTAGTACTGCATTGGCAACTGGGTCTCATAATTTTACAGTTGGGATTGCTAGATATAACCGTAAGTTCTATAATGACAGGTTCTTCTTTTGCACTTCTCGCTTGTGGAATACTCTTCCGACATCTTGCTGTCTAGTTAACGTTGATCTTAAAAAATTAATGCTATGTCAATTGTTATCTTTCGTCTTCTTAATTCCCGTTCATTTGTTGATCTCTGTGTTCAATAATGTTTTTATTTTTCTTATATTCTTTCACACTTAGTATTCCCTTGCATCTTAGTGGTTTTATTGCCTTGCTTGGGCTGAAATAATTAAAATAAAGAATTAACGTTTGTTTTTTTTTAATGGAATTTCATATAAGCATGCAGTATCAAAATCGAATTTAAGAAAAAGACCTCATGACCTCATCTTTTTACCATTTAAAACAACGGATTTTATTTACAAAAATCCGCAATGTATATTTTATGGATTAGGGTCTATTTTCTGCAGTGTCTATCTAGTTTTAAAGTCGATATTACGTGACAGAATGCCGTGGATTGGCGCCAAATATATGACGGGTATTTATGGATAATTTCCGGACAGTGGCGCGAATCCAAGAAATGAAAACAAGGCTTTAAAATATAATGTTCAATATAAGATCGCTTAATCAGGATGAAACTCGATTTTTTTTTCAAATTCCTGCAGAAACAAAGTGCTATCTACGAAATCCTTGATTTTGAACATAATTTAACCCTTAATTTATTTACCTTTTGTGATCACTCCAGTCTTCCATAAGGAGGCACGGTGGAGTAATGAATATCGGCTCGGATTGAGGAATCGGAGAGCCGAGTTCGAATTCCAGTCTTACGTGTTAATACCCTTGGGAAAGGTATGCATCCTCTTTTTCTCCCACCAGCTATGGATAAATAGCAGGGGAAATAGCTGGTTCTGTAGCCTTGAATGGTAACTGATCTACTGCAGAAAGAAATGGCAACCTACTGCGGGAAAAATGTGCCTCGTCAGTCATGTATCGAAAGATAGCACATAACTGACTGACTAGTCTACCATTCGTCTATGCTTCGAATACTGCTGCCACATATCTTCTGATGCACCTGCTAGATATTTAGAGATTCTTGATAACAACCACAGATGAATCTGTAATGTTATTGGTCTTGACCTGGCATCTCGGCTTCAGTCATTTTCCCATCGCCGTAATGTCACTCTCTTGTGCCTTTTCTCTAAATATTTTCATGGTTATTTTTCGATGAACTTTACTCTATAGTACCTAGACTTTATGAATTTAATCGCAGTATCAGAATATTTGTGACTTTTTTTTTTTGATTTTATTGCCATGCTTGGGGTGAAGTGACAAAAAAATGTCACGCGTAAAAAGTCTATTTAGAAAGAAGTGTAAGTATTTTTTTAAACTATTCTTCGTCAAAATAAACATACATATATATTTCTTATTACTATAAACTTTATTTTAGTGCGCCCACGCATTTGAGTTGCTATTCCTTTTTTCTTATAATTCAACAACAGCAACAACAAAAACAGGGCTGGTAACTCAAACCTCCATTCAAAAATTACTCTGACTTCAGTTACGAAACTGAAGCTGGCAGGTATAGATTCGTAGAAGCCCCAACGAGAAATACGCATTCTTTAATAGGCCGTTCAAATCTTTTTCTGTCAAAGCCTGATCGAGGCAATGGGGAGCGTGGAACAACCTCTTAATTCTTGTTGCTCCCAGATCTACTCTGACTCGGGGTGGTAGCACCTGTTAGGGCCCCAGCTATGAGAAAATAGTGAGCTCCCAAACAAAAATAAAACGCTACGAAAGTATAAAAATACATTTTATAGTAAAAAAATGCCAGCAATACATTTTATGTAAAGTTACCAACAGTACTTATTCATAGTAAAATCACTAACAAGATTTTAAAGAAAAATGACCAGCAGTACATTTTATAGTAAAATTAACAACAATACATTTTATCTGTAGTTGAAGGCATGCAATTGTGTACAGAATATTTTGGATTTCAGCATTAAATAACCTATAGAGGTGTTGATATGCCGCTAAACAAGATCAACCATGTAAAAAATCTCTAAATTCAGTTTTTAAAAAAATTCCTTGATAATGACTAAACGTAGTGTCGAAAGTGCTCGGATATACAGAGCATTCGTACAAATTTTACACACTTTATGCCCAGAAAAGGAAAAACTTATATTAAAACAAGAAAAATTAAATAAAAAATGTACCATGTCAGTAGTCTTTAATGAAATTTATATATATATACATACATACACACACACACACACACACATATATATATATGTATGTATGTGTGTGTTTCTTTATGTATGTTTGTATATGTGTGTATGTATGTGTGTGAGTATCTGTGTGTATGTATGTATATATGTGTGTGAGTGTGTGCGTGTGTCTGTGTGTTCGTATGCATAGTAAACAAATTAAATTAAAAAGTTCAATAACATAACCTAAATCCCCATTTTACAAGAATTAAACTGTACATCAGAGTTTAGATAAATCAATTTTTAAAAAAAGATTTTTAATAAATAATTAAATAAAATTAATATATCAATACTGTTTTAGGGGTTCAGCAAAAAATGCTGGGGGTACCATAGACGGAACATGTAACCAACGAAGTAAGTTCTAAGGAAAACGGAAATAAAATGGACACATAATGAGGAGAAAGGGCGTGGAGAATTTGACACTCACGGGATATATTGAAGTCAAGGAGGAGAGAGAGAGAGAAATGGCAAGCAACCTACCTAACAAATCTGTATAAATGTATGGGAGAACACTGTGTGCGGGGGGATAGTAAGGAAACACTACATCCCGAAGTGATATGGTACAAAAGACAAGAAAAATATTGTTTTCCTAAGCAAGGAATAGATAGACAATAATCATAAAAAATCGACTGTATTAGTTCGCGCTCCATAGTTTTTTTTTTGTTTTTTTTTGTTGATAGGTTTTTTATGGCTTATCAACCTTTTACAGGTTATTTAAAGCCAGCAAATATTTTTAGATTGTAAGAATTTTTTTTAAAGATAATAATGATTTAATGATATAAATCCTACTTATTAATCAATAGGTGGAGGGGGGAAAAGTGGGTTCATACCTTTCCCGAGGGTATTTGCGTGTAAGTAAATATAACTAACCCGAGGGGGATCGGAACTCGGCACTCTGAGTTCCAATTACGAGCCGTTATGCATTATAACTCTCATGCATCCATTATCACGTAAACTGTTATTCACAATCGGTCACCCATCTAGGTAATGAACAGACTGGATATTGCTAAAGTTCGGTGATCGTACTGGAACCGGCGTATCAACGTGATTTGGCCGTAAGTCACGTTGCATAGTGAGATGGTACGGATATTTGGCACCACCATTTCCCTGTTGGATAATTCTTTTTATAGTTGTTCTACACTCACCAATTAAAGAAGACAAGAAAATGAGAGAGAAAAAAAAGAGATCTCCCTTTTATTCTCGTATAGTCTGCACACCTGAAATGATGGATTGGCCGACGTTCTTTGCGAAACGTAAAAATAACTAAAACAAAGAGTTCATTATTCTGACCGACTCTTAGAAAACCTTTAAAATTGGTGTCAGTGTATCGGGCCCAGTTTGTGGGTATATGCACACATATGTAGGTAGGTACAGAAAGATACGAAGATAGAGAAGGAGAAAGAGAGAGAGAGAATATATTATATCTTTATACTAAACCATACATTGCCACGCATAGAAATCGCACACACAATCATATATATATATATATATATATATATATATATATATATATATATATTTTCGCATTAAATAATTAATAAATAGATTTAAACAAATTAAATCCATAATTTAAATGCCTTAAAAAACTCAGCCCAATAATTATTGAGAAAAACCCTTTGATAAAAAAAGCCATGTAAACAAACAAATAAACAAACAGATCAAATAGATAATAATGAAACATAACCTTCTAGTCACTCAAAGACTAAAGGCAAACCCATAAATAAAAAAGACGCCGTCTGACTAGCATAAGCCAAAAACACTCTGGACATTGTAACTTGATACGCTTCTTTAGAAAGGGACTGGCCTGTAGATAAAAATTAATTCTGAATTCTTAGCCCCTTAAACCACCAAACTTCAACGGCCGAAACTAGCCGTTTCCATAGCAACAAATGTTCCAAATGATACCGTAGTTATAAACACCAGCTAACCAAAAGATAGCTTATTCCCAAATTCTCGCTTGACAAGGAAGCGGGTCCAGACGCCTTAACTCTTCATAACTTAAAAAATTATGTTAGGGGTCTCGGCTCTCGCTTTTGAAACATGAGAACTCTTATGTAGCGGAGGAATCATATTTTTAAAAACTAAAAATATTATTATAATATATTATATATATATATATATATATATATATATATATATATATATATATATATATATATATATATATACATATGTATATATATATATATATATATCGTATATTTCAGAGTATAATGCGACCATTAAATCCTAAAAATTAGCACCTAAAATAGGAGGTCATCTAATACAACAGTTACATAAAGTTAACCTTATATGCTGTGGTATCTCGACTAGTATGCTTGCGCTATGGCTCGCTCTAGGCGAACAACTGCCTCGATATGGTAACTGTAAATATTTCTAGTTGAAACAATTCACATTATAATGTGGTTCTACAGTTATAAATGTAATAAAATTACTTTTACTTCTTGATTTCACATAAAAATACAATATTCAAGAGACGATATTACAGAACAATTTACAAAAGTTCCGCTGAGCAACACGTACAATTAACGAGTAACGTAAAAAAATCTTTCGTTCTTGATTTGCAGAGATATGCCTGCGTTCACACCAATCATTATTTCTCAGAGTAGTGTTAAATAACAGCATTTAGAGGATAACATACAATCTATATTTCTAATTAAAATTCATTAACATTGTGCTGTTAAATGACAACATTTAGTGTAACATGCAAATTTTATTTTTCAATAATATACATTATACGTTTATTTTTTGCAGTGATAAGCAACAAAATATTTAAGATTCCATAAAATCTTTATTTCTCATTCAGTCAGTTATGTGCTATGCGTGATACATGATGCATATTAGGATACTGACGAGGCAGATTTTTCCCGCAGTAAGTTGCCATTTCTTTCTGCAGTAGACCAGTTGCCATCCAAAGCTATAGAACCAGGTCTGTCCTACTATTTACCCATAGCTGGGTGGAGAAGAAGAGGATTCATACTTTTCCCAAGGGTATTAGCACGTAAGTGAATGTAATGGATTTAACTGGAATTCGAACTCGCCTCTCTGATTCCTCAATCCGAGCCGCTATCCATTACTCCACCGTAAGAATAAACTGTACGTGTCATTAAAACACTTCAAAATTACTATGTTCATCATCATCTTCTGGTGGCAAGAGCTCATCATAAATTTAGTTTCGTTATATGGGTCCCAGTCGGACAACTTTTACTACGGATATCAGATAAAATCACGAAAATTTACATACATTTGGGGTCTCATCTATCTATCTTTCTATCTATCTATCTATCTAGATAGATAGATATAGATATATATATATATATAGAGAGAGAGAGAGAGAGAAAGAGATCACCTTCAGTGATTTTCCAAGTTTAGATTAGATGTGGCACAAAGCCGAAAGTATGGGACACCCACTGAGGATCGAACTCACTACTCGGTCGTAATTGTTTTAGTGAGACAAGCTTGCTGACCTTATATGTGTAAATATACTTTATTATATATATATATATATATATATATATATATATATATATATATATATATATATATATATATATATATATATATATATATATATATATATATATATATTCTCTCTCTCTCTCTCTATATATATATATATGTTGTGGTAGGATCCACCTAATCTGCATAGGTGACTACCGACTATATAAATAATGGTTGGTACCGGAAGACAGGGGGGGAATACAGAGATCCAGCTAGAGACTCTGCCCGACTGCGACTTAGTCAACACATTCTCCAGGAACGGTCTTCCCAGAAATATACAGAAATATTATATGTACTTATTGTGTACACTTTCTTGTTAAAATACATTCTTGTTCTAAGTACATTTTGTGTTGCATTATTATTCCATGCATTAGTCGAGATTCAACAATGAGTCAAGACTCAACAATGTATATATATATTCTCTCTCTCTCTCTCTCTCTCTCTCTCTCTATATATATATATATATATATATATATATATATATATATATATATATATTATTTGTGAATACCCATAGTTGCTTAGAACGAGTAAACATAACAAAGAAAACGCCCCCCCCCCGGGCCAGGATTCGAATATAAGCTATTAATTATATATTAATAAATATACATAGTATCCCTCACCGGTACCACGACTCGGAGTTTTATGCACAACTCAATTTTCAGGTGGTGAGTATAGACCTGACTGTTAAGTAATTAAAATTTGAATAAAAATATCTGCTTAAAGCAATGTTGGCGCAGACCATATATGATACGGGGATAATAGCGTTTTGTTGTTTTAAAAGTATATTTTGCAAATAAAATAGACGGGATTTTTTCTTTTCGATAT
>OZ038483.1:76447293-76504793 GCA_964036315.1 Acanthosepion esculentum
AGTTGCCTCCTCATCACTTTTCTATCTCAACAGAGTTCATAATCGTTTACGTGGTCTTGCGATGGAATACTTCTTTTAATCTAGATTAGCGAGACAAAACGTGATTCACGTAAAACGATTAAACGATTTTTTTTTATTTCCTTTAACTGTATCATTTGATTTATTTCACTAATTTCCAATCAGTTTTTTTTTTAAGTGTTTTTTATTTTAGTGTATAATGTGACTTATATGAATTATACTATAAATTCTTTGTAATAGTTGCTATTATAGACAAGACATTCAGGTCAAAAACCTTCACGCCAACTTCAGTTATACATTTTGACTTTATTTCTTTCTATTACCCTTCCTCTCCGTCTCTTTCTAGTATCCTTCCTCTCCGTCTCTTTCTAGTGTCCTTCCTCTCTATCGCTTTCTATTCTTCTTCTTCTCTGTCTCTTTCTATTGTCTTTCCTCTCTGTCTCTATCTATTATCCTTCCTCTCCGTCTCTTTCTAATACCTTTCCTCTCCGTCTCTTTTTCTATTGTCTTTCCTCTCTGTCTCTTTCTAGTGTCCTTCCTCTCTGTCGCTTTCTATTCTTCTTCTTCTCTCTCTCTTTCTATTACCCTTCCTCTCCGTCTCTTTCTAATACCCTTCCTCTCCGTCTCTTTCTAATACCCTTCCTCTCTATCGCTTTCTAATATCCTTCTTCCCTATGTATTTTCCTTCCTCTTTGTCTCTTTTTATTTTTTTCCTTCTGTTATCTTCCTCTTCAACTTTCCTCTCCGTCTCTTTCTATTACCCTTTTCCTTCTTCTCCTTCCGTTATCCTTCCTTTCCATCTCTTTCTTTCAACCTTCCCTTAATCTCTTTACGTTGTTCTTTCCTCTTTATCTATTTCTATCATCCGTTCCACTTCCTCGTTTTCCGTCATCCTTCCTCTTCATCTCTTTAGGTTATCATTGCTCTTCATCTTATCACTCGGCTTTTCCTTCTCGTCTTCCGACTTATGTAGATTTTTTTCTTCCTCACTTTTCTCTTTCTTGCTTTTTTTCCTGATTTGACTGGCGGTTTTTATTCGTTCGTTTCCGTCTAATATTCAGTGAATGTCGATCCAGCAGATGGAAAAACATGTGCTCGCCCTACTTGCAAATCTATTCGTATGTTTACCTGAAAATCTACCAGATAATCCAATTGTCTGGGCAGCTGACATATTTCTTTCTTCGAATCAGTTTTTTTTTCTACCACAGCAACTAACCCTCACCCCATGTCGAGTGACCCTATCATTCTGCATTT
This sequence comes from Acanthosepion esculentum, assembly GCA_964036315.1. Lineage (NCBI taxonomy): Eukaryota > Metazoa > Mollusca > Cephalopoda > Sepiida > Sepiidae > Acanthosepion > Acanthosepion esculentum. The sequence goes on from OZ038483.1 coordinate 76,448,566, forward strand.
TTTCTTTATCCGCCATTTTGCAGTTATTTCACTTTAGTATTTAATGTTTTCTTTTTAATTGCTTAATCTTATTACTGCCGATCAATTTTCAATGTGTCTACTGGCCCATTGTCCTGTTTTCTTTAGGTGAAAAAAATTGCACGAAGCAACACAATAAATAAATATATGAATAAATAACAACCTTCCCGGAATGAGCTTGCTGTGGTTGACAGGAAGCCAAAGAATAAGCAATAAATATCGAGGTCAGTAATATATATATATATATATATATATATATATATATATATATATATATATATATATATATATATATATATATATATATATATATATATATATATAACAGAATATGATAATCTTCTAATTCTTCATGCCGTGTCTTTTCATGGTGTGGGCGCTCATAGCTCTCCGGAGCTTCCTATTCCATGTCGTCCTTAGCAACGTTTATCCATTTCCCAAGCCTCTTACCCATCGTTCTGCCATTCATTTACACAAGCTCGTTAGGTAAGTTATTTGTTTATTTCCTTTGTCCCGCTTACCTACAATGGGCTTAAGGCCATATTACGCCGATACGATCACCGATCTTCTCGCAATCCTTAAGTGCCATCCAGTACTTTTTCCACCTCTCGGCTTTCTGTATCCACCCAGCCAACTCTGTTGTCTGCTAGAACATCATTTTCCTTTCAGGACATTTTTCAGTTTGATTAACATTCAAAAGTCGGAGACGGTTTACGGCCACATTACGTTGAAACACCGGTTCCCGTAATATCACTGAAGTTAAGCATCGTCAAGCCGTGTCAGTATCTAGGTGGGTGACCGTTTGGGAATACCATATGCTGTAAACTTGGATATGTGGGTGGTGTAATGGATAACGACACGGGATTGGAAATCAGAGTGCTGAGTTCCAATTCCTGTTGTGTTCGTTATATTCACTTACGCGCAAATACCATTGGAAAATATATAAATGTATCCCTCACCAGCTTTGGGTTAATTAGTAAAACTTGTGTAAGTAAATCATTATTATCGCCCCAAAATTCTTACAACCTAAAAATATTTTCTGGCTTTAAATAACCTGTAAAAGGCTGATAAGCCGTAAAAGAAAATTGCCTTCACGTTAACCTGCAATGGAACCACATTTCTTCTGCCTCTAGTTTTCTTCTCGTCTGTGGGGAGATTGTCTGATATTCACTGCCATATTAGAGAATAGTTACCATATAGCAATCCAGCACACTTTAATTTGTTTCTAACGAAACTTTTCTGTTTCTCAGCACTTTGCTTAGCTCTTGAAGGCATCTTTCGCTAGTCCAATGCGTGTTCGGATCTCGTTGTCACATTTCCCAACCTCTGTTAAAATGCTTCCCAGATATTTAAACTTCTGCACCTCCTTGATGTTTATATCTTCATTTCGTAACTCACACATTGGACTTTTTATATTGGTGATGACAATACTTTCAGTCTTCTTTGCAGTTAATGGTTAGAACTTTTTTTTTGTCGCTTTTTTTCTAAAACCATTTCTAGGAGGTCCCGTAGCTTTCTTTCCATGTCAGCCATCAGCACAGTATCATCTGCGTATCTTATATTGTTAAGATTACGCCAGTCGATAATAAATCTTGGTAGGGTCTCCAGTTCTTTAGGGTTGGCATCACTGTAAAGGTTTAATAAATCAGAGAAGACGCTTCTTTGTCTCACGCCGCTTTCTATTTTTGTATAGCTACTCAATTTATATTCTGTTCGTATGCAGGCGGTCTGCTCTAAGTTCTAGTTTATTGTAACATCATTTCTAAACAGATTTAGTCTTTTCCCAGCAGTTCAAATGGATCCTAATGCTGTACTTTATCGAATCAGTGAAATCTGAAATACAATCTGTCGCTCTTATTATTTATAAAATTTATAATAATTATAACCAAAGACAGGTTAAGTCATCGTAATTTCTTTTACTATTAATATTGTTAATCTTTTCTTTCATCATATTTCAGCTTCTTTTTTAAGGGAAGGTGAGGGACGTCTTGACGATTACTACCGTGTAGGGAGCTGGAACCTAACAGTGAACCCACTTCGAAATTCAGCATTAAATAACCTAACAAGGCTCGATATGACGTAAAATCAACCAACCTAAGCTAATCTAACCGGGTTTCGTTGAAGATGGGAGCTGGGTAGTCAGTTCGGTTCTAACTGCACGTTTCATATAAGAATTGACAGTAACGCAACAGGGATTGAAATGTCGTAAAATTAACAAACCTTGTCTGGTTAAAAATTACTAAAGAGTAGAGATTCCGATCATCACTTGGTGCCAAGTACAAAATTCGACATGAAATAATCCCACTATATGACGTAAAATCAACCAACCTAACTTGGATAAAAATTACTAAAGAGTACAAATTTCGATCGTCACTGGGTGCCCCGTACAAAATTCGACATGAAATAATCCCACTATATGACGTAAAATCAACCAACCTAACTTGGATAAAAATGACAAAGGAGTAGAAATTTCGATCGTCACAGGGTGCCCCGTACAAAATTCGACATGAAATAATCCCACTATATGACGTAAAATCAACCAACCTAACTTGGATAAAAATGACTAAGGAGTAGAAATTTCGATCCTCACTGGGTGCCACGGGCAAAATTCGAAATTAGATAACCTAGCAAATGTTGACATGGCGTAAAATCAACCGACCTAACCTAACCTAACCTAGTCTGGTTGACTATAACTACTGTGCAGGGAATTAGATCCTCACTAGGTGCCCCATACAAAATTCAAAGGATGGCTTGTAGGACATACTGAGGGCAAAAGGGACAAAGAGACAGCAGAAAGTTTGACCATTATTACAGGAGAGTGAATTGTCGTGGGTGCCTTCTAAACGTGGCCTTGTGCCAAACTAATCTAAATAAACATAAAGGTACTTCAGTGTTAACTAATATAATCTAAGTAAAAATGAAAACATGGGTTTTGAACTAGATAATAATGGCGGGAAGTAAGCTAGACTCTCAGACGAAGTTCGGAGGCAGAAGAATGGGCTTAGATTTAGATGGCCTGATAGACATAATCTTCTGATCATGAATACGTCCGGCGGTGCGCATTGAAGCAGCAACTGTCTTTCCTTATAAATGAAACCATGGTAGACGTCTATTGCGTTACTGCCATCCTTAGATAGCAGCATAATTGGACATGAAGCACAAATTTGATCACCTTAGCAACCGACTGTGCACGAATGCATTATCTCCCTCAGAAACAAATACTGCAGCTTCTCTTTTTTTTTTTTGTTGTTGTTGTTGTTAATTGGAGTATTTTGCAGTAATTTTCGAAAAGATGACAGTATGACCAGATCTGAAGTGTCAAATTGACCCATTTCTTAGACTACCGAAGAAAGTCTCTAATCATAACAATTTTCCTAGACTGATTGATTAAATTCCGACGTATGGGATGGTTAACACGAAAGAGGCAGCGCAAGGTGTAAGCTTCGCAATGGATACATCAAAATCAAGATGGCGAATAAATCTATCTACCTGGGTAGTGTAGTAATAGATGACGGACAATGTCACGTTAACAGAGCTACATAGGAATAAAGATATCTTCAAGAAACTGAGAAAAGTATTAAGAGATAAGAAAACCTTGTAAGAATCAAATGAAATAGTGCGGATCGGAGTCGTAATATCTAGAATCAGAATCAGAAAGAGACGGTTGAATTTTCTTAGCTACAATGATGAAGGAGGATTTTGGAGAATATGAAACTCACAGATCATGCCGAAGGCTAAACGGACAGAAGAAACAGCGGGCTAACACTTTCACTCGCACTAACCCCCTTCCGTTTTAATGGTCTTATCGCCTTACTTGGTGGTGTGAAATGGTTAAAAAAAAAAACATTCTTAATTTAGAAAGAAACAAAGAAAAAATGAAAGCGCTGAAAAAACAAATGTCGCATTAAAAAATGATATAGGTGGTTATGTTCAGATGCTAAGAATGTAAAAGCATTGTAATCCGTTACTATACCCTTTACGTCCGGGGCATGACGATAAACTACATCCGGCACCAAGGCCGCTGATCGGGATATTTTGAGAAGCGTGGAACCACCTCATAACTGTTGTTGTTCCCAGGTCTACCTTCATCTCTAAAACCAAGTTCCTACTATTTCATTCTCACCTGGCAGGTCCTAAATTTTCTCCAATCCTGATGAACGGTTCTGTTCTCGATGAAGCTTCAAATTTTAAATATCTACTTTTACTCCAGACGACAAATGGAATAATATACGATCCATTGTACCACCCCAGAAATTACCCGACATCACCTGCAAAGCTAGATCTTTACAAAAGCCAGATCAGAGCAAAAATGGAGTACTGCTGCCATATCTGGACTAGAGATGCCCAGTCCTCATTTTCTTTAGCATCGAGAATGTTTGAAACGTATGTGAATATTATGTTACTTCATTATATGTGACACGTATCTAACCAGTACGAAATAGCCTAACACAACATACCATTAATCTGAATGTTGATCTCTGATAAAGCTTTATTAAAGTGAAACATGTTAGATTGAGATCTGTTTCCGACTTGTTCTTTATCGTATCATTTTGTCGGATTCCTGTCCATACACGATCTATCTATCTATCTATCTATCTATCTATCTATCTATCTATCTATATATATATATATATAGGTAACTATACTCGTGTCGAAAAACCTTCGAATTCTTGATTTAACAATAGCCAAGGTTTTAAAAAAGAAAGAGCCGGGAACATGAAAGTCTGTCGAAAATAATCGCACAGATACAGGTTCAAGGCCCAAAGAAAAAAAAAAAAAACGATACTGATGCTGACCCTGACGATCTGCCTAAGTAGGTTTGTCTGGCTCATTAGGTTTGACTATATATATATATATATATATATATATGTGTGTGTGTGTGTGTGTGTGTGTGTGTGTGTGTGTGTGTGTGTGTGTGTGTGTGTGTGTACTTTAAAATCCTCCAAAGAAGCATCTGTAATGTTATGGGTCCTGACCTGGCATCTTGACTAAAGTCACATTCCCACCGCCGTGACGTGGCTTCCCTCTGTCTTTTCTACGAACATTTTCCCGACAATTGTTCCAGTGAGCTCTCCTTCTTGCTTCCTCGACCGCGGGAATTCAAAAGCGCCAATAAGTTGGCAACAATGTTTTATCGTTTTAATGTTGCAATAGCTCGATGTAACCGTAAGTTCTATTCTAATAGATTCTTTTCTCGCACTTCTCACCTGTCGAATATTCTTTCGTTTTTTTTTTCTTGCTTCTCTGCCGCCGACAATCTTAAAAAAATTAAATATAACGTCAATCACAATCTTCTATCATCCTGAAACCTGTTCTTTAGTGTCCATTTTTCCTCACAAAAGTTTTCTAATTGTCTTCCACTTCCTTACGTCTTAGTGACACCATCGCCTTGTTTCGGGTGAAATTAAAAATAAAAATTAAGTAAGCTCAGACTCTAAGGCAGCGTTTCTCAACCGGGGTTCCCCGGAACCCTAATGTTCCGTAAAAGGTCTCCAAGGGTTCCGCGAGAACAGGTGAGATAAGCTAATGCACTTTCGACTTTTTATTTAATTTCATATACGTAATATTACTAAACACACAAAATATATTCCTGTTATTGTAATATTGTAATAGAGACATCATCCTATCTAACCTATTATGTTATTAAATTATATAACAATCACTGGGAATATATTTAGTGATGTTTGTACGGCGCCAGTGTGAAACCAGCTTCACTAATCAGTGCCCACCCAGCGAACGGGACCTGAACTTAAAGTTACTTATTTCTTTGTTTTTCCTTTATTTTTACAGAAATAAAATAAAAAAACTGATACAGTAATTATCTGTTTTTGTTTTGTTTACATTTATATAGTATATGATATTGGTTACTTATCTTTATTTTTTACGTTTGAATTTAGAATTTTTTTTGTGTGAATAAAAACTCTCTGATGAAGCATTATAAACGAACAGTATGAATTTTATTTAGCATTTCTGAAAAATTTGACAAAGAAGTATTAATTTTTCTTAAAACCAGTTATTCAAAAACATATACTATGATATTTACCATGTAAACTGCGATGAAAATAAAATGAGAAAGATATGATATATATATATATATTTTTGTGCAAAGGTCTCTTGAGACATGTAATTTATTTATAAGGGCTACGCAAGGGTAAAAAGGTTGAGAAACGCTGCTCTAAGGAGTTAAAATAGACATATGTAAATGAAAAAGCCTCTGTGTATGTCTGCAGAGCTAAAATAGTATTGCATTATTATATATGGAATGTTTTGGCTGTCATTTTCATAGACTTCGAGACGTACAATCATCAGGCTACTGACATAGCCTGTTGCGTTTCGAGTGTATTTATTTCTACCTTTTAGAATTTTGGGTTCTGTAAGACGGGAATAAACACGCTCACAACACAGCGGGCTATGTCTGTCGCCTGATGATTGTAATTCTCGAAGTATATGAAACTGACAGTCGTAACCAGCCAAAAAACACCATTTATAATAATGGAATGTTATATATATATATATATATATATATATATATATATATATATATATATATATATATATATATATACAGAGAGAGATAGCGTTCAGTCGACTTATTGTCCCAGAGACTTCAGTGTTTCGCGTACTTACCGCTCATCAGGGTCAAATAAATCTATTGATACAATAACTTAATCTGACTCCGACGAATGGTGTTTTGGAGGTTTGAAGTCAGTCGAAGGATAAATAAATTGAAACATATTAATTATAGCCGTTCTAGAAGTTTATTGAGCATTTTCTTGATAATAAAATTTTATGGCCTTGAAATTTTAGTAATATATATATATATATATATATATATATATATATATATATATATTGGATATACTACAACATGCCTAACAAGAAGACTTACGTTACATCTCTTTGATTATAGCTCAATTATGTCTCATTTTAATACTCATGGAGACCTACCAAACTATCCACGATATACTCGTTTATAATACAAATATAATAACCCCATCCACACGTAAAGAAAGGCTAATAATAATGTTAGCATTATTAATAATAAAAAAAAAGAAAAAGCCAACACTCAATAATATCAACTGTGAACACGGCCACAATGTGCTGACCGTATTTGGAAAATAAATCATTCCTGTAGCGCTAGATACATACATAAAACACTCTAACAAGGATGAATTTTATTTTTATTTTACTTTTAACTTCAGTTAAAAGTAAAAAATGACATTAAATGTAAAAAATAAATTCATCCTTGATAACGGCTAAAAGTATAGCCGAAAGCTCTTGGACAGGCAAAACATTTGGACAATATCTATATAATTTACGCCCGGAAAAGAAGAAAATTATAAGAACACATGAAATATTAAATAAAAAATACTTAACCACAGCCCCTTGTCAGTCGATTTTAATGAGATGTGTACATATATATTTGTGTATGTATGACAATCTGTTATAAAGTTTCCAGGCACATCCTAACTCTGCTACACACTGGGATCGTTTACACAGGTCGATATTATCAATGAGCCCGCACCTTCGTAATTCGACCATAGTGAGATTAGATAATGGGCCACTTAGTCGAAACACTCTAAACACTCAATATGTGTATGTGCGTGTTATTTTCTGTATTCGCGCATGTGTCTGCAAGTATGTGTGTGTTTAGCTGTATCTACCCAATGCCGATTCATATGAATGCGTGTGTACATATCTGCAACGCCAATCGTCATCCTCTGTTCTTCTTAAATCCTCGTCTTTTATTGTCCTTTCTCCTCACTAGTCTTCTCATTCTCTTTCACTCCCAGTAACCCCTTGCGTCTAAGTGTCATTATCGCTTTGCTGGAAGTTAAATGATTAAAAAAAAACACGCACATTTTTTTCACCACGTAATACGCTGCATGATCTTCTCGAACAGCGCCGGATACACTAAATCGCCCCAAAAGGTAGCACCCTTAGTTATGGATGGCTAGCCACTCGGAACCGTCTACTAAGGCGGCCAGCTAATACCTACTGCAGACGCTCGCTCAGGCAAATTTGAATTTGTTCAACACCCACAGAGCCCACCTGTTTTTTATACTGCAACTATTCGGAGCGGACTTTTAGTCGCAGTTTCTGGGAGAGAGCGCGTTATAATTTGTGATCAACAACCTGGAAGAGGCCAGGACGCTCAAATACTCGGTCACGATGATTTGTGACTTCGTAAACAGAAGAGTAATTTGTGAATTGTTTTTGTTTAAAAAGTCAATATTTTTAAAAGGCTAGAGACACTAAGTGCATGACTTCCATGTCTAAACCAAGCCTTTGTCGTTTGATATTTTAAACTGGATGCTAAATTCCTTAATCTTTAAGAAGAAGTGGATAATCCTTTCTCTTTTGCTTTCCTCAAGAGAATTAAACCATTCATTAGCAAACTCTCTAAAAATAAAATTAGCAGATTCTTCATAAATCCATTTAAATCGCTGGTTCTTAATCTGTGCGGCGCGCCTCACAGGTGCGGCGGAAGAGGATATCAGGTGAGGCGGAAGAGGATAGCAGGTGAGCCGGAAGAAGATAGCAGGCGAGGCAGAAGAGGAGAGCAGGTGAGGCGGAAGAGGAGAGCAGGTGAGGCGGAAGAAGATAGTAGGTGAAGCGGAAGAGGATAACAGGTGAGGCGGAAGAGGATAGCAGGTGAGGCGGAAGAGGAGAGCAGGTGAGCCGGAAGAAGATAGCAGGTGAGGCGGAAGAGGAGAGCAGGTGAGGCGGAAGAAGATAGTAGGTGAAGCGGAAGAGGATAGCAGGTGAGGCGGAAGAGGAGAGCAGGTGAGGCGGAAGAGGAGAGCAGGGGAGGCGGAAGAGGAGAGCAGGGGAGGCGGAAGAGGAGAGCAGGTGAGGCGGAAGAAGATAGTAGGTGAAGCGGAAGAGGATAACAGGTGAGGCGGAAGAGGAGAGCAGGTGAGGCGGAAGAAGATAGTTGATGAAGCGGAAGACGATAGCATGTGAGGCGGAAGAGGAGAGCAGGTGAGGCGGAAGAGGAGAGCAGGTGAGGCGGAAGAGGAGAGCAGGTGATGCGCAAGAAGATAGCAGGTGAGGCGGAAGAGGAGAGCAGGTTAGGCGAAAGAGGAGAGCAGGTGAGGCGGAAGAGGATAGCAGCTTAGGCGGAAGAGGATAACAGACGATGCGGAAGAGGTGAGCAGGTGAGGCGGAAGAGGATAACAGGTGTAGCGGAAGAGGAGAGCAGGTTAGGCGAAAGAGAAGAGAAGGTTAGGCGGAAGAGGAGAGCAGGTGAGGCGGAATGATTGAAAGACAATCAAAGATTTAGAAACAGTTTCAAAAAATTCATATGCCAAAAAACAGATGGTTAAAAATTTTTAATATTATTATGGATTACGTGTAATTGCATGCATGAGTCCCAGTATAGTTATAAATAATTATCGACTGATTTCATCATTGTGATACTTTTGCATAATATCAAGTATTAAGAATATACTAACTAGAGTCCGCAAATTGGATAAGAGAGTTATCAATGATAATATTCTGACTGCGAATCCGCGGTTATCTCCCTTTAACTCTCCCATTGTTTGTTTGTCTGTTTTTATTTAAAGGTACTTTTTTTTATTTTTAAACACAATAATTGGTGAGGCGTGAGCAAATTTTCATTCCGAAAAAACAATTTGGGAACCACTGCTTTAAACGAAGACTGTACAGTTAATCATCTTTGGAAATGCTAAACTAAAATGTCATATTTTCATATTTCATGACTAATTTTTCCATTTGTCTATATTTCTGAGATGAGGTATTATAACTATTTACATTGTTCGGACTGTTGTCCTCATCTTTATTGTCTTATTCACGACGTTTTAACCCTTATCCGCTCCGGCCTTCTTCAAGTGATATACGTGATATTTTTTTCTTATTAAAATTCGAAGTTCACCCCAGAGTTTTGTTATTGTTCAAGTGCGTCCTGAAATAAAAAAAAAAACGGTGAGAAATATCGTTCTAGAAGCTAATGCCTTTTTATTAAACATTACAGAACAAAACTATTACCTTTGCGTACTTGTTGACCCAGAAACCATCTTGTGCGCATGCTTAGAAGAGTATAGGTCATAGATAAAAATATGTATTCGATTCTGAGAAAGGAAAACATGTTTATTCGTACGATTTTCCGTTTGAATTGTATCTGTGGTTGATGTTGCTTTCTTCCAGCGGTAATTTCTGTCCGCGTCTTTTGTGTATTCCTGTAGGCTTTGTGGATTTTCGCCTTTGATTATATTAGCCAGTTTCTTCTTGTCCTTTTGCTGTATCTTCCTCTCCTTGTCCTGTCTGCCTCCGCACACAAATAAAAACACAGTCTTTGAGAGGAAGAGAAAGCCTAAAACCTTACTTAAGAGTAGACTGAGATACATAGATAGGAACTGAAACATATATATATATATATATATATATATATATATATATATATATATATATATATATATATATATGTAAACACACACACATATATATATATAGGTGAGGGATAGATAGGTAGATAGATATGAAAGAGCAGAGGTCGATTGATTTGAACTAAAGTAGACATATATGAACATTCTGAGATATATACATGGATAAGTATAAACAGAAATAGATAGATATAAACACAGATAGATAGAAATACTACCACTACTACTAGTACTACTACTACTACTACTAATAATAATAATAATGAAATCGAAATCTCAAAAATGTGGCACATGAGAACAAGATTCTAATAGACTCACTGAAGAAGAAGAAGAAGAAGAAGAAGAAGAAAAAGAAGAAGAAGAAGAAGAAGAAGAAGAAGAAGATAGCAGGTGAGGCGGAAGAGGAGAGCAGGTGAGGCGGAAGAAGATAGTAGGTGAAGCGGAAGGGGAGAGCAGGTGAGGCGGAAGAAGAAGAAGAAGAAGAAGAAGAAGAAGAAGAAGAAGAAGAAGAAGAAGAAGAAGAAGATAGCAGGTGAGGCGGAAGAGGAGAGCAGGTGAGGCGGAAGAAGATAGTAGGTGAAGCGGAAGAGGAGAGCAGGTGAGGCGGAAGAAGAAGAAGAAGAAGAAGAAGAAGAAGAAGAAGAAGAAGAAGAAGAAGAAGAAGAAGAAGAAGAAGAAGAAGCAGCAGCAGCAGCAGCAGCAGCAGCAGCGGCGTCGGGATCTAAACTACCGAACCTAAAGACCTACATTAAGAAAATCGGAATATAGTGTAGTATATCATCGCTTCAGAAGTCTGTGTTGCTTATATTCTGTGACATCTGCTATCTTTTTGAGGTCGTATAATTTCATGGAGAACATCCATAATGCAAGATCGAGTGAAAACGAAAATCTTCACGGAGTGTAATAATAATAATAATAATAATAATAATATGTAATTTTATATTTATTTTGTTTTATTTCATTTTCTGAAATATACACTTCAACGTAAATATAACTCAACGTAAATATCCAACTGATTTTAATTTATAACTACGTGACTATAAATCATAATTTATTTAAATTCTTCTTCTTCAAAAAAGTATTTGATACGTATACTGATATGATATCTGATATGTATACTGTTGTGGTGTCCTCCCTCTAAGAGTCTATATTAGACTCTTCCGCCTACTATAAGTGTAGTAGGAGAGAAGGTTCAGGGAATAGTGAACAGTGAATAGATTGAACGCTAGTTCGTTCGATACACTCTCACTAGTCGTGTAATACTCTTCTGGTGTACTTACTGTTTAATATAAGATATATCTGCAAACCTGTTTTTTGTTATTACTTAACCATTTACTTGGTCACAACATATACAGATATTAATTTGCTCATTACCGCAAATTATATTTTGAATTAATTATATTTTAATTTTACAGACATGTTATTAAGTCATTCAAAAGTGACCGACGGGTTATTATTAATATTTGCATTGCTATTGCTGTTGCCATCATTGCCATTATTGTGTTATTGATCTGCATATTATGTAATTGGTATTTACTGGTATAATTACATTGTTATTGTTACTGTTAAAAAAACATTTACGCTAATCTAGATTTGTTTAATTTTTGCTTTCTGTTTTGGTTTTTCGTTTTTTGGGGTTTTTTTTAATCTGTTTCTATTAACGGGGTCTTTGCTTAAATTACAAAAGTGCAAATCAAATTTCATGCTGGAAGTTGCAAGACAGACAGATACTGCTGATAGGAAGAACAAATGAAGCAGCATGCAATAATAATAATAATAATTGTAGTAATAATAATGAGGATAATAATATTATATAATTTGTATATATATATATATATATATATATATATATATATATATATATATATATATATATTATATGGCTGCCTGATAATTGTGTGCAAACACATGAAACTTATAGTCGTGGCCAGTCACTGCCTACGTGGTTTTAAATTAATACACTCACTCACACACACACACATACACACATACATATATATATATATATATATATATATATATATATATATATTAATTCCTGTAGTTCACTGGTACGAACAATCATGAATTTTTTTCTCTCCTGATGATGGCCATGCTGGCCGAAACTAGTTGAGGAATCTAATTGAAATAATAAAACAAAAAAAATAAAAAATATTAATCAGCAACTCAGTGTATTTGAAAATTTTAATTTTTTAATTTGTCTATATTTTTTTGTTCAATACATATATATATATATATATATATATATATATGTGTGTGTGTGTGTGTGTGTGTGTGTGTGTGTGTGTGTGTGTGTGTGTGTGTGTGTGTGTGTGTACATAGATTAGTATAAAGCCACGAATTAAATTTAGATTAATAATATTGTGATTTTAGAGACCTGTTACTAAGTTATATTTATTTGTTGATTTACCTGATATTTAATCGGCACCTATTAGTTTTATTCATTTTTGACGCAGAACCTTATTTTTCTTTTTACCTGATTCGGCCAGAGGACTGAACAGTTTTTAGACTCTTATTACTGATAATACGAATAAGCAAGAGAAACAAAGAGAAATGCAATAATAGTAATCATAATATTGCTGATAGTAGTGATGATGATGGTAGTGTTGGTGATTGTGGTGATAATGACTTATGGGTTATTTTTTATGGGCTTTTGTTATTTATTTTTTAGTACTTTATATAAATTTTCTATTTTGTAAGTCATACAATACAACCATTTATAATAAAATATTATTGGTATCTATCTCTTAATTATATTTATGGGTAAAATATATTCGTGTAATAACAGAATTAGCGAGATTTGAATATGGTTTCATATTATTGAACATAAGAGAGAACAGGAGAAAAATTCAAAGAAAATTCGGTTGAAAATTGAAGTCATGTCGGAGTCGCGTGAAGCACGTCGTGTCTCCTTGGGATCCAAACGCTTATAAATAAAGATTTTACCGTTGTTGTAAATAATACCAATAGTAAAAAAAAAAATTTAAAAAATAGCAGGAGGATGCCTGACCCCCTGAACATGATGGTCCACCATGGTATGGATATGCGCTGGTGTCCATGAACCAGACCCCACGATCGAAAAGTCTCCAACAGGAAAAAGCTCTACCCAACGAGAACCACTCCGAGGACAATCCTCACAGAGGCCCTCTATATTCATTAAAAGAAAATTTCACAAAAATAAAAGTAAATAAATGGTCCAGGGAAGAGTATATTGAAGTAATGATAGCGTTTTACACTGCTACGATAAATCCGACAACGACAACAACGACCAAAGCCGTCTATAATATCTGGCGAGAAAAACATCCCACAAACAGACCAGACATCGATACTGACAAACTAGCCAGTGTCAAGCGTGACATCATCAGGAATAAAAGAATACCTGACATAGAACTCGAAAACATCCGAGAAAACATCAAAAATAGATTAACCGTTAACATCGAGAGGCTAAATGCCAACAACCCAGAGGAGACACGTGCTGAGAAACAAATAGGAGCCAGTTGCAATAATCCCTCTGAGGTACACAAGCATACAGAGGAAGATAATGATGAATATGAGAGATAAACGGAGATGACAAAAAAAAAACACCCGATATAAATGGGAGAATGTAAAGAAAATGTCTTTCGAGGAAATGTCAACAATTCCAAAATTAAGAAAAAAACCGTCACGTGAAGGAAACCATCAACCTCACTAACCAAGCAATTAGAAAAATAAGGAACGAAATCGAATGACCGAAGAACTTGACAGAAATAAAATCACCTTATATACGCAGCCTCTACAACGATCGCGGAAACAATACAAAAAAAACAAGGCATTGTATGGCAAATACCTAAATAGAATGAAAGAAGCAGATGTGGACCAACAGAAAACACATCAGTGGCTGAGGAACGCCGGGTGGAAAGCTGAGACAGAAGGCCTAATTATTGCAGCTCAGGATCCTGTCACTGTCATATAATTAAGTATGGAACTAATCCGAAATACAGAATCTGCATAAAAATATGATGAAACTGTCGACCATATTATTTCAAGACGTCCGGAACTAGCAAAAAATGAATATACTCACTGACATAACAAGGTAGCGACATACGTGCACTGGAAGATATGCAAGAAGCACAAAATCGAAACTGCTGAGAGGTGGTAGGACCACTAACCAGACACAGTTCCCTAAAATAACGATGTAACGATCCTCTGAGACATGCCAATTCAAAATAACGGTGAAAGAAAAGCCAACAGATCTGATATTATCACGAAAGACTAGAAATTCTGGAAGTGTATGCTTATTGACACAACAGTCCTATCTGAGAGAAACACTTTCATGAAAATTATCGAGAAATTGTCCAAATATAAGGACCTCGAGACTGATATCAACAGGATGTAGGGAAGGCTGAAACTCTACCAATAGTAATCGGATCTCTGGTCCTCGCGAGAAAAGGAATGGACAATTTTACTAACAGTGTCCCAGATAACATCGACATACAAGTTGCTCAGAAGATCACCCTACTAGGAACATCACATATACTAAGAAAAGAGTTATCAATTAAATGACAATTCTGCTATAGGTCCTTAGGACCATAGTTTGGGCCTGACTCTACAAGATAGAAAGCAGGAAACATAACATACACAAATAATAATAATAATAATAATAATAATAATAATAATAATAATAATAATGAAATTACAGCCATGACAAAGAGGCTAAAAAGAAAGCAAAAGCAAATTCATATTCTTTCCGTGCAAAATAAGTTTATGTAGACAAACCTCGTACCCATTAACGGTTAAGTAGTGCAGAGTTAAAAGCTAAAACCACAGGTTTTATTCTTGCTGCACAGGACAAATGCAGGGAAACAAGAATTTACCAAGCACACATACTGAAAGATTGTGTTAACCCGAAATGCATAATCGGTGATGAATATGCAGAAACAATTGACCAACAATTGCACGGTATTAGCAACCATTGAATATAAAACTCGGCAAGATATAGTGGGTCAATATCTGCACTGGAAAATCTGAAACTTTTACAGAAAGGAAGCTGCAAGATACCGTTATAAACAGCACTCAGACCCGGATACAGACAAAGGACATGTAACAATTTTATGGGATTTATAATATACACAAGCATATTAATAAAACCTAATTGCCAAGATATCGTGATCAAAGGCCACAAAAACGGTATGTACTTTCTTATTGATATGGTAGTTCCTGCAGACTGTAATGCATATTTGAAGATCTTCCAAATATTTATAAAAATACAAGGAGCTTGCAGTAGAAATCTAAAATATGTGGTACATGAGGACATCAATTGTTGGTGCTCTCGGAAAAGGTTCTGAAGGAATTTCTGGTAGCCTATGCCATAAAGAAACGAAATATAAAAAAGATATTCTTACAGGTACAGCTCACACCTAACGTAGGGCTTTAAATATGCAAAATGTTTATGGTATAAGGTTGTCTGTCTTTTTTACGTCTTTTTGTAATCAAAAATGCTCAGTGGAAAAGTCATGATTCCGTTTCTGATATTAGTACCCTGGTTGTAAAGGAAATTAGTATGCAAAAGAAAATAAAGGAATAATAATAATAATAATAATAATAATAATAATAATAATAATAATAATAATAATAATAATAACCCTGGCCCGGTTACGGAGATAGGACCTGTTACAATTCTATGGGACTACACAATACACACTGACAGAACAATCAAAGCCAACCGCCCAGACATTGTTATTAAAGACCACAAACAAAATAAGTGCCTCCTTATTGATATGGCAGTCCCTGCAGACTGCAAAGTATCTTTGAAGATATTCGAAAAACTGTCAAAATACAAGGACCTTGAAATAGAAATCTCTAAAATGTGGCACATGGGAACATCAACAATTCCTGTTGTAGTTGGAGCCCTTGGACTGGTTGGAAAAGATTCCAGTAGGCTGATTTAAGGGATCTCTGGAAGTCCATGCCTCAAAGAGATACAAAATAATTGTTCTGACAAGTACAGCCCACACTTTACGAAGGGCTTTATCTATGTAATTATTTTTTTTTTTTTTTTTGCAGTGGAAAGTGTCATGATGCCATTTCTAACCTTAGGTCCCTGGGCGGGACCCGGAAAGAAATGTGTAAACGCCAGATATCAAAGGAAATAAAAATAATAATAATAATAATAAACCCCAGGTATGGCTCTCTTGTGATCTCAAATCGATTGGAAGTATTAAGATGTTTATGTTTTGGCTTTTTATCTTATGAATTAAGGGCACAAAGGCCGGAACGTTTTAATTGAAGAACCTTGTTCTTAGTTATTATTGACGACAATCACGAGTATGTATATGAATATGCAAATATATGAAATAATAATTGTTATCATTTTCATCAGATCGAATATATATTATTTTTTCTTTGTTTCTTTGTTTCTTTCTACAAGTTTGTGTGTCTATTCGTTCACTTCCCAATCTGATCCTATCCATCTTGATTTTTTTATATCTATCTATCTATCTATCTATCTATCTATCTATCTATCTATCTATCTATCTATCTATCTATTCAGATCTATATATCTTTTCATTTCTGTCTGCCTGTCTGTCTCTCTATCTATCTCTTCAGATCTATCGATCTTTTCATTTCTACCTACCTTAGACTTTTTCGATATTCAGTTATTTTTCTTTGTCAGTTTCTTTCTTGCTTTCTAACTACAAGACAGTTTCTGCCTCTATTCCATCAGTTCATAACCTCTATCTATCTATCTATCTATCTATCTATCTATCTATCTATCTAGATAGATAGATAGATAGATAGATAGATAGATAGATAGATAGATGAATGCTGTACTCTTGAAGCTAGAAGTTCTATCTATCTATCTATCTATCTATCTATCTAGATAGATAGATAGATAGATAGATAGATACATAGATAGATCTAGATAGATAGATAGATAGATAGATAGATCTAGATAGATAGATAGATAGATAGATAGATAGATAGATAGATAGATAGATAGATAGATAGATAGATAGATCTAGATAGATAGATAGATAGATAGATAGATAGATAGATAGATAGATAGATAGATCTAGATAGATAGATAGATAGATAGATCTAGATAGATAGATAGATAGATAGATAGATAGATAGATAGATAGATAGATAGATAGATAGAACTTCTAGCATCAAGAGCACAGCATTCATGATTATACACTCATACACGCTATCTACAAAACTAGAAAAATAAATTATGTTCTCCAACACTAGGGTCTTTACCTCCACCTCCAAGACAACTGGATTTATAATGAAGAAGAAAAATAGATCCAACACCAATTCAGATGCCGGGATTTATTAAATGAAGTTCTTACAATGTAGAAACACTTACATTGTCGTGATATGTGGAAATCTAAAAGCCCGCGTCTACGATCTAAGTTTTGACAACCCTTTAAACTCGCACGTAATACACAGGAACAAAACTGGATATAACTTTGATTTTTGAAATGCCACCCTAATTCAAAAAAAAAAGAACATAATTCTTTACGTCGAAAATACTTCGAGGGAATCTTGATAAATATCTTACCAATTATAAACACGTCAAAAACGTATTACTTCACCAACCTTTATAAACCTTTATTAAGCCCGATTCTTAAAGAAACTAACGTACGTTTAACCACCACTAACACGCCCTGAAATAAACATGTGGACAACCAATGATGATACACTTACATGCATAAATTATTCAAAAGAAGGCTGTTTGACAGGACGAATACACATGAGGCCTGTTTAACCAATGAAAATCAAATAACACAAAAATAAAAATACGAGAATTTCATCTTTTTCTCCATATCTCATTCTCTGATGAAGCTTTAATAAAAGTGAAACATGTTAGATTGATAAAACATTTCCTATTTTTTCTTTATCTTATCAGTCTGTTGGATTCCGATCCATATTTGATTTGTATTTGATCCTAATTCTATGTATCTGCCTATGTATCTATCTATTGGTGCTTTCATCGCTCACGTTTCTTTCCCCACCCACCTCCAATTTTCCATTCCATCCGATTTTCCGGTGCAAATCATTAACTAATCCATTTGTCATTAAATTAAGCAGAACATCGACATCGGCCCTCATTCAAAATATAAATAAATAAATGATTTTTAAATGAATAGACAACACTTTCATAATTCCCAACAGCGCAAAAATCTAATTATTTTCAATTCATTTTCCGGAACACGCACGCACGCGCGCGCACACACACACAGACACACACACAGATGCAGACACACGCACGCACATGCACGTTGTTGAAGAATAAAAAATAAATGCATTGAAACAAAATAAAAACCCAGTGTGTTTATTGAATCAACGGAAGCGGGGTAATATTTACGAAACGGGAGACGAAAGAATGGGAAAATATTAAGCGATATTCTTCATTGTAAATTGAAGTTATTGAAAAGAACATTTATCTATCTACCTATCTATATTCTTTCATATCTATCTATTTTCGTATCTATCTTCATATCGATCTTTTTTTTTCACCCCAAGCAAGGCGGGAGTGCCACTAACACGCAAGGGGTTACAAAGAGGGGGAGCAAGAGTAAAGAGATGTGACTGAGGAAAGGATAAAGAGAAGGACAGGGAATTAGATCAAGGCATCAGAAAATCTTTTTTCATATCTATTTTCATATATTCGTTCATATCTATATGTCTATTTATGAATCTTTTTTTCAAATCTATCTATCCACCTATCTATCTATCTATCTATCTATCTATCTATGTTTATCTCTTTTTTTCAAATTTATCTATCTATCTATCTATCTATGTTTATCTCTTTTTTCAAATCTATCTATCTATCTATCTATCTATGTTTATCTCTTTTTTCAAATCTATCTATCTATCTATCTATCTATCTATGTTTATTTCTTTTTTCAAATCTATCTATCTATCTATGTTTATCTCTTTTTTCAAATCTATCTATCTATCTATCTATCTATCTATCTATCTATGTTTATCTCTTTTTTCAAATCTATCTATCTATCTATCTATCTATCTATCTATCTATGTTTATCTCTTTTTTCAAATCTATCTATCTATCTATGTTTATCTCTTTTTTTCAAATTTATCTATCTATCTATCTATCTATCTATCTATGTTTATCTTTTTTTTTCAAATTTATCTATCGATATCTTTTTCAAATCTATCTATCTATCTATCTATCTATCTATCTATCTATGTTTATCTCTTTTTTTCAATTTTATCTATCTTATCTATCTATGTTTATCTCTTTTTTTCAAATTTATCTATCGATATCTTTTTCAAATCTATCTATCTATCTATCTATATTTATCTCTTTTTTTCAAATTTATCTATCTATCTATCTAACTATGTTTATCTCTTTTTTCAAATTTATCTATCTATCTATCTATCTATCTATCTATCTATCTATCTATGTTTATCTCTTTTTTTCAAATTTATCTATCGATATCTTTTTCATATCTATCTATCTATCTATCTATGTTTATCTCTTTTTTTCAAATTTATCTATCGATATCTTTTTCATATCTATCTATCTATCTATCTATCTATCTATCTATGTTTATCGCTTTTTTTCAAATTTATCTATCGATATCTTTTTCATATCTATCTATCTATCTATCTATCTATGTTTATCTCTTTTTTTCAAATTTATCTATCTATGTTTATCTCTTTTTTTCAAATTTATCTATCGATATCTTTTTCAAATCTATCTATCTATCTATCTATCTATGTTTATCTCTTTTTTTCAAACTTATCTATCTATCTATCTATCTATCTATCTATGTTTATCTCTTTTTTTCATATTTATCTATCGATATCTTTTTTCATATCTATCTATCTATTTTCATATCTATCTTTTTCATATCTATTTTCATTTCTATATATCTGTTTTTTTTTTATATCTATCTTTTTCATATCTATCTTCATTTCTAATTATCTATCTTTTTTCATATCTATCTATTTTCATATCTTCGTTTATATCTAAATATCTATCAATCTTTTTTCATATCTATCTATTTATCTGTTTATCTCTTTTTTTCACATTTATCTATCGATATCTTTTTTATATCTATCTATTTTCATATGTATCTATTTCATATCTATCTTTTTTCATATCTGTCTATTTTCATATCTTCATTCATATCTATATATCTATTAGTCTTTTTTCATATCTAACTCGATCTCTTTTTCACATTTATCTGTCTATACCATTTTCATATCTATATACCTATTTTCATTGCTATCTTTTTACATATATATCTTCATATCTCTGTTCATATCTATTTATCTATCTATATATCTCTTTCATGCCTACCTATCTATCTATTTTCATATCTTTTTTAATAACTATCTTCATATCTTTGTTCATATCTATTTATCTATCTATATCTTTTTCATATCTATCTATTTTCCTATCTTCATTTCACGTCTATATATCTATCTTTTTCATATCTATTTATCTCTATTTCTTTTTTCATATCTATCTTTTTTCATATCTAGTTCCATGTCTTTATTCATCTCTATCTATCTATATATCTATCTCTTTTTTCATATCTATCTATTTATCTATTTTCATATCTATTTTTCATATCAATATACTTTCATATCTATCTTCATATCTTTGTTCATTTCTATCTATTCATCTATCTCTTTTTCATATCAATCTATCTATAGCTTTTTCCATATCTATATATTTTTTATATTTATCTGTCTTTTTTCATATCTATCTATCTATCTATCTATCTATCTAGTTCTTTCTTTCGATTTATCTATCGATATATCTATTTAGTTCTCTGTTCAGATCTATCTATCTATCTAGTTCTCTGTTCAGATCTATCTATCTAGCTAGCTAGCTAGCTAGCTAGCTAGCTCCCCTTACATTTTTCCTTCATTCCGCGTCTTTCTCCCTTTTTATCTTTTTTCCTTTTTTCTTTTCTGTTTTTGTTATTTTTCACCATTTCTTTCTGTTTTTATCCTATTGGTTTCTTCTCTCTTTCTGTTTTCTTTCTTTTATCACCTAATTTTCTCTTTCTCTATCTATCTATCTATCTATCTATCTATCTATCTATCTATCTATCTATCTAGTTCTTTCTTTCGATTTATCTATCGATATATCTATCTATCTATCTATCTATATCCCCTTACATTTTTCTTTCATTCCGCGTCTTTCTCCCTTTTTAGCTTTTTTCCTTTTTTTCTTTTCTGTTTCTGTTATCTTTCACCATTTCTTTCTGTTTTTATCCTATTGGTTTCTTCTCTCTTTCTGTTTTCTTTCTTTTATCACCTAATTTTCTCTTTCTCTATCTATCTATCTATCTATCTATCTATCTATCTATCTCGATCTTTTCATTCCTCTCTCTCTCTCTCTCTCTCTATCTATCTATCTATCTATCTCTCGTTTCACTTCTTCTCTTTCATTCTGCGTCTTTTTATTTTTTTTTTCCTTTGGTTTTTCTATTATTTTTCATCTTTTCTTTCTGTTTTTTTCTCACTGGTTTTTTTCTCTCTCTCTCTCTGTTTTCTTTCTTTTATCACCTAGTTTTCTCTTTCTCTTTCTATCTATCTATCTATCTATCTTCATATCTTTGTTCGTGTGTAGGGAAACTGTATTTATTTTAAAAGAAACAGAAAAACGAAAAAGAGCGATAACCTCCAATGATTATGATAAATAAAGTGCAATTTGTAAAACCAGATCAGAAAATAAAAATAATGCTCAATAATTCTCGTGCTGATTTCCAGCAGTTGATTTCCGAATCCTTTCTCTGCTTGAAAAGCGCTAACGTCATTGTGGTTCGTGCACTATTCAAAAAAAAAAATGGCGGGTGAGTGGTGACATAGTTGTGGAGTGATCTTACATTTGCACGTCATTCTTCGCAAGTATTCGGATGCGTTAAAATCATTTTCATTTTTAAAGATGTTTACTCAAATGCACGTTGCATGCACATCTGTAATGACGATAGCTTCACGATTTTCTTCTGCCCATGCTCCATCGTCACAAGGGTTAGTTCAGACCCAAAATAGAGTATTGGTCGGTTCCTTGTGCCGCTCCAGTACGTACATGACTCCCCCTGGAACACTCTGTTTTACAAAAGTCGTATTAAACTAAATATAGTGTATTGCTGTCATATCTTCGTTGAAACTGCTCAGTCTTACCTTTCCAGGCAGTTCAAAATCGTTTAGGCGCCGTGAGTGATGAATTGTTCACCCACTTACATCTTCTCCCCGCAAACGAAACCTTGCAAGCCTGTCGCTGTTTTATTGCTATTTCTATCGAAAATGTTCTGACGATCTACATTCCTTAGCTCCACCAGACTTTTTTAGTTAAGACCTGCCGAGCCAGGTACACAGGGTCGAATCATCCTTTTTACAGTTGTCTTCTATTAATAAGAAGGAAGTTCTCAGTGTGTAAACTGCTCTCTCGAGTAGTTTGTAACACATCTATTTATCATCTCTCAGTTGCGTCTCTGTCTTTGGGTGAAGTGCGCTCAGGGGCGGCTCCGTCAAAGGACAGCGTCACAACTGAGGAAAATTATACTGAAAGTTGCCCAACCCTGTGGAACAACTGCCCGCGGCCGCGCCCTCTCGTTGCACTAGAGAGTGGGATCGGTGCTCCCACCGAGGCCAGCGCTACCGACAGTTGCAGGGGGTCGGGGAATTTTTGTTCCTTGCCCGGGTTTACATACTCGGGATCCCCACATTAAACCAACCTTGCGTCACTACCTGACCTCGTAGTGGGTTGAGTAAATACAAATAAGAAAGAAGTTCAGATAAATTCTTCTCGAGAACCGCTACTTTGTGGAACAAGTTCCACAGAGGTTGTTACAGTATAGGGTCAACCACTATCTAGCCTGTACATAAGCTTTTCCCTACCGGTGCACCCGGATGTACTAATGCACCCTGAAATGTAGCGCCCCAAGTTAACAGAAGAGTAATTTATGAATTATAGCTTATATATTTTTTTTTAAAATTATTTTTGAAAAGCCAGAAACACGAAGCACATGGTTCGCATGTTTACGTCAAGACTTTGTCATTTGATATTTTAAACTGGATGATAAATTCCTTAAATCTTTAAGGTGCGGATAATACTTTCCCCCTTGACTTCTTCAGGGGAATTAAATCAGTCATTATCGGCCTCTCTGAAAAAAACTAAATTCGTCATAAACGTATTTAAACAAAAACTGTACCGCTAACATTCTTTGAGAATGCTAAAACATTTCATATTTTCAAATTTCATGACTAACTTCTTCATAATTAAAATTTAAAGTTTGCCGCAGAGTTTTAGTTATTCTATACATGCGCCACGTAGTAAAAAAAAATATTGATAAACGCTGATGCATATCTTCATACTTACTTATTTCTCATACGTCCATACAACAACGTGATTTAATAACTCTCGACCTTGAGAGGCATTTAAGCCTTGCAATGTTTAGTAAAAATATACTATAAATTACAGTATATGAAAAGTATTTTCATTTTTTACAGAACATTTACCCTAAGGCTTATTTTGTGTAGGCGTCTAAAGTCGATAACTCCATTATTATTATTATTATTAATATTATTATTATTATTATTATTATTATTATTATTATTAATAATAATAATAATAATAATAATAATAATAACAATAATACTAATAAAAAAAAATACCTGTTAAAATTTCATGGTTTTTGTATTTTAATTTTCTGATGAATCTTAATTCTTACGTTAATGATTGAATAATCACACGACAAGTTATGTCGATAATAAATATCCGTAGAAATCCCCCTATGTTATCGTTAAATATCTGAGCTTAACAGCTTTATCGGAATATTCCAATAAAAATCATGAATATGAATGCTGTTCGTTATTCAAACAAGTAAGTGGGTGCAAATGAAAAAAGTTGAAAGTGAGAACTTTTTCCATTTCACTGAAACAGACGTTAAAAACATGAGGATGTTATCACCTCTTCCCTCTTCCCTTGATTCTTTCAATTATTTTCTCACTGAGACCATGTAGCGTCTCTGATATGTCCTTTCCGTCTTTCCAAGCGTTTAAGAAAATAGTCTAGTATTTCGACTATGAGGTATTGGCAGGACGTAACATACGTACGCTCTAACTAAAGATCTAAAAGAGATACAAGCAGAATGATAGTATTATAATTACTGCTATTACTGAGCGAAAGAGAAGCACGTCAACAAGCTAATAATGGAATACAAATATACGATGACTAATATACTCACAATGACAACCAGACTGAAAATCGTATACCCGGCACATTCATCACAGCCAAATGGACGCGATACGATGGTAAGTTTTGAAAAAAAAGCCGTCCATACCTGCAGTTAGAACTACTCAACCCTAGATTGCCTCATCTTTCAAGTTTAAAACAGTCTTCTCGACATCCAGCTTTGATGTGCTGACTACTTTACTCTACTCTCTCTCTCTCTCTCTCTCTCTCTCTCTCTCTATATATATATATATATATATATATATATATATATATATATATATATATTTATATCTTCCTATATATATATATATATATATATATATATATATATATATATATATATATTTGAATTGGACAAGGTCCGACAATTTATTTAAATACATAAATGTTATTTAATACATTTTATTATAAAACAGAGCATTTGCTTAAATACTTGTATCTATAAAAAGAACGTTAAACATATCATAAATGTCTTTAAATATATATATATATATATATATATGTATATATATATATATATGTATATATGTATATATGTATATATATATATATATATATATATAAACAAATGCTTAGAGGTTTTAAAAACTAGGAAATTATTCATTTTAATTTTATTAGTCTCTAAGGCCCTTTCAACCAACATCTCATCAAGAGACAGTCGTTGGATAATTGACAAATTAACGAAAAAAACTGACGAAAATGAAGAGCAAAAAAAAAGGGGAAACACGCTAAAATAACATATAAGTGTATATACTTATAACGAGGGAAGGGGAAATAACGTGTAAATAATAAGAGAGGGACAGTTAAAATAAAATATCCCCCAACAGATTAAGGGACTTCACAAATTCTTTGTCGGCAGAAAGAAGGTTTCCTTAATCCTACACCGACTGATTCCAAAATCTTAGTTGAGAATATAGCCTATTCCAAGTCATATACAAAAGAGTGGTTTAAAATCATTCATACGGCTGGTTCCAACAATCATTTGAAGATTTTGGAATTTTTTTTGAAGAGCTATAAACATCCAAACAGGGCTAAAAAAAATTGTCCAGTGCCTTAAATTTCCAGTCTAAAGATATTAAAAAAAACCAAGCGAGTGACTACGATAAAACGTAGAGGGCTCAATATGCTAAGTAGAGCAAAGTTAAATAAAATACATCCTAAAGAGCCAGGAACTACCCACCTAGGTTTCACCTAAATGGATATTCTAATATATATCTATATATATATCTATATATATATATATATATATATATATAGAGAGAGAGAGAGAGAGAGAGAGAGAGAGGGGGGAGAGAGGGGGAAAAAGAGAGAGAGAGATTTAAACAGAATTTATATTTTCAACCTTAGCATGCTTTCGGCCAATTCTTTTTCAAAGGCAATCGTTGGCGAAATACAAAAATACAATCAAGACACAATAATAATAACGAAAATATCGAGGGACTGTGAGTTTCTTTTTCCATTTTATACATTTGTGGAACTTGTTAATCATTTTATCAATTATTTACAATTAAAATGTATTTTATTTTAATCGCGTTCCATCTTTTCCTCCTCTTTCGTTATTATTGTTGTGTCTTGATTGTTCTGCATTTCGCCAACGATTGCCTTTGAAAAAACGTTGGCCAAAAGGATCCTGAGGTGGAAAATAACGTCAATCTTGTTTAAATCTATGTTCTATTTATGTGGGTACAAGTCTCTTCACACACACACATGCACGCACACACACACACGCACACACACGCACACACACACACATATATATAAATATATATATATATATACTTATATATAAAAGTGAACATAGAATTCAATACTTAGAGGCGACAGTCTGTTTCATGCTACATGCAATTGTCAGGCCACCTGACGATTGCATCTAGCATGAAACAGACTCTCGCCTCTAAGTGTTGACTTCTATGTTCACTTTTATATTTACACACGCTCTATCTCTAATATTGAGCACTTTATCCCATAAATATAGCACACTTTAAGACTATATTTCTTCATTCATATATATATATATATATATATATATATATATATATATATATATATATATAGTGGAACCTCGAGATGTGTTTAATTCGCTCCATGACGGAATTCGTAAGTCGAGTTACTCGTATCTCGAAGCTATTTTCCTCGTTTAAAATAATTAAAATATCATTAATTCGTTTCAATCCCCCCCCAATAAAACACGCTACTTTTTTGACACGTACTTTTAAACATGCCAAATGTATTTTACTATAGTATAAATACAATAGAATATATGTATGAATGTAGTAGTACTAAATAGTGCACCAAAAATAATAAAATACGCTTGCTTACCTCTGATATTTAAGGGGCAGCGTGAGTAACAGTAAATTAAACTTGGAGTTGGGGATGAGCGGCAGATGTTGAGGTGTGGGTCTTGTAGGAAACAGATAGCGGAGTTTTTTGTTGGCTCATAAATCTTATCAATACCAATTGGTACGATTTATTTTTTAATTCGTTTTTATCAATGAACTTAATTGCTAAATATTTTTCACAGTTATTTTTTATTGCCTTTGCAGTTACTTACATATGTACACTTAATTGCAACATTTTTTTTGTTTTTTCTCTTTACTTTAAAATTACAAACATTATTATTTTTTACTTAACACTTAATCTTCGTCACAGTTTGTTTTTTGTTTTTTTTAAATCATCAATGAGGTTTGCATCTTCTTCACTATTATTTTTGTGTTCTTTTGACATGCTTTCTTGACTTTGAACTGAAGATCGTTTCAATAAAAACCTGTCCGTGGTTTCTTCCTTCCCTTCAGAATTTTTCTGAAATGCATTATGCAAGTGTCATGACACGGCACCAATGCACGGCTAGTTGACACTTTTTCTGTGTGTGTTTTGTTTTCCTATGAAGACCACACAATCCTCCCACACCCACAAATTTTTCTGTATCTCCTTTATAGAGATAACTACCTCTTCCTACTCTACCTCCTTCGAACTGCCTACAGTTACCTCCAAAACTTCTGTATTACATCTCCTTTAGGTCTTTTAACTGGTCCGTAGACAGCGCTACTGTGCCCTCCTCAACCAGTTCTTTTACATGCCCTTCATCCACCTCAAAGCCCATAGACTTTCCGAAAGTAACAATCTCCTCTATCACTTGCGCCTCCTGTTCGAAACCTTCAAAGTCTTTTTCAGGCACAGTCGCAGGCCATAGCTTCTTCCAAGCAGAGTTTAAGGTCCTCTTTGTAACTTCCTTCCAAGCCATATCAATAAATTTGATGCGAGTAACGATGTTGTAATGATCCTTCCAGAACTCTACGAAGGGTGAGGTTCGTGTTCTCTGTTGCATCAAAACAGCGGTACAACAGGTGCTTTATGAAGAGCTTCTTGAAATTAGAAATCACCTGCTGGTCCAACCGCTGGAGAAGAGGGGTGGTGTTGGGTGGAAGGAAGAGAACGTGAATAAAAGAGAACTCTCCGATTATGTCATCCTTTACGTTCGATAGATGAGCGGGAGCATTGACAAGGACGAGAAGGGCTTTCAGGGGTATGTCATGCTCTTGGAGAAAAATTTTAATGGAAGGACCAACAACCAGGTTTATCTTATCGACGAAGAATTGCCACGTCACCCCTGCATTTGAGTTTACCCTCCACATAACATGCAGTGTTTTTTTTTTTTTAGTTTTGTACGTCTTAAAGGCTCAGTGATTATCAGAATGGTAGACGAGAAATGGTTTAATTTTGCAGTCATCGCTCGCATTTGCACACAGTGTAAGTGTTAACCTATCTTTCATGGATTTGTGGCCTGACATATTCTTCTCCGCTGCTCTTTTTGATACTTTTTTTTCCAAAAGAACCATGTCTCGTCACAGTTAAAGACTTGTTGGGGGACGTATCCTTCCGCCTTAAACAATTCAGCGAAAGTTTTTACGTATTCTTCCGCTGCCTTCTTGGCATTATCAGAACTCGCTGCCTCACCATACCTCACGACGGAGTGAATGCCAGACCTCTTCTTAAACTTATCAAACAAGCCTTAAATGAATCTTATGAGTTACAACAAAGAAATCTGGCAAAATAACTGCTCAATTCAAAACATGAGCTAAACGCAACGCAGATTACAGCGCGCCACGACAGTACTCGACGAGAAAAACAATGAAACTGGCCGTGTGGGTTTCATTTTTGGCGCGATATCCTGAGAGGTCTTGCTGCTTATCTTCTGATAGCTTGGTAGATGGCTGGGCTGCGCGCGATTTTCAAAATCAACGCTCACGAGCTCAACTCGGACCTCGAAGCAAACGCGTAATCGTCATTTTTTTCTGCTCGTCAGTTGGGTAACTTGTGTGTGGATTTTCCACTATATATATATATATATATATATATATATATATATATATATATATATATATATATATATATATATATGGTTACTACTTAACCAATGAAAACCAAACAATACAAAAATTAATACTACCAGATTTATTTTCTCATACATATTTCATTCTCTGATAAAGCGTTAATATAAGCGAAATATGCTAGATCTATATTTCCTATTTGTCCCTTATCCTATCATTCTGTCGGATTTCAGTCTCCATATTTGATCTATATTTGATCCTGATTCACCCCCCCATATATATATATATATATATATATATATATATATATATATATATATATATATATACATATATAAATATATATATATATATATATATATATATATATATATATATAAAAGTGAACATTGAATTCAACACTCAGAGGCGACAGGCTGTTTCATGCTAGACGCAATCGAGTGTTGACTTCAATATTCACTTTCACATTTGCACACGCTCTGTCTCTTATATTGTGCACTTTGTCCCATAAATATAGCACACCTTAAAACTATATTTCTTTATATATATATATATATATATATATATATATATATATATATATATATATATATATATATATATATATATATATATATATATATAGGAAGCCTAGCAAGTACAAGCCTTTTATTTAACTTTTCTTGTGTTTCTATTTTCTTTTCTGGACACAAAGTGTGCAAAACTCTCATAAAGTTCTGCATATCCGAGCGCTTTCGGCTATTCTTTTAGCCATTACCAAAGCGATTTTTATTTTTTAACTAAATATGTGTTGTTTTTTTTATGTATATGTCTAAATTTATACAAATGTTTTATTTTCCGAACACGGTCACCACATTGTGGTCATTTTTTTAGATAATGTTATTGAGTGTTGGCTTTTTCTTTTTAGGGCTTCATTTATTTTTAATCTTTTTTTACATGTGGATGAGGCTATTATACTTGTATTTTCTACTAGTATGTTTCGTATGGATTCTGGTACTGTTTTGTGTATATTTTAATGAGTCCTAATAGAGCTATGAACAGGTAGGTGTAACGTAAGTCGTCTAGATAGGCATGTAGTAGTGTGACCAATTTAATTTACTTATGAGATTGGTTTGATCAGGAACACATTTTCTGAACTCGTAAATAATGTTGGTTCTGTGTAGCTTTCATTTGCGGATATGTTGTTTTATTCCGAACAAAATGGAAAAACCAACACACAATAACATTAATTATGAACACGGCCACAATGTGCAGACCGTGTTCGGAAAATAAATCATTCCTCTAACTTTTGACACATACATAAGAAAACATATTTAGTTAAAAAATAAAAAAATAAAAAGTCACCCTTGATAATGACTAAAAGATTAGCCGGAAGCGCTCGAATACATAGAACTTTTAGACAGTTTTTACGCACTTTGTATCCAGAAAATAAAAAAAAACTTGTACGAACACAAGAAAAATTGAATGAAATGCTTAATCGCAGTATCTTGTCAGTCGACTTTAACGAACATGTATAGATGAAAGACTGCTGCCTAAATACTCAGTATACATAGTAGTAGATATGTTCGATAGGCTGTGTGTGTGTGTGTGTGTGTGTGTGTGTGTGTGTGTGTGTGTGTGTTTCGTGAAGTAATACACATCAAATGATCGGGGTATTCGGAAAAGCGTAATCAATCTGTTGATCAGTATATTTACTGGTGTCCCACCTACTACACACACACACACACACACACACACACACACCACATACACACAATCTCTCTCTCTCTCTCTCTCGCCGGGCATTTCTCATACTTTTCAATAACACTCCGCTCGGAAATAGAGAACATTCTATCTGAGATATTTCACGGAAGCCTCGCAAGAATTCATTTCGCACTTACGACTTTCCGAGAATATTCGCTCCCGCGTGATAAAGAGAACTGTTTTTCTATTGGAACCCAGAGAAGGAATTAACAACGCTACACTGGCTGCTGCTGCTACTACTACTATTACTACTACTACTACTACACCAGAGCCTGTGTTCTTTTCTCTGTTCACCCAAGAAAAGAAAGAAGTAAAAAAGTAACAACGTCTCATTATATATTGACAGATTTTATGAGAATGGCGGAAGAAGAGTCATCAGTTGCACACTGTATCGATCCGGCTATCAAAGGCTATTGAGAACAGAACAAATCAGAAGAATAAGCGATCGATTATAGCAGGCAGAAGCTGTGCCAAATCTGGCAAAAGAACACGTTAAAAACCTGAAGAGAAGTCCGCGTATACGAGGAAAGGTAATGAATGCGTTGAAGGTAGAATCAGAAACGAAACAGGGAGAAGTAAAAGAAAGCAAAAAAAATATACGGCAATGTTAAGTTTTTATGATCAATTTTTTTTATATAAAAAAATAAGGTGTCGCACTATACACGGGAAACTTTTTGAAGAATTTAATAATCATACATTTTAGGTAACCGTTTGCACTATACACAGGTAATTTTTTTTGGAAGGGGTTAAAATCATAAATTTTTGGTGACGGTAAACTGCCAGGTAGGCCTACAGTCAAAGGGTGCAATTGGCTAAAATTAACGGTAAACGTACCACTGATCTCTCATAGCATCATTAAAAGGTTTATTTAGGCAGACCATCAAGTGCTTGCCCAACGCTGGCAAAAATTCAAGGTATCTAAATTACCGTATCAGATATTTTACTATGTGTTTTTTCTCACCAATTTGGGTTAGCGTTGTACAAAAAAGAATGAAGACCTTTTATTTCTTATGGAATAAATCCAGGATGGTATCCAGTACTGCAATATTTAACTACGTTAGGTCCACTAATATTACTCAGAAGCTGGGGTCATATTTATAGGATACACATGCAGTGCAGTAAAGCCACTAAGACACAAGGGGTTAAAAGGGTGTGGCAGAATTGGGGGCAGAAACATTAATAATGAGCGGGAAGAGAAAAGAGTAATCAGGAGTCCCGTAGATAGCAATTGACATTGCACTTAAACTTTTGCAGATTAAAGTTGGCTGGAAAGCATGGAACCGGAAGGGGAGTTCTACAAGCGAGAAGTGCGAGAAAAGAAACAGTCAGCATAGAACTTACGGTGACATCTAGCCAGTTCAATTGAGGAGATCTCGACGCCAGTCTTGTACTCTGCTTAAATTCATAAAGTCTAGGTAGCATAGCGAAGAGTTCGTCCGAACAATTTCCGTGTAAGTATTTATCGAAAAAGGCACAGAGAGGCAACCTTACGTCGGTGAAAAAGTGACTGAAGCCGAGCCGCCAAATCAGGACCGATAATATTGCAGATTCTTGTGTTCAAGGTAGATAGCAGGAGCAGCGGACCATATGCGGCAGCAATATTCTAAGCATGGATAAATGGTCGACTTATAGATATGTATCTGTATTTCGTATTTCAACGAGGATAGAACGTACCTAAATTATGGCGAGTCAGGTTTTTCTTGCGCCTTAAACAAACCTACAATCAGAAGGGATGCTACCGCTTTCTGAGAAACATTCACATCATAGCGAGGGTTGTCTCAGTGTCAAAACAATAGAAATGATGCTATTATCAATAACAACAACTTTATCAATCGGCGGTCTATAGAAGTAAGGAAATATCTTTACCGGTACTGAGCTCAATATTCCGCGAACATCCGGGTTTTTCATGATTCAATTACCGCTCGAAACACGCAATGAGCCGGCTTTTAAATCGGCGCTCTTTGAGACGAGAAATAACTTCCTCTCAGAGCTGGGCACATTCAGCTTTTCGAGGCTGCAAATTGAACATCAGCTCGACTTTTTGATCGGAGATTGCTAAGCGAATAATGGATCCAGTCAAAACAGGTCAGCATCGAGCTCGGCTCAAAGTCACATTCAATCAGCAAAACTTTCTCTTTGGCTTAGAACAAATTAAGCGCGCGCTCAACAGCGAAATAATGCAAGTCAGAGAAATCAGAAATCTTTACTTTAGTCTCTGATCAATCCGATCTTGGTTTTTTTTTTTTTGTTGGGGGGTTGTTGTTCATTCTTAATTTATCAACAATTGCGACTCGGCGAAAAAAGACCGTTTCTGGTTACTACTGATAAATTTAATCAAGGGTATTATTTTCTTTTAACTTGAAGAAATTATAACTTAATATATATACACATGTGCCAAACCTAACCTCTGAAATCTATATAGATTTTTTTTTAATCATTTCGCCCCAAGCAAGGCAATAAAGCCATTACCAACGCAAGGGAGGATAGTATCAGCCAAGCTGATGGAAGGTGGTATAGTTTCTTTTTTTGTCTGTTCGCTAAAACCATTCGTGTGAGAACATATGAGAAAAGGAAGAAAATACTAAGAAAAGAAGATATTAACAGAAAAGGAATTACGAAAGCAGAAGATAACGATTTACATTTTTGAAGATCAAAGTCGACTGTAAATCAAGAAACCTGTAGAGAGTTCTACAAGCGAGGAGTGCAAGAGAAGAATCCATTAGCCTAGAGCATACGGTTACATCGTGCCATTTCAACTGCCAAATGATGACACCTTGCGACCAATCTAGTTTTGTGCTTAAATTCATAAAGTCTAGATATCACAGAGAAAAGTAATATCAAATTAATTACCATGAACCTATATATAGAAAAGATACAGGGAAGCGACGTTACATCGATGGGAAAGTGACTGAAGCCGAGATGCCTGATTAGGACCGATATTATTGCACATCCTTTTTTTTATATTTGATCTAGAACCTCTAAGTACTTAGCGATTGTTTCGTTTGTTTTGCTCTTTTTTTTTCTTTTTTTTGCGGGGGCTGGAAAATCTTGAATCTGTTACTCTAACTCTTAATCGTCCTGGGTATGATGATAAACTACACCCGGCAGCAAGGCCTCTGACTGGGAGGTTTTGAGGCGTATGAAACCATCTCTTAATTACTGTTGTTGCCAGGTCCACCCAGAACCGAGGTGGTAACACCTGTTAGGGTCCAAGCAATGGGTAAACAGTGAATCCCCAAACTAGTCAAAACACTATGAAAGTGTGGAAATACATTTTATAGTAAAAATTTCCAACAATAGATTTCAATAGCGAAAATGAAAAATGACCAAAGCTCCCAAGAAAATTAGATTTTGGCATTCAATGACCCATAAGGAGTTGATATGCCGTAAACCATACCAATCGTTCGAACTTAAGCTTACTTTTGCCATGGATGTGATATAATTGATTATCCTTTTTAATATTTTAATTTCCGTATTTGACGGCATATAAGACGCACGGGTGTATAAGACGCACCCCAATTTCAACAGGAAAAGTCATGAAAAAATTAGTAATTAGTAAAATTAGTAAAATATAGTAAATGGTATAGCCTAGGTTATGTTTATGAGGTATTATTTTGGGTAAACAATCAATGATTACAATTAAATGAAAAATAATGGAAAAAAGAACACGAACCTATAAAAACTTTATTATGTCCAAAAATAAGAAAACAAAATAAAAATCAAGCAATTATTACAGTTGAGCAAAACAGTACAGTTACCATTAAAATTTTATTCATCTTCAAATCCATAAAATCAAATTCATATCGTCGTTAAATAATGCGTCATCTTCCGTTCCATTGAAAGCAATGCTAATGCCACACTTTTTAAAAGATCTCACACCATTTTCTGGCCTAATATTATCCCAAGATTGCTTCACCCATTCGCAGACTTGTGCAATTCTGGGTCTTTTTATTCTTACTGTAAGTATAAGGTCGTGATCAGGTATTGCCATCCACTTGTTCCATTGCTACTTCATGTTTAAATCTAAGCTAATGGGAGTTGCCAGGTAGCTAATTTCGGCCAACTATCGCGAATTTTAAACCTACACATGGCATATAAGACGTAGAGGAAATTTAAAAGATATTTTTAGTAAAAAAAAAAAAGTGTGCCTTATATGCCGTCAAATACGGTACTAAAATATACGACCACTATGCTTTCATTTTTTAAATAAATTTTCGTATGATTAAATTTTATTCTGTTTATCTCCACTTTACGCTAGTATAAAAGAAAAAACAGCCAGTCTCGTTAACACATAAGCAGTGGCTTTAGCATTAGCCTTGTTGTTACTAGATTTGGGTTTGTCGTTTGAAGTTGAAAAGGTGCCATGTGTTGATGAACAAAAAATAAAAATAATGAATTGGTTGAGAAAATAGACAAACAAGAGAGCAAAACAAAACGGGATATAATTTTTCATTATATTCTGCATTATATTTTTCATTATATTTTTCATTATATTCAGCATTATATTTTGCATTATATTCTTTATTGTATTTTTCATTATATTCTGCATTATATTTTTCATTATATTCTGCATTATATTTTTCATTATATTTTTCATTATATTTTGCATTATATTTTTCATTATATTTTGCATTATATTTTGCATTATAATTTTCATTATATTTTGCATTATATTCTTTATTATATTTTTCATTATATTCTGCATTATATTTTTCATTATATTTCTCATTATATTCTGCATTATATTTTTCATTATATTTTTCATTATATTCTGCATTATATTTTTCATTATATTTTTTATTATATTTTTCGTTATATTCTGCATTATATTTTTCATTACATTTTTCATTATATTTTGCATTATATTTTTCATTATATTTTTCATTATATTTTTCATTATATTTTTCATTATATTTTGCATTATATTCTTTATTATATTTTTCATTATATTCTACATTATATTTTTCATTATATCTTTCATTATATTCTGCATTATAGTTTTCATTATATTTTTCATTATATTTTTCATTATATTCTGCATTATATTTTTCATTATATTTTGCATTATATTCTGCATTATATTTTTCATTATATTTTTCATTATATTTTTCATTATATTCTGCATTATATTTTTCATTATATTCTTTATTATATTTTTCATTATATTCTGCATTATATTTTTATTATATTTTTCATTATATTCTGCATTATATTTTTCATTATATTTTTCATTATATTTTGCATTATATTCTTTATTATATTTTTCATTATATTCTACATTATATTTTTCATTATATTTTTCATTATATTCTGCATTATATTTTTCATTATATTCAGCATTATATTTTTTATTATATTCTTTATTATATTTTTCATTATATTCTGCATTATATTTTTCATTATATTTTTCATTATATTCTGCATTATATTTTTCATTATATTCTTTATTATATTTTTCATTATATTCAGCATTATATTTTTCATTATATTCTTTATTGAATTTTTCATTATATTCTTTATTATATTTTGCATTATATTTTGCATTATATTTTTCATTATATTTTGCGTTATATTCTTTATTATGTTTTTCATTATATTTTGCATTATATTTCTCATTATATCTTTCATTATATTCTGCATTATATTTTTCATTATATTTCTCATTATATTCTGCATTATATTTTTCATTATATTTTTCATTATATTTTGCATTATATTTTTCATTATATTTTGCATTATATTTTTCATTATATTTTTCATTATATTCTGCATTATATTTTTCATTATATTTTTCATTATATTTTTCATTATATTCTGCATTATATTTTTCATTATATTTTTCATTATATTCAGCATTATATTTTGCATTATATTCTTTATTATATTTTTCATTATATTCTGCATTATATTTTTCATTATATTTTGCATTATTTTTTGCATTATATTTTTCATTATATTTTTCATTATATTCTGCATTATATTTTTCATTATATTTTTCATTATATTTTACATTATATTTTTCATTATATTCATTATATCGGGAACAGTTTTTCTGTAGAGAACAGTTCCCAAAAAACGTGCAAAATTCAAAGAATATTGCATTTGCTTCCTTTTTAAGAGAGTCCCTTTAAAAAAATGTATGATGTCAGCGAATACACGTTGTCACTTTCCTCTTGTTCATTGTAGTAGAGACTTTGTAATCGCAGATACAACTATAGTACGCCGTTGAACAATACTTTCGAATAGCACTCGTACTAATACCACTTACTCGAAAATACTCTCTCGTACAATAACCACCTTATTGATCCGAATAGAGAATAGTGCAGAGAAGATAATAGAGAATAGCGGTCTGTATAGTAATAGAGGATAGACTAGAAATGATGATCCGATTAGTAATAAAGGATAGAATAGAAATAGTGATCCGAATAGTAATAGGGGACAGAATAGAAGAGATCAATCTAGACGTCATGCGACTTACTACTTATGCGTTTCCTCTATGGTCACCTGATCCACTTAATTCAAAAATGGGATCGCCTGTGTTTGCTCACTGGCGATTTATGTTCAAACTCAAGTGTCGTCAGCGACACTTTATTCCTATATAGCAAAAATGAAGTAAAATTTGAGCTTCCTCTAGTGCTGAGTTAAATAGTTACTTATGTGCGTCTATTAATGATGCGCTAATTTTAGTTTACCACCTCAGCATCGGCAGGAAGTTTTTTTTTTTTTTTTTTTTTTTAAGCATATCACCCCGAGCAAGGCCGGTGGCCACTATCACGCAAGGGGTTACAGAAGGGTTGGAGGAAGAGCAGATAGTAGTGGTAAAGGAAGGGATGTGGAGAAAGAGAAGGACGGAGGGCCGATCGAGGTGGGGAGGTTACGGGAGATATAGAGCGAGAGCAGATAGGAATGGAAGATGTCAGGAAGTGGATAGATCAAGGCAACTGGAGATGACGATTGACGCTACACTTAAACCGTTGGAGATTGTATTTGTCAGGGAAACAGTAATAGGGAAGGGAGTTCCATAGGCGAGATGTGCGTGACATGAAGCTATTGGAGTAGAAAAGACGTCTACACCTAACAGTTTCAACGGTGAAGGGGTGGGAACGGGATGCCAGCCTCGTAGGACGCTTGAATTCACGAGGCTTAGGGACAAGTGAAAGCAACTCCTCAGAGCAATTACTGTGGAAGTACTTGTAGAAAAGGCAGAGTGATGCAACATTGCGTCTGTATGAGAAAGCTACTCATGGGATTCACACCGCGCATGTTGCCAATTTTTTTTTTACTCGCGCCCAAAAGCTGAAAAAGGGGTTGCTACTGCTGACAGGGTTTTTAACAGACGCGTACATAGCGAAAAACGATTTAATTTGCATAATAATTTTAAAAACATATTTTAATAAATATTTCATCTGAATTACTTTTTTATTCAGTTTTTTTATAATTACTGCATATAAGCATTATGTCAAAAAAGATTTTTTAATTTTTAAATCCAGACGTAAGTTATCAGTATAATATCAGTATGTTTATATTAGTTATGATCATATTTCCTACATCGTTCGTTGTAACCATTGTTGTTGTCTGGCATTAGCCGAACGGAACCGAAAAATAAGTTTATTATTTGAATAAGTTATATAATTTTTTTAATCAATTTTCATAAAATTGTTCTAATTTATATAAAGAAGTGTTTGGTTGATGGTTGATTTCGTTTAGTATCATATCAACCTCTATGGGTTATTTAATGCCGAAATCTAAATATTTTAAACGCAAATGCAACTACAGAAAAATGTATTGTTTGTTACTTTACTTTAAATATGTATTATTGGTCATTTTGATATAAATAGCTATTGTTGTTTATTTTACTAATAAATATGTATCGTTGGTATTTTTTCTATGAAAAATGTATTGCTGTACTTTCATAGTGTTTTGGTGTTCACCATTACATATTACTTGCATAAATGTTTTTTCACTTTTTAACCATTATATTCTTACTAGAAATATCTGAAAATTTAATGCTTTTCCTATTTGAAAATTCTGATGAATCTTAAGTTAGTGATTGAATAACAAGCTCATGGTAATAAAATATCTGCAGAAATTCTCATCATTAATATTTGACCTTACAATTTTAACAATATATTGCAATACCAAATATAAATATGAATGTTTTAAGCAGTAAATGGGTACAAATGAAAAGTTTTAGACCATTTTCTTGCTTTCCAGAAAAAGTTTGAATATAAATTGTCCAATGTCTGAGGATGATACAAATTTAATTGCCCATTTGGAGAATGTTCCTAATAATAATTAAAACACATTCATTGGTTATGCAACCACTACATTATCATATTGATTCATATTTTGGGTGTTCACTATTTGCCCAAAGCTGGGACCCTTACGGGTGCTACCACCCCGGTTAAGGGTAGACCTGAAAACAACAGCAATTGGTTCCACGATCCTCAAAACTTCCAACCTCCCGATGGACCTGTTCTCGCTTAAAGCATTTATTCCTCCTGAGTTGCTGAATACCAATTCTACGGACAGAGAAAAGTAAATTGTCATAGAAATCTGTTTACCTCTATTAAATTTCTGAATAAACAACGTTTCTATCAAAGACATTTTATAAAGTTATTTTCATCATTGTTGTGGATTCCGGGATGAAATCAGGTATTAAATAATAACAAACGCTAAGAATGAGTATAGGAAAATAAATGTATTAACGTAATAATACAAACTGGTAATACAGGTTAGTAGTTCCAGGAATGCGGGTTAGTAGAAAAAAATATAGTCTTTGGTATCGACGTATCGCTGTATGACTTCTTACTGAGTCTATGTGCTCGTTACTGTGACTCTTGTACTACCTTCCTGTGTGTGACTCTATCTTACTCGACCGACTCGACTCATAGTACTACTATCCGGGTATTCACTGGCAGTAGTATATGTATACCTTGGGTGAGTCCATTTGTGTAAAAAGGGGAGACCACTCAACACCCCTCCTTAGATCCCTTTGGGGGGGTTAGTATTTTTTTATGGTCGATAATCAGAGGTTCGGTAAATTTTCTCTTCCTGTTTGACCTTCTAATTTCTGTGTCTTTCTGAGGTCTTTGAATCTCATTTTGTATTTGGTCAATATGTCTTCTGTGGGTAGACTTTTCGCCTTGCACGGTGTACATTTCCTAGTCTGTTAATTATTGTACCAGGTTCGAATGATCTCTTGAGTACTATAGGTGTATGCCGGTTTTTGTTCTTGTTCGGCAATAACTTATCACACAGACCGTATTCTGCGGGCAAACGTCACGTTTTGCTTCTTTTTTACTGCTGGTTGGACATTTTCTTTTAATTCACTTCTAGCGGCAAACTTGTTACCTCGTCCCAAACCGCTCGAAAATACTTCGGGACATTGATTATGTAATTCTTCCTTTAACTTTGTCGCTTCTGATGGTTCGCACTTTATCTTCCTACAAAAAGAACTGATAGGTAAATCCCATACGTCGAACTTTGGTATCCAGTCTGTGCCCACCAGATTTTCTGTATCTTTCATTACGAATATCTTGAGTTTTTTTAGTTTTTCCGTGGAATTTCACATTTAAGATCACTTCTTCGAATTTTATACGCTTCCCTGTAACTGACTTAGCAATTTTCTGCGTATGTATCATAGTCGGTCTATTAAGCTTTCTCCATGTCTGTAGGTTAATTATCGTTAAATCCGAACCTGTGTCTAGTTGTAATTTTATTTTTATTTAAAATTTCAAGTTCCACGTATTTCCCTATGTTAATATTGTCTTCGTCGTGCATTCTAGTAGCTCATCTTACTAGTAAATTTTCTGTTCCTACATTGGGATGCCTTGTGACCCATTTTTCCACACGCTAGACATTTTTTATATTTAAAACGACAATCCTTATTCCAGTGTAGTCCTCCACATCGATAACATGCAGATGAGGGGACTTTGTTGTACTTTTTCCATTATTATTATAGAATTTTTGTTTTCTTTCCGGGGAGTGTGAAAATCTTTTTTCATTATTATAGAATTTTTGTTTTCTTTCCGGGGAGGATGAAAAACGTAAACTTTTGTTCAACTTACGTATATGTGCTAATCCTGACTCCTCGAGATCCTTCGAGTCTTTCTTTATACTCAGGCATTTTTGGCAGTCTTCTGATAATTTTTGTAGTGTTAATCCAGGCTCATTTTGCAGTTTTGAAAGCATTCACTTACACATTTCACTATCCTTAGCTGAGACTAACCCTTGTACAAAAATAAGACACTTGAAATTGTCCAGAGTTAATTCTGCCAACTTGAAGTCGTCGCAATGTTTGTTCATGATTGCGGCGAACGTGGAATAGTCCTGATTTTCGTCCTTTACGAAGTTAAAACATTTCCACCTTTTGTGAAATAGTGACGTCTTTGGACTGAAAAGCTCTGTAAGGCATGTAACTGTTTCGTCAAACGTTAACTCATTTGTCTTTTTTGGCAAGATGTAATCCATAAATTTTGTGTATTTTTCTGTTCCTAATTTTCTGAGTAACAGAAGTAGCTTGTTTGCTTCCGCCCAGTTTTGACAATCGATGTTGAAGATGTCTTCATGACGT
The DNA here is from genome assembly GCA_964036315.1 of Acanthosepion esculentum. Classification (NCBI taxonomy): domain Eukaryota; kingdom Metazoa; phylum Mollusca; class Cephalopoda; order Sepiida; family Sepiidae; genus Acanthosepion; species Acanthosepion esculentum. The sequence continues at coordinate 76,489,846 of OZ038483.1, forward strand.
CTGGAATAATCACCGAAACTTTTATCCTCTTCTAGGGAGTAATTGAATGTTTCTATCGTATTCCACACTGCGTCTTGGGAAAAAGTCGCCTCTTTTTCGATATTTTGTTTTTTTGTTACCCGCTACCTTTAATATTAGTTCCTGGAGTTGCATTTGTCTTTCTTCATTTTGCATTTGTCTTTCTTGATTTTCCTTCTGCGTTTGTAGTAATTGTTTTTGCCACTTCTCCTCCATTCTTTCTTGGAATTGTAATTGCTGTTCATTTTGTCTTTCTTGGAGTTGTAATTGCTGTTCATTTTGGTATTTTAAAAGTTCTACTAAAATACTTTTAAAATCCTCCATGATAAGAGTCTTACGAAAAACTTTTCTGTATTTTAATCCTCGTAAATCTTTGTCGCCAAGTTGTTGTGGATACTGGATATTTTCTTTTGAGTCTCCGGTGCAAGTGCAAATTCTTGTCGCCCATGCTGTTGTGGTGAGAAGAGAGAAGTTTTTTCTTTCCGTGTAGGTCCCAATTTCTCGTCACCAAGTTGTTGTGGTCGGCAAGGGAGAATTTTTCTCTTTTCTTTTTCCTTTCCCGTGTGAGTTCGAATTTCTCGTTACCAAGTTGTTGTGGACAACGAAGGAGAATGTTGTTTGTTTTTTTTCTTCCCGTGTGAGTTCGATATCCTCGTCGCCAAGTTGTTGTGGACAACGGGGGAGAATTTTGATTCTTTTTTTTTCTTTCCCGTGTGAGTTCGATATCCTCGTCGCCAAGTTGTTGTGGATTCCAGGATGAAATCCGGTATCAAATAATTACAAACGCCAAGAATGAATATAGGAAAATAAATGTATTAACGTAATAATACAAACTGGTAATACAGGTTAGTAGTTCCAGGAATGCGGGTTAGTAGAAAAATATATATGCAGTCTTTGATATCGACGTATCGCTGCATGACTTCTTACTGAGTCTATGTGCTCGTTACTGTGACTCTTGTACTACCCTCCTGTGTGTGACTCTGTCTATCTACTCGACCGACTCGATTGCTACTACTACTGTCCGGGTATTCACTGGCAGTAGTATATGTATACCTTGGGTATTTGTGTAAAAAGGGGAGACACCTCAACAATCATTATGTTATGTCCACTTGACTCCTCTACTTTAGACATAGATATATAGAGGGTGTTCCTTGCTTCCGGATATAGTTTATCGTCATACTCAGGATTATCAAAGAAGTGAAAAAAATAGTATTTTTTCTGAATAAACTAATAATAATACAAATATGATGAAATTATTCAAATATATATATCTCAAGTCCAGTTCTAAAGTGTGTTCGGGAAGTTACTATGCACTTGTTTTTATTAACAGACATGTTTCAATATATTGGGTTGGTGCATAATTATCAGACGTTTTTGTAGGCGAGTTATTTGTTAATAAAAATTGCTGTTTTGTTTACTTTTTTTAATAAAAATATTTTATTTTCAGGTTTTAAAAATGCGTGTCGATAATCATACACTCCGGAATAATCATTTAAAAATGTTATTGTTGATCTGTTATGCTTCTTTTTTTTTTTTTTCATAATAAATATTGTTTAAAACGCCTGATAATTATGCACCAACCCAACAGAATACAGGAGGAGAATATGAATTACAGTTACAGTTGAAAGTGACGCCCGTTAGCATCAATACAGGCTTGGATCCTTCTGATTTTGTTTCTAAAACATTGCTATCAGTTGCTTCTTGGAATAGACTGAATGAACGGCCATATGAACAGTTTTCCAAGACCTATATCTTGCACTAACTTCCGTTATGATTTTCATGGACTCTGCTGCATAATGTCAGAAATATTAAATAGTTTATCCTCCGATAGTTTTGCCGGGCTTCCACAACGTTTTTACATCGTCCACTGATCCTGTTTCACTCAAATTTATCAACAGGGTTACGCCCGTTAGCATTGCGATGTGGAAAAGTTGTATCGGAAAACATATCAGCAACACGTCTTCGCAATAAATCTGTGTATCTACCACATTCTCGAAATCTGTGTATCTACCACATTCTCGAAATCTGTGTATCTACCATATTCTCGAAATCTGTGTATCTACCACATTCTCGAAATCTGTGTATCTACCACATTCTCGAAATCTGTGTATCTACCACATTCTCGAAATCTGTGTATCTACCATATTCTCGAAATCTGTGTATCTACCACATTCTCGAAATCTGTGTATCTACCACATTCTCGAAATCTGTGTATCTACCACATTCTCGAAATCTGTGTATCTACCACATTCTCGAAATCTGTGTATCTACCACATTCTCGAAATACGTTTTCAACAAGAAATGCACGTTCTTCACTTCTTAAAGCCATATTGGAGTGAAATCTGAAATATAAAAAATATATTTAGAAAAGAGCACAGTAACTATCTGGACAGTCTGTATAAAGCTATGTCTAAAGTCCAGGAGTCAAGTGGACATAGCATAATGATAAAAATAACTTTATAAAATGTCTTGATAAAAATGTTGTTTATTCAGAAATTTAATAGAGGTAAACACATTTCTATGACTATTTACTTTTCTTTGTCCGTAGAATTGGTATTCGGCTACTTACGAGGAATAAATGCTTTCAGCGAGAACAAGTCCACATGGAATGAAAGGTATTAAGACATGTATCAAACTGAACAGAGCCTGGTACAAAGTAACCCCATTGGAAGAATCCGACTAGTTTTGAATTCACCACAGGTGTCCAGTCCTTTCGCAAAATGTTACAAGGGTTTATTTATCCTTTTTCCTTCCTTCTTTTTCAAATATATATTTATTTATATTATTTCTTTCTTTGTAAGTGGGACAGAGGAAAGCAGTGGGTAACATACTTGAGCTTTAGTAAATGGATGGTAGAACAGGGTTCGGGAAAAATAACAAAAAGAAAAAAATCTTATTAAGAGCTACAAGGAGGGCCATGGTCGCCTACATCTTGAAGGGATGTCGCATAAATTAAGATCTATTTTAAACCATGTTTTTCTTGCTTGCTTTTTCTTCCTTTTCCATCGTGCAATCTCATCTGTCCCTTTCTTCTCTCTATCATACACTGTCTTCTTTCTAATCTCCGTTGTAGTTCTCTATCGTACACTTTCTTTTTCCTTCTTTTTTTCCTTCTTTCTTTCTTTCTTTTTTACTTTCTTTCTTTCTTGTCCATCGTATACTGTCATCTTTCTTTTTATTTCATTCATTTACTGATTTCTCTCTACTATCGCCTGTACTTCTCCATCTTAAACTTTCTTTCTTTCTTCTCCATCGTATTCTCTCATCTTTCCTTTCATTTCATTGATTCACTGATTTGTCTCTCCTATCTCCTTTACTTCTCCATCATACGCTTTCTTTCTCTCATCTCAATCGAATACTGACATCTTTCCTTTTCTCTCATTCATTCATTGACTTCTCTCTCCTGTACCTCTCCATTTTACACTTTCTTTATATCTTTCTTCCTTTCTTTCTTTCTTCTCCATCGTATTCTCTCATCTTTCCTTTCATTTCATTGATTCACTGATTTGTCTCTCCTATCTCCTTTACTTCTCCATCATACGCTTTCTTTCTCTCATCTCAATCGAATACTGACATCTTTCCTTTTCTCTCATTCATTCATTGACTTCTCTCTCCTGTACCTCTCCATTTTACACTTTCTTTATATCTTTCTTCCTTTCTTTCTTTCTTCTCCATCGTATTCTCTCATCTTTCCTTTCATTTCATTGATTCACTGATTTGTCTCTCCTATCTCCTTTACTTCTCCATCATACGCTTTCTTTCTCTCATCTCAATCGAATACTGACATCTTTCCTTTTCTCTCATTCATTCATTGACTTCTCTCTCCTGTACCTCTCCATTTTACACTTTCTTTATATCTTTCTTCCTTTCTTTCTTTCTTCTCCATCGTATTCTCTCATCTTTCCTTTCATTTCATTGATTCACTGATTTGTCTCTCCTATCTCCTTTACTTCTCCATCATACGCTTTCTTTCTCTCATCTCAATCGAATACTGACATCTTTCCTTTTCTCTCATTCATTCATTGACTTCTCTCTCCTGTACCTCTCCATTTTACACTTTCTTTATATCTTTCTTCCTTTCTTTCTTCTCCATCGTATTCTCTCATCTTTCCTTTCATTTCATTGATTCACTGATTTGTCTCTCCTATCTCCTTTACTTCTCCATCATACGCTTTCTTTCTCTCATCTCAATCGAATACTGACATCTTTCCTTTTCTCTCATTCATTCATTGACTTCTCTCTCCTGTACCTCTCCATTTTACACTTTCTTTATATCTTTCTTCCTTTCTTTCTTTCTTCTCCATCGTATTCTCTCATCTTTCCTTTCATTTCATTGATTCACTGATTTGTCTCTCCTATCTCCTTTACTTCTCCATCATACGCTTTCTTTCTCTCATCTCAATCGAATACTGACATCTTTCCTTTTCTCTCATTCATTCATTGACTTCTCTCTCCTGTACCTCTCCATTTTACACTTTCTTTATATCTTTCTTCCTTTCTTTCTTTCTTCTCCATCGTATTCTCTCATCTTTCCTTTCATTTCATTGATTCACTGATTTGTCTCTCCTATCTCCTTTACTTCTCCATCATACGCTTTCTTTCTCTCATCTCAATCGAATACTGACATCTTTCCTTTTCTCTCATTCATTCATTGACTTCTCTCTCCTGTACCTCTCCATTTTACACTTTCTTTATATCTTTCTTCCTTTCTTTCTTTCTTCTCCATCGTATTCTCTCATCTTTCCTTTCATTTCATTGATTCACTGATTTGTCTCTCCTATCTCCTGTACTTCTTCACCTTACACTTTCTTTCTTTCGTTATATCTTTCTTGCTTTCTTTCTTTTCCGTCGGGGGGAGGGGGCTCCAAGAGAAGATGGTAAAGGAAAGCAAAATAAAAGAAGTTAGCGTCAATTTTAAGAAGACAACGTATGGTTGCCAGCAAAAGAAATACTGCAAGATGTGAACTACGAATTGGAGATGTCAAAATCAAACAAGTGCAAACAGAAAACGGAAAACATAACATCTAAATCCGAAGGCGTATTGGAATAACGATAGACGCCTTCCAAACATCAAGAAACAGAAAAATTTAGTTAGAAAAAAAGAAAAGAAACTTGTTATTAACTCCTAATTATATCAATCCTTTTATATGGCAGTGAACGCAGAACAATTTCCTTACAGCTGAAACGAAGACTTTTGGCAAGAGAAATTTAGTTCTACAGAAAGATGCTGAGAATTCCATGGACGAGGAGGTTTTAAGGAAAATAGAACACTTTTTAGCATTAGATAATTGAAATTTCTAAGACACGTAATGAGGAAAGAAAGCTCGGAAAATATGACACTCAGAAGATATATCGAAAGCAAGTATGACTGAGAGAAACAGCGAATGATCTACCTAACCAGATTTGTAAATGGATAGCAGAACTGGAAATCTGGGGTATAGTGAAGAAACAAACATGGCCAAGAGCTATAAAGAATATGAAGTTGTGGAGACTCACGATCACCAACGCCCTGAAGCAGCAGGACACTCAGAAGATATAGATAAGCTTATAGATAAGCGTCGCAAAAGATACAAGGATGCTCTGACGATCAAAGGCCGTTCATTGCAAAAGAGACCTTTGTTTCTATTTACCCAATCCACGTTCATCTGGTATAAAAAATATACTCAGATTTCTTTCAACAAATAAAAGGGCACAGTGTATAGCGACATCCCAGCTAGGTAAGAGAATATTAAATGAAGTATACGACAGTGGTGAAATACCGGAACACCTTGGTAGATCTATCATCATAGTGCTGCCAGCTACGAATGAATGCGAGCTCTATCAGCTTAATGAGTCACATAAATAAGTTTATCATCTGGCGAATCGAGCGAGTAGTATTATTAAACTGTAAATAGAATAATAATATTTTGGTTTCATTAAATACACTGGAACAAGAAATGCATCATTTATGATCAGTGTTATATAGGAATAAAGTGTCGCTGCCGACACTTGAGTTTGAACATAGATCGCCGGTGAGCAAACAGAGGCAATCCCATTATTGAAATAAGTAGACCACGTAACCATAGAGGAAACGCATATATAGGAAGTCGCGTGACGCCTAAATGATCGCTATATTCTAGTCTTCTATATTATTTGGATCCCTATTTCTACTCTATCCTCCATTGATATACGAATTGCTATTCTGTACTCTATTCACTATACTATTTCACTATACGAGTTACTTGTCGAGTGAGTATTATCGAGCAAGTACTATGAGTGTGAGTGTTGTTCGAAGGCGTCTGACACCAGTATTGTTCAAGAGCGTTACTATAGTTATATCTGCGATTGCAAAGTCTCTACTACAATGAGCATTACGAAAGTGACAACGAGTATTCGTTGGCATCACAAATGTGGCAACGAATGTTCGTTGACATTACAAAAATCAAAATGATATAAGAGCAAGCAATAAAATATTTAATAGATTACACAAACCAATTAGATAAGGCACGACACAAAGATCTACTTTAACTGCTAGGGAAACTTGAATTAGTTGGAACAGATACTGGAATAATCGAGAATATTTATTGCAGAAAAAAAACGTCTGCATACAGACAGAATGGTTTTCAAGACACGAGTCCTAATATTTAACCCATAGTTGGGGAGAAGAGACGGAAGTGTGTATTTGTAAGCGAATGCAACGAAGCGAACTGGAGTTCGAACTCGGCTCGATTTCGCATTCCAAGACGCCATCCATCACACCACCAGTAAATCCTAAAGAAACAGGAAAATTTCATTAGAAATAAAGACAAATATATTGAACTGCTATCAATATGGTGGTGAATGCTGGACAGTTTCTCACAGATGAAGAGAAAAATTGAGGCAACAGAGGTGTGGTTCTTCAAAAGAATGCAGAGAATACCATGGACGGAGCATCTGAGCAACGAGCAAGTTTTAAGGCAAATGAGTACGAAAATTACATTTGTTCTTACATGCAGAAACAGACAGTTGAAAAATCTGGATCGCATAATGAGGAAAGAGGGCTGGGGAAATTTGATACTCATAAGAAACAGTGAAAGAAGCGGGAAAAAAGGGAAACTGAGTAATGTATCTGACGAATTTGTGTAAATGAAAAGCAGAACAGGCACTGTGAGAGATAGTAAGGAAACAAGATTTATTTGAATCTATAAATGATAGGAACTTGGGTAGAGTTCTGATTATCGAATTCCGGAAGCGACGCGACAGACACACACACACAAAAAGAAGATGCTGATGTGGCGTGACGGGGAGTTTAGGCAGAATACACTCGTGTATTAGTGATTATAATTATGGAAAACGTATTCAGAAAGACAGCTCCCGAATCGAAAGTGTCAAATACCTGGGATTTAATATTGACATTAATGAATGTCAAGCGGATCCTGTCAACATTGGGGCAATTCAGAAACTATCCCCGCTATGAAAGCTATCTGAGTTACACTCGAAGTCGAGGGAGAAGAAGAGAATTAATACCTTTCCATATATGATATAGATTGTTTAAAGGTAAAGTGAATGTAATGGATGTGATTGTAATTCGAACTCGGCGCTCCAATCCCTCAACCCGTGCCTATATATATATATATATATATATATATATAGTTAACCTAGAGAGCCAGACAAACCTACCAAAGTTTCACCTAGGCGGATCGTCAGGGAAGGCTGGCTAGAGCTTAAATGAAGCTAGAGCCAGCCTTCCCTGACGTTCCGCTTAGGTGAAACCTTGGTAGGTTTATCTGGCTCTCTAGGTTTAACTAGGTCTGCTCTACTTACTATATTGAGCACTTGTCTTAGTTAGTTGCGTACTCATATCGGTTTTTTTCTTTGGGCTACATACACACACACACACGCACACACACACAAATATATATATATATATATATATATATATATATATATATATATATAGTGATTGAAACGCCCTTTTTATGTATGAATTACCAGACACGAATCCTGACTTAACCCCTGTGACATTTTTATTTGGGGTTGGTTAAAGAAGTAAGTCTACTATAGCAAACCAAAACTTTGGAAGAACTTGTAAAAAATGTTATGTACCTAGTTTTAAATAAAGCTAAAATAACTAATGTGATTTCAGGCATTACTGTAAATCAGTTAGCAAATTTTTTCTGTGAACTGCAAAATCGTATGGAGGACGTGTGGAAACTTAAATAAAATGTCAATTAAGCCTTAAAAAATATTGATTTACTTCTTTCTAATCCTTTTTACAAATTATTTCTATCACAAATACAAATAAATTTATAAATATGTTAAAGTGCACACGAACATTATGGACACATTGTATATATATATATATATATATATATATATATATATATATATAGGTAGAAAAATGAAATTGTTAGAAAGATCCTGTACAAAAATTTGTTGCATAGACTAAAATAATATTTTGGGGGAAAAAGGACCTAATATTTATATTTATTTATAATATATGCATTTTTACCGAAAAATATTAAAATTAGAACTTTGTTACTTACAATTGGATTTTCAATGTATTTCTAGAATTTTTTTTTTTACTATTGTTACTTTTGACGGTTTTGCTTAGCTTTTCAAAAAAATTTTAACTGTTTATATCTCCATGTGTTGACGCTTATATTTTTGGAACAAATAAAAAAAATTGAAAAAGTGAAGGGACATAACTGGCTATTAATGCCGCATATTGTAAGAAAAATTTGGTAGAATCTATTTATGCAATGAATTGAGTATTTGTGTAAACTTGATGAAAAATGTTTCTTTATTAATCCGCCTATGTTCGCACTGGGGGAATGGGAAGACACTAAAATTTGGCAGAATTTGTCCTCCGCATTCCTCTTAGACTGGTTGCTACTCAAGGCTAGAGATCCCAGTCTATTCAGTTATTTAATCCATAGCTAAGAGGAGAAGACATGTATTCAATACTTCCCCAGACTAGTCGAGAATTTAGACTCGATAAACTGATTCCACTCCCTGCGTCGATATCCGTTTTATTATCCGCAAAACAATCACTTCTGTTTATAATCAAAGTAATATATATATATAGTTATACATATAATGCTAATGTATTTACTATATCTATATAAAATCAATTAATCTCTATACTTTCATTTATATAATCTTATTATATAAAATTTATTGTCAACGTGGTTGGTTGGCTGATTGGTTTGGTTTGGTTTGTTTTACGGCAATGGGTTATTTAATGCCGACAGTTTTTATTGCTGGTAATATTTTCCTTCAAAACTGCATTGCTGTTAATCATTTTTCTTCAATAATTTATTGCTGATAATAATTTTTACTCAGTATTTCTGGTGGTATTAAATCCTATTTTTACACTTTCATAGTGTTCTGACCCCAGTTTGGTGTTAACTATTTACACACAGCTGGGACCCTAACAGGTGCTACCACCCCGGGTCAGGGTAGACCTGGGAATACCAGCAATTAACTGGTGGTTCCACACTCCTCAAAAGCTCTTGATCAGGGGCCGTTCTGTTGGATGTAGTTTGTCGTCTTACCCAGGAGGCTGATGTAGTTTATCGTTATAACCAGGATGATTGGTTGATTGGTTGATCCAATCTAAATTGGTTAATATGTTTGTTTAACGGCTACCACAGATATTTTTCTACATAATTTTATACTTTCAGAGTAAAGCTATGGGTGTCCAAAAAAAAAATTAGCATAATTTTAAAAGCAATTATCTTGAAAACTACTAAGTCTAGCTCAATGCAATTGAACAGTTTAGGTGTTGAACATCAAAAAATTATTATGGAACCGATTTCATAAGTGTTCAATATGTGCACCGCCTGTGACACGGCACACGTCAAGTCGGTAGTTCAGCTCTTGACGAACACGCTGTAGCATGTCTGCGGTAACATTATACAAGGCGGAAGTGATTCTCTGCTTGAGTTCATCAATGCTAGCAGGAAGAAGAGGACATAGACCAGTCCCTTCACATAAGAAATTACACAAGGATAGGTCCGGCGACCGTGGCGACCATTTCATCAGAAAATTGTCTTCATCTCCACCATGCCCGACCCATCTCTTTGGCAGATTCTCATTGAGATAGGCACGTACTGTCCTCTTTCATTAAATATAAAAAAATTTATCTGATATATATATATATATATATTCTGTGAAAATTTGAGGTTATTTCAACAAAAACTGCTAAAAATTGTTCGCGTGTGAAATAATGTCAAATTTTGGGGGACACCCTGTCTATTTCGTAGATCGTAAAATGTATTATTGGTAATTTTACTATATAAATGTATTTTTATATTTTTTTAGTATTGCATTGATTGTCATTTTGCTATAAAAAATGTATTGCTGGCCATTCTGTTATAAAAATGTACTGTTGAATTTTGTTCGGGGTTCCCAATTTTCCCATAGCTGAGACCCTAACAGGGGCTACCACCCCGAGTCAGGAGACAACAGCAATTAGGAGGTGATTCCACGCTCCTCAAAATCTCCAATTTCCCGATCAGAGGCCTTACGACCGGATGTAGTTTATCCAGGACGAGGAGCCTTAATTAAATAAATATATAAAACCACCGTATTTCATCGGTGAGAATTAAGTTCCACTCGAGCAGCTTCTTCCTGCGGACCAATGCCCCGTGGAACCGACTCCCAACAGAATGTTTCCTCGATAACTACAATCTTAGCCTGGTCAAGAGTAGAGTTAACCGTTATCTTCCACGCCTATACACACAAACCACCCCCTAAAGTAACCCCCTACTTCGAGTGGGATCCTGGTCTTGCAAAAAGTAAACCATACTGTAATATATATATATATATATATATATATATATATAATGCTGAACTGACGAGATACTGCAAAATATATATTTATTATGTGTGTGTGTGTGTGTGTGTGTGTATACACGGGACCGAATGGTTAGACCATCCGCTTTCTATTAGGCCCGGGTTCAAATCTCACCACGGTTGATTTATCAGGAGGGAGACTTCCTGATGTTATCGGTCAGGAGGGACGAAACCGGCGTGTGACAACTTTGGAAAGTGTCTGAAAACCATACCACGGGTTGACCAAAATCTTGTGAGTGAAATTGGGTAGACGGAACACTTAGGGCTGTCATATGTTAGACGGTGAGAGAGATGAGAATATTCGTCACAATGAACTTGGCATGACGAAGGTTTCTGCCCGGTGGGTGCCACGTCTTCTGCTACGTGAACAAAAGTGCATCAAGCTGATCGCATCCCGAGAACGCCTAACATTGTTTGAGGCAGATCCTGTTTGTTTCCTTGAACGTTTCCCAACCAAAGAGGAGTGTTGGATTCATCACTTTGAGTCAGACACAAAGAGACAAGGTCGTTTCATCTGCAGGTAAGGTGATGGTCACAGGAGATGCAAAAGGAATTGTGTTTATTGACTGTCTTCAAAAGTGTGACACCATCAATGGCGAATACTATGCCGACTTGCTGAGGTAGTTATGAAAGGATATCATGACCAAACGCCCATGAAAACTGACAAAAGGGGTATTGTTTCATCAGGACAATGTTCGAGGACACAAGTACTTGGTTTCAATGGCTGATTTGTGTGAGCGTGTCTTTGGATATATTATTTACCCTCCCTATTCTCCTGATTTGACTGTCATTTGTTCCTGAACATGAAAAATAGACATTTGGCTGTTAATTACTATTGCAGTGATGATGACGTCATGCTTGTTGTTTTTTTATCAACAGGCATGAACAGTTTCCCTGGATATAAATAATGCAGTTATGAAGGAGTTGGAATTAATGCACGCAAAATTACAATTTCATTGTCATTCTATAAACGTTTCAGTTCACTTTCGTATATAACAGTAATAAAAGTATACTTCAAAAATATATTGCTCAATGAAAAGTATAAAAAATATACAGAGCAATATACAAAAATACAATATAGAAAATATATTTATATTTTATTGTATTTCGCAACTTGTTCTTTCATATAGGCTCTTTTTCAACCGCCTGACGATTGTGTGACCACCCATAAATAATCTAGTTATCCACATGAAACTGCAAGTCTCGAAAAACAGTGAAATATAATTATCTTTTATATACTGTATATTTGTATATATTTGTATTAACTTTGAACATGGACATAATATCTTGACCATGTTTTGAAACAAAAAAATGAAACATTTTATAAAACATACATATAACAAACTATTTCTAATTCTAACAGTTGAAAAATAATCCTTGAAAACGGTTAAATATATAGCCGAAAGCGCTCGGATAAAAGAAAAATTCGGAGGGTTTTTATATAATTTATCATCTGAAAAGAAAAACATTATTAGATCGCACGAGAAATTATATAAAAAAACTAAATAAAAGCACCTTGTCAATCGTTTTTAATGAAATGTGCATGAAAGAAGGATTGCTGCCTAAATACACAAATATATATATATATATATATATATATATATATTGGCTCCTGAAAAAAAAATATATATATTGGCTCCTGAAAAATTAATTTCGGTTGAGCTCTCTGGTTTGAGGTGTGAGTTTGTAAACAGTGAGTATTTAAGCTAATATTGCATGACTCTTCGGCAGAATTGAGTCACTGTCAGTCACTGTGTGTTTATCTAAATCTAAAAATAAACACGCTAAAATTCACCTTCATCCCTGCCTGTGCGCCGACGGCTTAGTGGGAGAAGTTCCGACTGATGCAAATTCAGTCGGGTTTCGATCCTAGCTAGAGGCAACCGGACGTCTAGCCACACTGATGAGCTGTGAAACAGCGAAACAGTCTGTCTGTGGATGACAAAAAAAAAATATATATATATATATAGTTGACTTATTAAATAGGTCAATGTCTGATCGTTACCCCCTTCCTCATTATTTAGTATTGTAATAAAAATAAATTTAAAAGCATTCTTATCTCTCCCTTCCCTCTCTAATTTCGACCATGTCTGTCATACTATCTCTCACCACTCTCTATATCACTTTACATAAACTTAATACTATCCCTCAAAAGTGTAAAAAATTATATGTAAATTTAAATTCATTTTTTCATCCTTGGAAGTGAGGTCTGATGATACAGGGAAAAAGAAACTCCCTGGGAAAATAAATTATAAACATGGAACCTTAAAGTTTTCTGTTTTCATTAAATTAAATTAATCGCTCTGATTTAAGATTGAGCTCTCCGGATTTCATCCTTCTTAGGATTATCTATACGGATTTCCAAGAATTTCATTACTCATATATATATATATATATATATATAGGATTGGTGTAGACGGAATAAAATTCCAATAACCAAAAACACTATTCTTAAAAGAGTGCTCAATACAGAGTAGGGCAAATAGTATTTATTCAAAAATTATAACATAAATATATTATTCTCTGGTCAAATTAAAAACATTTTGGGCTTGATCCATACCCGCAATCCTGAAATTTTGGATTCCCGCGTTTTCATTACTGCGATTGTTTTTAATTTCCGACATCTTGGCTTCTACTGATAAAAAACAATTAATAGGACACAACTCTCTAACTCTCAATAGCTCATGTTCAAATGAAAAAATTACTGTTCCCAAATTATAGTGTTTCAAAATAAAATTGTCCGCGAGTTCAGCTTTACTCCTAGAGCCTGCAGCCTAACATTTTGAAATCATACCGACTCCGTGAGCAAATTAAAAACATTCCGAGTTGGATCCCGACACGCATTCCTGAAATTTTGGGTTCCCAAGTTTTCATTACTGCGATTGTCTTCGCCTATTTTATCCATAATTTGTTTAGATAAATTTTTTGTACGATAATAATTTTTATAACTTTGAAATAAATTTGGCAATAATCGAAATTAATTGCGTAATCCAGCAAAAGTCACCCATGAAATAAAAATAATTGTTTGTACGGAAAGTAAGGACCTACGTACATCAAATTGTCTTTAAATTAAGTGGCAGCAGAATAATAATCGTTGAACTTTTAAAAGGTAAGCTTAAATATTAATGCAATATGTAAATGCAGCGATCAATTTTGAGTTCTTCTGTAGTTTATAAGGAGCTTTTAAGCTAGTATATATATATATATATATATATATATATATATATATATATATATATATATATATATATATATATATATATATATATATATACTTTGCTGAGTCCTACTGTTTCCCATGATATCGTGCACTTTCCCGGTACGCCTGTGAACATTTTCTTGATTTTCTTTTTCAAATGACGTTGATTTCACGGCACTTTCAGCTTGACCGAATAGACATTCCCCACCTCGGTGACTTTGGCTGGTGTGTAAATGGTGCGTACGCAAAAACTACTCTTGTAACATCTTCAACTTGCCAAAGGAATATAAATTGCCCATTTTCACAAATAACTGTTACCGACCGCCTGATAATTGCGCGAGGACGCATGAAACTTTTAGTTGTGGTCGGCCACTTTCCACCAGGAATTTATTAATTTAGAATAGTAAGGATCTGAAGCTTAATATAGCATTCAACTCTCTTTCTCCGGTGTTGCTCTGTATCAAACACCATTAGGAGCTGCTTATTTTATTTAGATTATATCTATCTATCTATCTATCTATCTATATATATATATATATATATATATATATATATATATATATATATATTTGATGGACGCTCCCGCCGTTTTCGACGTATGAGTGTCTTTCAGTTCAGTTTTTCTGTCTCTGTTTCGTATGAGACATCAATCCTGCACGGGATTTGCAAACGTGTCTACATGAGGGACATGTGGAAGTGTTGACCGTCATATGGGTTGATAGATTTAGTGTTGGTTCTTAATTCTCTCAGATGGATGAGACGATTCTATTCAAAGTTAGCTATACCTCGATGGCAGGTGTTTCTTCAGTTTGGTCGGTTTTAAACAGCGATTTCGATCTCTATAGGAATGTTTGCAGCATTTAATTGTATTTGAGTTTTTCCTTGAAGCGTAACCAAGGACAGCCTACATTAC